>JAVKLA010000007.1:35527682-35567266 GCA_034782735.1 Sagittarius serpentarius | reverse complement strand
ATTTTGTGCTGACTACCTGTTGGTATTGTTAAGGTTTATGATCCAGTGATTTACAAGGCACGATACATCTGATTTCAGATTGGTTGTATTGACTGTTTAACCGAGTACGGGGACAGGAGTGTAACATTAACTCACCAAACTGGTGGATCGTGGCAATGCTGCTAGGATGGTAATTCGCTGGCGTCATTAGTCACACAGAACAAGCAGGCTTTGATTGCGAAGGCCAAAAACAGGCCGACGAGTCTACTGTTCGGTAAACAGTGCTTCTATTTCAGTAAATAGTCCTTTTCGTAAAGTTCAGATTAATCAGAAGAAAAATTTAATACTCTTGTTTCTAAAAGCTGGTCTTAATGATGAAACGGATAAGCACTGCGCAGGAAGTTCCGAATTCATTTCGAGGAACGGCTTACGCAGCTACGCGTCTTTTTTCTCAAAACCAACTGGCACGAAGGCAGCGATACTGGTTATGTCGTATACAACCCGGTTTTCTCGTTGATGAAAACCCACAGTTCATATTGGTCTGATCTGGAGCGATAAACCCGTAACAAGTGAAAATTAGTCTTTTATCTTCTGCCTACTTCAGTTTGCCCATCTAGAATGTGAATCGTTTAAAATGTCGCTTAAACTACTTAGCGTGTGTTTGTGATTATCTATTATTGTCTGATAGCGACAGCGTTTTGATAGCTGGTATTTCTCTAGGTGCTTTGAGATTCTCCAGTTAACGGTGTTTTCTCTGCCTGTTGGATGGCTTACGTGATCAGGGGTCTGGCTGACCAAAGAACTGCGTCTTGTTCTCCTTCCTCCCCCGTGGCTCCTTGAGTAAGGAGGCTGGGGGCAGAGACCATGGGAGATGCGTGGGGAACCGTAACGGTAACCGCTCGTTTAAGGATCTCCCCTCTGTCCCCCGCTATGTCTGCAACTACTCGTTCTGGAAGAAAGAACCCTCTCAGCCAGCATTTAGGGGAAAGAGTTACGTACATGAAACAAACCGCGGCCAACAGCGAGAGGCTTGCTGATATACATGTATCCATTTTTGTTGCTAGGAAATAATAATAATAATATGAAAGGTGTATGTGGTCCTTGCGCAAGTTAGACTTAAATCGCAAGCGTGGTGAGGGCTGAGAGCCCTTCACGTTGGCTTGAAAGCTCCTTCTTAATGCATTTCGTGTGTAGGTACTGTGAAACCAGGCACCTTGTCACATCCCATTACCCAAACGTAAAACCTGTTCTCTACTATGCCAGCGTGCAGTATTTGCTGTTCCGTTAATGACACTACAGTGTTCCTGACCTTCTCGCTAATTAGCGCTTTCAGTGTATTTTCCAACATCCTGATTTCAGCTCTGTCCTCCGCGAGCATCCCGCTGTACACAAAAAAAGGCTTCTTATGCGGAAGGCTTTGTTTTCATTTGAAATCTCTCATCCTCCAGTCTCCTTAAAGTGGGAAAAGGTAGTCAAAGTGGCCAGTACAGAAATTCACAGAAGCGATAGCCCTGTCCGACCACACATCAAATACAGTTGCTAACTTAATGCCTACGGGTAGGTTCAGAGTGGAAGTGACTCTACCTCAGGTAGAAAGGAAAAAAAGAAGTGTCACAGGAGCATCTTCCAAAAACCTTCTAACCCTTACTAGAGGCTGGCAGAGAAGACGCGTTCAGAACAAAACCGAACGTCTTTTTCTTAAGTCTAGTGAACGCTATGCCTTGTGACTCCTAAGATACCACGTCTAAACGCTATTGTAAGGCTTCACAGCTTCCCAGTTTATTTTGGAAGAGGTTTATGTTCCCCTTCCTCCTCAGTTCCCCCCTTATAATATTGTTGGGTCAGCCTTCAGAAGGCGACGGACAGTCCAAAACCGCAGGGCACAGACCCTCGCCCCGGGGCGGCCAGGACAGAGCAGAGGGAGCAGCTCTAACCGCAGAGCGGTCCAGCCTTCACTGCTGGTGCAGCTCACCGTGGATTTGCAGGGACCGTTACTTTCACGCTACCTGGCAGGATCCCGGCGAAGGCGGGGACGGAAACCCATGCTGTCTTTGGTAACCGGATTGCAAGGTGGAAGTTCTCCCTAATTTTCTGTGCAGGGCTCTCCAACTGGAAGTCCTTCCTAGGGCCACAGAACCCCATCTTCCCTAGAGCTAAGGGGCTAGTTTGCCCGTTTAATGACACGTGTTTTGTAGTTCATCAATGCCATTCTCAAGAGCCGAGAACACGCTCGGCCCCTCGTAACGCACCGCACTTAGTGACTTCGTGCGGTCAGACCTTGAAGAACTTACTTTTGATTGCAGTGATTATTTCAGACCTGAGGGAAAGCACTGAGCCACCAAAACGCCTTCTAAATGCAAACTGGATGCAAACACCAAAATGAGTCATAGTCAAATCATTTGCCCCAAATTCATATAAATTCACGCACTGGTAGCTATCTGTAAAGAATGGTAAGAAAGCTACAAACCAAAGCAGAAGTTCTGCAGCGATGGGTAAACTGTAATATTAATTACATCAGCTAGGAACTACTGCAATTCCCCCATCAGCTGTTTCCTGCTAATGTTTTGCAGAGTCTTGTTTTTCCATTGCGGCATTAACTTGGAAGTAAACATCCTTGCTGTCGGTGCGTATCCAGCATTAGCTCCGTCGTCAGACGTGCTCGAGTGGCACAGCATTTCTGGATTTTATGCGCCAGAAATACTTTGCTTCTACCACAGAATTCGTTTTGATATACGCAACTGAAAGACCCCGCAACAACAGACAAAACGAGCAAACGGAAAGGCGCATAAAGGTGTCCAGGCCTATTACGCTTTGCCTTTAAAGGAATCTCTTTGCACTCCCGGTTGATCTCCCTGCATCTCTTCTGCGTTTATAATACAGGTGGTAGCAGCTAGAAGTGACTACGGTTACCGTACCCACCTATTCACCAGTCTTCTGTTTATTACACAGCTGACAGAAGTAGAATCGTTAGAAGAGCATTAGGGAAAAAAAAAGTGCCCTGATCAAAACGCCGCCCCTTTCGTGCCAGTCGACGGCAGGTGCCCGCTGAGGCTTGCTTGAGTAGTGCCGAGTAACACTGCGTGCAGTCACCCTCCCCGTTAACCGGTAAAGCGTTTAGATCAAAGTAAGTAAGAGAAAGGAATCTGAAATTCAGCCCACTCGAATGGAGAGACTTTGTAAGTAAGGACGAACCTCACACCAACACACGCAGTACCGACTGGCATTCGCTAATCGCACCACACGCGTTTTCACGCAAGTACTTAACACTGCCGTATCGCGCCTTGGAGAATTACTTTCTCCGAGTGGAGAAGTCCTGAACGAAGGCGCGATGTAAGCTGGCTTTTTCCATCAGAGAAAGGAAAGGTATCGCTGCTGTGCCCAGAAAAGCACAGTTCAGAGAGAGAAGGTGTTCTCCTGAGAGTGCACCCTCCTTCAAAAACAGACGATCGATTTGGAGTTTGGGCATTTAAAGCGTCGAGAAGTGACCGGCAATTCTTAATGCTCATCCCAGATCAGTAAAGAGGGGTCACGATTTTTGCTAGGGGATTTCTCTCGTTCAGCACACCAAAAACTGTCAAGGTTAATCTGGGCCCATTTCTGGGAGAATGGTATTTACTCGGGTACGACACCAAGAGAAACCCCTTTTCCTTTTGCGCACAGCAGTTTTAAAGCACCTAAGAACAGAGCTTATAGACGCGGAGCTTGGGTCGCTGCTAGTAAAACACGGTTTCAAATCAGCAGCAGCTCTGCTAACTAACAGTCACACTTATCTGCGCGGCACCGCGTGAGGATTTGGCTTGGGGGAGATCTGTGGGGAGTGTCTGTCTTTGCCGTGATCTTCTTTTACCATGTTTAGATAGGTTTGAGTTTGCTCGCTACGCTTACCGAGAATTTGTAAATTATCCTCGCAGAAGACCTGAGAGCGTTCAAAATGTGTCTTCTGTGTCATCGCTGCTTTCCTAACATCATAGATTTGTAAGTCAAATGCAGTGCCTCACTCTGGGTAATTTCCATTAATTCTTAAAAGGCTTTTCACGGGTATGTTATTTTCACAAACACGTGAATTTAAATCACGGCCGCCTTCTAGCATCTAAAAGTCAGCGTCCGAAAATCTCGGTTGCACGTATTATTCCACCAATAAGAGCTTCTCTCTTTCCCCCCTCCAGGGCCGATGTATCAACTTCACCCGAGTTCAATCTCAGTAGAGGAGGAGAAGAAAATACCAGAGGAAAGACAGCCACATTGCCACTTTTCAACCAAGCAGAGAGAACCGAGCACTTCCTCGCGTTTCTTGGATCGTCTTCCAGCCCGAGCTCAGAACGTTTCTGCATTCCCCGCTCCCAGGGGCCAGCGTCGCTGTACCGAGCTCCTGTGTTTCACCCCAGCGCGTTGATACTCTGTGATTTGCTACAGTGACAAGAAGAGAAGCATTGACTTGCATGCCTATGCTTTTATAGAACACAAAAGGGAGAATACAGGCACCAAAGATGCCAATGCTTTTCTATTTTTGTTATTTTATTGGATTTTAAGGACTACAAATTCTCAGGACGTAACGTGCTTTTAGCAGAGATGCGAAGTTTCTCAGACGCAGAGATGGCGCGTGTTACTTAAACAGGGACTACTAGCCAAAGGCGGAGGATAAAAATTCCCACCAGGCTAAGCAAGCACAAGAGTTGAGTGCCTTACAGCGATGTCAGATCACAAACCCCTTGCGAGTCTCCCATCGCATCGTGCCTTACGGGAACCTTCTGACTGGAAGTCTTGTCATTCTAACACTGAAAAGTGCACACGCATGACAAAATGTAGACAGGATGCCTCAAGGTATTGGTAGCAAGCAAGACTTTGCCCTTTAGTTTTTGAAGACACCTTTCTTTCATTATGCACCCGGGACAGGAAGAAAATTAATAGAGCGTTATTCCACAGGAAGACAGCCTGTAACCAGAGATCTCGAGCGGAGTTTGAGGGACTGATGCTTCAAGACCTTGACACTGTGGCTGGTGGTTTTTTCCCCCCCTTTCCTGCATTCAGAGTTCAGTAGCGCATAAAACATCATCATCTATAAACATACCTAGCAGTCGTAGGCTTATGTATTTTTTTTTTTTTTTTTTAGATTAAAAAAAGCAGTAGCCACTAAGCTGGTTTCTCAGGGTTCCCCCCCACCCCCGCCCAAATCTCCAAGGGCTCTTCAGCGTCACAAGCCAGCAACTCTCTTTGCATGAGAATTTCGAAGTTTAATTAATATAATTAAAGGCAACAGCAAGCAGCAGCCTGTGAAGATTTTGCTCATCTTTTTTATGCCTTTTGACATTGAATGACCTATTACTGTATGTGCATTACTCGGTTTTTGAGGGGGCACCGAGCATTGGTTGAGATTCAGCAGTGGAAAAAGACCTCCTTCCATCAATTTAGAAATTAAATTTATGGGAGCGCCGGCCATCACAAAACATTGACAATGTATGTATTATAATTTTTTAGAAAAACCAGTGTCGTGTCACGTCGACGATGCCAAATTATGTTAGCGTGAGCGGAAACACTGTGGGGGAGGAAGGAGGGAGCAGCTGAAGAAAAAGGCTCAAATGATCCAGTCACTTTCGATACTGTACTTCAGATGCAAAATGGATATTCGAGTCGAAACCTGACAAAGCGCGCCCGCTTTGATGGGAACTGGTATAGACAATGACCAGTGGCTGGGTCAGTGGGATGTCTCTCTGCGAGCAGGGAGGCTTATCAAATGACACTAAAAATAAGTTCAACAACCATCACGTTGGAGGGGAAAAGGCGAACATTTCACATTTGGTGGGCACGAGCGTGCGCAAGATGGAAAGAGCAATGCGAAGCATCCTGGTCTAATTATCTCCTTTGTGTTCTTCATTGAAATTGCAAGGGACGTAAATAATTCTCTTGGTCGATGTCCAAATTCGTGGCACTGCCCAAAGAAGCCTTTACATATATCCACTCGCTTACATCTTTTGCTTGAGTTTATTTATGTCACTGGTAGCCTCATCATCAACAGCCATGTGTGCACATTAGACTATAAATAAAATTACTATCTAAGTCTCAGTGATTATTTTCTCCTCCGTCTCCTCCCGCAACCCCCCTCCCTCCCCCCGCCCCCAGCCCCAGCCTCCCATCCTCTTCACAACTTACACCTTCATTTTGCCAGCTACACGGTCACCCTCGATACCGGCATCAAAAAACAGCCCACCTTCCCGCGGCCCCGCGTGGCGTGGCGTGGCGAGAAAGCCCGCCACAGCCTGACTCGGGGGCTTCCGATTGTTGCACGGCTGTTGAGAACCTGTCAGACACCGGCTCGCGCAGTACGTAGCATCAGTCACGTAAACAAACAGAACAGTAAAGTGCTCACAGGGACGGCCTGTCGCTCCCCTACCTCGCGAAATCGCGGCTGCGATACCGCCGGCCGTTGGTCGGGGACGTTTTAGCCCAGTCGCGTACAAAAGGCTGATTTTACCGACGAAGCCCAACCATCGACAAGTCATAAGCCGCTGATTAAACCTCTGTGTACTCTCCAGCTTAACTCGAGATGCAGCAGCAAAACTAGGTAGGTTTGCTAGGACACAGGTGAGGTTCTGCACCACTCCTCCAGATACTGAGGCGGTACAGGCAGAAACACCGATCTCATCAGACGCCCAGTTAAAAGAAAACTCTGCTCCGTTGTACTTATTTTTCCTCCATTTTTAATGTAAACGCGACACTTCTTTTGAGATATCGCTGGAATTGTCAGCTTGCATTTTAAGCAGCGTGTTGCATAACGGGAAAACATGCAGATGAGGAGGATTTTTTCCCCTCGCATGTATCTGCTGTCTCTCAGAGAATATTTGTAACAAATGGAGGCAAAGAAATAGAAATCCACTAATAATCCTTTGTCCTCTCTAGCTGTCTATCCATATTCATTAAAAACTGTGGAACGCGCAATTTTTCATAGCGTGGCTGATACCAAGCAAAAACGTATTTCAGGTATCTACATTGATTTTCCCTTCTAATTGGCAGGGTATTAACGTACGTTACACTTTTCATTTAGCTGAAGATAATACCCTAAGAGTCTCATTATTATACAGTGTGGAATATCTGTCACAAATAATTTGGGGGGCGAGAGGCATAGGGTAGTAATACTTTAAAATCCACTGATTCAAAATGACACAAAGTAAGACTTCTTGGCACGAGAGCTCAAAATGCTCGAGAAAACCACAATCGGGAGGGTTAACAGAGTACGTCCCTCGCACAGATTCAAACCTTGCCTGTCTCCTTACAGAAAAGACCGTGTCCTGGTAACACTGTTGGTATCTATGGCAGCCTGCATAAGAAAAGCAACAGTCTCTTGAAAAATTAAATGAACATAAGAGCGATCCAGAAAAAAATTCTACTTGGAAGTATGCGTGAACCCCACAGTCTGAAATGATTCTTCAACAAGGTGCCTGCTCTTCAGTATCTTTACTTCCAGGTCAAAAAGATCCGCCAAACGGCACTGGGTGGAGTGACCCTTCACGTGTTAAACCAGTTTAGGAAACCCCTGATCTCTCAAACGATGACGGGAGAAAGAACGTCTAATCGGGCAAGTTTCCCTTCTCGGGAAGGCGCACCGTTTTCCAGGAAGGCGTGCTCCGGGTTTCCGGTCTGTACAAAGCGCGCGGTTGCCGCCACGGCCCCAGAGAAGGGAGCCCGAGACGGCCGTTCCCCGGCACGCCTCACAGGCGTCCCCACGCGTCCCCGCGTGCTGCACTGCGGTTTGGATCCTGCAGTCAGTACTGGGGACGCTGGTTTGCTCTCTCGAGACTTCCCCCTGAAAAACAGAACACGCTTGGGGTTTTCACGTTGCAAGCGTGACGGATTAACGTAGAGCAAAGAAAAGAATTAAGCCTACAGAATCCTGGTGGCGTGGCAATTTACAAAGGCCCCGAGGGGTGACAAGAAGAACCATTTTTCTCCCGAGCGGTGTGTTATTTCACTTACCCGCAAGTGCCTCATACTGCACAGAGGCCGAGCGTTCATTTGCTTTCGTTGTAGTTGAACTCCAAGTTCCGCCGCAATACCAGCTTTGTCAACGGTACGCGCCTTGCTCGCCAAGCCAGCGCGCTGACAACGTACTGTGGATGTACGACGTGAGGCACGGGGATTACGGGGAAGCAAGTATCAATGCCAGGGGACAAGCAATCTAAATGGATTCTCACCCAGATGCCACCAGCTGCATCGAAACCTGTTTCAGGTGCGGTACGACCGAGGGAAAAAACCAGCCTGAAGTGCGTTAGCAAAAGGGAAAAGTTGGTTTCACTGCTGTTACGCGCGATTCCCCGGTAATCCTAGATGTCTGCAAACGCCGTTCGCAGGCAAGCTGTTTGAACAAAACTGGGTCTGCATGAGACACAAACAGCACTCTACAATAATCTCTCGATTTTCAAGAGATTTATTGATGCTCCTTTTACTCGATCATGCTGAAAAACAGAACGCATACCTCGCCACGTATTATTCGAGTATCACCAGCGAGAAAAGCACGTTGGGGAAAATGTTTTTTTTTTTTTCCTAAAGAGCAATGTACAAAATGCACAGAATTACCAGCGGCCGGTCCTTGAGGAGCTCCTCTCACGACCGAGACAAAGCAGGGTTTATAGCAACAGGAAACGTTATTGTGGACAATGGGATATCGGAAACATAACAAGGCTGGTTTTATTTTATAGGTTTCAGTAGCAGCAAAAATTAATTGGCTGACGTTAATATGAAATAAAAATGAAAATGAATTTTTCAGCGTTCCCTTTCCATTGTTTTTTAATTTAACGAGAACTACAGCTTTCATCAAGCATTAATCTGCTGGGCTTAAACCAAAGGAGACGGGTCAGGCAGGCTGATCTGTCTAAGGTGAAAGGTAAGGGAATTCTCTCGAGTGCCGCGATGCAGGTTCATGCCGAGACACGAGCACTGCAGGAAAGCCTGCCTGGCTGCCATAAAGTCATGCTGCTGTTTTTCCTGCAGGAAATTACCGTGCCGCATCTCTCCGCTTCTAATCGTCCTTAATGCGACATCACCACTCTTGCAGTTTACATACTGATGTTTACTTAACCTCATCGTATCAAAATGTTCTAACACGCCCGCGTTGTGGGTGCAATCCTAACTCCTGTGTGTGGTGGCGTTTTTTTTTTTTTTCCTAAGGCAAAAGATAACGTTATTTTTTAACCGTCTCGGTAAACGGTACCTCATGCAAGTCATGTTTACATCCCTTCCCCGTGATTTTGATGATCCAAATACACAGTTATCCAGCCTCTTCAGAATTTGTGGTGACATAAGACTGCGCAGTTCAGCGTTTTCACTCGTCCCTACAACTCAAATCATGTTGACGTACTCGGGGGGGTGGGGGGGGAGGCAAAAGCCACAAGTAGGGTAGGTTTTACCTTTTGCTTTTCCTCCCTGCACGTGGCAAGGGACGAGGGAATTTTGCGTTCTGCCTTTTTAGACGGAACATCCCTTTCCAGCTGTGGGAGAACTGTCTCTTGTATTTGTCGCAATTCAGGCTGCAGAGAAGGGTGAAGAAACTGACTGCTATCAATTAGTTTTCCTCCAGGTGGGAAAAATACGCATTTTGATCCTGTGGTTATTGACGGCTACCTCGTGACTAAAATAACACCGGTCTGCTGCAGAACAGTCGTCTTTTTTTCTAGCTCACTGGGAAGCAGCGAAGGTGCCATCACCATCTGTCTTTCGATTTTAGCTCACTGGAACTTCTCACTCGCAAGAGGAGCTTCCGAGGAGAATTTTGGAAACTAAAATCTGCAGCGTCGGGAGGCAGGGCCTGACTCTTACCGCTCCCGCTTGTGCCTCTCGCGCGCCGCTGGGCGTTTCCCGTCTCGAAGACGTTCTAAGGTGCCCCGGGATGTTCGGCGGGAAGCACGTGCCTCCCTCTCCGTAGCCGATCCAGACGTACCAACCTTGCAGAAGCACTACTGAGCTTTCCCTCCGTCCCACGGCCGGGAAGGTGGCTCGGCAAGCGCCCCGCGGCTCAGAGGGTCTCCCAAGAGGAAACGCGAGGAGGTGGGAGAAGGAAGGTGACGTAACAATAACTTGACCTAGATACACCGCAGCTGTCTTTGGATGCGAGCGCCCAAGTCGAGGTGCATCGTGTTAGAGCCGCCACCTCTGCGCGTACATCTCGTCAGGCAGAAAAAGGTACAGATTTTGCGGGAGCTCAGCTTTGCGTTTCCCCGCACGCAGAGCTCCGCTCGCCTGGACGGAGACCGGGCAGGAACGCGGCCGCAGACCCCGTCCGCCCCAGCAGCCTGCAGCGGGCACACAGGTTTCCTTTTTCAAGAGTAGGCTTGCTCAGTGGCGGCTGACACAGAAAGGTTAAATGTCGCTTCCACGTCAAAAATTTCAGCCTGACTCTATCAGCAGAATGGGCATAAATAACGAGGTCATCCGCTGTCGAAGCCAAGCTCCAGCGTTACGAGAGAGAAATGTTCCTTCTCAGACCGCTTAAGGGGGTGGGGAGGTTTTGCCATTGTTTTCAGCAAAGAGAAGAGGATCCAGCCCAAGGAGCTGAATTTGAAAACGGTACCACTAAAATGGCAAGCCTCAAATGTCAAAAGGAGGCAGACAAACGGTACCAAGGGAAAATCAAAGCAGGTAGAAACGTACCGATCAGGAACTTAAAGAGATTACAGCAAGCGAGTGAAGCAAATGATACACTTGCTAACACGCATCTTCTAAATACCTCTTGTGCCGTTAACGAAATTACTTAATGCCAAAATTGCTAGTAAGAGCCTTATTAGACCTGGCATGTACTATTTTATTTCACAAATCTGTTTTGCATTGGCTCAATTAAAATTGTTATATATTTTTGGGTCCTGTGTAGGTGCCATCTGTTTAACAGTACAAGTGGGTCCTGTGATGCACTTGTAAATTTTCTGCTGCGATAGATTTTTTTTAATATAATGAGGGACTTTGGATACAAGAAACTGCCTATACCCAAATGATTTTTTATTTTTTGGCAGTAAACTTACCACGATTCTTACCGTGTTACAAGGATGGCTCTGCATCCTATGGAAAAGCAAACAGTTGATCTACATGTTTGCACCAAAGTCACATTATTTAATTCACACTTTTTTTTTTTCATTTGCTTGTTCTGCCTTATTTTGTAAATGAGCTCATTTTCCCCAACGGGAATCCATAGGATTGCTCGCAGCTGGCTGCCTACGGCTGTAGCTGCCGCTCTGCGCGGAGCTACCTGGACCACACGCTGAACTCAAGTCTTTCCCCGAGCAACAGCGAAGGACAAGTGCTGCAGGAGCGGGCCCGTCCGCCTTACGGATCGGGTCTCTGATGCCTGTTTCAGCACAAATTTGCCTGTCATTCAAGTCCTGTGTCACGGACAGAGAAAACGCACCTGACAACAGCGAGCCACGACAGTCACCCCCAAACGCCGGGACCTACGCAGTGCCTCACCTCGCCAGTATTTCTGCAGGAACTGACCTGATGGGGTGCTGTCCGGGGCGGGGGGGGGACGGGGAGCCCGCAGGAGACTTCCCCTACGGACAAGCTGGCGCTTACCGCTGAGCAACGTTACAGACAAAAAGAAACGTTCACCGACGTCAGATTTGCTGGCAAGTTGCTGATCTGGCTTTTGAAGCCAGCGGGCCAGCACCAAGCTGAAGCAGCAAAAGCAGCCCGGCCCAGGACCTCGGTTACCAACGTGCTTCGGAGAACTCGGCCCCAGGCGCCCCAGGGAAGGAGGGCGTTAGATACTAAGCACGGACACGCAGTGAAGTCTGCAGGCTGGGACGGCACAAAGGGCCGCCGCAGACCGGCTCGGGCCCGAGGGGACGCCTAAACTCCTCGGCGAAAAGTTCCCCGGGCCCAGAGCTGCACGAGCTCGAGCGCACCTACCACGCACGGCTCGCCCCCCCAAGCCCGGCGTACCTGGCACGCGCTGCCACCGGCGCTGCTGCCCAAGTTGATTACGATACGCTACGCGAACGTCTCACAAATGTGACTGGGAACAAACGCACCTTTTTGAGGCAAAAATCCCACCTGCATAGAAACAGTCTGATGTGCTCCACAGCAGAGCAAAACCCTGGGACAGATCTCCCGGGAAACAGAACTAAACCTTTTTTTTTTTTTATACTTTGGGTTTTTTTTTTTTATTACGATTTTTAGCTCTTGCTGTTACGTCCCAAGCACCGAAATGCTGTTCCTAAGTCACAATGAATCACAACGAAGGCCCCAACCCAGCCCATTAGCTGGTCTGCCTTTAAAAAATGTCGTCTCAAATTCTTCTGCTAAATTCTCCACTATGTCGTAGGAGAAAAGTATTTGCGATGGCAAGTACACTGCAGCTTATTTTGAAGTTCTCAGTTTCGCTCTACAGTCAAGAGAGGGGTGCCGGATTTAAGCACACAATTTATATATGCAGAACTGCTTTTTTCTGTACAGCGGATCCAGCAGCACGCACAAAAACGTTCGGCTGCCTGCAGCGCTGCTTAGGGTGCTCGGTAGGACAGTGCCCACAGCGGACACCAGAGATCAGAAAGAGAACTGGCTCGTTACGAACTCTTCAGACGGGCTGTAGCACCTCGGCCACCTTGGACGACGCTCCGTTTTTCTCTTACGTTCCCTGCATGCTCACTGAGGCCTGACTCGCTGGACTGTAGCGAACGACGTTTGTGTACCCCCAGCGGACGGCGGGCCGAGGACTTCCTGAGGCCACCGACGCCCACGGCCTCTCGGCACTCCTAGAGCAGAGCATTCCGCGGTAACTGGAGGGAAAGACGAAAACTTTTTCCTAACGTCACGCTGCTTCTGAGATATCTTTAGAGGAACGGATGTACCCGAAGTACGCTTCTCGCCTATTTCTAGATTGTACCGACAAGACTAGAATCAGCCACGGAGAGATCCCTCCTTGACCAAATCGCTTGCTTCAGCTTTCACTCGAGACCTCAGAAGCCAAGAACCACGCCGGCCCTGGCCATCTGGCTGAGCACCACCGACGTCCCTTCCTGCCCTGGATAATCTACTGACAGCCCCGGGAAACCTGTCTGCTCTGAGTACGGTGCTAGAGCAAAGCATTTGGTTCACCCGGCAGCCGAATGCTGAAGCAAAGAACCCCCACCACTACGACACAGCGACGCGAGAGCATTTAACGCAGCAGCCCAAGCTGCCTTTACTCCTTCCAAAAACCTCTCCGCATCATCCATGCGCTCAGCGATTCCTTGGTACTCGGGACAGCTGCTCGGGGCATTGTCAACACCCGGAATGTATCGTGCCTATTGACAGAACTGCAAAATGCTGATTAAATTACGTGCTTTAGCCAACCTGCGTAGGAAAAATTAATTGAACTGCAAAACTGATGGGTTCAGCGTTACCTTGTTGGAATGGGGAGGCTGGGCTATGTAATGCTTGATCTCCTTTTATTTGATTAGGCAAATTAGGAAACAACAGTGTGAAATGCATTATCGCACCAATACGACGTCCAAAATGTGAATCTCATTAGAGCTCTGGCCCCGATGCTTTTCATTTGGATCCTCTCTGTAGGCTGAGGAAGAATAAAGAGGCCAGAAATATATATATTTCTCAAACTGCAGTGGAATTGCCCAGTAACAAACACCATATTCTGCACAGGCTTTAGTCACTGGAACTTCTCCGCGTAAAAAGCTTTTCTAAGCTTCTGGAGAAATTTAGCGCAAAATGCACTAGCAACGGAGGAGACGCAGACGGCAGATGAGGTCGGAGCCAGAGGACGTGGCCTATTGACGCAAGTTCACTTAGGGCTGAAAGCCGCCTTGGAGAAAAGCAGCTTTATGGGGTGAGACCCCTGAGAGAGTGGGGACACTCTAGCTCCCTAAAGGGACGGCTGAACAGTCAAAAAGCCTGTTTTGCAGAACTTACCTTGGCCAAGGTGCCTGTTACGGTTATTTGGGGAGACGGAAGGAAGAAAGCAGCGAGGATGATGGACTGCCTCTGAGACGAGCTCGGGGGACAGCCAGCCGCCCTGCTGCAAGACCAAGGGAAACCCGGCTCGGCTCTGGAGAGGGCCCGCCGCAGTACCCCCTCGCGACATCGGTCTCTTCTAAGAAAGGTCTGAATTCAAGGTCGCTCCATAATACTAGGGGAGAACAAACATACGGTATAGAAGTAAAACAACACTACGTTTCACCTGTAAAAGGGTTTTATGAGAAGAGCCCGTTCAGATACAAGTCGGTAAAGGGTCACTTCACAATATAGCCCTTTCAAATTGCAGTTCAAACTCGGAATTAATTATCCTTCCGCTGTCTTGGGTTTTCTTTTCTTCTTTGCTTCACATTAACCGCAGCTGAGATTATTTTAAAGCAATGATCTTGAACGTAATGTCCTTCAGCTGGCCCTGAAAATCCATTTTCTACGGAAAGCCTCCTTTCTTCTCCAAGATTTCTGGGAGTCTATAAAGCTCATCAAGGCTCTGGTTCTCTAGGGGTGTCAGATGCTCGAATAATACCCAGGTGTCTGCCTGCTGGACCAGCTCCAAGGTACTTTATTAGCAGGAATAGGCCAATCTGAAAGCAGTTTAACTCCTTCGGCTTGCAGGGATGCAGCGTGCGTCCCCTGCAGCAGCGGCAGGACACTTTGCGCGTGTGCACAGCTACAAATACAAACTCCGAGTCATCAAGCTGCGAGATAAAAACAGAACATCAAGGGCAACAGCCACAGGCCGAGACACGCCAGTCTGACAAAGGAGAAATTTTTTTTTGTGCAATGATTCCTTATAGGAAAGTATCTTTAAGGCCAGAACTACTCCCACTCTCTTCTGGAAACGCCGCTTTTCCCCCTTCCTGCGCTAACTGCGGGCACAGCAGAGAAACAAGGTGGCTTTCCCACGTGAAGCCACCACAGCTGCATTTCAGGGAGCTATTTACATACTTCCGCGGCTGTCAGCGGAAGGAGAGGCTCTCAGGGCCACGTTTCCGCCTCCCACCGCCGCACCAGTGGGACCACGAGGCTGCACGCTCCGGCGCAGCCATGGGGTTCATAAGGCTACGCGTGGCAGGCTGCCGTGACGCCGTGCCGCACGATGACGCACCGCAAAGTCAGTCACTCGCTCAGCACACGAGGGGCATGCTGCCTCCCCTTTTTACCTTCCTATTCCACGCAGGTTTCCAAGGGAAGGGAGAAAACATCCCGCTTTAAACATAGTGCATAGGGGATGGTCCCAAGCCAAACCCAGTTCTACGGCGAGAGAGTGGAAGTGGATTTCGGAACTGACTCCAGGCTGCAAAACCCGCCTCTCTCCCCGCACCTACGGGAATGCTATTCTTCTGCTTCCTCTCGTGAAAAGCTTTTCGACTTTTGCCCCGTGCCAGGCTCTCCCGTGGCACTGTACGAGGCTCAGGCATGCACAGCGGGCCTGTAGGTACCGGTATAAGCTGCAGCGCGATAACGCTGCGACCCTCTCCGGCTCCCGAGCCTCTGGAGCTGCCTTCACTCTTGTTCTCGAAACTCCCTCAACGCCTAGGCTAGAAGCACAGTACACGAGCAACGCTGAAGACAGAGCTCGAGAGGTAACAGGCCGCACCTTCCCCCCTTCCGCCAGCCCAACCCGCTAATCCTTTTACCCCCAGCCCATGCTACGTCCTAGCCAAGGCAAGCTGAAGGACGGGTCGGACAGGCGCCGGCTCCGGGGAGTCACACCCCGCAGAGATTTCTCTTTCCCTTCTCCACCCCAACAATCTGTTAGTGGGTGTTGATGAAAAACGGCTTCAGACAGGATTTTCAGAAAAGCTTTTCACCAAAGCTTAACGCTGCAGCTTGGAAATAAATGGGACTTCATCGCTGACATCGGCCCACAGCCAAACCAGCGCCAAGAGCTCTTGAAAATTACTCCCCGTGAGCTCCACAGTTTTCAGGAGCGGAAGCGATCCTGTCGCGCAGGGACTGGACGAAATTTGGTGCAGGGGGCCTGTTTCTCGCGAGGGTCACCGCAGGCCCTGGCCGAGGGGCTTGCCAAGGGAGCGGCTGTGAGGGACGGGGCGGGGACAGCCCGCCGAGGCATCATGGGAACAATCCGGCTTTCGGCTGAAGCGACGCAGCCCCGATGGCCAGCAGGCTGGGAGGGGTTTCGTAAGTGACTCACAAATCTCCGCTGTCTTAGGGCTGATCTTGCCAAGGAGAAACGTCGCTGGCGCTGACCATCCCTGCAATGCATTAGCTGGTGAGGAACGCCACGCTTCCCTGCCATTTGGGCATGCTCTGAGCGCTGGCATAACCTGTGGTCCTCTGATGAAATATGCGGGAGAAAGCAGGACCAAACAGAAGAAACTGAGACAAGGCTTAGCTGCGGGTTGCTGGGATTGTGCAATAGATGGCTGACACGAGAGCTGGCTGAGGCTGGTACCCCGGTATCACTAAACACTGACTTTTCCTGTTTACGTTCTCCAGGCAATAAGAACGACGACATATAAGGAAAGTAACAGCATAATGCGACGCTGAATTCTGGAGTCCTACAGTGATCTGCAGGTACCTCAACTGGCCCCAGAGACATACTTTTCCTCAAATAAATCCCATATACCCACAGCCTCCCCGTTAAACAGGCCTCCCGATGTTTTAAGTTCGAAATCGACTTGCTGGAGATTCAACCCAGGGGCTGGCTTAAGAGCTCCTGCGGTCTGAAGGAACAGGGGCACGCGCTCACTCATTTTGAACAATGATAGCCCGTGTTCACCTCCTTTGCCGCTGAATTTTGTTTTCCTTCTGTTTCGGTCAGGGCTGCGCTCCCAAATGTCTGCCTCCAGCCCGTTTCTTACGAAGCTGGGGGAGAGGCACTCTGTCACCGTGCTCGGCTGCCTCTTCAGCCCATGCCTGTCAGGGAGCCCTTCACAGCACCCCGCTGCCGGCTGCTCAGTAAGACGGCAGAGGCGTCCCCTCAAGTTACAGGCTTCCCATTCGCTTCCCGTTCCGCCGAGCAAGTCGGCACAACCCTCCTACATCCGTAATCCTCTCACAGTAGGAGAGCATAATTTCTTCTGCAGGGTGCGACCTGCCATATGTTAACCCAGAAAGCCAAGAGAGAGGCTCTCGCCTCTAACGCAGGAGCAGGCAGCTTGCGCCCGGGACCCCGCGCAGTTACAAGGGAAGGCAAGACCAGGGGGATGCCCCCGCCGCAGGGGTGAGCAGAGCGAGCCCTTGTTAACTGTGCCTCTCCGGACCTGCCGCCTTACGGAGGCTGTCCGCACATCGACTGCGCCCGCTGCTGCTCTCCCTTCCTCCAACATTGCCACGCGCGACGACTCCGCCACCGTGCCATTTACTGCCTGCGGCCGCGAAGCCCCACGTACCGGCTCCGGCACGCTGAGGTGCCGCATCCCACCGCAACACGGGACCACAGCTTTCCAACAAGGGCCGGGCGGAAGGCTGCACAACAGGTGCCGCCCAGGAATACTGTCAGCGGGATGAATGAGGCCAGACGGGACTATTTCTGCTAGCTCTATTTGTGTGCACAACAGAGACAACAGTAAATAACACTTTCCCCCACCTTTCTTCTCCACATCCATTTTTCTTCTCTATCATCTAATTTCTCATTACCATGAGCTGGCTTCACCGAATGATGAAAACTTCGCTTAGAGCATGGGAAAATTCTCCCTAAAACTGTGTGTGATACGGCCCGCATCTCCGGGCTCTCTTAAACTCCATCCACCTCCAAGAAATGCCCAAGGGAACGACTGAGTTACCACAGTTTCCTCAGGAACAAACAGGGAGGACCGACCACAGCATCTCACGCACCACTGCGTGGCAACCCAAGAAAGCGCTGACCTCTTGCGATGATCGATTTCCTCACCTCAACAGAGACAACAGTTTCAGCGTATCTAGAGTTTTAATCGGTAAAAAAACTGTCTCGGTAATTTTGCTATCGGTGACAGCAAGCCTTTAAGTACCCACGGTCAAAGATGACAGAAGGATGCCAAGATCCGTGGGGTACGAAACTTGTTAAGGGTAGCGAAGAGTAAATGCACGAGCAATGGGTGAAGTTAAATACCTGGAAAATACAGGTTAGATACCAAGAGAGCCTTCCAGGAGATCCAGGAGGCACAGACCGCCGCCTTTTGTTCACTCTTTGGGTTGCGCTGCTTCACCCCGCCGGGCACTCGCTGCTTTGCGCACCGCCAGCGAAACGTCTCGGGGAAGAAATACCGTCCTCTCACCAGAGCTGGGAAGATCGCCCGGTGCAGCCCCACCCACATAAAGAAAGGAGAGTTGCGTGAACAGCCACGGAACGCAGCTCTGCTGCGTACCCGCTGCTCCAGGCCTGCCCCCGGCTCGGACGCAAACTCCTTTAGAAAAGAGTGGCAAAATCATCTGCGTGATGCCGTTTCCTTCCTCACACCGACGGCAGCAAGAGGGGAAAGAACGTGTTGACTGCTTTTCAGGCACGAAGTCGTCCCCCTCTCGATGCCCGAGGTGCGACACGTGGCTCGGCGTTCCCCGCTTCGCCGCAGGGCCGGTTCCTGCACGCAGAGGAGCCGGGCGGCAGCGACCGCCCCGACGGAGTGGGAAGCCAGCTGTAACGCAGGGACCCCGCAAGACGTCTGTGACCCCGTCAGCGAGCAGGGCACGGGCACGAAGGGCCTCTGCCGTGCCCAAGGCGACCCGGCAGGGTGAGGTGGGGCCGTGTCCCTGATCAATCCAAGGAAACACAAAATCGGCAGCAAAGCAACGGAGCATGTGAAGATCCTGTCAACACACACTTAAAATAAGAAGTGAGAGCAGATGCCTTTGGCTTTCTAGGGGCTACACAAAACTTAAGCTCCTTGCTCGGAGCGCCAGCAATTTGCGTCGGAAACGATAAAAGCAGAAGGGACCGCCGGTCCCACACCGGAGAGCGTGTCCATCGGGGTGCTGCATCCCCTGCTCTAAGGTCGGCTCTTCAGCCCACTTGCCACGGAACAGCCAAACTGGAATGAGGCCTCTTGTTCAGCTGGAAAACGCCATTAATGAACTAGCAGCGCGGCACAAAAAGGCACGCACCCATCCGTTCCCTGCTGCCGGCACAGCTAACAAGCCCAGGGAACCAGTCCCTGCTCTTTATAAAGCCAACAGCAGCAACGGCGTATCAGAGCATCCTCCCCACGCCACCTGACCCTTCTGCAAAGAAGGTGTCCCTGCCAGCCCTGCTACGGGTACTACTGCTCACCACTGCTTACGCTTCATCTAGAGATCCCCGTTACATTTCAACCAGAAAGCCCTACGACAGCAAGACGTGGCTAACCTACTTCCTCTGAACGCTATACAGCAAGATACATTGCCGTCTGCCGAGTCAAAGAAGGTGGAGAGAGATCATGACAAGTGCTCAGGCAGGAGGAGAATCTGCTCGGGGACCGCTCCATCGCCTCTCGTCTTCCAAGTTACACAGACTAGACTGGTTATGATCAAGACCCCCCCAAAATACCGCTAGCAGCGGTGACGGTTCACACCAAACATCCGGCTAGTCCAGCTTCCCGTCACAGTGGCACACGGCAGGAGCAGCGCTAAAATACAAGGCTGTGACAACAGTGCCAGCGGACGTACCTTCCCCGCGTACTCTCCCAGGCCACAACTGGCAGCTCGGGGATGCCCTGAACCCGAGGCAGGAATGTTTATATCTCGCCGCTGAGATCACATGGTCTCGACCCCACCCTTTAACACGAGATACTTCCTTTGATTTCCGGCATGCAGAACTGGACTACGCAAAACAAAAAAAAACAACCCACAATCCCCAGCCTTAAAAAAAAAAAAAAAAAAAAAATCAGTCTCCACTTAGAAAGCAAAGCTTCTTTCACACTGCGCAGCGTATTACTTCAAAGATTGCAGCAAAGAGCTAAAAATCTAAGCCACCAAGATAAAAAAGATGTGAACAAATACAATCCCAAGGGCACTGTTCAAAGTTCTGAAACCCCACGGTTTAAGGTATTTATAAAGCTGCCTGCGGCCCTGTTAGAGGGGTTTGAAAGCAAGGGGCTGACAGCACGGAGGCTTTCCCGGGAGAAACTGGAACTTCTTCACAAACCACAGAGCAAGCAGGGGCAGAGATCGCTCCAGCTCTGCGTTCAGCACCCAAGTCTCCCAGCTGACAGCCACATTCTCCTTCCCTTCCGCAGCACCCATGTCTTCCACATCCTCTCCGCAAGGCTCCGCAGCGCTGCACACAGGGCCCTGCCAGCCTCGCTAGCAACGCACCTGCTCTTATTTAAACAGACTCATCAAAGTGTTTTCACTCTGTGGTTAGAAACTCTGTAGAGCCGATTCCTCGGGATTTGCGTCGGCTATTCTCCGCATCCCCTGGTACTTCCTCTGGTAGTAACGCAGGGAAAGTGAGCGCGGGGACTGGTGGCAGCTGGGGGTCATTGCGCTTACTGGGAAATATTTTCAATGGCCATAATCGGTTTTTAAGGCGGACGCGGGGGCCACAGCGCATCCTAAATCTCAACCAAGCTCTGCAACCGTTTTTCCTGCCGGCAAAAAAAAAATAGCCTAGAAAATCCCGTGCTTTGTTTCGGCCTCTCCCAGGGCGTCACGCAGCCATCCCCATGCAGCACCATCACGCAGGGCACGGAGCACGGAACAAGCTGCACAACGCTTCCCGCTCCGCGCAAAGTCTGGTTTCTTCCCTGACGCGCAAGGTTTGATTATCCCCACCACGGAATAACCCAGTCGCTAAAATGCTGCATACAGCTTTCCTCCTTGTAGCAGCCGGCTGACTAGCCACAGTGCTAAGGGATTGAAGGCGGCCGTCCAGCGCGTCCTCGCCGGGCGTCTGCTACGCCCAGAGACACCGTCACTTCAAGACCTCCCGGCCCTACCTCCTCTCCTCTCCCAGCCTGCCCCGATGCACAGATCGGGTCCCCCTGTCTTCTGCAAGAAAACCAAGGGAGATGCACGTACTGGGCCGAGGCCCCTGGCCTCAGCCCTTTCAGCTGAAGCACGTATGTGCCAGTATATTCTGCAGTCATTGTGCAAAAAGGTCGCGGCAAGCTTCCCACGTCCCTCTAAACCAAGCTTTGTGGTAATTCTCTCTAAAGCTACAAACATATGGACCGCAGGGCTTCTCTGAAACCAGCCACTGACATTTCTGTATCTGTAACTAAATCAAACCAGCTGCCAGAGTGCCGCTGCTATTTCCAATAATTTCCTCTGAACAGGCCATCTGATAACCCCCAGAAGCTCCCTTTTTTTTAATTTTACGGCGTGGTACTATTTGACACAATGTCGGTGTCCAATCCAGCCAGTACAAGTCAGCTGAAAGACTTTTTACTCATTGCTCTGGTTGCTGGACTTTGCTTTCAAAGCTTTAGAAGGGCTGAGGCTAAAGGTTCCCTCCAGAAAGGGACGCACGCCATTCCTGCTTCTTCTGATGCATGAAAATGGTAAAAAAGCTGTCTTCTCAAGCCGTTTTGTTTCCTTTATATGAAAAATTCCTTTTTTCTTAAAAGCAGCTGGAGAAATAGGCGAAGTTCTGCTATTACGTGTAACAGGAGCACCTGAGGAAAAAAAGCCTGAGCACCTGAGAAAGTAAACGCAACTTTGGCCTGACCGACAGATAACCATTTTAGTCTCTGAGCTCTACTTTCTTTGTTTCGTTAGAACTGCAAACTCCCTGGTGCAAACGCCTCGCTTCCAACCCCTGCGAAAACGCTCATCCCTTTCTTCGGTTTGATTAGCGAGGCGAACGTTTCCTCGAAGTTCTGGGTGTTTCCAGGTGAAAGTCAGCAGCGGCAGAAGACGGCGGCCGCCGCAGCTCGGAGCTGTTCTTGCCATCGCTACGCCCTGCTCAGCCCCTCGCCTTTGCAATTAAACACTTGCCACTGACCATCTCTTTAATCGCCCTTTGTGATGAGAGGCGGCCCCAAACACGCCGGAGGAGAGCGGTGACAGGCGATTCTGACTCTGGCGGAGCAGACCGAACACGCCACCTTTATCCCGCTCCTGCGGCAGCCCCGGCGCCAGCTCAGCACTTGGGGGGTGCGGCGGGCTGCAAGCACTTTGCAGGCCGTTTGCCCTGCAAAACGAGCTCTGACCTGTGCCCAACAGGCCCTAAACGCAGGAGAAGAGCGGTAGCTCGGGGCCAGCCACGTCCTCTTCTCCGTTCCCCATGCTGCCGACCAGGTCACAGGACAGGACACGTGAACCCTCGCCTCGGAGATGACTTACTCCTTTGGTGTTGCAGCTACAGGCCATGTCTATGCAACCCAGGAAAACATTTTATGTTGCCAAAGCATTACATAGCTCGGGGAGGCTGGTAATACAGAATCAGGGAAGAGCTGGCAAGCGGGGAGGTTTCCTGTAGCTCGGCTCTCAAACACACTGAGGAAAGATGAATCTTGGGAAGAGTGAAAGGAAGGCCAAGCCCTCTGCGGAACGGGGATCCAGAGCCCACAGCAGTTGAAAGGGGAGGAGGGAAGCAAAGCTATTAGCTCTGCATCCCAGCTGAAGGGAAAAGCAGGGTCACTGCTAAGACCTGGAGAGACAAACAAAGTTCCAAGGAAAAGCCCTTGCAACGCTGTTGCGGCTTTTTACCTGACAAAGCCACTTGCCTCTCTCACGTCCTCCCCGCTCTGACGCGGGGCCAAGAGGGGGGCAGATGTCTCCTGGGGAGCGTCGGCCGAGCCCACGGACGCCTCCGGCCAGCCCTGCCGGCGCCTGCCAGAACTGCCGTCGCACTGGCTAAGGGCAGCTGAAACCGCTCGCAGCGTTCATTTCCTGCCAAGACAGGACTGTAGCAGCGAGGTTTACTTGACCAGGACCTGGAAATCGTTAAGACGAGTTGCCCAGACGAAGCCAACAGGGAGTAAACTCACGCTGGGTGGTGTCTTTCAATAGCCTTGCAGAACAGCTGGAAACTGAGCTGGGACATCCACCGCCGTCACCGAACAAGGTCAGGCCCACCGAGTTGTCCAAGGTCAGGCCTTTTTCTCCCAAGGCAGCCCAAACTGCACGTTACTCCTCTCTCTTCCAGGGAGGAGACTCTGGCCTCTGGCGTACGCCACATCTAGAGGAACTTCTTGGGCTGTACGGAGGTGACGAGGGCTTTTTAAAGGGGCCGATGTGACGCTGGGTCCCTCCCTCACCCAGCGTTCGGGGTGACTGCCTTCTCCTCTAGCCCCAAACGCACCCAACAGGGTCGGGATTAAGCAACACAATGTTTGCAGGACAACGGGGCTCCCCTTTTATTTATATTTGTTTCCCATTACGTAGCTGCTTCAACCAGCAGCTGAAGTTTAAATAGGACTGGCTTGAAAGGTAAACATTTCTCACAGCTTTCTCATCGACTACATTAAATACAGCCATAAAAAAAGGCGCCTCACAGTATTTTCTGTATTTGCTGAAGGATGACGTCCTCCTTGCCTTAAGCGTGTGCCAGATTACTCATAAACCTGGACCATATGCCACTGCAATTTACTGATGGGCCCAAGCTGTTTTGGTAGATACAAAATCCGAGGGGATTAGGGAGGCTCGATCCACGCTGAAAACAGAGCAACACTGGCGGGGCAGCTGCTTGCTCTCTTTGCTCAGTCTCAATTTAGGTCAGTAGCCAACAGACCGCCCAAACGCGACGCTCAAGAGCTGGGCTGTGCTGCGCTCAGGCTCGCGCAGAGGCCGGCCCCAGCCACGGGCAGCCGCCGCCTTCGGGGTGCTCGCCCTTCGTCGGGGCTCAGCGTCCAGCCCGGGCTGCGAGGCGAGAAGAGCGCGCAGGAGCAGACGGAACGGCCCTGGTTTCTCACGCTTAGAGTGCCAGACCTAGCCGAAGAACCCCCAATTCAAAGCAAAAAAGGGGTTGCTTCCCCGCCCCCGTCCTGTTTGCCGTCCCGTGGGAATACGCCAATCGCAGCTGCGTGGTTATACACCCTTGGGGTGGTGCGGGCAGGAAAAGCCCAAGCGTGGGGTGCAGCGGAGCGGGGTGACATCCAGCAACAGCTCTAGCAAAGCTCCCTCGTGCAGACCTTGCTGGTGGCCTGCCTGGAAGGCAGCCGGTGACTGGCAGGTGACCACAGCTCTGTTTTTGTGTCCCCTGGCCTAGAGGGGTGTCTGCTTTTCAAGAACAGAAGGGGACAGCTCAACTGAAAGCACTGCCCGAAACGGGGGCCTCTCCCGTGCGGTGCTTACACATAACAGAGGTGCTCGCGCTCAGCCAGACCTCGGCTCGCAGTCGGCTGCCTTGGCTTCTTCTTGCAGAGGCTGATACTCACATGAAATACCAAATGACATAAAGGATCTGCTGGTTCAAGAAAAGCCTACTGAATACCTAGCAGTACACACAGAGTTCAGCCGGAGCAAGCAGCTACACATTAAACCACCTCTTCACTAGATGGCTGGAATCCCTTTCCCCTCCACATTATCTTAAATTTCTTCTTTCCCAAGTACAAAGACAAGCACCTCCATCACCTTGAAAGAAAGGCGCGCTGCGTATCATCAGGGAATCACAAAGTATTGCAGGGAGTACGGTAGGAAACGGGGATGAGAGAGGCCGAGTGTGAACACCCCACGTTTCTCCATACGGATGAGAAGCGCCCCAGATCACGGCTGCTGTGCATGAAATATCAAACCCAAATCAAGTGAACCTTCTTTTCAGAAGATTCCTCCACTGGGCGTCATTTGGAATCGTAACTTCTCACCACTTAGGAGGTGATCATGACCAACACAGCCCGACCGAATTTTCCAGCCGTCAGCGCTAGCAGACTGCTTCGTGCAACACAGCGCCTTTGTACCCTTGCAAGGACGGGTCGCACCCAAAGGTTTCGCTGCTTGGCACAATTAAGTAGATTTAGAGTCCAGCCATTATTACTTTTAAGTAAGAGTTTGCAATTTTAACCTCGCATGTCTCATCTTAACAGCTGAAACGCATCAAAAAGCCACAGCCTTCAGAGGTAGGTGCGACAGAGCCCGATAAGCAAAAGCTTGGCTCAAGAAACCCGCGCTTCAAGTACTTGCGAAGGGCGAGGCAGCGGCAGGCTTCCAGCTGAATCACTTGGCTGCTCTCTCTCCCTCAAGAGGTGAACCCGTCCCGCACCTCCGTGCCTTTGCTCTCAGACCCGGATGCGGAGGGAGGAACCGGTACAGCGACCCCTCCGAACCACTTGTCAGACACGGTCATCAACTTTCACCTCTTGCTAACGCCAGCGAAACTTCATTCCTTTCAGACGTATTGCTCCTCCTCTCGCCAGGACACTCGGGCCCCGCTACACTGCGTCCCATCTGCTGTACTAAACACTGGCCCTAAGTCTTTGCTGATGTTGAAATCCTTTTGTATCAATCTGGCGAAGAAGAGAGTCTACACCGCTTTGTGAAAACGAGCCCCGAGCATCCAGCGATGGGCTGCCAGGAGGCGAGGACACTACTCTCTGACTGGAAGGGGATTTGTTCGTTTTTTTGCTTATTGTACAGATTTGTCCTCCTCAGGTTCCTTTGTCACTGTGCTGTGTCCCACAGCGACCCCAAAACACGCACGCCTGCTCTTCTGGGCCAAGGTAGCGGAGACTGAATCCTATGACTCCCTGCTTCGCGTGCCCAGATGTGCAGTGCAGATGGGGTTTGCAGAAAGGGACAAGGTCTGGCTGATGGTAATTGTTTACAACTTCTATTAAACCCATTTTCCTTTTCTAATTATTATAATAGTTCCCGCAAACATCGTCCGTGGACTTTAAATGTTTGATGACTGTGTGTTTTAATGACAGCTCTGGAATTACTCTGTACTCGGTGCCACATGGCCCCACAAAGCGACGGAGAGGCTAAATAATTTTTAAAAATTTATAGTTTACAAGATATATTTCCCATCTGTGGCCAGGCAGTAGCTCCCAAATGCATTAAATTCCACTGCATTAACAACACCTCTTAAAAACAATCGGCTTAAGCCCACGGGATGCTTCTATAGTGACCCGAGAAGTGCATTATAATCTTACACGTGTCGAAGACTAATAGCGTTGAAGATCGAATGCTACCAAAGCAAACTCCACGTCCACACCGAGCGCTATTATACGTCAAAGTAACGCATGGCTGTTCAAAATATTCATCCCATTAATACAGAGAGAAAGACGTTCCTTTTGGCGCTTTGCGAAAGCTCAGCCCAACAACCGAAGCTATGACAACAACAAAAGCCTGTAGAGTTTGAAGTGTAGTATCTAGAAAACGATTAATCCCTGGGGCGAGACGAGTAGCAACTTTTCCTTCCCTTCTGTCCCCAGAGACGTTCTCCGTTAACAAGGCAAAAATACACGAACTGTGCCCAACTTAAAAATTGATTTTGGGATGTAAGCCAGACCAGATGGTTAGAAAAGCTAAATACCATTGATTTATTTCTTACCCTTTACGAAGCAATATTAGAGACAATGGACCTTATCAGAACAAATGAGAATAAACATGGGGATGCAGACTCAATAGAGAATTAACAACCAAAGCTACCAGATTCTATTATGCTATAATTAATTCTGAATTTGTGGAAGTATTATCAGCCGCAAACGCCTAGCTTTATCTAACGGAACCAGTGCCAAGCCAGACAACCTTTTAGTTAGCGCTCTTCAATTTGCGAGATACTTCAGCAGGAAAAAAGTGCAGAAGACGCCAAGCTTTGTGCTGTAAAGTCAGCTGGAAACTCCGCTCGAACACCGCCCCCCACTCCAACCCCGAGAAACCAACAAAAAAGCCCAGATGGACACCACCGCGAGCTGAAAGTCGCTCAGTAAAGGAGGCCTGAGGGATCTCACCAGGCAAACCTCGGAGGCGCAGCCACCCTTCCTTGCCCGTTCCCCCCAAAACAAGCGAGTGGCCTTCAGCCCCTTGCTTCCCACCGCCCCCCCCCCCCCGTGAGGCCGAGGGGGTAACGTCACCACAGACTATCCACCCTTCCTCTTCACCCGCTACGGCTTCCCGCGGCTCGGAATTCTGCTCCAAGTGACACAACGGCTCTGGTCACAGGGCAAATAACTTTGGCCCGCAGTCACAAAGTCAGCAAGGCATTCTTGCCTTCGGAAGCAGCGGGTACCGCAACGCCTCGGCGGCTCTGGCCTTTGCCCCGTGCGCCTCCGTTTCCCCATCCGCAGTCCACCACGACCTCCCTGCCGGGCGCTGCAGCACGACCGACATTTCCACTGCCGAGCTCCCCCTCCCTCTGGCAGGCACAAAAGGTGCGAGACACTACTTATTGCCTCGTGACTGTCGGGTACTCCTTGTAAACAGGTTATATTAATTGCTTAACAAGTGTTTACCGCTGTCCTATATCACCCTCAGGTTCAACCATCTCTGCAGAGAGAACATTCAGCGCTGGCTAACTGCTGCTGGCAACAAGAGGAAATGGACTTTCTGATGAAAACGTTTAAGGCCCGTTATTTGTGAGATGCAGCCGAGATGGGACGTAATGAATTTAGCCCCGCTTCGCTTCATTTACCATAGCTAACGCATACAATAAAAGTTTAGTTTATACTCTGGTGCTGCCATGCATGAATATCTCATTATAACTGCAAAGACTTTTTATTTTTATTGGGACCTGTAACAGCACTGCGCTATGTTAATGACCAACCACGTCACACAAGTGCAGCAAGGTTTGCTTGCTTGCTTGCTTGCTTCCTTCCTTCCCCTTAATATGGGCACAACGAAAACCCAGGGCGCCTGCAGACGGGCCAGTATTTAAGCTGCCATGTTTTATTAGATGGCGGCTGCAGTTAACAGGGGCTAGACGCAGAGCTCGGGGAAAACGGCGAGGAAGTCGCTCCCGCCTGGGCGCGCAGCCACGTCCGTCCCACCCGCAAAGAGCCTCCCCGGGGCTCAGGCCGCCCCTCCCACCTCTCACCGCAGGTGCCGGAGGCGGGCACTGAATCTCCAGCAGACCCGTGCGCAGGGCTCGCTGCTCGTCCCTCCCTCCGCTTCTCGTCCCAGCACGGGGGGGGGTCAAGACCAGCCCTTCGGCCGGGTGCAGCAGGGCAGACCCGCCACGCTGCTGGGCCGGGGCCAAGGGCACCACACAGACTCAGCTGCCCCAGCATCTCTTCCCTGCCTTTCCACCGCCTGGAGTGCCACCTCTGTTACGGCAAGAAACGTGTACCCGAGTCCATTCGTTTGATTAAAGAACAGGCTGCTGCCCCCGCCCCCACCTGCGCCTCGGGCAGGGCCTCACCCCCCTCCCACAGCTCACAACGGGCCAGGAGACGCCTGTAAGACGCGCTCGATGGGGGCATGGCCTTTCGGAGACAAGGGAAGCAGGACAGGGCTAGCAGGTCAGCCACGGAGCAAAGACGGGCACCAGAAACGAGAAAGTGGGATTAGATCTATTTTAGGACATCCTGGTCTGCTGAACATCCTGGCTATCAGGGAAGCCAGGCTGCTGCGGCCCCGCATGTCAGACTCGTCAGCGGTGAGACCCCAAAGGTGATGTCACGTCCCAAAACACGGCTAGCAGAAAAAATCCCAGCACGTAATCGTATCCCGCCTTTCAGAGAAGTGCTTTCTTGTGACGCTTGACCATGTTGAGGAGCAGGCACCGTTGGCGGTGCTAGAAAAGCCACACGTTACTGGCTTGCTGACAGTTTCTTAGGGAGGCTGGGGTTTTTGTTAGGACCTTGCTGAAAGCTGGGACGCTGTTTCACCTTCATCTCCAGGCAGGGAAAGCAGGTGTTTTGTACCTCTGTGCAAAAGGACTTCTTTGAACAGCGCTTATCCGCGTCCAGCTTCAACAAGGCCCTATTTCCCAGCTCTTCCGTAACATCCCTAAAGCAAAGCCAAGACAGAAAGGAGCAGCTGGGAGGAGGTGGAGGACATTTAAGGAGTCCTTGCAAAGGGTACAAACTTTTTTACTTCTGAAAAGCAGAGGGCTCACCAAAAAAAAAAAAAAAAAAAGGGACGAGAGCGAGTGCACACAGGAAGGAAATCCAAACGCAGAGAGAGACGGAGGCAGCGTATGTAGCAAAATACCAGCACACGGAAGATCTAGATACTTGTTAGGTAACATAATCCTCCAACCCAGATGTCTTTTACAAAACTGAATCCTTAAAAACACTCCGTGTCTTTTTTTTTTTTTCACTTTCACAGACGTTCATCTTTTGGAAAGCTCCTCGCGGGAAGTTGCTCCAACTGTCAGCACTCCCAGGGCTGGGGCTACAGTGAGTCAGCCTGCTACATACCGTGACCTTTTGAAAACCCTCTGCAGAACCGAGCAACTGGCCGCAATCACCACAGTAAAAAAAGATGCAAACTCTTCTTTTTTAGGGGCTTCTAAGACTGAGCTCAGATCTGACCCAAGCAGGTGCGACGCTGCTGGCAGCAGCGACTTTTAGCCCCCAAAGCCACTGTTCCAGATTAGTGCCCGGGTGACAGAAAGAGAGCAGCAGTGGCTTGTCCTCTGCCTTCTTTCCCCACCAGAAGGGATTCTGCCCCTCCAGGTATGCAAAATTCATCAACTTTTATCCCCAAGAGGTTCACGCAGAGGTTCGCTCGGTGTCAAGATTGCTTTCTCCTTCCCCGTCGAGTTTTGCTTTCAGCTTGGGAGAGTCCACTGAATGAGAGAGAGACCTCAAAATGCTTAAAATCAGGCAGCTCCACCTTGGTTCCTGGCTTCAGGCTCCGAAGTCCGTAACTACTAGCTGTAGGAATATGG
Organism: Sagittarius serpentarius; assembly: GCA_034782735.1. Taxonomy (NCBI): domain Eukaryota; kingdom Metazoa; phylum Chordata; class Aves; order Accipitriformes; family Sagittariidae; genus Sagittarius; species Sagittarius serpentarius. The sequence goes on along the minus strand of JAVKLA010000007.1, from coordinate 35,537,709 downwards.
CTGCACGATTGGCCCGGGAAAGCAACCGCTACGCTCATTTTTCCTTTCACCTCAAGATATCAGTAGGCAACGGGACAACTTCACTGCGTCGCTGCATCCGCAGGCTTGCAAGCATTTCTTCAGCTACCCCCTGATTTTTGTAGAGGGGACCTTTTGGCAATTGGTGCTGATGGGGCTTGGCGCTACCCCGTCTGGTTGCCTGCGGACAGCAATGAACCCTTCCCTGTGTCCCCTGGAGAGGTCCCGGTTAAGTCTGTTCACGCACCACGGCTTTTTAGTGCTCCGATACTGAGGGCCACAGAGCCTTGACCTTCTGAGTTATGATTTTATAGAACTGCTTGCTTTGCGTAAGGCCTCAGCGATCTGCCGCTGAAGCTCGAGTCCACGTGCTCACCCAGTTCAAAAATAAATAATGTGGAGGGACCGGTCGCTTGGTGGTAACGGAGTGATCAGGCTGCCAGCTGGATGCGGAAAGGTTCGAAACCTGTCTTCTCTCTCCCTCTGAAGACGCAGCAACCGCCAGGCCAGACCGGGACGGCTGGCAGGCCACGGGTCATCACGGGGCAGCGGTGGAGCAGGTCCTCCCCCGGGGGCAAGAAAGGACTTGGGCGCAGCTCTCGGTTTCGGCATTTGGGGGATCAAGCCTCTCTGTTGAAGGGGGAGCCACGACATAGGTCACGCTGGCAAGAGGGAGCCTCCCAGGCTGCAGGCGTGTGTTGTTTGTTCTGCTCCGAGCCAGGTTCGAGGGCCGGGACTCTTCTCCTGCGCGCGGGGCCTGCGCTCTTCGTGTCTCAGAGCAAGAGGGAGGGGACAAGGCCGCGTCCCGAGCCAGGAGGCAGCGGCAGCGGCAGATCTTCGCCAAGACTGCTGGGGTGGGAGCCTTGATCAAACTTCTCAGCTCTGGGCAGCAGAACAGGAACGTAGTTAACTGCTTCTCAAACTCCTTCAGCTTTTATATTGCTCTCCTGTCCGTGACTGCCGCTGCGACTTGTGGCTAAGTTACCTGGCTATTCACGCTTCATTTTCCGCAGTTTGCCTCCTTTAGTAGGTCTCTCCCAAAAGCTGAGCAAGGTCTGAGCTGCCATTCAGCTCTGCCTGACCGCTTCTTTCCTTCTTCACTTTCAGCTCTTTTCATCAGAAGGGCTTTCTCACGTTCTCGGCTCCTGCGCCGTCTTGAACCTGGTCTCGGGCAACATGTCTGGCGGTGGGCTAGTGTGGCCAAAATGCTCTTACTACCTCCATCTTCACGAGGCAGGCTCCTAACCAGAGCAGCACCTGGCGGAATCGGGTTGCCCAGGGCAATCCAAGAGATCGTCCTGGTCCGATCACCTGAGAAGGACTGCATTAGCTGCGGCAAAACAAAAGCTTTGGCAAAGCCCATTTGCACTAGAGAGGAAACACAAGCCCTCACAGTCTTCTCAAGTTTCGACTGCTCCGCAGAAGTGCGTTAACACTTTTAAGTACCGCGCTTATTCAAGCATAAGGTCCAGGCTGCGACAGCTGGGGCCCGGCAGCACCTAATGCATTGGGGTTTTGTGTTTAACGTAACTTCACCCTTCCGGTGCTTCCGGTTCAGCCTTGGCTGGTTAGCGAGCCTAAAGGACTTCTTTATCGCCTATCCACGCCGGGCCTGGAACTTCCCTGAAATTTCTCCAGTTTTGCTGGACCTGTAGTTTAGCTCCAGATCCGTTGTCGACCTGCGGCTATAGCAACGAGCTTGAAGCCGGATCTTCGATGCACCGGAAAGCCAGGCAGACCCCTACGCATACGTTCCGTACGTGGTTTTACGTGGCAGCTACTTAACCTAGGCTGAGCAACAATTTACACTCAGACCCTTGCCTCCAAACCCACATTTTGCTGCTGGTAGCGTTCAAATAACTTGACGCGGGACAAACACCTGCTTTTGCGATCCGTGGTCAGAAAAGCTCAGGAGATACGGATCTGGCAATACGCGCTTTGGGCACGACTGCCACCAACCCAGCAAACCGGTGGTTCAAAACTGCAGGTTTTTTGACACTTCAAAGGTAACAGCACAGCTCTTAAAATCGTGCGTAATTGTACACCTATAGATGGGAGGGAATGGAATTTCTCTCTACAGCCTTTAGCAAACCCCAAATCTAACTCATACCATATGAAAGTTGCTGCTATTACAGTAAAGTTGGTGTCAGGTCGCTGAGAAACGGTGGTGGGAGATGCACTCCGAGCACTGCTGTGAAGATGTTTTGAGCTGGAAGCCAACAGTACTTCTACAAAAGGATCTATCAACGCAACAGAAGGTAAGCGTGGTTCTCGGCCTTCCCGAGCACCCCATTCCATAGTCACCGTTGCAGAGTAACGCATCGCCCCACTGGCGCGCTCCTGGCTGCGTTCATAGCCGTCAGTTCACCTTCCTCTTAGGGACGCGCAAAACACCTTCCCCCTCAAGTGCTGACGTGACAGGGGCTGCCCTAGGGCGGCTCCTTTTAACTGTTACAGCTCATCGTCCATTCGGTCCCGAGCCGTCTTGTGCTCAATCGGCTCGGTGACTCGACGCAGGCGTGTGAGAGGGAAAATGGTTTTATTTTCTGTCTCACGTGGGCTGCCCCTCTCTGCTCCTCAGACCCCCTGTAGCGACTCCGTAGGAGGGCAATACTTTGCTGTCAGTATCGCCTACAAAGCGCAGAGGCTTTGTGTAACAGCTGAGGCTTGTTCTGCGTGCCTCGCAGGCCGGAGCTCGTGCAAGCCAGCAGGCTGCGAGCTGGAGAGGTTTCTCTCCTCCCAGCTTGCAAAAACCAAACAACGCAACCCCTCCCCGAGAGGCAACAATGGCAGTGGAAAACGGGAAACAAGAACTTCTTGCTCCATCTGCTGCTCCGTGTTGGGTGACGATATGGAAGCGGGGCAACACAGCTTCTGTCTGCAGTGCACGGCCAGGTCTGCTGCGGACGGGGTTCATGCCCCGTTACTCCCAAATCCCATCTCCCGCTGTTCCACAGAGCACTCTGCCCTCCGCCCCCCTGCAGTGGAAGTGGGATGGATGTGACACGTGCTGGGAGAGGAGACGGTTACACATGTCTGACTTTGGCAGCTGGCTCTGTATTTTCCTTTGGCCCTGACAAGACACCGATGTTCAGGCTCTCCCGCTTCCAAGAGTTTGTGTAACGAGAGCTGCCCTTTGAAAACGGACAGCCCGATTACAAATGAACGGAGAGCACTGAACTCAAACCTGAGCTCTAGCTCGACAAGAGAAAACCCAGCAACTTCAGGTACAAAGAAAGAGGTCACATTTTAGTGCCCACTGGGCAAACCAACATCCTGAGGCCTTCCCGTGTGGGCTCAGCAAAGTCACGGAGTCACACTGCACCGGTCAGAAAAACAGAAGTAGCAGTGGCAGTGCCTTACCCCTGGGTTAAAAGCTGTTCTAGTTTGTGGTACTCACCAACTTATAAGAAAGCCCTGCCTCTACTTACGAAAGAGTTCAAGGTGCACTCAGAACAAAGAACAAATGAAAATTATGCTGGCTACGACCCCGGAGCCAGAGAGCTCCGGGCTGGAACGCCGTGTTACGCAGGCATTTTGCTCTGAAGAGGTGTTCGGTCACTCGGGGACAGGGTGCTTGTGGCCGAGTCCCCCACACTAGCAGCTACGGCTCTGCTCCTCCCCAGCAGCACTTCGAAAACGCCGGAGGCCGCAGCGCCGGCCCGCCTGGGGCTCCCCGCCCGGTGGGAGCGCTCACCGCTGCGCTGCGGCAGGGGACTGCCGCCGCCGGTTCCCGAGCAGCGGCCAGCCCTAGCAGCAGGGATCCCTGGCACCAGCAGCACCAGCAGCATCCCCCCTGCTGCTGGTGCTACCTGTGAGACGCCAGAAAGGGCACCGCTGTCGTGTGCTCCCGCTCTATCAGGAAAGCTAAGACAGCTGTAGAGGACAGAGACTTACGCTAGACTACCCGATCACTTTTCATTGGGATTCCCCACATTGCGAAGGACCGTACAGGGGTCCTCTCTCTTTCTCCAAAGGGACTGGTGGCATTTCTATTTTGCCGCCTGCCGACATACACACGGAAGAATTTTTTTCTGCGTAGAGCAGGAACGAGACAGGGGAGTAAAACGTTAAATACTACAGGAACTCTAGTTACATCCAGTGCTATATCATTCAGGTGGCGAACTCGCAAGTCTTTTCTCCAGCTTCCCTTTTACAAAGATTTTATCTGACCAATTTCTTTCCCTAACTAGATGTGGATAACAAAATAAATAAAATAAACGCAGCTCTGCTGTACGCTTTGAAAGATTCCCCGATAACTGTGGCAACTGATGTGGACGTTGGTATTCCTCTTACAAAAAAAAAAAAACCAAACAAAAAACCAACCCGCAACATTTTTTCTTTCTGCTTACACGATTAGGTCCCGAAGCACAGATACTTTCAATCACCGTTTTGGAGTACATCGTAAATCTCTGCTCAGTATTAGGGTAATAACAACAGAAAAGAACCCAAAAAGCTTTAGGCAGAATATTCCCATTTGCTGTGCTTTGAGTAAGGTTTGTCTTCCTACAGAGAGCGTGTTGGTTTACCCGAGGGTGCAGAAACAGCAGTTGAGTTCCTCTCAGGCAAACTGGGCTGTGACTTCGTACCTGTCAGCGACGCTGGACTGGGTGCCCCGGTGCCCTGCCACGTCCCCCTTCACGGGCTGTCACCTCTGGGTTCCTCAGGCACCACAGGTCTCTCCTCTTGCCCATCTCCCCCGCCTTTGTTTGAGATCCCGTGCCCTAAAATGACTTTCAACACTGAGCGCGTTAAATTGGTGGAAATTTCTGTGTGGGTGAATGGAAATCAGTTTCACTCCAGTTTATGTCAAATATAGCTTAAATCACCAAGGGATCAGATTAAGTTACATCAGTGCGAGACAGGTTTCAAGTAAGTGTCCACAAGAGTTTCCCTACCAGTGCAGCGGAGTAGATGAAAACAAGTTTGTACCAGTCCTACTTTGTCTGAATCGCACGTTTCTGCCACTGATACTCGACCTCCTTCTGCAAGCAAGAACGGAGCCGGTGGCGGGGGATGGGGGGACACAAACGCTCAGGATTTGGCTCCATTAAACACCACGGAGAGGTAACCGTGCCTGGAGCGCTGCCCTGGACCAGACATCCGTGTCGCACAGTTCTCCTTTCTCAGCCTGTACACGGCATTATATTGCACTGGCTAACTAACAGAGTGACTGCCCCTTAAGCTCAGCTTAACCCTGTGGTCAGGCAAAGAAATTACACAGCTCTGAAACTGCTCCACAAGCCTAAAAGCCGACTAGTGCTTACACGGGCCAACGCTGCGCAAAAAGAAGCTCCACGCAATAGCTTGCTCCAGCCAGAAACTAGGAGGCAAACTTACCGACGCAAGCGAAAGAAGCAAAGGCTTTAAGGAAAAGGACTGACGCAGAAAATCCTCCTGCGTTGAGAGGCGTATAGGGCATTCACCTGACAGTTTTGCAGGTAACAAAAAGGTAAGTGGTCTGGAGGGGCTCTGGGGACTGCAGCACTTGGACGGTGGTTTTGAATAGAAGCTCTCGGGTAAGGATGCCTGGTGGCCCATGAGAAATTGTTTGATTTGACAAAGGGCCTCTCCTGAAATGCTTGGGAGGTGTGAAGTGAAGCAGAAGAAACACGTAGGCAAAAATATACTGCATATCGGTTTGACTCTGAAAGCAATTTGCAGTTTGGCCATATTAAAAGACCTTACACGCTTGCTCATTGTGAAAACGTAAACGTGCAGACCTGCTTAGAGCAGATACTGAACGCTAGCCTTAAACATTCACCAAAATCAAACTTCCAAACGATAAATGAACATTTAACGCTCGTAAATTAAGTCGGGACCGGAACCAAGGGATTCATTAAGAACAACAGAAACACAAACTTTGCCTCAAATAACGACCAACCTAAACAGAACCATTTAAAAACTTCTTTATATGATTTGTTACGCTATGATTAAGCGCTGTGCTGGAAGCAGCTTTTACTAAGGAGAGCCCATTCTTCTCTCGTCTCATCCATACCCCGCGTTTCTTCCACCTCATCTCCCTCGTGCATTCTTCCCAACCGAAAATACTCCTTTCAAGCAAATGTCCTAACCCTGATGCACGCTGTGTTCTCACGTGATAGAGGGAGCACCGAGGTGCAGCTGTCACGAGGGCAATATATAGAGCTGGCTGCTTTTTAAGTTCATTTCCTCTTCTTTCAGGTGACAAGAAGGTGTTTGGAATGGTGCGAACGAAATGTTTTTCCCCCAAACAACCGCTCATCTGTTCCCAGCCTCATTGCTATTCCTATGCATGTGCTACCAAGAAAAAACATACTTAAAATATTGTTATAGCACAGTTCACCAGGGGATGACGTTACCCCAATGCTAAAAATACTTTTTTCGTAGCCCATGACCAAGCCTTTTACTGTCGCAAGACGAACTTCGACTCTGTGTTTTCTAGCACAGTGCCTTTAGGGGAGCTGCGGCGGCGGCGGCGGCGGCGGCCGCAGCAAGTCCCACTTCTGCTCAGCCGTTCCATCCAGACTCCATTTCTGAAACTGCCTTGCTCACGGAGGAACGGGCCTCGGCCCATGAGAACGAGAGCAGCGCCAGCCGCGAACAGCTCTGATGCAAGGCTAGCTTGCCAAGCGTAAATGGCGCACGAGCGCACTCAGGAAATGCCCACAGAAAGAAGCCGATCCCAGCGAGCTCGGCATCTTTTCACACCACGCTCCACGCCGCCGATTTTCTCTGCTGTTCCGATGCAGATGCAACCGGGCCTCTTCACAGCTCCGGCTCAGCACCGGGACACGCGGGGACCGTGCGACTGACGGCGGGGGAAGAGGGGTGCGGTACTTCGCTTTGGCACGGTTAGAAGCTGAGCCAAAGCCCGCTAAGGGAAACAAGATGTCAGTGGAGTTTGCGTGAGGCCTCTGCACGGATGAGGTGAAGAAAGAAGCAGCAGCGCAGTAACGTGAAGCTAACGAAACCTAGAGAACGGGGGAAAGCGGTCATCTGTGCAATGTCCAGTCAAATGACTCTTCAGCACAGACGACTGCCTGGAAAACTCAACTCCACTAGGCTACGTGACGCTGTAAGCGGGCGTATCTGCAAGAGAAGGGCCTAACCCCCCGCCAAAATTCCCTTTGACGAGCCCAAACCGATTTCCAGCTTCACGCTGCAGCTTTAGTTATGTTTTTATAATAGGGTATCTCATCATGATGTTTCTCTCCAAACCGTTATTGACCAGGCAACTCAGTTTCACACACTAGTTGCTCTACAATCATTTCACTATGACTCTCTCTCCCTCAAACACGAAAGCAGAAACACTCTACAAAAAAAAGTGCTGCAGCACAGGAGAGGGCCGTCGGGGAAACGGTGAGGAAAGCTCCTCTTCTGTTCTCTTGGAAGATGCACTGAGATAAGCTGCTGCAGAGATTTTCCACTATTCATCGGGCACTAAAGTGGAACGCTGCATTTTTCGAGCTTGCTTTTAGACTACGCTACTAACAAGCTCACGCGCGTTCCTAGACGTGTGTAACAAAAAGCACAAAGAAGGGCGGTTAAAGGTGGGGAAAGAAGATGACAACAGCGAGTTACCGCAATATTTGATTGTTCTCTACTTTAAGCTCAGGCATAGTCGCAGACACGCAACCAGAAGAAAAAACACCCCAAAACCTCCGGCCAGAAACTCCATGCTGACCTCTCCTCTATCACGCGCCCAGATCGCAGCACTTCACATCCCGCACAACCCAGTTTTCTGCCCCTGAAGGATGATGCTCATTTACTCGCCGTTACTGGCAACGTGAGAATGAAGGAATACATGCGCGAGAGGAAGGGACTGGACAAGAAAAATTGTGCCCTGTGCTTTGAAGCCAGTAAGACCTGAGTTTAAACTGATCCCCTACGGCAGAGAACCGAGTGGCCGGGAGCTTTCTTGTTGAGCCATCCTGCCCCATTTGGGCTGCTCCTCAACAAGAGGGCTAAACTTTATCCTTTCAAGACGAGAAGGTAGCCGTGCCTGACCACTGCTATTCGGAAACGTCTTCAGCCTTGTGCCTGACCCCCCAAATCACTACGCGCTTCAAATTAGGCACCTGCCTTTGCTGAACGCGCCCTGGCAGGAGGGGGAACTGCCTTCGCTAGGACTGCAGTCTCAGGGGACGAGCAATGGGGCGAGAGCAGTGTCTGCGACGAGGCTCTTGAAGCCACGCCACGCTGATCTGGCTCCCTCTGTGCGACAGCTGAGCCCGCGCACATCACCGGTGTATCTGCCAAAGCACGAGCACCTTTCGCAGCACCGTCGGTCGCGTCCGAGGTGTGATGAGCGGAAGCGAGAGTCCTGCAGAGCAGTCACAGGTTTTTCAAGGGGCGCTTCACACCCCAGCGAACGCAAACGCTTGCAAGCTCTGGGGCTCAGGAGGCGTACACGCAGGAGACCGAGTCAGGACGCCACGATGACTACGTTCATACCTGCTCCTTACGACTTCTGGAGAACACGCTGAAGCAGAGCGGTCCCCTTGTACTACCAACTGTCCTGTTACCACCCCTGAATGATGAAATGTATCACGACTGTGACATTGACGGCTCTCCTTGGGCTGCAAGTCGCCTTCAAGGAGGAAGCCGTGCGAAACGGGGGGAGATGCTGACAGCATGATGTTTGAGCCAGCCAAGACGCCCGGGCTGCGGGAGATGGAGTTGGAAGGCGGGCAGACGAAGGCCCAGGCGCCGCGCACGCATGACCGGTGATCTGTGGGGTTCAGGCTGTCAGTTCCTGAAGGTCCACAGATTTGGCAGGCACCGCTCCCTGCCCCTTCTGTGCAGACAGAAAGGTGGGTGCCAACAATGCTCCCCATCCTGGACGCATTTCAGATGGTGACGGGTAGGCAAAGAGCTGGACCGCACCGCAGCTTGTGAGCCACCGTGATTTTCTTCCGAGAATTCAGTCTGGTATCAGCGTACCCTCTACGAAGGGACTTGCTTATTACAGTAGCGTCCAGTTTATAACCTCTTTTCAGCCACTCGACACTGATTTTTTTCAACGAGGAGCTGGTAACAGCATAAAACGAGGGGTTTAGGTGCCCTCCTCTTCACTCATTCTTCATGCCATTCTGAGCTTATGCACAATCTGTCTTTTGCTTTGTCTCTGTGCGGCGGGAAGGGGACCACGGCAAGGTGTGCGTGGATGCTGCAGAAGCAGCAGTATTACATTGGGCTGGTCGTAGTTACAGACTTTTTTCTTTTCTGTCGTCGTCTTCTAAACTTTTCAGATTTTGAATGGAAAAAAACCCACAAAGCAACCTCCAGGGACCTTAACCAAAACCCGCGTATTCCTGCAATTCAGTGTTCTCGTAACGAGAGAGGTAGCCGAGATTTCCTCCCCCCCGAGACCGCGATTTCCAGTGCAGAAGTGTTGGTGCTTACGGTCTTTTAACCGTTTTCCTTGAACGAGACACCTCCAAATATGAACAAAAATGATCAACAAGCTATGCTTTCATTTATAAATATTAGTCCAAGACACCTGGGCTTTTGGTTGTCTGAGAAGTCGTTTGAAGGTCATCTGTAACTCCTAAATAAATATAAACAAAAGGAACTACGTATAATTCCACTTTTTAGCGTGGAGTTCGAAAGATAAATATCAAGCGTGTACTGATGAAATAGACGTCCATCCATTAATTATATATCACCCATCTCGTAAGCTTTGGGGTACGGTGGCCGTTTATGGGCTCGCAAGTTTGTGTCTTTGGCATTTTTCCGCTCACCTCATTTGGTCTAATAAACGGTCTTATCTCCACGTCCAGCTTCAAATGGATTGCATTTGGCTCTACCCTAGGAGTAAGAAACGTTTTCCTATTTTTGAGACACCTCTCCTAAAAACCATTCCATGTGTTTTCCGAAGGTGGTGAAACCATTACCCGTGTCTGACAAAAAACAGCCGCAGGGTTCCTCAGTCAATAAGTCTAGAATGCAAGAGCACCATCTACAAGGCGCACCACTGCATTTCGTACCTCCTTCCCCTGCTCGGACCAGGGAGAGGAAAAAAGCC
>JAVKLA010000007.1:35502429-35527582 GCA_034782735.1 Sagittarius serpentarius | reverse complement strand
GAGGAAAAAAGCCCGGGGGGGCGGGGCGGGGTGGGGTGGGGGTGCTGGTACCCTCCCTGCTCGTGAGGACGTGCCAGCGCTCGGGGGGTGGCGGCAGGACCAGAAACGGCTGGTACCGGGCCAGCACGAACCACCGAGCACAGGACTACGTGGTTTCAGTTTTTAACATCCGCAATTATTCCAACGAAAGCCAGCGGTTTCCGTGCAGCTGAAACCTCCGTCCGCTGCTAGGCGATTCCTTTGTATTTGGTAGAGAAAGAGAGCAAAGTTCAGCTACCAGCTAAAAAGCGCGTGAGGAAAACAGCTGAAGCTTTGTAATACAGGCCTGTCCCGCATGCTGGACAGAAGGTAGCAGGGCAGAGCCGAAAGGTTGAGCAGTCTCCGGACTGCCTACGTGAGACCTGGAGGAAAGGGCAAGAAGGGCGATGTCCAGAATCGCAGGGTATAACCAAGTCAGGAAGTACATAACCAAGAAGGACGCAGTCGGACACAGATAGGCTTACGTCATTGAGGTAGCTAGGCTAAAACACGGCAAACGCTAGAAATCAAGGCGGATAAACGGAGACTACTGAACCTTGAGCAAAGAACAAGAAGAATTCATGCCTGCTAGAGTGAATAAATGCAGCAAGGCCTCGACAAGGAAGACGTTTGGGAGGCACGGAGAAAATTTTCCCCAGCTACCGACACAAAGAGCACCTCTGCAGCGACGGAGACCAACAAGCCAAGTGCCATTATGAGCGGTTAGACGGAAGGGAAAGACAAGGGGAGTTACAGTTAGGCACGGCACGAGTGCCCCTTGCTGCTCTTCAGCCCCATGATCCGCACTACGGGGCAGTGGCTAACTGACACAGCTGAGAACAGGAAGGCAACGGAACCATTACAAGTGCGATTTATTAAAACTATAGGGCACCTCCATCAAACAAGCACAACTGTCTTCCTCAGCACCCAAAAGCGCGGGCATTTACTGTCTGTACCGTACAGCGTCTTTCGCTTTTAATTGTACTTTTTTTTTTTTCTCGGCTTTGGCATCACCAACTGCTACTCCATTTGACAGCTTTGCCTAACAATAGGCTGCAGACAAATGTGCTAATTTCACAGGGTTTTTAAAAATAAATAAGTTTAAAAAAAATCAGGCCCACACTTACTGTCACGTGGTTCTCAGCTGAAATGGACCCGAATCTAGCATCCTCTCCCCCCGCGGTCGTCACAAACCCACTCGTACCTTACGGCAGTAACCAACCAATCACAGATTTCAGCAAGCCTCCTCGCAGAAATTGCAGGAGACACATTGTTCTCTGGAGGGGAGTGTAAGGCTCTTAAAGATGCTATACCCTAATTAAGGGGATTGCTAGTGTAACGCCCGAGAGGGGACAAGGCACGCTTGTCGCTCGCTTCCAGCGTGAGCAACGCGCTTCATGACAAAGAATATTTTTCATCGCACACGTCGAGGTCGGGGAAGCTGCCGCCACATCACTAGGAGCTCTGTTTTACAGCCCATGCCGGAGGAGGGTCGCTGGCACCGGGAAGCAAGCTGGGCTCCTTAAAACAACATGGATCGCTCAGTGAATGTTATTGCCAATGTTATTGCCAACCAGATATAAATATGTACATGGACTATCATTTTCTGGTAACAAATGGTAAAAGCTATCCTGGTGACAGTGAGGCAGTGATGGAGAAAGGATGACTTTATCACCTACCTATGACTATGTTTCCCAAGCAACCTTCTCACCAATCCGGAGCCCTGTGTGATCATTAGTTCCTGCACATGGCAGCAATGAAATTGTCCCTTAAAGTAAATCATTCAAGGATTTTTATAATCTGAAATAAAATTTTCTAATATTTTTTTCCTAAGTTTTCCAGGTTTAAGGTTTTAATCTTTTATTATTTATTGTACGGCAGTTGTGAAGGGCATGATGAGAAGCCCTGCGTAAATAGTTGTCGTTGGAGGATCGGCGCGTGACAATGCTGCATTTAAGAAATTAATGATCTCTTTTCTTTTTCTTATTACTCCCACGTTCTGTCTGAGGGTGGTCGAACACGACCAAAAAAAAGTAAGCGTAAAACAAAACAAACCAGAGCTGCGCTTTGGCTTCTGCCTGTTTTCCTGCCTTGTGGCTGAAGCTGCTGATAAATATTCTTTAGAAATGGTACTGAAGGAGGAGAACGGCATATATATTTTCTTTTCTTCCTTCACACTCAGAGCATCAAATTCAAAAGATGACAATTTTCTACTGTTTGAGATGCAGAGTATTCCTCTATTTTTGTACTCCCTAGGATTTATCGCTCTTTTTAACTACTACAAACACAATTTAACCTTTGCTGTCTTTACCTCTGGTAATTTTTTTTATGCCACCAGAGCCTGAATTACACGCTAATCGCAGCAAAACACTGGACATTCTCTTAACTGTGGGCCTGAAATTAATCCGCTTTCAATAGCGAGAGACATAAAATATCTCATTAGACCAATAGCACTACCAGGCACAATCCATCCTAGAGTATAAAAAAATTTATGCTACACGTCATTTCTTTCTACCTGAATTCTCTGACACCTGGAACTCGGAGATGGAATATTTTGGTGCGAGTCCATCGCTGAACTGACAGTCATATAGCTCCGGCGCTTACTGTCAGGGCTTCGGCCCGCTCAAACCACCACCAAGGCTGGGGCAGGAGTAAGGTCAAAGCTGCGTACAGCGGTCTTCTCCTAAGCTACGGAAGCACCTCGCTGTTGTACGAAGGGCGTGATGAAAGGTACCAAATCAGGCCCTTTATTTCTACGTACCGTACTTTTTATTCTTCACGTACCCCGGCTCGCCCACCATTTCATACCAGACGTGTAAAATCACTCAGGTACGCGGCCGGGATGGATTTCGGCCGAGCCTCCACAAAGCTCTCCTCCACGTGCGCGACCAGCGCGTAGCCAGGCAGCCAAAGAGCAGAACCCACCCGGGCGAGCGCGGCGCTCGGGGACCGGACACGGCAAGCAGGGCCGCAGCGCCCGGCTGTCACGAGGCACTGCCCTTTTTCTGACCGCAAACGCATTTCTAACGTTACAGAGTCATCGCTTACGGTCGGCAGGATGAGAAATGCTGGTATGGAAAGAAAGGGGCAGCAGGCCGTCCGCCTTCCGCGACGAAAACTTCGGGAAGGGAAGGCACAGAAACCCTACGCAGTCACTGACAGGGCAGGCGCTTAGAAATACAGGAGCCTGCGGAGAAAAAATCCCAGCCCCACAGATGATGCTCACTCACCCGACACCATAGAGGGGACAGGGTCTCCGTACTAGACCTGTAACCCAACACCGTACAGGACAGAGGCTCTCCTCACGAGACCTACCTGCACTTGATTTTAAAAGGCAACTGTAATGTGTTTGGGGCTCAGCGACAGGAAAAGAAATTACGAGAGTAACCTGCTGCTCAGGAGCAGCGCGCATGACTACGTGCTTGCAGGATCCGGTCCACTGTGGCTTTTAAATCCTTCTGAACAAAGTCCCATCCTCAAACGAAGGCAGCCGAGGCTCCTCCTTGCGCTTCACTGTTCTACGTCCTTCACGTCTTTTTTTTTTTTTTCTATCTGCTGGACTCTGTGTCCTACATTAGGACCAAATCCATACAGTAGTAAGGACATATAATTCATCCCAAATGATCAAGGATAATTATATGCTTAAAGAGCAATATGCAGAGGTTCTCCTACAGATAATTAAGGCGAAAACTCACAGTTCACCCATGTGGGAAGTTAGCCAGGAAGTGCAGACATACTTTGGGAATTCATCCATTATTTATAATCTGCAGTGTCTTGTCAAAAACCCTAAATGAAAAGTTAAAGCTTTAACACATTCTCTAGCATACTGCTGGGCCATCACCTCCCATTAGTTTTTAAGTAACACTCCCATTGGGCCAGATTCATCAGAAGGTTTCCCGGCACCTGCTTAAACTCGCTGGACCTCAGTGCAGAGTCGGCTCAGGGAAGCTCAAACTCGGCCACCGTCACGGCCCCCAGCCTGCGCGAATGCGGCTTCGCATCCCGGCGAGAGCCGGGGCTCAGCCCCGAACCAGCACCCCTCTGACATCCCAGCGGGCCTTTCCCCGCCGGCTCGAAGAGCGGCCTCCAGGTCTCATCCTCGCAATGACTTGACCGCTGCTGGGCACGGACGACGTCACACGTGGGAGCAGTCGACGGCAAGACGGCCGCTTCCGGGTCAGAACTTAGTCACGCTCTTACGTACCCGTCGGAATCGGGGACTCTTCAACCTATATGCCACGGGTGACAAAATAATGCCACGTATTGTCGGTACCGTCACGCTACCGTTTGTTTCCTCTCGGAAACAACCTCCCGTTCGCTTTTTCCCTTTGCATTAAAAACGTAAAGTAACACCAGGGTACCCTTTCTACTGCAGAAGGATCCTACAGTATTTCAATTAAAACAGCTCGTCGTTAGACGCCTTTTCTTTTTTTTTTTTTTTTCCCGGGCACCCCTACACTTCCATTCACAGCTGAGGCACAAAACCCAATTAGTTATTAATTGAGGCACGTTAAAATTCATTAACTCTGCTTGTGAAGCTTAAGCTATAATTAACTGTCTTCCCAGGCTTTTGCTCTTCAATCTCCAGGTAGAAGGTCCCGTTGTTAATAAGAAAGATAACGCATAATCCTACCATCTCTCTTGGGGGCAGATAGCTTCCTTCCGGTGGTGGCAATGTGACATTAACCCCGGCGGGGACTTCACATGTTAATGCTGTCCTGTCAGCTACTGACCATCCCGTGCCACGTGCGAACTGGAGCGTATTTGGAAAGAACGGGAGCCAAAAAACCCCCGATGAAAACATTTTGAAAAAGGTCATTTTCAACACGCTCCATGTCCTGCGACAGGACACGGACAGCAGTCTCACTACTGCGTGCGGATCATGCCTTCCAGCTTCGCCTCTGCAAGAATTTGCCTTTTCAAGAACTACTAAAGCAGCAGCTCAAGGCAAATTCTTGTTTCACATATGGAACAGCACGAAGCCAACCTTTACTTTAAAGCAAAACGAACGCAGAAATGAACTCGCGTGTCAAGTTCCAAGGCTTAACGTGGCAGCACTCGCTCCGGCATTTACATACATTTCTGCTACATCTCCGCTCGCTATACGGATGCCCAGGCCTGTGAAGAAAGCAGCTGAAATCTAACCTACATGAAAAGTGGCTCTTCCCAAGTGGAGCTGCTTGTGGGGTGGCATTTCATGAACAGTTCAGTGGAAGCAACTTCCCGCTTCCAGCATGAACCGCCTTCGGCGGAGCGGAAATATTTTGGCTTATAAACCCGGAGATGGTGGATTCCGTATCAGTAAGCAACACCAGTAAGAGAAGACCACGAGGAAATGGAGTAACTGAGAAGGACAAGGGGAGGTCTTGTGCCCAAGGCTTTGTTGAGATGCTGACCTATGACTCGTGGTATTGAGGTGCTACGAGCAAGTAAATAGTCAAGTAAAGGCAAAGGGGAAAGCAGAAGAGAGAGAAAACAAGCTGCTTTTTGGGGTGGGTATTTTTTTCCAAGCTCGGCAACCACGCATGTATTCCGTGCACGCTTTTTGCAGCACGAACCGAGATGCTCTGTGCATCGGAAGGACGGTTCGCGCCAGGCGTGACGAGCAGGTAGAGACAGTGCCTGTGCTCAGGGAGAGGTGCCTGTAGCGTTCCTCCAGATTTGGCAAGGCGGCTGTAAACTTATTTTCTACAGGTTACAAGCTGCAGTTCAGAAAGCCCGCGAGCTGCACAGCATCAAGGCACTCCCCTCCCCGCAATGTCCGCAGCACCTGGCGTGGCAAGCCGGGGCCGGGGACAAGGTGGCAGCGAGGCTGCCCGGAACGTAAAGCGTGCCACGCTCCTGTCCGGAGCACCGCCTGCTCCTGAGCCCCACGGCTTCCCTGGGGCGAGGAGGGGGACACCCTTCAGGTCCTCATCCTTCCTTGGAGACTCACACTGCCCAGGGATGCCAACGGCTGATCCGCCTCACCACAAAGAGAGGTTTCCCACGGAGCCAGGGACGGCCAGAGGACGGGGCAGGTCGGAACGGGAGGCGACAGAGCCCGGACTCTGTTTCC
This sequence comes from Sagittarius serpentarius, assembly GCA_034782735.1. Lineage (NCBI taxonomy): Eukaryota > Metazoa > Chordata > Aves > Accipitriformes > Sagittariidae > Sagittarius > Sagittarius serpentarius. Next base: position 35,521,506 of record JAVKLA010000007.1, on the reverse strand, counting down.
ACGCCTGCCCCCGCCCCGCCCCACCCCCCCCCCCCCCGCACTTCTGCAATGTGCCAGCCTACACATTGGAGCTGGCACAGAGGGAAGGCAGTCGGTGCCAGAAAACAAGTCTGGTGCAGATTATTTCCCTGCTGGAGCAACGAGGAAGCCATAGAGACTCTGGGAGTCGCAATATGGTTGCTAACCCCATTGCTGCTGCAACACAATCACGCACTGCTGCTTACGGGGGCTGGACTGTCTGCAGGCCCTCACCCCGCCCACGGCAAGAGCAGCACCGCCGCAGCGATACAGCTGATGTTCTCAGGCTCTAGCAAAGCTCACCCAGCGGCAAGCGCGCCCCAGGTACTGATGTGCAGACATCTGGGGCAAGAACCATTCTCTGCTTCCGCAGCCAGAAGCAGCAGCAGCAGCAAAGGAAAACGGAAGAAGTCAGAGAACAGGCGAAACACCATCCAGTTGTTGCAGTACCCTGTGTGCGCGTGCGCTATGATTTGTCACGCTACCCCGCTTCACAGAACGCGTGGACACCGTGTGTGTCTATCCCCGCAGACGTGCCTTTAGAACAAGGGATCTGCACCTCTGTCTTGATCTGGCACCAGCCGCTGCAAATCTGCATTTGAGGTCTTGCGTCTGTGAGCACGCTAGTCCACGGAGCCAGCTCCGTCAGACATACAGCCTTACCAGGACGCTTCTCCCTTCCTTTCCCTCTCCAGGGCTGGCGTGCCATGGACCCGTGGGTCCGTGGGAGGACATTTTGCCCACCGGTTGTCTCCAGAGGGGAAAAGCTCAAGCAGCAGCCTCGGAGCCCGCGGAAGTGCTGTCTGAAAGCACCGTTTGGACCGAGACTCGGCTGTCAGGCAGGCAGAGCCAGCGTGGTGTGTTGCTTACTCATCTTGCCAACCGACTTAGCAGCGGCACTGATGAATTCATTCCTCTGTGTTGAGGAGACAGGGGCGCAAACAGGGCTTTTGTGAAAGCCCAGGAAAAAAAAATAAAAAAAAAAAAAAAATCACAGCGACCTTGTACAATTTTTCACATGCCTCCGTATCAATCACACCCGTCCTGTCCTCATAAGCTGGAAAAGTAGCGCTAATACTAATATTGATGATGCTGTCAGGCCTTCACAATAGGTGCCTGACAGCACCACGTAAGCCAGAGATACGGATAGTTCGGGCAATCAAGAGCTTGAGAGAAGTCTCATGCGGAAACCGCCGCTCCGTACAAGCACAGAAGAGACTGCGAAAAGCTTCTGCTTGCCTGCCTGCCTGCCTGCCTTCGCCTAGGCTTGTAAGGGTTAACGCTTAAAGGACTTACCCGCCTTACACTCTGCTAGAAAGATGCTTGTTTTCACGAGAGTAAGACCGAACCAAATTAAGCCCTGTTTCTGCCACGGAGCATCTGCGGTTGAGACTTTGCCGCGCTCCGTTGCGAGAAGCAGCTGAACAGAAAGCAGACGATGACAGCGATCGTATTACGCTCCCACCTTCGAGTCTGGGAACACTGTGGTGAACTTGCTTGCCACTGCTGGGTTTTTCCTCATATGGGTCTGTAAGCTAACAGATCACCTCATCAGGAAGCCTGTCTCTGCTCTAAATCCAGGTGGCTTCCTTACTCTACCAAAATATTAACAGCTACGTTACAAGATCAACATTTGTTTTGCCGAGAGCAACGAATAATGCAAACGACACCGCCTAAAATCATTACTATTTTATTCAGATCAGAGGCTGAGAGCCACCCTCTGATCCTGTGCCAAAACTGAAAGAAAACGAAGTGCACTTAGAGCCGGTGAAAGGCAATGGCTTCAAAAGCACAGGGAACGAAGCGCTTCGTTTATCACCGAAATTGAGAAAGTCCACAGCAGCACCATGCTCCCCAAACCACACCTGCCAAACACACCGTTTTTATCCTTCCCGTCACCTTTGGAGCCTGTGTATCGCAAAAGCCAAAGAACGCGTGTTTCTGGAAGAACAAAGTTTCCTGCTTTGCTTCTTTCTGAAAGCAGTGACCCAAAAACTCTATCATTAGTAACAATAATTAAAAGGTGCCATAAGAGGGAGTGTATGGATGATTGCCACCGAAAGGAACATTCTCATTAATTTACTACAGATTTTTAACTTGGCTTCATTAGGACGTGTCTGTTGAAGGCCGTTGAGGACTCTGGGGATATTCCTGTACTTCAGGCTCCCTCAGTGCTGTCGGGAAGAAGGAAGGAAAGAACGATCAGTTGGCTGGCGTACAGTTTTGCCGGCGTAGCCAGGGGAGTTTTCATTTTGTCAGCCTCCTAGCCGAGAAAAAGCACCCTCCTGAAATCAGGGACCTGACCGATTGTGCAGCCATTCCAGCGACGTCCTTCCGACACATTTCCAGCCTCACAAACACGCCGGCGCGGCCCCGAAGAGGAGCAACACAACTCATCTGGCCACCTCAATAGCGACCTTCTTTCCGTGGCATTTGGGCACCTCGCGCCTTTAAAGGTTTTTGGAGAAACCGGTTTCACTGGGTATTTCTCATGCACACCCCCGAAGTTTGCTCTTAAACGTAGCTTTTTAGCGGGGACACAGAAGCCCTACAACTAAATGATAACTAACGATGAGCACTTGGGAGACGTTCCCTTGTAGACAATACCCATAAAGCAGAGCTAACTAACAATTAACAAACCTAGCAGACACAAAGTATGCAGCCCTCTCTAACGGAGCAGAAGACAGGGAAATAGCAAAGAAGTACTAACAGCTGCCTTGTTAATACTCTGAGAGCCACTTTCTCACATAGGACACAAATGGGAAGGCAGAATTGCAATTGAAGCCTATTTTAAGATAAACAGAAAAAACCCGTCACGAATCGTATCTTTTATTATCCACGTATTCTGCAACTACTGGTCTACCCAATTTCCCTGGCTGCCCCCTGCCCTTGCCCAGGGCAGAGCCAAGAGCACACTGAGAAAAGAAACAGCCCGGGCACGCCGCTCAGCGCCCGTAATGGCGCTGCAGCAGAGAGGCGTATTAAGCAAAGGGGAAAGGGCCCTCACAGAAAGCACCTGCGCACAGGGAAGCCTTTCAACAGACGCGGGCTGCGGACTCGCCGCGCGAAGCAGACCAGGTAGCACTAGCGTTCCTCCGCCGTCTTCACAAAGACCGTGAGCCGAGAGCATCTACCGCTTGATTTTTCCCAGCTACCGAGTAGCCAGAGCGCACGGCGGGCACCTGGGAACGAGAAGCACGGCCAAGTCCCGCAAAAGCGAGAGGCAGGCCACCGGCCGAAGGCATCGTGGGCGACTTCCAGCCTCCGGCAGCCACCGGAGGAATCGGCTTTAGGAAACAACGTCCCGGTACCATCGCGTTCGAAAAAATACTTCCATGAAAGCACAGTTATAAACTAATTGTTCTTACTTACAATGAACTTTGAGGAATGCTCTGAGGCGTGCGCCGCAGAGGACGAAGCCTGCGAGTTTCCTTTATTTTGCAAAACGCGTCATCTGTGAACCGCCTCTGCTTTCACTCTACGAGCAGCCGGCTTTGTGCCCATGTGCACTTTTCTTCTAATTGCACTCAGAACAAAAAGGCTCAGGTCTTTCATCGGATACCATCCGGACGGAGTTATCAGGGTTAAATCCACCCTGGATGGTAAAAGCAAATTAATCTAGGCTGATAAAGCGTGAGCCTTTAGTTGCCAGGAATCCGCTAAAGCCCCAATCTGCAGCGATTTATTCCTGCACTTCATTTCAAGAACACAGCCAGCCTGCCTCCCTCCAGCCCAGCACAACTTCACTGCGTGCATGTATATATTTATTTTCTGAACCGAAACGTGAAAAAAGAACTTTCTACCCGCTCCTAACGCTTCACGTGCATAACTTGTACGGACACTTAACATAACAAACTTACCCTGTAAGGAACCTTTAATTAATTTAAAGTAACATCTAACACACGCATTCGTATTTCACCACGGCAAAAACGAAAAGTGCCACCGGTCTCTCAAGCGAGTGCGAATCACCCATGTTTTAAACAGCAAAGTAAGCAGAGAGAAGAATCGCACGTTCTAGATTGCTGCATGTCTAAAATATTCTCCTTCATCCGGAAACAATTGTTATGGCGTGATCCTTTTCCTACCCAAAGATTTTTTTCATTATCAGACCAAAAACGCTGGGTGAGAAAGGTGGGACAAAACCCTGGGGAAAGGCAGATGATCGCTCCAGCCGCGGTTTAACCGCGTGTCCTGTGCGCTCCCTCGCAGCCGCACGTGGCAAGTGACGGCTACGTTACTGAAGGCTTTACGGAAGTGTGTTCGGATGAGCTATTTTGAAGCTCCGGGGCGCAGTATCTACCTACTCGCCGGCCTGATGCTAGGAAGTACGCGGAGCCCGGGCCACCTGATTTGAAGCAGAGGCTAAAGATATTTGTGGAAGTAAGCGGGGTCCTGACATTGCTGGTTGCCCCACCGACCAAAAAAAGGCAATATCGCGTCTCTCCTGAAATGCTCCTCTCCCCCCTCGCAGAAGAACAGACTTGAAGCAAGAGGAGAAAAAACGAGGAGAAGCGCCCCATACACAAACACTGGCAGGACAGACATCCTAAGATACATCCGTCACATTCAAGGGCACTCCTGCTCCACAAAAGCCCAGGATTTCTGCCCTAGGCCAGGGGAGGCTGTCGCTGTCTGTAGGATTCCTCAACTCCTCTGTGCTCTAAAAGGCCAAGCCCTAATTGACGGCGCAACAGCTTTTCCTTCCACCGCCTGCTCTTTGGCATGCCAAACCGCCTTACTGACACGAGGCCTGCTGCAGGTCGGGGGCTGACAACGAGGGTTCACCAAGAGCCAGAAAACCCACCACCGCCCGGCACGGCCCGAGAGAGCCACCAGCTGAAGGAAGAAGCCAACGCTGCTGGCCCGGGCTTGCAGCAAACAGCTCTGGCAATTGGACACCTGTAGCTCCAGCACCAAGGAAAAAAAAAAATCATGTTTTATGACGAGGATCTAAAGCAAATTTTATCGGAAGCTTTTATGTTTGTAGGTTTGAGCAGTTTTTATAGAGAGGAGTTCTGAAAACTGCCATAAAATTTTGCCTTGGGGGTTATGATTACATTTGTATCTTTCCCAAACTTATATAAATAAAGACGACAGTTTTTACTGTAGAAGCTTAAAAGGTTAGAGTGGTATTTGGTCTGCGATGAACCTTTTATAGATATGATGTTGTAAGAATTTATTCTTAAATATCAATAAAAAAATACAACTTTACAATTCTTGATAAAGCAATGGTGATTAGAAAAAGAGCTGTCGAGGAGGCGGTGGCAGTGCTAGTGGCTTCCCGTCTCCTAAAATAACGCTTCATTACGTTTTTGTTCACTGGAAACTATTAACTAATTTGCGTTCTATCAGACGAGAAGCTTTCCGAGGAGGATGCTTTGTGGTACCCCAATATTTGATGCGAGATTCACCTCACACCTGATTTGGGTGGCGTGTTGATACAACCCCAGGTGCGCTGGCACCTCGTACAATTATACCTTTCTCATTATGCTTTATGCTTTCGGAAAGAGCAAGCGAGAAACGATACCTGTGTTTTACGTAGCACACGCCCGGCTCAAAACACGGAAGGGCTCCGTGCCTTTGGCCCCGTTACAGTTTCTGTATTAAGAGATGGCTTTGCCAAAATGCTCTCGAAGCAGCCGGGGTCCTACCAGCCCACCTCCTGGGGCTGCCCTCCAGCCCAACGTCCAGCCCCGCTGCTCCGGGGCGAGGACGGGGACGGGCAGCTGAATCCCCTTTATTGCCCGACTCCCCGTTTCACACCCAACTGTTGCAAACCGGGCTTGCTCTTCAAGAACAGCGGGCCACAAGCTACGCCTTCTCCAAGACTCTGTACTCGTCCGTTCCCAGCTCCTGCCCGTCGCTGTCGGAGCGCCCACCTCCCCGCGGCGGCAACGGAGGCGGCGGCGGCGGCGGCAGCAGCACCAGCGGCAAGGTACAGGCAGGCACCCTGCAGTGACCGTCCGCCGACACCCAGCGCTGCCCCCAGAGTTCCCGGCAAGGCGGCCAGAGCGACAGCGTCGACACCTTCCCAGGCTCTCCGAGAGCGGCAGCATTTGCGTGCGCTGGGCGAAACCCGCACCTCTTGGCTCTTCACCCGCGGGGCAGCTTCTTCTGCAGAGAAAACCCCACTCACAGGCACGGCTCTTGCCTCGCTAGCAGAGGGAGAGCCGCTGAGCCCAGGAACCACGCTCACGTGGAGCCCGTCCCGCCCGTAGCGCCCGCCCTGCTTCTCCTTGGGAGAACCAGGACCCAGCAGCGTGCTGACAAGGCTGCATCTCCTGCGGAGCGTGTGGCTGCCGGCGCCGCAGCCCGGCCGGCGCGCCGGGGGGACAGGCATGCCCTGCCCACGGCAGAGACTTGGCTGCGCTCTGCACAGCCCAGCTCGGAAACCTCAGTAACAAGCACTGCTGTTGCGCGGGGGTACGTAGCCCTGGTTTCTACTGATGCTTTTTAACGGCCTGCGGTCAGGTCGTACGCCTGCCCTACGCCTGCCCTTTGCCCAGCGCCGAGTTTAGTTCGAGGCCTGACCCGTACAATAACCCTGTGTGGCTCAGGAGAGCGTTCAAGGATTCGCACCTCTAACAGCAACAGGGCTTTCCAAAGACACGTGTAAAAAGATTTCACTTCTTAGACGCTGTACCCACACAGAAGTTTCAGAAACTGTAACAGTGGATCGGGGCGTGGGCTCCGAGTTTCTCCTCTACCGCAAGGACGCTCCCTCCGTTCCTCACAGGAGAGGCTAGTCTTGTTGAAAGGGAAGAAGTCGGGAGCTGCGGAGCTCGATGCCTCCCTGGTCCCTCCCGAAAAGCCACCCGGCTCCGTCCTTCCGCCGCTTCCCGGCACGTGTTTTCCTGCAGCTGTCCTCCCTTTATCTCGTCCCCTTCTCCCCACGCGTACAAGCGTGCCCATAAGCAGTTCCTCTCCAGAGTTCAACAGCGGCAGGAGCGCAGAAGCAAATACTCCCAGTTGCAGGAGCATCTTGCACTGGTTAAAACCGACATTGCGACTCGTCTCAGGGGAGCGAGGCAAACCACCGTGGCAGGGCTCTTCATCGGGTTTAATACACTTATTTTGCAAACAGGTAAGCAGATTGTTTGTAAAGAGAACGCTCGGACGCTGGAAACAAGGACTACTGAACCCGCTCGCTCGCTCTCCTCAAGCACAACCGTATTAGGATTTTAAATTTCAAGAAAACCCAGCAATAATCTTATTTGTTGCAGATAGGATGGCTAATTAGTGAGGAAATCTCCCTCAAAGCGTTCAGCGTAAGCAGTTCTGAGCGTCGGCGCCGTGTGCGGCACAGCGGGGCTCCGCGCCCTGCGTTAGCACAGGCACGCCCCGCTCATCCGAGCACCCTGGGAACGCCTTCCAGGGAGCGCGGGCAGACGAAACCCTGCTGAAGGCCTGTAGGAAGTTACGTGGTCTTGACCACGCACGTGAACGAAACCTTTTGCCCACAAGTATGTTAACAGAAAACAAATGGGACGCCTCCATTCAAAAACTGTACGTGTTAAGACAAGTATTCACAATGAATTACCGCTCCGCATAATTGGCAATAGACACAGAGTAAAACGAAAATTCAAGTAGCTGAAAGGAGAGAGAACGTCAAAAGCACGCGGTGGGGCAGAAAAAAAAGCCGCTTTTGTTATTTTCTTTTTCTAATCTCCCTCTCTCTTACCTTAATTTCCTCGCTCGACTGCCGCTCAAAACAGAAACGCGTGCTCCAGCCGTTGGAAAATTGTGGATTTCACGGAACGCCATTTGGAATCACCGTATTTGCAGCTGTTTGCAGTACCTGATCCAGGGCTAGTGTGTTTTTTAATAATTACCCTTTCATCTGACACAAAGTTCCCTGGCAAGTAAGATTTGAATCTCTCTTACCTTACAGTCGTCATCTCCTGTTGTCGCGATCGTACACCCGGGTGGTCACGTCACGGCTGCGCTGGGTCACCGGAGGTACGGCTGTACTGCAGCGTCCGACGCCGAGAAGATAGCTGCTCCCCGAGGCGCTGTAATAGCCCTGCAAAATAAATGGGCAGGGTTGAACCAAGCCGCCGTAAAATGCTCAAATACTTCACGAGCAAAAATTTTCCATTCTATGAGAAACGTAAGCGCACTTTAACTTTTCATACTAATTAGAACGATAAATTTTGAGCCGTTGCGGGCAGCGTGAAAATTCTCTTTTCACCGTTCCAGTAGCGTCCCTCCTTTTGCCACCACCTCTCCATCCCTTATGCCATGTTTTCTCGGAACGGAAGCCCTTGAAAAGCGAGCCCATCCACCGCTGTGTGCTTGCGGAGGGCCTGCTCTCAGCGGGCCTCCAGGCACTATGCTAATAAAACTAATAAATAACAGGACACGTTAGGACCGGTGCCGGGCTTTCAAGCAATTAATTAACATTCACATTCTACAAAACACGTCAACACATGCCCAAGCCCCGCTGATACCTAAGCTAAACATTTGCTGAAGCGCTTGGTCAAATAATAAAGATTTTCTTTTATTTGAAAGTGTTTATTGGAGTTGCACCCGTAAGCGGGCTTAATAGAGAAAGGTAGCGGACAGGTACCCTTTAAACACTACCGCACAGCCACCTGCAAAGTCAGTTACTTCACAGCAATTAAAAATTAAGAGACTTTATAATAGCAAATTCACTCTTTTTTTTTTTTCCTCTTCCCCTCGGGAGGAATCCAGGTCTTACTAAAGCTGTGACACCCGTATCGAGTTAAAATACCGTTGCCTGGGATAAGCGAGAGGCCACAGGCACCCGTTCGGCTTTGGCCTTACAGCGTTTTCCTTCCTCTCCTTCCGATGCCGGGATTTACTTCACACGAGACATTCTTCTTCTTCTTCCTAAACCTTACGCTTATCCGACCGGCAAACAGCCGTAGCAGCACGGGCATTTCCGTTGATAATCGCCGCACGCATAGCAGGTGATGAAAAGCAAGTGTTGGCGTCCAAAAGGTCATGAGGATTAACATGACTGAAAATTATTTGCGTCAACTATTTACCTGGGGAGTTAGCGTTACGTGTTTTTGTTAAGAGCCTCATCTGTCTTCAGTATTTCTGGGCGAAGGAAAAAAGTTTAAATCATTGTGTAATTTGTTAAGAACTGTCTCTTTAGGTCTCGCTACAGCTGTTAATACCTAACGGTTTGAATATAAGGCTTAAAAATGTCACTGACAATGACACGTAGTTTCATCCCCGGGCCAAACAACATGAAAAAGGAACTTCGTCCTCCTTAATTCAAGAGGTTTTCTCGTGGTGGTGTTTTAAACAAGAGATGGTCGGTGTAACTTCGGTGACAAGAAATCCAATGTTAATGAAATGTCTGTGGAATCTTCCAGACAAAGAAGGGTTTCGTTGGGTTTGCTTTTGCAGTCCGCTCTTCTCTAACCATCTCCAAGCAGAGACGGGGATGTGTAGAAGACGGGGCGGGGGGGGTCGGGGGGAGGGGAGAGAGAGCGCTAAACTGAAAACCTCAGCCTCTGGATCTGAAAACATGCCTTTCAAAAGAAAGGATGAAGCGAAGCATCAGTCACAGAAAACCTAGTGGGATGTGGTTTCATTTCCTTTCCGCCGCAAAGCCAAATCTCATCTTCAGAACAGGTAGCAAACACACTCGCTTCTCTTCCCATTCGATCCAGACTGCTCCAAGACCGCAACAAAGGAGTACCTCAAACTCATCTGCCGCCGCTCTCGGTTCCCTCGGGCTCTCTGCGGAGCAGAGGCACGGAGATGCCTGCAGATGAGGCAGCGGAACAACCTGTGCCTCATCGTAGAGCGCTTCCGCTTGGGTGGGACCTCTCACGCGAGCAGCCCCACTGGCCAAGTCTCTCGAGACAGCAAAGCAAGAGAATCCGGGCCGTGGTCCCCGGGGTTGGAAATTGCCACCTTGAACTGCGGTGTCTTACCAAGCGGGTGCCTGTGGCAGAGAAGTCATTTCAGCTTGTCCCCAGCCGAGGACTTCTACCCAGGGCTGCAGTCTGCGTCTGGATGACTGGTGGAAACGCTGCCTTGCCCCTGACACCAAAACCCAAGACTCAAAGCTTTACTGAAGGCTGGTAATCAGCTACTCCCATAAACTCCTGTAGGTACCCCGCACAGCGTATTTTACGTATATTGACTGGGCTCAAAGGACTGGAGCAGCTAAATATTGCCCAAGGGTAAACAGAGTTTCAGAGACGGTGGAACATTGCCGGCAGCAGGAGGCTGAAGGCAATACGCACAATCAAAGGAGCTATTGTTACCTCAGGCCATTTTACTGCTGCCGTCTCCAGGGACAGCCGCTGCTTGTTTATCGTCCTTAAAGCGTTCCTCCGGATGCCGAAGACTTTCTGCACACAAGGGCTTTGTATACAAACACCACACATCTGCAAGGAAACTTTTCAAGGTGGCTGCCCTTTGAGATGGCACGGCGACGGGCCGGAGTCGCTGCCCGGGGATTTGGTACCAGAAGTTGAACCCACAGCGCTCCAGACCACGGTGCAAGTCCGAGCCACTTGTCAGAGACTGAGCCACGCCACCTGACAGGCCGCTCAACGGCAAAGGCTGCAACAGGGCAGGCAAGGCCTGTATTTGGGGTCCGGATCGAATGCGTAATAAGAGACACCACCACGTACTACCAGGTCTGCGCCTTTACACCGCTCTTCCGCCCTGGCCAAGGGCAGGGCTTCAGTCCCACGGCTAGAGAGGAGAGGCAGGCAGCTGGCCGGCCGCGCTCACGGGGGCGGGAGGGAGGGAGCCCCGCGAACGCCGGCTGCCCTGCGTCCTGGCCTGCTGCAAAGACGCCAGCGGGGCTCCGGCGGCAGAAAGCGCTTTGCCAGGACAGGAATGCTGCGGCCCTTCGGCTTCCTTGTAAGCACTTGAGACATCTCCCACCTCCCCCCGGTACACGACTCTCAATGTGCACACCAGCGCAGTGGTTTCACTTCGTCATTTTTAACTGATCGAATACAGAACGACTCCTTATTACGTAGGCCAAAAGGTTTTCTAGGAAGGCTAACCAAATCGTCCCAGTTGGAGTACGTAGGCCGCATACTTCCGAAAAACCAGCCTGTTTCTCTTCCCGCCAATTACCACGCTTGGAGCAGAGGAAGCTACGGAGTCTTATAAGGGCAAATCTTGATGCTGGCAGGCAAACTTTAATACTGACGCTGTATTCTCTCAGCTTATTACACATTTTAATAGAGCCTGACCGCTAAAGCAGTCAAGTGACCTTCATCACCCAGCTGCAGGCGAAACCCAGCAAGCATTCTCCATTGCGTTGCCTGCAAACACCAAACCTCCACATACACTCTCACTGGCAGAAAACCGATTTGCCTTTTGCTGCAGACGCAGCACAGGCGCCGCGTCCTCCAGCTAGCAAAAGGGCTGCTTTAGTTAACCTTTAGGTTTTCCTCATTAAACTGAGGAGCTGTCACTTGGTCTTTTTTTTTTTTTTTTTCCCCCCTCAATTCCTGCCTTTGAATTGATTGCGTGATGACCAAGAGCTAAAAGCAGATTCTCCATGCGGCATGGAATCCATAGCCCAAAAAGAGTCAATTTTCACAGGCGTGCTTGTTTTTTTCATTAGGCTACTCTTGATCAGTGCTGCCACTTAAAAATACCCAAAATGACCGGGATACCGACCGAAAGTCACGCTCTGTCTTTACGCCGAGAGTCTTCGCAAGCGATACGTAAGACACGGGCTCACGAAGCTGCCCGGGAAGAGGCTGACCCACCGCTCGGGCTCGCAGCTATCTGGAGTGGCAACCGGGGAGCAACAGCAGCGCAGGAGGGGAGGGACACGACCTTCACCAACCGAATGCACGTGGGGCAAGATGAGGCACGGTGAATGTCATCGTCACATCTGGGGACGTTCCCAGTAACGAGAGAATTAGGAAATGCCAAACAAGACAAAAAACAGCCGAAACCGAAAGCCTTCAGGACGCCTTCACCCAGTTTTGAGTCGTTTCCCTTTTTTTTTTTTTTCTTTTTTTTTTTTTGTTAAATCAAAATGAGCTGTTTGACCCAGGCTTGCTTAAAATGTTTGTCTTGTGCTGCGCGGGCAGCATGCCAAGCCCAGACCTCAAAGAAGTCAGCCAGCAGAACGGGATGAGACGCGCACATTTCCAGACCGACCCTTGGCGAGCGCAGACTCCAAACGAAAGGCTGAGGCTGCGACCTCTGCAGCAGCCAACTTGACTGGCCGTTTCCAGAGCAGCTTCAGAGGCCCAGAACAGGGACATGCAGTCTCGAGGTACCGACGGAGGCATTTGGATAACGTCAGCCTTGTTCCCCGCTATTCCAGCGGCAGTCTCCGCGCTCCCGAGCGGGAAGCAGACGGAGGAACGTCCCCGAGGAGTTCAGGGAGCCTCCAAAGGCCCTTGCTCCTTACCACCGTCCCTGCTTCATCTCAGAGTTCTCTCCCTCCTCATCATCAGCCACGCGAAGCACGTGCCGGGGGTACAGAACGGCGACGGGGGCACATCCGCGGGGCGGGGACGGCTCCGTACGCAGGAAAGCGTTAGCACCACGCCACTTCCGGCAGGGCCTGTGCAGCAAGGCGGCTGCCTCCAGCCAGCCTCCGCCAGGCCCGGCTCTTGGACTCTCCCGGTCTCCTCCTCGCACACAGGGTGGGCAGACAAGATGAGGAAAGCTTCAGGGAGGAATTTTTGCCAGCGTGTATCTTTTGACTGTTGTTAGGGGCTGGCATCGCCAAGGAGCCAAGAGAGGGTGCCAAGTTTATTACTACCCAAGTTTTTTTTAATTTACAACCTGCACAACTGAAGGCTGAAAACACAGCAATTTCGCAGGGTAATTTGGGGAAGTAACCATCCTGCAGCACCAATTATTAAAACCACTTGCACACATTAAAGCTATAAAGATTAAAAATATAGCGCACTTGTCATTAAATATGAATGAAGTCATGTAATATGTATTATATACCAGTGCGATGGCCAGCCGCATGTGCTTCGGCACAACCCTACGGAAGAACTGCAAACCCCAAGTCCCAAATCAGCAGGCGTTTTGTCAAAGCCGAGGAACAAGTTTGTCATGCAAAATAAACACAGATGTTCCAAGCACTGACTGTAGCTTTCAGGCAACGGCTAGGAAAAGAGCGAGCTTTAGGAAAATATGCCTCTCAGTGCAAGTCTACCAGCTCTGCACATACTGTACTTCAGCATCAGCTGAGGCTGGATGAGTCATTTAAAGGACATATCCTGTTGTTGGTTTTAATTCGGTTTGCTGTTCATTGTATTTTTTTCCCTCAATACTCTGTCTTGAAACATATTCAAATAGCTCCCCGCGCTGATGTGCCTGGCACGCTTTGGTGACACAGGCGCTCTTCTGCATGTTGCTCACTAAATCTGCTTCATCTTTCCGAAAGGCTAGACTTTATTAGCACCTCAGGCCGTGCTTTGCTTTTTTATTGCAATTGTTTTCCTCTTTTCCCTCGTTCCGTTCCCCTGAGAAAGGACTCGTGTTCAGTCGTGCCACACGCAGGAACATCCTCCCGTTTCTCTAACTACCGCGCGCAATTCCCTGCGACACCGTTTAGGTACACGTACACCTGTACCAACGCATGTGCCCGTACAACGTGTGCGCAGACACTCACAACGGCATCTCTCAGCCTCGAGCCCAGCGTTAGTCTTTTTCTAGATCAAAGTATAGTCAGTGTTTCCTGGTAGAGCTAATATTTATCTTGGCCAGGAAAAAAGATCAGCTGAAGCTATGGAAAAGAAAGCTCGGATTCTACCTTTAAATGACACGTTTTAAACAAGCCTCCGTAGTTGCAACGGGCAATAACATTGGCTGACTTAGACTTTGACCGTGAAATTATTTAGCCGTATGGAAGGAAGGTGGCCAGACGCCAGGCGGAGATCCGGTTGCTCAGCGTGGCCACAGGCTCGCGTGGGACCGATGGGCTTCTTTCTTCTGAGCCCTAGTTCCTTAGCGTGGCAGTAACACTCAAAGACGGTGTTTCCTGGGACATACTACGAAAACAGGGACGCGGGAAATGCAGAGGCTTCTGGGCAGCCCAGTAGCAAGGGCCACGGTAGAATGACCCTCCACCCAGCAAGGATTCTTTTGATCTGCTGTCTGTAATGCCGCAGAAAAAGCTTTTCAGCCCAACAGCCCAGTAAACTACAGATTTTTGTCTTCACAGCATGACTTCGGGCCTGCTTCCCCGAGCACTCATATGGATTTTATGAATTCAAACATGAGACATGGGCATCTCTGTACCAGCTCAAACACGGGTACTCGATTCTCGCACGCCGCTTTGTACGACGAGCGCAGCCTTCTCTTTCAGCCCACGAAGGGCACTGCTCTCGGCACGCTAACAGAACAAAGCTTAAGCGCAACTCCATACACACTTATCGTGGAAACCGTCATTGCTGAAGCTCAGAAGCACGTTTCCATTTTCCTCAAACGTGAAGTCACGCCGGATTCTGATGCCCCGGAAAGTGAAAGCACGGGCACAAGTCCCACCCGCCGGCCGTTTCACCTCCCCGAGCCGAGGGCAGGCTTTTTCCTCCAAAATTCAACACACACCAAAACCGGTTCGAGGCCAAGGGGTTGTTTGTGCTGGGGAGGATGAACGAGACCATACTCCTTCACAATACCTTCCCTTACTGCTTACAGCCCTGCTGAGATCAGCCCCCTTGACAAGGAGCTACCTGGTTATCGCTTGCGTGCCAAGTGCATCTCTATACCTGTTTAAAAGCTCGTCAAATACTTTGTGTAGACCACACGTAGCTGCGAAGAGGTAAAACCACAGCTGCTCCCCCCGCAACAGTTCACACCCGGAAGCTTTGCAACGTGCGTGTGGCCCTTCTGTCCCCTCGGCTTGTTCCCTTTGCAAAAAGTAAGATGAAATTGCCCCCCCCCGTTATCGTGTGCAGTAGAGCACTTAACTTCACGGCATGCAGAAAATTTTTTCTTTTCTGTATCAGTACTTGAAAGACTGAAGTCAATATTCAGGATACGCCACGCGTAACCCTCTAAGCCCTCCCCGGGCTAACAAATAATATAGATACTCGTTACTGCATTATTGTTTTAAGCTCGGGAAAGCATCTCCTGAAGACTCTCAGTTACTCATCTCTTAACAGCCTAACGCTCTTCTGACTTTGTCCTTCCCTTGACTTCAGTTTAGCACGGAGCGCTGGGAACCTCACTGACCAGAAGCTGGTGCATGTTCGCGTCTTCCGGCCCCGCCTGCAGCCAAGGAGCACGGGAAGGGACGCGACATCCGCATCTGCCCTAGCCTGACTTGACAGAAAAGGTCCACGCTGCACAATCAAAACCGGAAACGAAGTTCCCGTGCTCTTCTAACTCACTGCGAGACACTTGCAAACAGCTGTAGAGAAACGGGTATTTTGGTGTACCGAAAGGAGAAAACGGTACCTGATCTGACCCAGAAGCACTTGCTCATCAATACTCACTACATACTTGATTTAGAGGACGCGCATACACAGAACAGCCAGTAAAACTATTCCAGAATTAAGCAAAGACCATCCTGCACTGACAATGCCCTTCAGGGGTCAGGATCAAAGCGTTAAGTTCAAAAACCAACCGAGAAAGCCCACAACCCTACCGAACTCCAAAGGACCCTTCAGCAGCTGCCCCGGCTCTGACGGAATGACAGACTTCAGTCCTGACTTGGGTCCCCAGTCGGTAACGCGTCAGGCAAACAAGGAGCGCACATATATGCTAAGCCCAGCAGCTGCATAAACACCCACACGCTGGGAAGGCCCAGGAGCACAACCACGGCAGTGAGCAACGCTGCGGTTAGCAGCGCAGCAGTGCCTCCAAAGGCCCTCGCAGGGCTGCCGTGCTGGCCTCGGGCACGTTACAGCAAGGTAATCTAATTCGTTTGCCTGCCCCGAATAAGCTTCTCTGGCATATGCAAGGGTATGCTGGTAGAACCGTCTGCACACGGGAGGTTTGTCTTCCTATCACAATGGTGCCCCAGCTTCAGCCTCGACAAGGACCAACAGACCTGCAAGAGGGAAACAAACCACCTACAGCAGATCTTACCTGACTAACCTAAACTAAGCCACAGGGCCTGAATTTCCAGTGTACTGGGTAGTGAATTCGCCTGGAAATTTGCATAAAAATCACCCACAGATGAGGGAAGGAGAAACAAGGAAAAGCTTACCGAGCAATTTCAGAAACACAAGCGGGTGCAGGAAACCCGGGATACTTGCAAAGATTTACTACGAACAGAACAAGAGGTTAAATTTGTCAAGTAAATTACTCGCAGAACATTCTTCTCCCAGCCCTAGTTAGCAGTAGCGAGCCTGAGACAATGGATAATTCATTACCCACGCATCTCTGTCTGAACAGGGCAACACGAGTCATTTGGCGTCTGCAGACCTAATTAGGTGTCATTAATCGGACCGACGCTCATTTTCCTGCTGCACGACCGAAAAGGCAATTTGTTTGTGTGATGCAGTTGCAAAGGTGGAGGAAGCGTTAAAATCCGCTTCAACTTTGCATAACGTGACTGCAACTGGAACTGCAGCAAACCTGGGGTGGGAGTAAGGGGGGTAACGACACGGGACGGGCTTTTGGCCCCCTACGCCGCTCGCGTGAAGTGCGCAAGCGGGCACAGCTGCCGGTGTTCAGTTTGCTATTGAAAGCAGCAGGCCCCCCACAAAATGCACTGAAGCAGCGGAAATCCGAAGGGAAGTAAACGTAAAACGCCAACATCTGGAAGTGCTCCCCCTTAACCAAGTATTTTACACCTTTCTGTGTTTTATGCACTGCTGCTCATTACAGGAGAAGACCGTAAGTAAGCCAGAGCTCACCGAGGTCGAGGTAACGTTTCCTAGAGAATCATCCAGGTGCCTAAACGTAGGTGTTCGGCGCCTCTGCGCACAGCCTAGAGGCACCCAAACCGAACCAGATTGAGGAAACGGCCTCAAGTCGCTCCAGGGGAGATGCGGATCGGACCTTCGGAAGAATTCCTTTACCCAAGGGGTCATCGGGCCTTGGAAGGGCTTGCCCGGGGCAGCGGTGGAGGCCCCGTCCCTGGGTGGTGTTAGAAGTCGTGCAGACGCAGCGCTTAGGGCCGTGGTTTGGCGGGGGACTTGTCAGCGCTAGCTTAACGCTCGGACTAGACGATCTTACGGGTCTTTTCCAATCTAGGCAGTTCTATGATTCTATGATTCTAGATGCCCAACACCTACCTTTAGGCACGTGAATTACTCCCAGAGTGGTTTCAGCGGGCTCCGCCTGTAGCTCCCTATTGCCTCCGTAGCTAGTAAAAACTCTGCTGCAAGACCGAGGTAGGCGAGACACTCGCAACACCTCCTGCTTCTCTTTGCAGGCAACTACTTTTTTTTTAACTGAGCACTTCAACTGGAGCCCTAGAGCTGAAACAACCCAGTGTTTTGAAGCTGCTCTGACGCACGGATTCTGCTCCGATACGTATATTCCGGTAAATTCCGGGCCTGTTTGTGGTTTGGGGATGTACCCGAAAAAGCACACAACCAAATATCTTTGCTGTATCTGAACCGACATCCTGCTTGGTTTTCTTTGCCCTTTAAACTGAATTTTTACCGAGGCACCAGAAGAACTGATGTTGTTGTCTCAAGCAGGTACTTCTCTTTCTACGGGGTGACGTACGTGTTTTACGTGTCATATAAGGGCATTTACCAGGCAGACCCAGTTTTGAATCTGGATGAAGGAATGTCACGCGAAGGTCCTTCGATAAACTCCTCGAGGCACAGAGCAACAGAAGTTTGCAGAATTACCGCCACCTGAAGCACCGTATCAGATCCGCATATAGAGTCAGCGATCAGCCCGAACCTAACCAGGTAAGTTCGAGAAAAACTTACGCGCCCACGCAGGGATTACAGATCGTATCCGTACTGTTATTTCACAAAGGCAGCAGCGTCCAAGCTTCTCCGGTGCAGAAGTTACTTGCGCGCTGCAACGGCAACTACAGGGAAGTGCTCTGCTAAACGGCATCCGCGACTACTCCAAAGCCACGTTGGCGCGGTGTACGCCACACCGAATAGCGTCAGTCGCACAGAACATTCTGGAACAACAAACCGGAATCACCGACGCTGACATACTCAAAAAAAAGTGGAGACAGCCCTATGGGCTCCACTTCAGAAAGCGGTTATGAAGAGAGAGACTTCCTGGAACCACATACAACCAACGGGACTCACGCCATGCTGGCCTCTCAATGCTTCAACGCTACTGCAACCGCTAGTAACAACCTTAAACCGTCTTCCGAGACTGCCTTTGGAATTTGGGTCTTTCAATCCCTGGTTCGTGGCGACAGCATTTCTAGGCTGGAAGGCAGCCGCAGTTCATGAAACTGAAGGTAGATACCAGTACAAAACCGGGCAGTTTCATCTACCTCACTCCAGAATTTGCAAATCCCACAGCTAGAGAAGAGCCTCAGCCTTGCCCGGCCCCTCGTGGGCAGAAGCCAGCCCTGGTGCGTTGTGCGGCACGACCTTGCTGTCAATCCGTTAAAAATGACAAAGCTCAGGTCCCTCTGTAAAACCTCCCTCCCCGTTCACAGACCAGAGCTGCACTTACTGGGCCAGGACAGGAGCTAAGCAAAACCACACGCATCGAGCATTTGGCCCACGCCATCCGAACGCAGAAATTCGGCCAGGTCATTTCCGCGATGAGGAACTCGACTCACCCCAAACTATCTGCAGCAAACCCAGGCAGCTCACCAAGTAGCAAACCGAGTAAGCCCCGGGTTCTTCACCCAAGTTCTAGGAGCTCGAAGGACACTTCTGTCGGGGACTCCAAAAGAGCCCGAGCCCGTTTCAAACCAGCAGCGCCCTGCAGCTGGGTAGGGCTCGCATACTCGTGTCCCACAAGGACGCTTTTAACGTGCTACTGCAGGCAGAGAGCACTTTCCTCGCGACTGTTTTTGTTTTGCTGCCTTCAGCTTACTCCTGAACCGCCAAAAGCCTGGGAGAACGCGAGAGCACGCTACAAAGGCACTTAAGACGTTGTCGTGGTTTAACTCCAGCCAGCAACACAGCACCACGCAGCCGCTCACTCGCTCCCCCCCCACCCAGTGGGATGGGGGAGAGAATC
>JAVKLA010000007.1:35468351-35502329 GCA_034782735.1 Sagittarius serpentarius | reverse complement strand
AAAAGTCCTTGACTGAGTCTAAACACGACTGAGCAACAACTGAAAACATCAGGGTGTTATCAACACTCTTCTCATACTGAACTGAAAACACAGCACTGTATTAGCTATTAGGAAGACAATTAACTCTATCCCAGCCGAAACCAGGACAGACGTGGAGGAGAAGCTTAAGGAAGGATTACTTGCTCTTTGTCACGTTAAAGGAGTGTAACGATAGTCACCAAAGTGATCGGGTGGAAGGCTTAAAATAGCCAGAAAGACGCCCTCGACAGAGCTAGGTGGGCATGCCCAAAAGCAAAGCGATTCGGAACGCAACTGGGCAAAAGCGCACAAGGAAGGCATGCGGGGTCAAAAGGACGCAGGCGTGACTGCCAGCCCACGGACGCTGCAAAGGTCAAAGAAAGCTTCATCACCGAGGCCGGCTCAGGAAAGGAGGCCACTACGCAGGGAGCGAGGTGGTACCACAGTATCAGAGGAGTCCCATATGTAAGTCCGTAAAGCTTTCACTCAGCCAAGCCACGACAGTCTTCTGTGAGGTTGGTGCCAAGTAAAATACCGTCTGTACTCTTTTGGCTGGAGTCAGTAGCGAAACTGTTACCGGTGTAAGTTTTGTTTACCAATCAAAGAAAAAGGAAACCCAAACATTTCCTTACAGAAAAACCTAACTGCGTTTATGTTTTCATCAAGGCACTATTTCAAACGTGACCTTGACAGAAATAATAACCAAGAGACCTTAAAATACACTTAGGGCAAAACCTCAGGGGGTGGAAAGAGAAAGAAAGGAATGCAGTTTGCGTGCCTGCAGAGGAAACAACGTGAACTTCTCGCACGAAATCTTCCCTTTTTTAAATTTCCCTCTTTACTGGGCCATATAAAGCAAGATGCCTTCTCTCAGTTCTCTTACCGGACAGGAAGGTACAGAGTACCTTACAGAGCGCCTCATCAGTAAAGGCAGATACCCTTCCACTACCCTTCCTTACACACTAAAACTATTTTCTCTCGAACGAAAACCAAACCGGATTACGCTGCTACACGAGAAGCACGTCTAGCGGCTGCAGACTGCATTTGTCCTGTCAACCTCCTGGTCCCGTGCCGACGTCGTGTCTGGGGCGGTGGTGACCGTTCCTTAAGTATTCGGGGGTTGCGGCAAGGCTCTGTAAGCGTATTAAAAAAAGATGGTTCTTGCCATGAAGAACTTTAGGTTTGACACGAGGTACCGCTGCTCTGGTTACTCTACACCTGTACTATCCTCCAAACGGTATCAGTGCTGCTAGCATAGGCATCTTTTGCCATTTGCTACTCACGCCGACACTGCTGCAGATAGAAACGAGGTAAAAAAGCTCAACACGTCTCAATTTGTCTGTTTCCTGCCAATATACTGTTGGACACAACCCCATCCTTATATTTTCCATATGTTCCTGCCTCACCCAAGACTGCAGGACAGAACTGCTCACTGCTTTCTAGTTTCTTGTTTCAGAGTTTGAGTTTGGTGCATTGCTGCTTCCTTTATTTACTGAACCTTTACTTAAAACCTTTCTGGATTTGCAACTTCAAGCTCTCCAAGATGCTCTTCGCAGTCGTGCCTCCCAAACAAAACCACGTCACCTGCTTACCCCGCTGGAACGGTATGGGGTCTTATTAGGCCTGTTTCTCTAGAGAGGAGGGTCTGCGGCAAAGAGATGTTATAATGAAAACGCGCATCACTTTTAAGTACCCAATCTGAGATGCCAAAAACTCTCGTGGTTTTTGTTTTTTGGTGGGTTTTTTGGGGTTTTTTTTTTTGTTTGTTTGTTTTTAACACATCCTAAACTCCAAGCCCAGCTCCCCTTGAAGTCAGACAGACTGTGAGCATCCCGCGTTCCCGGGGAGCACAGCCGGGGGACGAAGGGCGTGCTAACAACCTCCTGGAAGGAGGCGGTCGCAACGGCCCTTGCACGAACACTGTGCCACGCGCGGGAACTGAATTCAGTTCGTGGGGAACCCTTTCTTCCCCAAGACGACGCTTTATTCCCCCGCTGCGACGGTCCCCTGACATACCCGCCGTGCAGCTTTCACAACCACGGCCCCTCTCAAAGACCCCTTAATGCCACTGCCCCGAACAAGCTGCTCCGGCGCACACTCGAGAGGGGCCTGCGGAACAGCACCTTGTAAGCATGATGCGCAAGATCAAATGCCAGCAGTTCGGGCCGCCTCCTTTCTGGTAATTTTTACCTATTTAATTTCGCAGGCAAAACCCTTCCAATATGCAGAGGACCATGAGTTACACGAGACGTGAAACACAGACACGTTCTTAAACGATATTCAGTTATCGTTGCTGCCTCTCCTCTCTTTATTACGGTTAGCGTTACTTAGCGGAGCAGAAAAATCTCCCTCTACAAGCATTTCCTAGGCTATTCCAAAGGCTGAAGCAACTCTCACTTTATTAATTAACTATTAATTATAAGGTACTGGGTAACGCGTGGACTATGAACTACTCCCTACAGCTCTTCTCGGACACCAGCGTGGCTTGCTTGGGCTAACGCTTTTGTCCCAAGGACCGAAGGTGGGTTTTGTGCAGTTCTGGCCTTTGTGGTCAGGAACGTACCTTGGCTTCCGTCTTTCGGAGGGGTCACCAGCTTTCGGAACCGCAGCTACAAAACCCACCCGAAGTAAGGACAGCTTTCTTGGTTCGGTCCCGTGAATCTTCAAGCCAAACTCCTGAGGGCACGGGGGAGTAGGACCAGCTCAGCGTTTCGGGCTGGGGGTTCGCAGCGCTCTGACCGGGCGACGGGGCTGCGTCCTCCTCTCGTACGTAATTAAGGCTCTGCCACAGAAACCCTGCAGAGCTCGATTATCCACGATTTCCTACTGAAAGCATGCATTGGTCATGCTCTGCACTCGCTTGCACAGGCAATAAGCTTTATCAGGCCAGATTCTCAGCTGGGGCCTTCCCTCAGTTAATAAACTGAACTCTGTCGAGCTGTTTTACACCAGCTGCTAACGTGGCTTCTTGGTCTTTGTTTTTATTTGCCAGCTAAACGTAATCCTACAGATGTGTACTTTGGACTTGCTTCTACTAATCCCTTTAAGCTTTGAAATGGCCAACGAAAGGAGAAAAGGCGAGAGGCAGTTTACATTTCGTGTCCGCGGGCGTACACCGGTCACGTCCCACCGACTCACTCGCGGCACAAGGTGAGGCAGAGCGGGAGGACTTCGCCTCGCCTGCTCCTCGGGAAAGCCAGCCACAAAGTCCAAGCAACTGTCACTGATTTCAGGAGGCGTTAAGACAGCTTCCATTTTCTCCTCGCAGAGAAAATTGCAGCCAGCAGCTTGGTTTTTAGCCAGAACCGTACATATGGATAAAATGGGGTCACCTCCCGTCCTCAGGAACTCAACGTTCACGCACAGCTGTTTTAGCTGGACTGATACCAGTGCACGATGTACCAGCGAGGCTGGTACCGGATCTTTTAAGCTGCGGAAGAAACAGAAAGGGTGACGGGGAAAAAAAAAGAATGGGACCAGAATAACATTTCTGGTCTCCGGCAGCATTGTCTAGCAGAGAAATTTGGAACCCACAGTGTTAACACGTATAAGCTGCTTCGACAAGGGAATATATACTGTTAAATCTTGGGAGTTATTTAAAATGCCAGTGAGTATAATAGCAGTGCTCTGAAATAACCATTTCATCTGCCTACATTACTCTAAAATTAATGAATAATGAAGCGATGCCCTTCACATTCTCTTCCCTTTCCATTCCAAGATATATTGATCAGATGACATTTATTTAAGTTTGGGATAATGTATTAATTTCAAGATAATTATTCAATATACTTTTGTCACTGTTGATATGCTTCAATGTCATACAGGGGCCAGGGGATGAATAAACTGTTATCTGACATTGCTGGACAGGGTGCTAGAAATAAATGCAATTTTTCTCCTTGAGAATCGCTGTCAGTTTTTCCTTTTCTTCTTCCCACCCCCCCACCCCCGCTTCGGTGGGGAGGGAGAGTCGCGGAAGGCGTTCTGATGGAGCGGAGCCAGGCGAGACAGATAAGGGGTGGGGGGGGGGGGGTGGAGGGAGAGACAGTACCGTGGGATGAACTGCTCTTTCGTTGTCACTGGGGTCAGCCTGATGCTTAGCAAAGCTGACAGAGCCCATCCTTAGTGGATGCCACTGCAATATTAACACTCATTTGGAGCAGATGTGGCTAAAAGCATGAAACATTGAACAAACAGCTGCCACAGATCCAGTGCCATTGCACGAGCACTTATGTTCTATTAATGCAGTGTGTTCCTGAGGCCGGGAGGGCAGCCTTTATTCCCCTCAGTTCTTTGGCAGATGGGTCAAGCGGCGGCATTGCGGCGATGCAGTACTCGCTCTTCTTGCGGCACGTCGGGCTGCACCGCTCGCCGCGCTCGGCGCCCACCTGGCCCCTTCACGCCGCACGGCTCCAAGAGCTCATTTTAGGTAGCAACATCGTTTTTTGCTCCAGATTTACTCGTACAGAGAAACGGTAACTTTTTTTTTAATCTTCTGTCTTTATGTGGTCCTCCACATATCACCGCAGGAGACAGACAGCAAAATGGGACAGTAAAGATTCAAAAATCCCGGCTCAGCTTTGGGAGATCGCCGGTGTAAATCTGGAGTAAATCTGTTGACCCGCACGGACTTATTTCTGGTGTGACTGAGCGCCAAACTCTCAGCTGTCACGTGTGCGGAGGAGAAGACTAACAATACGAAAACCTGCCTGCGCAAGTAACTGGAGAAAGAAGAAACACGTAGCAAGCGAGGCGTAAGACGCTCTTCCCCTAGATTTTAGCCGAAGGCTAAAAATTCACTCAGAAAGACTGCCAGCACATCTCTGGATCCCAAACGGAAGGAGACCACTGACGGAGCTCTCAGTCAGTGCAAGTTCTTCGAAGCCAGCAGGCGTGCAGAGAAGAGCGTATTTGTAGGTTACGAGAAAGACACGGTTTTAAAAATTCACCTCCCTGATAGGAAAAAGCCCACAACACGGGCAGTGACGTACAGGAGCGCTGCAGTCTCTGGGCAAGCAGGCAAGACGCCGCTCCCTTCAACTCGCATACCCACGCTGCAAACCCCGCGTTATATCGACACCCCGAGTCCACAACTCTGCCGGCGCAGAAATAAACCTTCTTACGAATCACTCCAGCTCTCCTTAAGAGGACCCTTTCCCACCTCCCCAAGGGCTGCAGGGGCTGAGAGGAGCTGGTTCCAGAAGCGGAACCACTACGAAGATAATCGATTCAGCATCTCCAGAGGAGAGAAACAAGACTGTGTTTGCCCCCTGCCCTGCTGAGCAGCGAGGAAAGGGTCGGGGAAAATTTTCTACAGCGTTCCTTCTGGCATCGGAGCTTCTCAGGACTTCAGTCTTCACCTCTCCTGTGCTAAAATGCCACACTGCTTGCCAGGAAATCACAGACCGTGTGTGCCACCAGTTTAGCCGTGCCAGCGGCTGGTCACGGGAAGGTGAATGATTCCACCTGACAAGGGGAAGGGATGCTGCCCACGCTGAGGACAAGGTTGCTTATGCTGGGCCGAACTACAGGGCTCGCGGAAGGGATGTAGGGCCGGTGTCCGTTCTCCAGCGGGCTCTGCTGGACTAAAGAACGAGCATGCCTCGTGTCAAAGGAGAACAGCCACAACACCCCCCCTCAAACAGAAGCTCTGGTTATTCCACGTAACTCGCCCTACGAGTCACGGGAGCTTTAGGAGGGGCTTCTGCTACCAACAGCGCCTCTCCTCTGGCCCTAACAGAGCAAGGAGAGGAGCCTTGCCCGGCTAGCTCTCGCTCTTCTCTCCTCTCCTGGCTCACCTCGCGGCAGTGCCGTGGCGCCCTGCAACGCAACCACCCGGCAGCCGCCGGCTGGGAGGAAGCGTGGAGCTTGCTGCGTCCTTAAGCGCCCACGTCCAGCTGGGTCCCCGGCAGGGGCACACACCTCCACGTGCTAACACAGGCCTCAGCGTTAGGTGCCGCAGCACCGGCTGATAACGAAGGGGACTCTAACAGGCGTTTCCTAGGTGCGACAACAGCGGTACAGGTGGTCCAAGTTGCTCCGCGTCTTCTGCTCTTAAACAATTTTGACGCAACAAATCTGCTGCTATCTAAGGATCCCCCGAACGTGCCACTTCTCAAAAAGAAAATGCTTCAACGGTAGGAGCACAACACACAGGAAAGTTTAGCTGAAGGCCACACTAGTGAGTGGACTCGCTGACTTAGGCGGCTTCCATGGAACAACGGTGGGGAGTTACGCTCACAATCAAGAAAAAGTTCGGGGGCGGGGGGGGTGTGGGGTGTGGGACACGACACGACGACACACAGGGGACGGACGCAGTACGGCGGCCAAGGAAAGGCAACGGTACTACGTCAGCATCCGCGAGGGCTGAAGGAGACCGCTAACAGCAGCGGCTTGAGACTTGTGTATCCGTAACCAGCTCTTATCTAGGTAAATGTCCTGTAACGCGTGGGCCTAGTCCCCCCGCACAATAGTGAGTCCTTGAAGGACACGTGGGTAAGGGAGTCGGACTTCAACTCGGACCTCCCGCTGCGTGCCTGCGCCGCGCTGGGCAGCATCCCCAGGGAGCTGAACGGACCGTGCGGAAAAACCCTCCACAGCAGCTGCCGGCACTGGCCCCCTGCGCCTCCCGAGCTGGAACAGCCCTTCTCCTTCTCTCAGACAGCAACGAAGAAATATATTAAGGGAAGAAACATCCCTATTTGGGGGTTAATGCCTTGTGACTTCTACCCTATCAAACCTACGTGACCAATTTCAGGGAGGTGAGCTCACTGCCTTTAAAAAAGCTCTACTGGTGACAGATCTGAAGCTGTGAAAATAAGAATCCAAGCATACATAACCTGTCGGGCGAGCCAAATTTTCTAACACACCAGGACTGGCCAATCTTCACTGCAGATCTCAAAGGCCAACTTGAACGAGAACTACGTAGAAAAGACGACGCTAATCGCCTCCTAAGAAACTTCCCAGGTCTCGCGTGAGAGACGGGGTGACGCCGCTTACCCTATAGCATCCTTGAGCCAGCAAAGATACTAGGGCCCTTTCTCCCAGGCTGACGGTGCGCGGCTCCAAGGGGACAGCGAAGGCCAACACAGCCTCCTCAGGCTGCGTGAGGACACGGGGCACCACTGAGTAGGAGCTCACTAGACAGCAGATGCGTCAGGCTCCTCTAGAGCCTTCTCCTC
Source organism: Sagittarius serpentarius (assembly GCA_034782735.1). Classification (NCBI taxonomy): domain Eukaryota; kingdom Metazoa; phylum Chordata; class Aves; order Accipitriformes; family Sagittariidae; genus Sagittarius; species Sagittarius serpentarius. The sequence goes on along the minus strand of JAVKLA010000007.1, from coordinate 35,495,133 downwards.
AGGTGTACGCCATTTCAGGATCTGAGGGTTTTCTAAATGATTTTTTCCTGTATTTTAAGACAGCCGTCTCGTCACCTGTTACTTATCTAAGCTCTCCTACCAAAATTAACTTCGGGTAGTAAGAAGAAGTTGAGCCTGCTGAGGTAAACACCATTAATCTACCGCTAATTCCTATAAAGCACCATTAAACAGGAGCCCCGTTTGAAAAGGAAAAAGAATACCTGGTTTGGTGCTGTTTAAGAACTAACTCCTGAAGAGGGCCAAAAGCAAAGAGAGCAAAAAGAGCCCAAGGCACGGGTAAACCTACACCTTCGGTACGATTTCAAATAGAACGTGTTACCAAGAGGGCAGAAAACAAAAGGTCGGTGATAGCTAGGACCCTAATCACTGTCACCGCTTTGCTTCCCTTTCCTCCACCTTGCCCGTCGTCACCAGCGAGATGTTAACTCCGCCTTTACCGTACGACACCATCGCGTCTCGACACGTGCGGAAAGCAGCTTAACGGAGATACTTGCAAAATAACGATGATGACAAACCTAACTCGGCCGCCAGACTTCCCCACCCAGAACCAGGTATTTGCCGTTCCGGTTTTCAAAAGCAAAAGCAGCCACCGCGAGTTGTGAGAGAAGCTGCTCGGGGGGGACACATGACTCAGGTTTCTGATTCGGCAATGCTGCGATGCAATGCAAATTCTCCCTTAGGTGCGGTACATCACACTTGGCTTTGCAATCTGTGCTGTTTGCCAGCTGACAGGGATTCCGAGTGTCCTCTCCCTTGTCCTCCTTCACCAAGGGTACCACCTACCTTCAGCTGCGTCGAACCCTGCCTTTTACGTTTATTACCCTCGATGCCTGTATTTGCATAAGCCGCAACGGTGGTTAACCCCCCCCCCCCCAAAACACTGAAGAAAGGATCAATAATACAGGGGGAAAAACCCATCTATTCTGAAGCGAAGCGAGATGCCATGGAAGCAGAAGCGACGCGGCGGCACAGGAGGTTACACTGACACAGTAAAAGAGCATCTCCTCCCTCCCGCAGCATCAACCGCAGGATACAACAGCAGCGTAATGAAGTGCCGTTGCCATCGTTAGTGACATGACGGACTGTTCTCCATTAATTCACCTGATGGTCAGGTCTGCCCTCTGTTCACCTCCTTCTACCTTTCAAGCCTGCTCCCAGTCCTCAGACCTCAAGTACCACTGTCTATAAATCAAACTGTCAGCGGTTCCTCTTCAAAATGAGCAAAACCGCGTACTTAACTTCCCTTTCCTGTGTCTGTCATCATTCTGCCTAGTAAATCAGAAGCTGATATGTATTTGTTATCTCCCTGACAGAATGGAGATGAGTCAGCGTCAGCAGCTCCCCAAAGGATGCGAAATTCATGGCAGTGACAACTCCTGTCTTTTCCGTTGCCCTTTCAACAGCTAGCATAATTCAGAAAGCTGTGCTCCCCCACTCCTGTACGTGTTTCCTAGTTCTTGCGTGTTCAAAGCTGATAAATAACAGCCGGGCAAGAAAGAGGCTAAAAAGTTTCTCGGGGTCCCTCTGTCTCTTCATGTTCTATATGAAGACCTGACACACCCCAGCGCACCACGAAACCAGCATCTCGAAAAGATGCTGCTGACTCACACGACAGCACGTAACCAGGACGAATTTGGCAATGGAATGTTGGTGCGCGTTAACACCACTACGCCACGACCGACTCCCAGGATGCACGCTAGCCTATATTCCTTGGAAGAGACGCTCCGAAATTATTTTGGGAGCTATTTGCAAAATGCCTATGCGACTTAGCAAGTCAATGAGAGTTGTATTTTTAATCGCAAAAAGCTTTTGCAAATGTCACTGTGTGTACATGTATATACGGCTAATTTAAAAATATACTGGACAGCCACAGAAACACGCGCGCGTTCTACATCTACGACTCACAAACCATCCCGAGGAAAAGGCCAGGGAACTTGCGTCCGGTTTACGCCTTCTTTCCGCAGGAAACAAGACACCTGCTCCTTAAGACTTCGCAGACGCCGCTGCATTTCTTTCTAGTTTCAGGGACCCACACTGACATTACAAGAACGTCAGCAGCCCAAACCAGCTCCTGTGCCAACCTCTGCGGCTGGTAGCGCTCTTCTTCGAATCGGGCTTAAGCGAATTCTGTGCCTCTTACAATACGGGGAGAGATACTACAGTTAAGACCCAAACAGTTCAGCTGCTAGGCCCTTTTGAATCTCAAGGCCCTGGGTCAAGGCTTAAAGTGCTGGGAAACACGTGAACAAGGCACGTGGTCTTCACCCCACACCTCCCTTCCTCTTGAAGTAACATACTAGTCCTTTTGCCCAGCCACGCAAGGTAATACAGAGACTGCGGAGCCACACCGATTCAGGCCCTCTGATCTGCGCTTAGGGGCTTCACCCTGGCAGCAGGGAGAAGGTGAAGGGCACCGCGGGGTCCCCCAGGCAGCAGACAGGACGGGCGGGACATCCAACAGAGACGGGTGCTGCAAGCACCCGGCGGAGCCCTGAGCTGGCCAAGGCTCAATGCTCCTCCTCTCTCTTCCAGAGCCGGGAGGGAGCCAGGACCATCCCGTGAGCCACCTTGCACCAACAGCCCTAGACAACAGGACAAGACAACGGGCTTCCCCTGCACTTGGAAGAGCCCCCAGGCGCTTCTGGTAGCTCCGTCTTCCACCTGACCGAAAAAACGAAAGCGGTCTGATACCTAGTGACGAAAAACGCAACAGCTAAGCAAGACTGCAAGAACGAAGACCAGCACTGACTTGTCCTGTGCATCTACCGGAGACACTCTGGAGCACCAGAAAGCGTTTTGGCGGCAGACACCTGCCTCTCGGCGACGAGTTCTCAACTACAGCCCTCCTTTCTTCCTTTCAAATCCCTGCGCCAGCTTGTTTGCAGTGGGCTTCCGGTTAAACAGGCAGATTCTTTCATGCAGTCCTTTCCAGTGTTACGTTACAAAACAGAAGTAAAAAAAACCCCACCCCCCAAAACAGTAACGCCACAACCAAAGCCTGCAGTCAAAAGAGTATGGCTTTCATATTTGCTTCTTTCAAGGGTTTGTCTTTAGCCTTTGAGTCAAGGGAAGAAAATCTGTATGATAAGCAAGGTTATTCTGATTGCATCTGACAGCTCTAAAGTGCACCCCTTTCTCCTCAAGAGACTTTGATCCTCTGGCTAACAGGACTTGTAGCTGCAGAAAATTACCTTGTCATCTGCAGCACAGTGTTACAGGCTGTATTGACAGCGCAAAGTGTCGGTAACCGATGCGCAGACCAGCAAGGCTAAATAATTAATAACGCAAACCGGCTCCCCCTTTCCTCTCTCACCAAGCAGATGCAGTCCAAGCTGACTGCTCGCCAGGACCCCGTGAAGGCAGCCTCCTTGTCTTGCCCTGGCTCAGCAATCTCAACGCTTACTACAAAGACGTACCAGGACAAAACCGAGGCCATCAATAAAGAGCAGAGATTCAAAAAACAGGGCGCACGGAAACCCCGCAGAAATTTGCCAGCTGCTGTGTTCACCAGCGGGGCACAAAAGAAGCGCCTGTGCTTCCACTTTGAAGAAAGGCTAAATCAAAGAGAATCCCGCAAGTAAAAGGTCAATGACTAATCCACCGAGCTGTAGCACAGTGTATCACTTACTCCGCCTCGTAATAACACATGGAGGCACAGGGGAAAAAAAAGACAGAAAATCTATCCTGGCAGAAGTAACACCTCTGGCTACTGGGTATGAAAAGTGCATTTCTAAAAGCCATTTCGTGATTGAGATGAAGCAGGGAAGGCAACGAAAAGCCGCACCATCTGAAGGGTGAAGATACTAGGTGAAGTAGACAGGTGAGGGGAAAAGCATCACATGGCTGTACTCGGTTGCTTGCAGCCTTACAGCAGTGCCCAGCTCCCTTTAACGTTAGCCCAATGGAGCAGCCCCATGGAGCGCCTCAGACTCTCCAGCTGTTGGAAACGTCTAGTAGGATGGAAAACGGACGTAGACAAAAGTGAAAAGGCAGAATTTTTAGCAGATCATTTCCCTAGCTTCCCCCCGCTCCTTAGATGTTCTCAGGACTTACGGGCCGGCTGCCTCCTCTTTCTCCGTTTACCCAAAGTGGCGTAAGCAAGCTGGTGTGCCTAGTTTGCCGTAATTCACCCGAAATTTCCTGCTCAGAAAATGGCACCGTAAATCTTAGATGAGCCTACCATCTTCCGATTTCCTACTCGTGTTCCAAAGCACACGGTCCAGGCTCACTTCCTTCGGTCAGCGCCGATGAACCCGTGGTCGCGCTTGGCTCCTTCGGCCTTTATGCAGAGTTTATTCCGTTCCTTCCTTAAAACAAGCCCTGCACTCTCTTAACACGTTTCAGATCAAACACAAATATCGAAGCCAAAGCAATTTGCATCTATCAACTGTAATCAAGATCACTGGCAAGGCTGCTGTGGCATCCTGGGCTTCACCTGCCCCGCGAGTTCAAAGGCTACAGCAATAACCATTAGCATATTCCCACAGACAGGGCAAGCAAATGAGCGAATATTTAAACAGTGCCAAAATATCACAGCGGTCCTCCTCTGCCTCAGAATTGGATTTGTCAGTTCTTAAATTGTGTGCGTTTTCAGGCAATGCGGCTCACCGTCTGAAAAGCCGTCACATAGTCCCCATTTCTATAGCAAATTGCTTCATAAACGTTAAGTTAAAGGATAACGTTACATTTCCCGTTGCGATTAGGCAGTGCCTCCTGACAGACAGGAATAATGTGTTCCATATACAGTTCGTTATTTGCCAGGGAGGAAGCTGGAAAGATTTGCGCTTTCACAAGCAGTTGGATACAAATAAAATCTGGGGCCAACTGCAGAGTGCTTTTACCTCTTCTGTTCACGGGGAAGCCCGTCGCTGATACCGCATTTCAGCGGCAAGGAAGCAAGAATGAGCGAGAGGGGTTTTACTGACCAAAGGAGTACAGGTACACACTTAAAGTGCCTTCTCAGAAAAAAAAAGCAAAGCAGAATGAAGACAAGTAAACAGATTTCTAGCAGGACTCACCCACACGTGTCACACGCCGGAGTCACCTTTGACGTGCCGAGATGTCAGGTAGTGAGGGTCAGGGGCCAGCGTTACCCACCATAACGCTGTTCGGATGGCGCTGGGTTGCCCGATTCTCCAGCAGACAGCAGTTGCCACTTAAGTAGTACGACAAAGCTGGACTCAAGCCATCCTGGAAGTTTCCTTATAATCGCGGGTTTACCAGAAGTCACTTCTTTATTAAATAATACATAGGTAGAAAGCCATGGCAAAGTTTTAGCAGAACTTTTGGGAGCCCTACATTCATTAAACAGGTCAGGCTGCGGTACCTAAGGTTGAAGACGACGCGGTAAAGATACGGGAAAACATCACGCTTCTAAACTCAGAACACATTCGAGAGCGAGAACACACCCAAGTAGTCAAAAAGACACCAGCGGAAGCGTGCTCAGGTCGGTGCCTTCGCCTCGGCGCCTGATCAGCTACAACACACTTCAAACTTGGCAAAATTTGGGGGTGCACAGCCGACGACTTAAAAAAACAGTACCAGTTTCATCTGCTTACTGAGACGTACTCACTGAAAGATTAAAAAATATTAAGTGCTACCGAGAGACTTAGACCAGCTGAAAAAATGTTTCACACATTGTTTCTCACACACCCACCCGGGGGGGCACCCTTCCGAGCTGCGTCCTGACAAGGGTGGGCACCCCAAAAAGCAGCACAGGGCATGCTGAGAAGAGCTCAGAACCGGATCCAAGGGGTGGCTGGCGGCAGCTAGCTTCAGCGGCCCGAGGACTGGCGGGGGGGAGACGGTAGCTGGCTAGGACCATTTGTGAACCGGAAGATGGGGAGGAATTCATTATGCCATTCCACTGGGATGGAATTGAAAACTATTTCAAGGAAAAAATCTAGGTGGTAACAGGTAAGCTCCCGCTCCATACCGGAGACTACGTGTTTTGTTTTTTCTTTCACCGAGGTCAGGAAAAGAAGAATCACTTACAGTTACGGCCTTTCATCCCCAGTTTGCCTTATTCAGTCTGGTTTTAACTTGCTTTTTTTATTAAAAAAAAAAAAACCAAACAAAAAAAACAAAGAAGAAACAAGCCAAAACCTCAAAAACTTTTCTTGCTCTGTTATCCTGACAAGGCACCAAAGCGCTCAGCTCCAGAATAACAACGTTTTCAGCAGAGGAGGTTCAAAGTTTCAGGACTACCTAAACTACCTCTGTCCCCGCAGAAAACGTCCCCTCGCAACTCATTAGAAGGAAAGTGAGCTTTCAGCTGATTTCAGCCGTGCTTTTAATGGCAAGGACTGAGAAGTAACAGATGGCCGAGAGAAGAAGAAAAGCACCTAGTGACCCAGCAGGGCTGAGTCTGCTGCTCAGGTGATCCGACTGCCGAGCAGCGGGCGAGCGCTGAGGTCGCGTGCAGGACTCCACCAGCCAGGACCGGGTTTTGGGCCCATTACTGCCCGGTTCAGTTTTCCCGCTGGGAAAGACGTCTCGTTTTCTCTGCCTGAAGCTTGTTTTTGCTGTTTCTGAGACGAAAACGATGATCGGATTTGGTCCCGGGTTCCCTCAAGCCGGCTCCCTGCTAAGGCTTTTACGTTCTGCTTGCTTGGCTGAGAAAACAGCAGGTAGCGTCAGAGGCGCTCGCGAGGCCAGACAAGCTCCTCTGACAGCAGGACTGCACGGCTCCAGGCACCTGAAGCTACCTGACCGTGCTGATCCTAAAGGCCGTTACGTCACAGGGTCTGGCCGCCTTAGCCGTTTTTCTTACAACGCCTAAGTTTTACATCAGCTGCGGGTCTGTGTTCAGCGAGAAAACTAAGCCCACCAGACACAGCGAAGGCAGCCTAAGCGACTCGCCACAAAACCAAGCGGACCGACTTCAGCTCTTCCCACCCTCGTTCACCGTCACTGTACACGTTAACGTCATATATTCAGACTAAGTGATCCAAAAACCTCATCCTAACTGATTTCCAGTCCAACTTGGGCTTCTAACCTGTTCCTAATTTTGTTTTTTCTGTTGGTCCCCCCGCCCCCGCCGAAAAGGTCATCAATTCTGCTTTTGCCATTTTAACAGGGATTACTGAGTCGAGAGTTTCCAGGACTCATTTTTCAGCAACGGCTCGCATACCGAAGGAACCGTCTCTACGCTAACTCTGGAGAGTAGCACACACCCTGTCAAGCCCATGACACAGGGTCATACCCTCGTTTACAATTCACCACGAGAAGGCATGGTATCTATGCCTTGCACATGCCGACATGTAAGTTTTCAAGCGAGGTAACCCTGATTAGATCTGACTGAGATCCAACTTCATTTCTCAGCCAGGCTGTGATCTTTATTTACCTGGATGCTGTGCTGCTACTGTCAGGCGGAATAATTCCGCACCGGGCTTTTCTGAGTCAGCCACTAGAGGAATAACTCTAAGGGGAGATCGGGTGAGACAAATGATAGCCATGAGGAGCAGCTCCATCAAATGGTCTAGCACCAAGCACGGGCGTTTTACCACTACGCGGCCTAGAACTGGATGTAGTTACAGCCCCAACACACAGATTATTGAGCAGTGAAAGCAGGTGTCAGATTTGACCGGCACCCTGCCAGCAAACTCATTTTGGGGGTCCAACAGGAGTAACTGACCGAAACGTGGCGTCGTCCTTGGTGTGCCAGATGCTTGCATTCAGCTCCTGTTCCTGTCAGAAACTCCGTCGCAGACGTGAAGCTAATCCCATAATCACCCAGCACATGAGGTTCCCCCCGCCGCCGCCGCCGCCGCCACAGGATCGGGGTAACAAGCCATCCTCCCTTCCCACACCGCCCGTCTTCCTTTGAGAGGGCGAATCCCCTCAATCAAGGAATGCGCTCGATCGGTATTTATACATGGCGCAACTCTGGCATTCAGCGCGTTACTCGGAACGTCAAGCACCGCTACAAGCAATAAAGAGTACAAAACGGCAAGTCAGAGGAACACAAGAAAGGTGTTTTCCACGCTGTCTGTCTCGTTCTGCTTGAGACGTCATTACAAATAGTGTAAACCCTCTGGAGTACGAAAAGCAACCGTAATGATTTTTGTGGAGAAGAGAGGTAGGACAAAAGAGGACGAACGGGAATGTTAAGACTTGAAATTTACGGACCATCCTTCTCCTTCTAGCCATTTTGATATGGAAAATCGTTTCCCAGCAGTATAAACTTGCATTCGGTTCCTCAAATAAAACCCACAACGTACGACGTTTATTTAGAAGGAAGGACATCACGTGATGTAAAGGAGATCAGCCCTTACTGCAAGGAAAAAGTCAACAAGCTCACTATCTTGGTGGCTCAGCCAGAAAAAACAACCATACTGGCAAGTTTTTAAAGGAGTAAAAGCCTTCCACTTCATCTACAGCGGCCGGAAAGAGCCAGATCCCCCAACAACATTAGCCTAGGTGCAGCCGCTCGCTCCCTGCCTGCCTGCAGAAGCAGCAGACGCCTGTTCTTTAAACGGCAGTACACGTGCCCCAGAGCCCACCGATACTCGGATCGCGCCGGCCAACAGTTCACCGCTGCCGTCCACCAGCTGCTCCTACGCGAGGCAAAAGCCAAGAGCAGAAACCCAATCAGAGGGTGAAACCCGGGGAAACGGCAGCGCGCGGGAGCTGGCGGCACAGGGGATTAACGACCGTACTGGGGGAAGGCTCCTATTAGAGCACCCAGGCGAAGGTGCCGTTGACCGGACCAAGGCAGAGGTGCTAATGACACCTCTACACCCACAGCGCTTGTCTCCGTGACTACGCTGGGACCTGAAGTTCACCATTTCAAACCTCCCCAAGCTCCACGGTGACAAGCGAGAGGCGCAGTGCAGGCAATACACCGCCAGTAGAGCTGCAGGGGGGAAGCGCTGAGAGCAGTTAGGCTCGTGCTAAGCTCGTGCTCGTGGCAGTGCTGTTTTTAGTCCCGGATCTGCTCTTGCAGCTTTGCGAGTTCAGGGCGGTATGGGGCAAAAGGAGAGCCGGCCTGGGGCCGGGCACGGTGCCACTGAGACTCTGGCTCCGTGCTGGCCAAAGCCATCTGGTCACACCTGCCTCTCCGGGGGCAAACGAAGGGCCCGCTCCGTGCCCGAGGCAGGGAGGGGCACCCCGGCCAGGGCAGCTGGGGAGAGGCCACCGCCGGCGGCGATTCTGGTCAAGACGAACGCCGAGTACGGGGTCATGTCTTGGGATACGGCGCTCGTCCATCAAACTCAGGCTTAAAAGCAGTAGTGTGTGCTCCAGATGAGATTCATTCAAAACGGATGATAAACACTTCTGCTTGCCTTCAGCTCCGGGAATGGAGGAGACCCTTCCCCGGCACCCTCAGTCGGAGAAGGGCCCCGCACTGTGCGCTCGAGGGCTGGGCAGACTCCCCAGGGCGGGGCTGTCTCTGCACTGAGCTCTGAGCCGTCTCCTATAAGCCCACAACCAGCCCCGAAACGATTCCGCTGCCCGTTGCCTCTCTCCATAAACACTCCCAGTAGCATCAGGGGAGTCGCTCACAACAGGAACGGGCTCCTGGTGCCCGTTCCAGCATTTCAACTCTCCTCCCCACTTTGTGCTGCCAGTCACTGGGCTCCTTTTGCTGAGAAAACACCGCAGGAATCTGCAAGTAAAGCCCACCAAGAGCTAATCCAAACTAGCGGAACTTCTGGACACCCTTTACATCCCTAAATGTCCTAGCTGCTATGAAAAAAAAGACAATTCATCAGAGTTCATTTGGAGCTGAGATGCAGGAATACTCTAACTGCTCCAAAGGGGGCCATGGAAGAGTCTTTTATTCATAAACCGAGGCTGCTGATTTTAATTACCGGAGCACATAGATTATTCACTAATGCTCACAAAGGACTTCCTTTAGCCGTCCCCACGGCCCAGGAGACGGAGCTGGTGGCTGGGTGAACTGTTCTTCGGCAGAAAGAGACAACGTCGGTGACTTAACGCAAAATGTGAATAGCTTTGAGGGAGGCTGCTAATGGTTCGCTTGAAGGGCAGGGCGGAAATCGTCCAGCGGTAGGGTTACGCACTGCACCCACAGCCCAGCACAGAAATGCCAGCTGGAGAACGTCAGCAGCAGCTATCCGGCCTCGGTTACGCAACGGAGCCACGGCGGCCGAATACCTGGCCTGCTCGGGTCTGTACTAGCCCGAGTGTATTTTTCTGCTCTGGTGTCCAAAAGTCTCCCTGTAGGTACGGTACGTCACGTGAAGAGACGGCTGAGATGGCAAGTCCCAGCTGAAAATTCCTTGGTACTGCTGCTGTCGTTCCCATTTTCAAAACCCTATGAAAGCGGGCAGCAGCTCCCCTGGAGGTTTTCCCTGCTGCTCTGCGCATCTTTGTGAAATCTAAAACAGAGCAGCCAAAAACGAGGCAACAGCTTAGCTTTGCCACCAGCTCAGACCCTCTATATTACCAGGACAACGTCCTCAGCTGGTGCCCACGGATCCAGCTTCCACGAAGCTACGAGGGCTGACCTTGCCTGTGCCGGCTGGGGGACTGGCAGTCGGGCAGTAACCACATGGGCGGGAGAAGCCACAGGCTCCCTATAAACACATCGCATTCTGGGCGGCGCGAGGGGCAGGAGGGAGGCAGCGTGCAGAAATGCTTGTCAGTGCTCGATTCAGAGAAAATTTAATGAACAAAAGGTCACGTCACTCTAGCATGCCATCATAATCAGACACGTGCAGAGACAGGGAAAATAATGATGGAGACATGCAATTTGGCTGTGCATAAAGGACTGATTCCTATTTTCTTTCTGCATCACATTCTAATCAGGCTAAACACCACTCCTGTCTGCTTCTGCTAGCCAATTTTTAAGGAAGTGTTCATCTCTTCAGGGTTATTTCTATGGATTTTTTTCCCCCAGAGTTTTTTCTGCTCTGAGAGAGAGAGACTGAGTAAAGTGTGATAAAAAGTGTTGAAGCGATGCCTGAACAAAGGTGAAGTCAAAGCAAGAAAGGAAAAGACTAGACACTTGCCAAAAGAATTTGAGCAGGTTGCAGAGATGAATTCAATGATCCTTAGCAAGGGCGTAAGCAGAACTGAGCGTGCATGGATTGGTTTTTCTTTTTCCTCTTTTAGGGACCTCCCTTTGAAAACAAAAGCAAGACAGTTAAGCCTATCTCCAGCCCCATGAAGCCAGGGGAAAGACTACCTCCGGCTTCAGTGGAAACAGGATACAAACGCTGAGGACCAGCGGGAGCTGCGGCCGTTTCCACGGGGAAGAGAGCGCTCTGTCTGCACAAGCAGCGGCACAGGCCCTGTTACAACTGCAGGCACGCAGCCAGCCACGTCGGGCCCAGAAGTATTCACTCTTCTTTGACTTTGCGCCGCGCCACGCCGCTTCAGCGGGACGCACGGGACCTCTTCCCGCGTAAGCGGAGCACGTTCAGCCCCTATCCAGACGGACGCTGAAGAAGCCATCCTCCCACGTCAGATGCGCGTCCAGGCTCAGGTATCTCCCCTCAAGTACAGTTTTCCATGTACCAAAAAGAGTAATTGCCCAGCCACGCTCCAAGCTTGACTCCCCGGCCGCCTTCCCCACCTCGGGGAAGCTCTGAATGCGCTGACAGTCGTAGGCGGCCCGAGCCTACACAAACACCTGCTCCTCCTCTGACCGGCCACCGAACCAGAGGGTGCTCTGGGCTTATTGCTTTGGGCAACGGGGCTTGTTCTCGACACCCTTTCTCTCGGCCAAGCACGGGTGAAGAGCGCTCTGTGCACAGAGAAACAGGCCCCTCTTCCGCAGACTGCGATACTCCCTTCTCCGGCTTATTCCAAAGCTTATACAATCACCGTAAAAATTCCTACCAAAAACGAGGATGCATGTGTGGCACCTGGCCAAAGGAAGCAGAGTGAAAAGGAGACTAATCCCCCCAGGCAAAGCATAACCTTAACCTGCCTTTTTGCTGTTCTCATTGTGGCCAAAACTCATGACGCGTGCAATTCGGAAGAGAACACAAAGCGTGCCAGACCCTCGCTTAGTGACCCTCCGGACTGCTCTACACGCGGCCAATAGTCCTTCGGGGCTCAAACTCTGACCTGGCCATTTCCTCCCTCCCCTGACACACCCTGCTCTACCCCACTACCTCCGAAATCCAACCTGTTTTGGGGAGGCCAAAGAAAAAAGTCTGCTACCTGCCCGGGTACCCTTCTACAGCCAGGAGGTCCTCGTGGGAGCTAAACCAATCCATCTCGGGGAGACAGGATTAGACACACCTTTCACGGGGAAGAAGCTAGACTAACTGAGGATCTGATCCCTCGTTCTTCAAGGTAACCCAGGCTCCAGGACACCTGTGTGGGGCAGGAAACTGGGAACACACACGTACGAGAAGGGCTCTGCTGGACCAGCCACAAGGCGCACGTAGTCCGGCACCGCGTATCCGACGGCGGTCGGCAGCAGATGCCCGAGGAAGACGATACGAACGGCGCAAAGGCCGAGCGATACCCTCTCATGAATATTCCCCCCTACCTCCCCCCACCCCCCAAAAAAAATGCTGTAACGGGCCCACTTCATAGGAACTGGGGCCCCTGGGAGTTCAGCTCGCAGACAACACATTTCCCTAACTGGGGGTGGCTACAATTACAGCCAGTTGAAAGGCAATAGGCTTGCTCTGTTTTTGTCTTACCCTACCTGGCAGCCTATAGGCCCGAGAGGAGTCGGGCCTTATTATTAGGCTGCCCTGTACGACGGAGGTTTTCTAGCCCGACTTAAAAAGGAGATCTTTTCCCTGGGTGCCCTGGGGCGGGGCGAGCGTGGAAAAGTGCCAGGCAGGCACGTTTTTGTGCGATAAATAATCAGTTGCGCGCTCAGTGTGTGATTCTTGTTAAAATCCAGCGTTGGAACAGCTCCCGAATCGCACTGCTACCACCTCCACCAATCTCTTTTGCATCTCATTGGCATTTGAGAACGTTAATTGACTCATTATTTCAATTCATATTCAGGGAAGGAAGTTGATTAAGGCAGGCAGATGCAGAATCTCCAGACACATTTGTAGCTGCGTTGTTGTCCCGGCAGTTTACCCGAGTTATTAGAATACTTAGGAGGTAATAGCCAGGAGAACAGGGAATGAGTCCTGGGAAGGGGGGGTCCCCCTTGCAGAATGCGCCTTTTAACCCACAACGCCACAGCCTTGCCCTTCATCACACCTTTCCCTGCCAAAGCTCCAACAGGACAGCAATTCCACCCGAGCGCTCGGGGCTCAACGCAAACTGCTCCAACACGCCGAGAGAGACGCCTAGAGAACTACTCATGAGTGCTTTTCTTTGGGTTCAACTTTGCTGCGGAGAGCCTTCTACAGATACTCTCTACCAGCAGTTCATTAGCTAATCTCTCACCCCCACCCTTTTTTCGAAAGCACAGGCACTGTTACTTTTGAGACAATAGCTCTGTGTCAACGTAAAACAGGGTACAAATTTGCCTCCTACGTTCTTGCAGAAGTTGCGAGCAGAACTGCATGAAACACGCAGCCAGGAATAAAGAACAAAGACAGTCTCTGGACACCGTCAAGTGCCTACATATTATGCAGGCTAGATTATTTCAGGCTGTTGTCAAAAAAAAACCAAAACCAACCCCAAAACCCACACCAAAAACCAACCCCAAAACCAACAAGCCACCACCCAAACCCAAAAAACTTGACTCCTTGCAGGCCTCTTCCGAAGGTCCCTCAAAACACGCTCACCAGCCGGGTGGCCGGAAGCAGCTGCGAGCGCCGGCCGGCCGGCCGGCCGGCAGGCAACGGTGTTCTCCGCCTCAGCCCTAGAGCGCGGGTCTAAGCAAAGCGGCAGGCTGCAGGGCCGGCGCACGCCCTGGCCGGCGGCGCAAGTGCCGCAGCGCCCTGGCGAGCGCTTTTGCCTTTTAAGTCATTGCAGCCTTTTCGGTCCCGGCCACAACAGCCCCAAGATATCGTGGGAGTCTGCGACAGCACTTGCTGAACGCCAAGTTGCAGGCCTGGGCTTGATTGCAGCTGGCTGGAGCGGAGTGGTTGGGTTTAAAATGCACGGGGCTGCTCTGGGTCCCGCGAGCAGCTGCACCTGCTCACAGCCCATGAAAAAGCTGAAATCGTTTTGTCTCTTCTTACAGAAGGGAACTGCACTTTCAGTAAAGGCCTGACCCAGAGAGGGGCGGGGGGGGTGGAAAAAAAGACAGCAAACGAAAAACCAGCAGCCAGTTTTGACCTGATCTTAACCTGCGTAAGTCTTTCAGTAGGGGCTGGTGGTGACCACGTTACAGTTTCTACTGTGCCACCCCCACAACCCCAGCAAACTGCATCAAACCGCAGGATCTGTTTAAGTCAAACTTCTGTCGGCATACAACAGTTCCACGCAAATAAGGACAGGAGGATGAGCGACTTCCCTCCTCTGCTGTCGTGCAGTATTACTGCTTTTACTAAGAGCGCCGCTTGTCACTACTAGCCTCTTAACCTTCAGGTGCACAAACACCAACTCGAAGAAGGAAAATATCGTCCCTTACGGAAGACTATTAGGAGCGACACAGCAGACCGTAGCGGCTCCGAAGGAGCCGTTATGATCTGTCATGTAAATACATAATTAAGGACTTGTTAAAATGCAGATTATGTAAATACATATTAAGGGTCTTCTGAAAATGCAGATTATTGACCCACTGGAACCGAATGACTCCTCTGGAGCTGTTCATAAATACTTATTTACGTTTCGAAGCACAGATTACCAACCCAAAAGTCTAGCAGCTTCTCCTTCGGTGACTTTTAAAACTGCCTGTAAAGGTATCTATGTGGAGAAGGGATACTCACCAAAAATTTTCTGGGTAATTGCTATCTACGTAAAGGAGAGGCTCCTCCGCAGAGAGATCTTTTTTTAAAATGGCAAAACAGTTGCTCAGTGCCTCTACCCAGCTGATGCTCCTTCAAGTCTAGGCAACTCTGGACACGCAAACACACACTTTTCCCCTTACCCTAACGCAAAGCAGCAGCTCAGCAGTATGGACTCGGGCCAGCCTTTTCGGCTTTGAAAGGTAGTTAGCCGATACAAGTCTCACGACGCTAACGAAGAAAAAGATCAAGTAAAATTAGCAATAGTCCCTAAACCAAAACAGCCTCCTCGCAACAACGGGCATCTCTTCACTTCCTACCGAGCGTCACACACATGTCTGCGTCAGGGATACTTTTGCTCTTCTCTCAGAAACGCATCCTCTGAACCGGAGCGGCCGGTAGCCGTACGTGGTTAGGTCGTTGTACCGCAAGTTCACAATTCGCGCAGGCATTGCACGTGTGTCTCCGTTACTGTTATACGTTCATCTGTACCAATCGGTACGTCACATCCGTATCTAGCTAAATCAGGAGAGAGCTTGGTGGAAGTGAAATTAAAACACCGGCCCCAAAGCTTTCCAAAGCAGTCCTGTGTTCCTCAGCTGAGCAGTGGCAGATGTCTCGGGTCACGCAGCAGACCCGACTGCTCACGAAGGACAAATCAGAAGCATCCAATTGTTCTGACACACCGACCGCTCCTGGAACAGAGATACCAGCCGGTACTAGATAGGGCAGTTCCTTCTGCAGGGAACTCTACTCGAAACTAACTCCTGCCTCCGAACAGCTTCGCCTCATTGCTCAGCTCGGCTTTGTCCAAGGGGTAGTAACTCGCAACTTCCTCCACAACGAAAATACAAGGGGCAAACCAACCTAGCAACGTATGAGTCCTCTCCGAGTCTTGACATTTGTTCGCAACCCACGAATCCGGAAGCATCGGGCAGTTGCTGGGTAGAACTATGAAACAAGACACTGGGAACACCCTGCGATGGGTTTGTTGGTTTGGGGTTTTTTTCTAAGGTCCCGTGAGGAACAGAGGCCTATCAAATTAACGGAGCTACACCACGTCGTACCAGCTGAGATTCTGGCTTACAGAATACGTCAGCGGGAGCGTTCTTAGGTGTGCGTTAGCCGGTACGCCAGGTGGATTAGACAACTCCAGCAAAGGACTCCGCTTGCTTAAGAAACTACTCTTCCACGACTTACAAAGAGAACAGGTAGCATGGGGAAAAAAAAAAAAAATTACAAGCTAACAATTACTCTAAAATCCAGACGGCACGTGGAGCCGTTTCAGAACCTGATAGATGCACAGAATTTCCATGGAAACTTAACCACTCAAAATGTAACACAGACTTGTTAAACCAGAAGTCGACAGAATCTGCCAAGGTAGATTTTGCCCACCAGAAGGGAGTTAAGCACTGAAAAAAACGGCTTCTTTATTTTCCCTCTACGGTCCAGATAACGCGTTAACCCACAGGCTTGGTTAATCTCCGTACGCAGAAGCAGCGCTGTTTCTCTCCCTAAGACCAATCACGCCTTTCTAAACATCCAACAACAACAGGAAGAATACTGGCTGGATTTGTACCGCTATCGCTGTCGAAAACGGGGAGTGCTAACAGCATTCCTTCAGAGAAACGCACACGCTCGGTGCTCTGTTTTCAAATAATCACTTTTCAACTGTATTTAACAGAACGCTTAGATACCTGAGGAGAGCTGGGGAGGGAGACGGGGCAGACTTTTAAAGACAACAAAAGCCAAAATTTGAGTTGAAGAGCTATACTCTAGATCAGATCTTCACTGCTGCCCTGACAGAGAATAGCTCTTCTGACATCAAACGCGCAGGACAGCTTAAAGCGCGTGATTATATGTGCCTGGGAAGAGGGGGCAGGCATCCGGCCCAAAACGGTAAGAAAGAAGAAATCTACCTGATTCTGCTCAGTATTTTGGAGGTGCTCGACTTGTAATATCTTTCATTGTTTATAGCTGGAGATCCGTGTCACACCCCATCTTGTTCCGCTACCGGTAGCAAACTGGACAGCTGACTTCCACGTTCGCACCTGCTTCTCGTAACGCCTGCCTCTCCTTTTCCCCCCACATTGCCCGATCTTACCGGTTACGAAGAGCTCACAACACTGAGCGTAAAAGCCCACAGTGCCCACACGTTTCCGTTCAGCTTGCTAGGAGTTTATAGATCTTGTCTCAGTTGGTAGGCCACGCTAGGGGCTGTTAACATCACCAGGTTTCAAATCGGAAGAGCTAAGGGGGTTGTATTGCAACACACTTTGAAATCATGTTTTAGGTGACACTGGAAGCAAAAACGTTAATCTCCCTGTGCCAAATGAAGCGGGGAAACATCTCCAGGACGTTCCAACTCTTAGGAGATACTTCAACGCCTTTCGCATCTAGGCGGATACGGCTTAAAATCCGTTCTTTACTGAAGTAACGGGACACCGGGAGACAAGACTATCAGAGTCACCTGCCATTCAGGTTGTTGAAACTACCTCTGCGAACGAGTTCCTGTACCACAATACACCGCACATTTCACAGTTTGCTTTACCTTCTGTGTTGCAGCACCTGTTCCAAACATAATGCCACAGTGTGAAATTCAGAAACGCTCTCGGATATCCCCGCTCCTATCAGCCCTCGACTCACAGCCCGGTGAAGTGAGTGCCACGCTGTCCCTCGGATCAGTGTCAGCAGATTCAGCGTTCACTGTCAGCCTCTGTCAGAAAATACCACAGAGAACACTGGAAGGACGCAGCCGTATCGGGAGCCAACCTGATCCCATGCCAAACTGGACTAAACGAAACATCGCTAAAGTTACGGCAAGATAAACATACGTGACAGACGACACTGCCTATAATCACCGATCCTGCTGGGGCGCGGCGGGTGCACTAGATGACCTCTGGCAACCTCCGACCCGAGCATCCTTGGCGAGAAAGCGGTGCAGTCCGTTATCTTTCCTAGAAGCCTTTTAGGGATTAAGAAAGGTCGTTAAGGCGAGAAACACTGCAACCTCCAGCAGCGTAATTTTAGCCTTGAGAAGCAGCTCAAAATAGAAGAGGTACAGAGTACTGAACCAAATAGACAGACAGACAGACAGATAGATATAAATGTAGGAGGCAGCAGGAGGGAGAAGAAAGTCAAGAGGGTGCTTGGAAGCTTCAGATCTGGTAGCTGAACGTTTCCTCCCCAAAAAGTTGAGAACCGTGTATTGAACACACACCGGAATGAGCTGCTCTTACGACTAAGAGACAGAGTCCTCGGTCCTGACCGCTTGAAAATCTGAGCTCAGCTTTTGGTAAAAACGTAGTTTGCAGAAACCCTTCAGACCTTCTCAGATTTGCCCAGTGCTGTTTCAGGACATTAGTCTAGCTGGTCAGAAAGACTCTGACGCAATACTGTCCTGTCACACAGCGACAACTCGTCAAAATTGAAACGTTTACCATGTTTTGACAATACACCACTTTTCAAAATGACAAAGGAACTTCTGATAAAGCGAATTCACTTCGTTGCGACCTTCATTTTGATTTTTCCCTGTTGAAACGAGTTTTTCATTTGAACGCTTCGTATTTCCATATGAAAACGCAGTACAAAGAGAACAAAGCGTTTTGATTGACTGGGATTTTTTTTTGTCCTGTGGAAAAGAGAACAATAGAGGTTGCAGTAATTGTTTTGCTACGCTCTGTTTCAGAAATGAAAGGCCGCAATCTTCCCTACGATGTTTAGAATACAGTCTAGACTTGATTCCAGGTATTAATTACCATAAGAGTGACGCTGGAAACCCCGCGCTGCGGGTAATAACGTTTTTTCAGACGTGCAGTCGCCTGTTTCAGATGGTCTCTCTCCGACACCGAAGCCCGACTCTTCAGCCTACCCTGTCCAGTACCTCCGCTTCTAGTACAAGAGCCACTGCCGTACACGCGCAGCCAGATTCGGCCCCCAAAACGCGAGGACAGGCTGACGCACTCATTCGAATGCCTCCCGCTTTTGGTTCGCACCGCTGCCCTCAGAGCGGCAAAGCTGGCCGGCTCAGGGGTCTCTCCGCCGTGGCGGCGGCTCTCTGCCCTGACCGCCCAGCGCACGGCCCGCGCTCCTGAGCGGGCTCGGCGTGCCGCGGGCGCCAGGGCTCAGCCCCGGGGCTCCAAGAGGCCGACCCCGCTGGGAGAAAGCTGCCCCTCCTCGCAGAGCTGAGCCTGCTGTTCCCGAGGGGAGGCGAAGGGCCTGACCCAGGCGGGCAGCGTTCAGCGTTCCCGGCCGCCTCGGGCTGGCGCTGGCGTAAGGCGCAGGAGGCTCGCTCCAGGGGGACTCCGGGAACAGGCACCATTACGGGAGAGGCAGGAACAGCATGAGTTAAACAGAAGTAGCTGCCGCACCAAGTGCTTTAGGGAAAATAAAAGCGGCTCTAAAAGAAAAGCTGGCTTCCTGACAAACACGTTCCAGCAAATATGATTATCTTTAAGGTCTGCTGCTTTACCAGTAGTAACTAATAATAACAGACCACCCTGCATGCGATGCTGAGTGTCTCAGGATTGAATATTCACTGTAAAAACTCTTATTTACTTGCTCTCTCTAATTACCAGTTTAATGCATAATTTGTCAAGAGCTGGCATGTGTCTGGTGTTGCACGAATCGGCGGATGGACAGTTCCTTGCAGTCTAACGACGGCATCGTCCTCCTTTGTCATCTGCGTCTCCTCGGTGGCGCAAGGGAGGCAAAAGACTGGCTTCCCACTCCATATCTTTACACCCCTCTTTGCGACTGAGTGCAAAGGCCCAAGTGTTGCCCGCTCCCTGCTCTGCCCAGGGCTGATGCTGAAGAGCTGGGCAATCGCTTCCCGGGCTCGGGTCCCACGCAAACCGCTGGGTCCGTCAGAGCGGCGCCAGCCCGGAGCCCCAGAGCCATCGGCTGCTGCTGACGAGGGCCGGGAGCGGAGCGGGGAGCAGAGAGGGCACCGCACTGTAGCACTCTTCAGTTCACGGGCAGAACTAGATAGAAGGACAAAAAAAAAAAAATAATTTGCTTCAATCCATGACAAAGATGGACTGCGCAACTCAAAACACGACAGAACTAACAAAACGCAGAGAACAATTCTCCTATAATTTTTTTCCCGTTTATTGTCCAGTGACACCGCTGTAGATTCTTGTACAGAAAAAAAAAAAAAAAGGGGGAGACTTAACAAAACAGAAAACCCACCAAACCTCAACCTTCTCCAGCTACTTCCGTCAAAATTACTCAGAACGAAAGGAAGAGCAAGCGCCTCGTTAAGGAAACAAAGCAAGTCCAGTTCTTCCAAGCATCTCGGTCTCCAGTAGACCACAGCTGTTTGCAGACCGGGGGGACAAAATGCCTTGCTGTTACACATTGCTGCTGCTGCTGCTTCTAACCGCCTGGGCTGCTTTGCGCTACTTCTAACGACTAATGCCTATTTTCACGTAGATGACTTACGCGGAAAGCACAACAAGTAGCGCTGGCACGGAGGGAAGCAGACGATGGCACCACCTGTAAATGAGCGCTGGGGTGAAGTCGGCATATTCGTGGGGAGAATCTCTTCCTCCTCGTTCGCCGCGGTTCTGTCACGGGATCTCGCAGAGCGGACAAGACCCAAAACCCGAGTCACGCCAGGGGAAGGACACGCGCTTTGGATATTTGCTGCCTACGTTGCAGAGCGTCACCTGAACTGTAGTCGTTTTGTTTACGGGAAACAAACACGCTGACGGCATTATTTGCACCCACTTCGCTGCTCGTGCTGCGAAAAGACATTTCTTTCAAGCGCTCCTTTTAATGATAAAGTCAGACGTTGGCCTTAATTACTGCTTTTGATTGCCCACGTCCAGAGTCTAAGATTCCTTCTTTCTTTTCCATGGAGCTGGTGATATTAGTGTAGGTTTTCCTTCTGTTTTCAATTCTTTGTCCGTGACAGATTTCACAGCAGGAAACAGTTCTGTGGCATATGGCCACTAAATTACAGAAACTTCAGAAACTTCTGTCCATGAGTTAATTTTAAAACTGAAGAAACAGAAAATTGCTTTAAAAAACTAAACTAGACCGCGTAAGGTCCCTTCCCTCTTTACCTGTCCTTAAACGTACTATCTCCATCCCGGCTTGCAGAAACAACTCTGCCGTGGCTGTTGGATCACCCTTTTTCAGGTCAGACGGGTAGTTACGACTTCACGTGAGGGATCTCAAAGCGCACACACCGGCACTGATGCACGCCATCAGCCATTCGCAGGCTGCAACAGATTGAGGTGTACAGAAACTATCTGTCAGCTTCTTCAGTGAAGAACTCTACTGAACAGTCGACCCTAGAAGCACACGGCGGGGGGAAAAACCTAGTCTCAGCTTGGGCCCGAGTAGCTACAAGCCGAGAGGTAAAACGCCGTCACAAAGGCAGAAGTGGCTGCAAGGACAACGTGCACAAACCAGGGATCTGTTTTCAACGGGCAAAAGGTAGAATGAAACTTTTGTAGGGGTTTGTAGGTGACAAAATGCTCCGTAAAAGAGTGTGAAGTGTTTATAGATAGCATAAAATTCTGTAGATGCATCAAGACGAGGAAGGAACTGAAAAAACATCAGAAAAAGCAACTCAAAGAATTTACAATCCAAACCCACCAGATTCTCCCGGAAAAGCAGACAAACTAAAACCACGCACCTATTTTGCGCATCTCCGATTCTCTCTTTGCCCTGTGCAAGGACAGATCCTCCTCACCTAAGACGGAAGGTATTCCTTCCGGAGTACATGAAAGAACTCTGCGGAAGCATACGGTACAAGCGAATTGTGTCTTATGGCTCTAGCCGAAGTACTGTGCAGAGATTAGCTGTATTTTTTTTTTTTTTTTTTAAACTTTACATTACGGGAATTGGGCATACCTAATGACAAAAAACGAAGGAGTTCACATACGATTTCTTGTGAGAAGGCGCAGTTATTGATGCAAAGGCTCCTCCATGCAGAGTATCGACGAAAGCAGTTTCGTAAACACACCAGCCAGCACGCAAGCAGCGCCGCTCAGGCTGGGAACACGCAGCAATAAAGACGGGCTAGAGCACCGAGCCTCTAACAACTGCAGCTGAGAGCAGAGAAAGAGAGAACAGCAAGCGGACGCAAGGTACACAGCCAAGCGGAAAAATACATCCGTAGCTCTGAAAAATGCGTACGGAGGTAAAATTATCTGGATTTTGAGCAGAGAAGCAAGACGACACCTGTCGCTTTCCCACACCGCGTTCGTGAAAGCAAGCAGCTCCCACCAAAGGCAGCGACGCGGCAGTCATCTGAGGGAATGTCACCGCACGATACTTTGTGCGTCACGGAACGGGGAAATTAAAAATATTTTCCGCAAACACCGCATCAGGCACATCGCGCAAACTGGACGCGCTGTCACCCGCAGGGTGACGACACTGCCCCACCGCTAACCGTTTTATGTGAGGGGCGACCTTCCAGCAGCGAGGAACCGGCGGAAAAAAACGGGCGTTTACCACGCGCAAGCCTGCTCTCGCTACCGCTGGGCAAGGCACCGAGGTACCTACCGCAGGCCGGCGGCTGGCTCCGCGCTCCCCAAGGGCCTGCGTGACCAGACCCACGTAGCTGCTTGAGCAAAACGACAGCGCGGGCAGGGCAAACGCCACCTTTCTTCGCTGGGCCTCGAGCTGTGCACTGACCGCTTCGCTTATTTGTGGGGAGCCTGTCTGCGGCGCTACGCCCTGGCAGGCAGCGGTCCCGGGGGTGCCGGCAGCTGCGCCCGTCTGCCTGGCCCTGCAGGCATCTCCGAGGACGAAGCATAGCCTGGAAGCCCTTAGAGCGAGAAATCACCAAGGACGACACAGCTCCCTTTCCGTGGCAGTTTAGCAAAGAGGGGTGGCAGCAAGCCCCTATTTGCTACCGGCGGATACGAAGTGGCCCTTATGCCCGGGTGCACATCCACCACAGCAGAACTCGGCCTTTCTTTTACCGACGGCATCCCTACAATCTTGGTGGGCTGCTCTTCTGTAAACCTAGAAGACTAACGCTACCGTACGGAGGGTCTGATTGGATCTGGCACAATCAAGGTTTCTTAGTGAGAAAACGTCCAGTTTCCTAATGTGGCTGACAGCAAGCCACACTCAGACCTTTTCAAAGGCTCTCAGGAGTTATTACCACAGATTAACTATGGCATGAGCAAAAAGGTTTAAAGTCTTGTTTGTAGCTAGCCCGTGGCTCTAAATTAGCAACTTCTCTCTTAAATGATCAATTGAGTCGTAGGCGTTAATGAGTCAAGTTTAGCCAGAAGGGGTGAGGAAGGAGGGAGAAAGATCTCAAGCCACCGCTTTGCAAAAAAGGCGGTACGAAAATCTCAATAATTTCTGAAGTCAAACCGCATTTTAATCAATGCCTCCCAAATAAGATGAAGAAGCCACACTGTGACTTTCCCAGCTGTAAAAAAATGGAAGTCTGGTTTCACATTTGCATGATTTTGAAGGTCAAATGCCTGCTATCCAAGTCTTACTGATCCATATGGACTAGAAATGCCACAATATGCAATCATCATGAAGGCAGATTGTCTCCTGTAAATCTGTCCTTTTTGTAACACATTCAAAATGTACCGTATTGGATGGATTATAAATCCATTCAGGAAATACAAGCAGTATTGTACCGAGCGTCTCCGGTTTGTGAAAACCCGTGCGTGCGGGTGAAGACGCACGTATGTGCGCGCGTGTCTGTGTGCGTACCCGTGAGAGAGAAGCAGAGACAGATGGCCCGGTCCTGCCCTCACCGAAGTCAACGGGAGTTTTGCCATCCACTTCAGAAGACGGAAGCTTGGATTTGGGCAGAAAGGGACTGTTATCAGCACAGTGCTTATTCTATCTGCGTTTAGAAACGAAAAACACTTGCTCGTACTGGAAAAGAAAACGGGCAGGGCCGTCGGGAAATGTCCCCTGAAGGGAGCACGCAGCTATTAGTCTGGTACCTCCTTCTGGTTGAAACGGCCTGGGCCGTGCGAGCGGCTGCGAAGCCGACAACTGCAGTACCGTGCCTCCTGCGTTCCTCGGTCCAGGAGAAAACACGGGAACCCCGCTTCACGTCAAACCAATGTTCGTTACGCTCCCGTTAGGCACTTCCGAATGGCACGGCTTTTTAAAATATTTCCATATTTCTTTGGAGGGAAGGGCTGGAAGGTCACCGCTCTCTATTGCAGCCTAAGAGCACACAGCGTTTTCATTTCTCTATTTTAACAAATCGCTTTACACGTTGCCATTTTTTTCTTCCAGCACATGTAACTGAAAAGAGACATATGGAGACCAGCATGCAAACCCTGCAAACATTTCAGCATAGCTTCAAAACTAATGCTAATCAATTTTTTGGAACTTCTCCCCACCCTCCCCTTCTGTTAACTCAAGAGCAAGTTCTCAAGAACCCAAGGTGGATTTTTTTTAAGACAGCCCGCGTAACAGTCCTCGGCGAGCGACAGGGTGCCTCTCCCCACCAAATCTTCTTCCTCTTGTCCTTTTTTTTTTTATCACACGCACACACAGGGTCACCCACAGTATTCACACGAAAGCCGCCGAGCTGCTGGCTTGGAGGGCTCGGGTGAGCACATCTGGGAAACCGCAGACTGACACTATACGGTCATAGCTCCATCAGACACCAGGTCCCCTCTTCTTTCCCCGTGTCCTTGTCAAGAAAAAAGCCTCCGTAATACAAGCTATCAAAAACCTCCTTCTGCACGATTGTGCTCAACATTACCTGCGAACACGGAAGGCACAAGATGAACAGACCTTTACGACAGAATGTGCATCTGCCAAGACAAAAATACCCAGCGAGCTTCTGCTGCTGGCACGGTGACAGTATAAGCAAGCTGTCTTTGCAACGATTTTGCAAATGATCCATTACAAGATTTGAGTACGGATTCTGCAAAGGCCGCAAGGCCCCAAGGGCAACACGTTCTACGTACCGCCACCTAAGCATTCACCAGATAGACAGGGCTACGGGCTACAAGCAAATCCTTCCAAGACTTTTTGTACGAATGCTCTGCAACAGACTCGTGGAGTTGTTTTTTCCTCTCTCTCCCTCTCTCTCTCTCTTTTTTTGTTCAGTTGCCTGGCATTTGCTAACCCGCAAGCTGCTGTTTCCCTTTCCAAAGAAGCTCCGATGGGTGGAGGGCCAGGAAAAATTAGCCCAACTGATGAATGCAATCTCGACAGAAAATATGTTTTTTATCAGAGACCACATGTTGCCAACAGCAATTAAAGTAAAACTGGGAGATTTCATCGGATATAAGCCTGCGTAAAAAACCCACGGACTCACTTGTCAGGTATCCGTCAGCTCAAGGGGATTACTCGTGCGCTCTGGAGACCGCCGGCAGCCCGGGAAGGGGCAGCCACAGACTCTCAGGAGGGTGCCAGCGCTCCTGCGGCAGCGGTGCCGGCGTGGCCGGGCAGCAGGCTCCGGCCGGGAGACGCAGGCCCGGCAGGAGGGCTCCAGCCGAGGCTGTTCAGGCTGAGCGTCCTCCGCCTGCTTTGGAAGCGCGTGTCCTCTCGCCCCGGATTATTAAGGGGTGCGGACAATCGCCCTGAAGACGACAAAGGATAACCCGGGGCCAAGGGGGCAGAAATGCTAAGAGAAGCACGCGTGCCTGCTGCGATCCTGCTTTCCAGCCCGGCAGTGCCAACGTGAAGTACCTTCAGTGGCCTCCGAGGAAAGCCGTCTTTCAACCACAGCCGCGGTAGACCACAACCTGGCTTTACGTTCAAACGCGTGAGCTCCGAGTCGTATTTTTATTTACCGGGCCTTGCCACGCAGTTCAAGTAAAAAGCAAAAGTGACCAGAGAGAGGATTAAAACTCCAGCTGACAAGAACTTTCCCTCACTCGTGCTAATTGCGTTACATATGTTCCGTCCATGAACTGGCTGAGGCTAGGAACCTCAGCCATTAGAGGAGCTGAATAAATGACGACAATTGGCATTTTAGTACTGAAAAATGACAGGAATTTCCATAAGGGCTGTGAAACGTTTTCCCACCCATCCCCACTCGGCAACGAATTTACCGGGATTATTTTCCAATAACTGAAAATATCCGGTAAGTGTTATGCAACCTCGTCTATTGCCCTTGATTTCCAATTACTACAGTACAATGATATTCTTAAAAACTCACGGTGACAGAGAACATCACTTTGCACCCTCTCTGTAGAATCCATCCAGTCACTGCAAACTCAATAGCGTAACAAGAAGTACTAACAGCTATAGCATTCATCCAAGCGTGCGCAGCACACGAAGCAGGCAACCCTCAGGAAACTGTGGCTGTCCATGTACAGCGAGGGACCGCGTCCTTACGAGTGTACTCCCAGCGGTATCGCAAACCACGCAAAATATAGCTGTCGTGCCCGAGGTCTGGTACGGAAGGCTTCCGCCTTCCACCCAGATTCGCAGCGTCTGATCAAATTCCCACTGAGGCAAAGCAAGAAGCGGATCACCTTCTGCAGCAGTATTCACGGGATTTATTCCCAAATTTGCGTCCTTCAGCTTTGCTGAATCGTGCACCACGGACAAAGACCGGGCAAGGTCCGTCGTTTTCTTGCTGACTTGTCTTCAGAAGGGCGAATACGCGCGCGGTGAGAAGCTGTGCGGATAAGAAAACAGGGTATACCCATGGAAGAGCGGAGGACGGAGGGCAGCACCGAGAAAGGATCCAGAAAGGAGATGGCAGCGTGGAGAAAAAAGGACAGGCAATGATACGGCAGGCAAACGACAAGGAAGTCCGGCAGGGAGATGGCACAACGCAACCCTCTCACAGCTATGAGAAAGCAGCACCACAACAGAAGGCATGGGCTGACCACGATTCTTCGCGCAGATCTCCGTGTACGGCCACTCCGAGGAACCCACGGCGTCGGGTCCAAAATACAAGCAGTTAGGAAGCAAAGAACCATTTTTCCACCCATCACGCACGCAAGCCGATTCCTACAGTGCTCGCCTGCGTTAGTGGAGGGGGGGGGGGGGGGAGGGACCGT
>JAVKLA010000007.1:35445361-35465771 GCA_034782735.1 Sagittarius serpentarius | reverse complement strand
TTTTTTTTTTTTTTTTTTTTTTTTTTTTTTTCTTTCTTTTGCCCCCCCCCCCCCCTTTCCTCTTCTGTGCTGCCCTCCTTCGTTTTTGCGCAAGTGTCGGAAGGCCCCCCGGTCCTTTCTCTGGGCCCAAGTCACGCTATTCCAGTTACCAACTACACACAATATTTTCAAAGCATAGATCTTTTCTGAGCTCCATCTCAAAGCCAGCGGAGTTTGGGTTTCCTTTTGGGTTTTGTTTTGGTGTTTTCTTTTGTGTTTTGTTTTTTTTTTTTTTTTTTCCACCTCTTACGCACTGCCAGAGCCTGAACGTTACTGACAGAGAATCATCTTCCTTTAATTTCTAGACTAAGTCGATTAGCTGACATCTCTGCACCTGTCCCCACTTTTTCTACGGTAGTTGCCTCTGCGTAGGATTTACACAAGCAGAAGACATTGGAGCAACGTTATTGCATTTGCTTACGTTCTTGGGTCTTTCTTTTTCCCATTTGAGAGAAACACTCAAAACTTTGTTTCAAGTCAACTTAACCACGCTGTCGGAAGAGAAGGGGCTGTTCATTATTTGGGTTTCTGTGGCTTGTTCTGACCAGTGAATAAAAAAAAATGAATTAAAGAAAGCCTAACAATCTTCACACGAGTAACCCGCAGGCAGACAAACACAAGCTGCTCACAGCCCATGATGCTGCTGCTCTCCTGAACACCGGTAACTATGCTGATTAAGGGGCACAAGCCTCTGTACCACGGATTCGGACCCAGCTCTGTTCAGAGACTCTCAGTCCTGAAAGGCATTCGCTCCTCCCGGCAGGAGCCCCTATCCGTTGACACGCTCCAGGCGAGACAGGACGGAAAAATCCGGAGAGAAGCAAAACTATCTCACACTACATGCATTCACTGGTTTGCCACGCAAAAATCATACTACGTCGCAAGCTAAGCGAAGGCAAGCCCGTCGGCTGCACTGGTGTTTTCCCGTTTGTGTTGTTTGAACGTTACCTGCTCCCTCATCTAGAGGTACGCAAGCCCTGATATAACGTGCCTTCGGTGGCTCATTCCGTAACCTCCAAAAATTGAATACATAAAGTGAATAATCGATCTTAAGACATCAAAACGGAGAAGGAGAGGAGCCAGCCACTGTAGGCCTTCAGAACCTCCTGCTCTTCGTACAGGACGGGCAGCGACAGTTACGTGTGCCCCTGCTGCCCCAGACGGCCATCTACGGCTAAGGGAGACAGCCAGCCATGGAGCATGCTTTTATGTATTATTTATCATACCCACACGCACGCACAGCTACCTTGGTCAAATTTTAAGTTTTATATCAACCCCCTGCTAGTTATATGAGCAAAGGAGTTTTGCAAGCTCGTGATACCCCGTTTTCTCATATGTAGGAATAACCTGGCGTGAACCGCTCCACGGGATTACTTCCCAAAAGGGCTTAAGTGGAAAAGTTGGAGGCATCCTCAAGCTTCACTGAGATTGAGCAGCGTTACCCCCCACAAAGACATTCTGCACAGGCCCTGTGGAGTTTTGGTGACTGGCTCTGGTCTGGGCAGCGAGAACTGCTCCGGACTGTTCACGCACATCACCCTTTTCCGCTCTAACTATTTCAGGGCAGTTCCCGGCGCGGCCTTCCCAAAGCCTGCCACGACGCCTAGCACCTACCCGGCTCCAACAGCCGGCTCCCTGCAGCTGCGTCAGCCTCCTCTCCGTCCCGCTGCTTTCCGGCGGTGCGGGAGGTTTGGAGCAACTCAAATGGCCGCTGACCCAAACACAAAGCAACTCCTTTGCGGGGCTTGCTTTCAAGCAATGGGAAAGCCCTGAAGTACAGAAGGGGGAATAAAGCACGGATAGGGCAACCCAGAAAGAGCCAGTTCCCTCTTGTTCTCATCCGTCGCTTAGTAGAATATTTATTAAAAAGATAAATACAATTAAAAAGCTGTTCTACACAAGCAAACCAGCCTTGGTGATTCCAAGGTGGTAACCCGAGAGCCAGGCTGGGGCCGCCACCAACCCCGCAGAGCTGACGGGAAACGTGCGATGCTCCCGCAACCGCAGAGAGCCACCGGTGCTGGGAGTCCTTTAACCTTCGAGAGCCCAGTTGGATTTTTACGTACGACGAAACCCCCCCCCGTATTTCTGTCCCTGACTCGTGCTGATCCACCACCGTTTCTGCCAAGAGCAATTATTGCAACCACCGCTAGCAATATACACTTTCCAAGGCGCACGGATGAAAACCCGCGCTGTAAACAAGGAAAGCTCTCACAGCCACGTTTGTTCCCTTGTAACAATCACTTCAAGTGACATTTGCATTTGGCCCATAAGCAGAGGAGTTCACCTGACGCAGGGTGGCCCAATTAATGCTAAAGGCCTTGTCTCTCTGGATCCCGAGATGACACTGGATTCCAATACAGCTCCCATTTAAGAGTATTACGGAGGAATCAATCACTTGTCCGAAGGGAGCAGCCCACGGAGCGTCGCTGTCGGGAGAGGTTGCTCCTCGCAAGCGGCCCGTCAGGCTCTGCCCGAGAGACTCGAAGTGACAAAAAGCCAGCCTCTGTTGGCCATCGATTACTTCTAGCAAGGACGGCAGAGGGAGCGCCGTGGCGGGCAGCCGGCAGGCAGAGCCGGGAAGGCCGGAAGGAGCCGACGGGCAGCCCACGGAGGTGCGGGCCGGCTGCGTGGCCCGACGGCGCTGCCGCTGCGAACCGCAGCGGGCGGAGCGCCCTGCTTCCCCGGGAGAACACGGGGAGCAACGTGCCGTACGGAAACAAAGACCGCTCCTCCTGCTTCTTCTGCAGCTCACGCCACGCCGCCTTCGCCAGTTCAGACTGCAGGGGCAGAACCCGGGTTACACAGGGAAGGGGGCAGAAAACGCCATCGTGTTTCAGAGGTTCACTTTTACATCCGCTCAGGAAAAAAAAAAAAAAAGAAGAGGGAAGCATCTCCTTTCTCCTTCAGTAACATAAGGTTCCGGATAGGAAATGACTGTTAATTGCAACTAAATAGGAGCACAATACCGCCAAGCGTATGGATTATTTTTTCTTTAACACATAACGGCGGCAAGAGGAAGAGGCGTGATAGTGGCGCTGGTCTATATAACATTGCTGCCTTGTTCCTTGTAAAAGAGCCAAAACACAGGTGAACGCGGGGCAGAAACAGCACTGCTTTCTATTTGCGGACAGAAAAGACAGCAAAAGGGTTAAAGAAGATCTTTGTACGGTCAGATCCAATTTAGCACCCTGACTGCTGATCTAGAAGAGCAACTGTAAAGCAAACTGATAGCGTTTCTAGAAACGGAAAAAAACCAAACCCCACCACGTAGGGATGGTCCGTAACAATAGGAATGGGGGACCAATACTCCGGTGGAACTATCAAAATGATTACACCTACGTAGGAAAAAATAAAGCAGCAGAGAGAAAGCATTTATTAGCTATTATACCACAAGTGAATGGAAACCCCAGCTAACATCAGGCCCACGGTAGCAGGTGCTCTACGAGAGGGCACCCTTACAGCCGAAGGCGGTTCAAGGCAGCACGGCCCTGCCTGCAACCACCTCCCTCCTCAGGCCACTACCGCGACGCGAGTGCCAGCTGCGGCAGCGCGTGCCGCCGCCGGGACGGAGAGCTGCGGCAGGACCAGAACCGCACCGGCGGCCGGTCACTTCAGAGCAAGGTGGCGGCAGCCGCAGCGACGTCTGACTCGTACCAAAGGGAAGCTTTACACAGCTTTTTGCCACCAGCAAAGGACACTCGTTGCTGCCACGCTTTTGGATGACGTTCATTCAAAAAAGCACAGGGAAGGAAAACAGAGACGAGCATCAAATAGCAACAGCGGATTCAACCACTTCCTTTTATTTTAAGAAGTCAGAAGTTTCGTCCTGACGGAGCGTAACGTAACCCGCAGAGACCCAAACATCTGGAAAAAATTTCAGGAGAGACAACGGCACGACTCCCTCCGATTCTGACGGGGTCAGGATCTCGCCGCCTGCGTTGACATTCCCAGGTTTGCGACCCTCCGAGACGCATTCCCTGCGCACGTACGCATCCAGAACCGCCAGCTGCACAACGTTACAGCCAAAGATGAGAACAGGACGGGAGGTCATGCGACGAAGACTAACTTCAGGAGTAAGTCCGTCCTCCATGCCGGGAAGTAATTTCTTGCAAGAGATGGCTCTTTAGTCCAGCAAGCCATAACGCGAGCCAGTCTTTGGAACCAAAAGGCAGACAACTCGAGATTAAGTTTAGGGCCTTTATTTTGAAACGCGAGAGAGCGAAACCGATGGAACGCGTTACATGGGGACAGGGAGGTTCTCCCTCTAACTCAGGGTTAGACGACACCCCCCCCCCCAGTAACATCCCCCCCACCCCCCCCCGGAAGGACCTCTCGGAAGTCGGGGGCACTACACGCCGCTCTTTCTGCGGCCAGGCGTAGAAAGGAACTGCCAACCTACCGCGGGTAGGGGACACACGCACCCCGTCACCTTTCCACAGCCCAGGAAGCGTGGAATTGCCTAGCTGGCCGTCAAGTGCAGCGCAAACTCCTGCTCTTTGCTACGCCATGCGGGGACTGCCACAGACCTCCTGGGGAAAAAGGTTTAGGAATAAGACAAAAGTCCCGGGCAGCAAAGCTTTTCTGGGAGTTAACTTGCGGCTCCACCGTGAGAAGATAACGCACAGCAGGCTACATCATTAGCACCGAGATCAATACAGCTACGCTCATGTATACGTAACGGTAATCGCGGCTATGTTTTCTGCACGGCCTTAAGACAACCGCTAGTGCAAATATTTTTAAATGGAAAGAACCAACGTGGAAACAGTCACCATCCGTGATGCTTTCTTCCCTAAGCGGAGCGATGACATGGGACGCGAGTCCAAAGAGCACTATCCGCTGCACACAACACCACTCCTTTCTGAATAAACGGATTAGGAATACCCTCGGTCACGTCCTAAAACGCGCTTCTAGGCCGCAAATACCGTGAACCTCGGCGAGGCAAGACAGCACCTTTCCCTACACCGGTGCAGCTGCTAGGAAGAGAGCAGACAGGTTTTCAGACACATACGCCCTTCTTATTTACCTGAGCGTTTCCCTTTTCCTCCAGTCAAGACCGCTAGTCTCATTAAGTATCTATTTCACATGCTGGAATATCAGCTTCTGTCGTGATCTGGAGCATCAAATTCCATTTGACTTCTTTTTCCATGAAGTTTGTCGGTGCGCTTTTCAGTACAGCTTTGAGTTGAGTCCAATTTTAGGCACACGAGATAAAACCTAAACATCTTTAAGACGAACTGGAGGTTGCTACGTTACCATGACAGTAGGTTTGCGTTGTAGCTGGTGGTGGTTTGCGCTAGCTTGGATGGTAATTACTGTCAAAATGCAAAGGGTTAGCGAAGAGGGCCCACGGGAAAGGGCAGGATGACAGTCTATGCGAGACATCCTGCTAATGGCTCTGAGAGCAATTACTGTCTGGTTTATGATCACCATACTTAACCCTCTGCCTCTCAAACAGCCAAGTGCCTTTGCTTTCCGGGTTCGCGCCCCACCGGAAGCCAGGCTCGCTGCAGCGCTAGGGGATGGCCGCCGGCTCTGCCAAGCCGCACAGCTCTTGGGCGCAATCTTTCCAAGCCGAAGTCGCCCCTCCTCCACGCAAAGCGGCGCACTAAGTCCGCGGACATCCCGAAACAAATACTGGAACAATTTCAACAGAGTTTCTTTAGCAACCGCCGAAAACGACAACTTACACGTAACGCGGTTTTTAACCGTGTAAGTGCTGGCCAGACACAACAGGCACCACCACCTAATGGTCTCATTCCATAATAGCCAGCCACAGGAAAGCAGGAAAAAAATCCAGACCCAGCTCATAAGAGAGCACAACTAGCCTTTCATCGTCGTCTCTAATTTGACCATGCCCCGGCTCCACTCGGGCAGTACAACACAGAGCAGGCCAGATCTTCTATCAGTAGGAGCAAAGGGAGAGAAATCAAGGGCCCTACTTGCGAAATCGATACGTTCACCAAGTGTGAACCAGTTCTCCGTCTGTGCCAGGTCCCACCTGCTGCAAGAACAAGCATCCCTTTGCACTTTCCAACACTTTAGATCACTTTCCGTGCACAGACATCCTTGGGAATTGATACCTGCGCCCCTGAACACCCACAAAATGGATCTGCTCGCAAGCGTTTTTCTTCACCAGGGTGTGACGTAGTTAGAGGTGCTGTGGATGCTTGCAGTGCTCCCTTCTCCAGGGGTTACGGATACTTTCTGCCTCATTTACGCAGGCCCAATCAAAGGACACGGGTGGGGAAATGCAGGCAAGCCGACAGCAACGCTGCCTGGGACGTAGCTGCTCGGTGACTTACTGCAGAGCTATTTTTACTGAAGCTGGAGGCATTTTATGGGACTTCCAGTCACAGAAGGCCACCCGATGCCCTCTCTAGCCCTGTCAATTCATCATCTTTCCCTACAGGAATAGAATCTGAAATCCAGCCCGGCATGTTCGCAAACCAGAATTTCTGCCCGTCAGAGAAACCCATTTCTGAGACCTGTAATCAGCCTCCTGACATAGAGTTCCTATCTTGTTTGGGAAAAAAAAAAAAAAGTTATAAAAAAAAAAATTATAAACCCCCCCCCCCGACAGCTTGCAATACTGATTTCCTTCTTATTTCCAGTACTATTTCCTGTATAGCTAGACGAATGCTTTTTAAACGAAAGCACCTGCAACAGATCCTGCCCTCCTCCGTCCAAAACCGAGCCCAAGGATCAGAGAGAACGCCAGGCGCGTGGCTTGGGTAGGGCAAGACTGCGTCCGCTCCAGAGGGTCGGTCCATCCGCGAGCGTACTTCTCACGAAGCGTGTGGTTTGCGTAGCAAGGCTCAGGTCACCGCAGCCTCCTCCTCAGCTACTGAGAGGGCCGCACCAGCGCTGCTCCCTGGCTCCGCGTGACTCGATAGAAGATCTAAGCCTTCTCAGTGTCAGGAAACACTCCGTAGGTGGGGACTGAAGCGCACGGCCAAGGCTGCCCAGCGTCCCCGGGACGCGATCAGGGCTCTGTCAGCCTCTGCCGCGCAGAGCCCTTCCCTGCACAGCACAACTCCAATTATAATCTCGTTCCGATTAACGGTGCCTTGATGGCAATTTCATTACTCAAAAAGCAACATTTATTAGTCTATTGTAATGTGTTGTGATTGTAACTCTAATGCTAATAGGAAGAAGTTTAACCTCATTTCATTTTCAGTACAGTTAAAAACCTTGTAACAATGTTCATAAATCAGGGTTCCAAATGTCATAAAAGCAAAGCTGCAGCTCTACGCTATGTGTGTCTTTTTTTTAATTTTTGCGTTTCCTATTAATCTCGGATCCAGTCTTTCCGAACTCCACTTACAATCCACATCTTATTTAGATTATCATTACGATAGCAGAAAAAAATCCTCAGCCTGCATATCATTTGCATGATTTAGGTAGATTGTGTTTTCAATTACATTAATAATCTAAACCGAGGCATACTGATTAGAGCCCTTTCTCTCATTTAAAACGAACATTTTCATTAGCGATTTCTTCAGAGATGCCCCTCCAAGCACTCCACACACCTACCATGATAGATGTTACAAAGCGAACGCACCGTAAATCCGGTCTCAAGGTATCCCGTTCTCCCTGGAAGCCGCAGACGACATGGAAAGACCCTACAGGAAACGGTGCGGCTGGACTGGAGCTCTTCCCCTCATCTCCTGATTTTATGGGCAGATCGTTTTAATTTTTTCCTCAGACGTTTTCAGAGCTGCTTCTCAGAAAAATAACTGGGTTCATACTAAAGGCGTTTCAAGGAAAACACAGGAGCTACGGATCCAGAGTTCCTCCACCGCGCCTCAGGTTTGCTTCTCTCCAGGTAACCCACAGATTTTAACAATTCCACCCTCCAAAGACAGTAAAGAACGCATGCTAATTATGCCAAGCGGGTTAGGTTGGATCCGAGACGAGGAACCTCAGCTTCGGTCTACACAGGAATGACAGCCCAGCAGCTTGCACCTCACCGCTGTTACAGCGGACCTCACTTGTCTCACCTGAAATGCTAAGGAATTTCCTATGCTCACTACCACGCCAGCAGGCCTTACTTCTGAAGACACACAGCAGAGCCTCTGTCACTGTCACCACCCAGGCTACGAGGCGGATTCTTAAGCTTAGCTACGACCACTGCGTGAATGACACGTATAAAGGCACACCAAGGGAGGGGGGGAAAAAAACCAGAACCAAACCAAACCAAACCAAACCAAACAAAAACCACAAACGGGATTGTCTCTGAAACCTTTTCAGTTTGGTGTTTTCACTGGATCTCAAGATGTGCTGGCAGGCAGAAAAGCTGGCGCACAGCGAACACCTTTACTCGCAATACTCTTCTTCCATCTGTTCAAAGCCTATGGCGTTCCCCAAGGCAGACACCAACCAAGAGAGATCCCCCACTTCTTCGCTCCTGAAGTCGCTCTGCTTTCCGGAGCAGCTGGAGCTCCGTGTAGCGCCTACTCACGACTTCCACTGCCGGAGAGGCGAAAGCAGCTTTTTCCACTGTACAAGCCTTGGACTAGGTTTGAGGTGCTCTTCTCTCAAGCGGCTGTGAGCAGATGTTCATCTGTTCATCAAGCGCACTGCCCTTTCCGCAAGATCTCACTTGGGATGACTCAGTCCTTCATGCAGGACTTGCTATTCAGGGGAAGGAAATGCTTCTCTTGGAAGCCACCAGAGGGGAGAGAAAACAGGGCCGTTTCTGCTGCTGAAGCCCCCCTCCCTGCGGGTTGGAGAATTCAGCTTAGAGGCGGAAACGGACGCTCCTTTTGAAAGGCTTATTCTCTCCGGCAAGCCTCTCTTTTAGTAAGGCTTCTCTTGCACACCTGGAGAACGAGCGAGAGATCTGTCAAAGGCAGAGGCAGAAAGCTGCGCTCCGCTCTTGGCCGCTCAAGCTGCTACGCGGCAGCGGCTAGACCCAGAGGCCCCGAACTGAGCAACCGGTACGCGAGGCCACGGGTCTGGAGAGCCACGTTTGGTTCCTGGCACCGCCACTGCCTACAAACCCATCATTTCCTTTTCATCCTGTTCAGCGAGGGTAATGCTGGTCTTTAAATATTTCAAGTCTTGGGGGCAGCGGAGAGGTACGGCAAAGACGGGAAAGCGCCTCAGACCCGCAGCCTTGTCAAATGCGGCTACTGGCACACTCTCCCACAAAATGCCTGACGGGTCCGAGCCTGAGGCAAAAAATCTAGGCCCAGCCCCCACGGCAGCTGTTGATCTGTTCCATAGATGTTGGGGGATTTCTGTTCCTTCCTACACAATCCTCTGCTCCGTCGCCAAAGGGAGCCCTGACTGGCAACTGGACTCAAAAACGCACGCACCAGAAACCCAACGGCAGCTGTTTGCGCTCCGGAAAGAGAGCGATTTCGGAGAGCAGGGACCTCCCAACCCTCCTGCCCAACTCAGACACCACCTCTCCTTCCTGCGCCCCCGCCCCCCCTCCGGCTCCATCCCGCCTCCGCTGCGCGCAGCCAGAGATGTTGCAACAAGGGGTTGGAAGAACAGAGAAGAAGGATTTACGACGCCAGTTCTGCTTGCTTCCCCCCAGCCCCTCTTCACGAGTCTTCGGCTGAGGCAGCGGAAGCATCTGATCTCAAAACCGGCTGTCTTTGCTCAGAGCCTAAGGGTTTACCAAACTTCTTTGATCGTCTCTTCTGCATCCCGTACCCCACCCAGAACATTACATCGACAAATAAAAGTAAGAAACCTGCCTTCCTCCCTCCCTCGGCCAAGTTTCTCCTTGCGGCTTCAGCTTGATCGGCGCTGGCTCCTCGCCCTTGACTGTTCTTCTCGTCCAAAATCGCCACCCGCCCCGCGCCATGCGCAGGCCAAACTTGCCCCTCAGCCCCTGCCACCCACCGCGTTACCTCCCAGGCTTCAAGTCCCTCTCCTGCTCGTAAAACCAGTGAAGAACACAGGAAAAAATGACTACTTCGACTTCCCGGCGGCTGCTGTTTTTCCACGTGCAATTACACCCCTGCCCAGGTGAGCGCTTTCCCAGGACAGACAGCTGCCGAACACCAAGCACAGCCACCCGTTTCCCTCGTCCCTCGTGACCCCTTTCAGAGTCTCACACAGACAACATTCTCCCTTCACTCCATATCCGGAAGCTCCGAATCCTTCTGCGCAGAAGTTATGCCGGAGGTACCACAGGGATGAAGCGGCACGCATCAGCGTGAGCGGAGGAGTCCTGCCTGGAACAACGGCACAGTGGCGGGCCAGGGGGAACCCACTTGCAAACTTCGGAGGCTAGCGCCGAGGTATCAACCTGCCTCAGAAGGCCGTATCGCCGCCGCCGCCGCCATGTGCGTACAGATCGATGGATACGTAGAACATTACCGTGTTAGACGTACACGCGCATAGTATCCATTGCTGGTATCACGGATAGCTCTCTAAGGCCCCATTACACACGACTCCTGCCATGGGAGTCCCAAACACGTATCGGGAAGCAGGGTTATGGTCTCAGAGGGAGAAGCACAACAAGAACAAACAGATGCAGGTACTGACTCGCACATCCAAGGCCAGTCACACAGTCAGGTTTCTTGAAAACAGCACCTCAGTGCCCCAAAAACTAGTGCTACTACCGCTCTTCAGCACACACGTCAAGTACGTGTTCGGTGGGTTGGTATGTCCGGACAGAAGATTCCGATGAACCGCACTATAAATCAGCTGGCCTGACACAGGAGCTGCCAGATCTTCAAATGAGTTCCCCTTGTACCTGATCTTGCCGACCATCTTGGGAAACACAGAGCATTCAAAAGTATTTCATCTCTCTGCTGGCAGGTAAGTGTTCCTGACGCAGGACCTCGTCGCTGGAGCATCACAGAGCGGTAGCCCCGAGAGGCAAACACATACCTCATCCGGCATCGCCGCGCGAACTCTGCGCAGAGATGGACGGCGTGTTTGCGCTCAGAAGCGGCTGGCAAATCCCCGCTTGCCAAAAATATTCACCCTTCAAAGCACACAAAAATAAAGTGGGGACAAATACCGCCACGGTCTGACTCACTGGCCAGAATAAAAGCTACTTCTCTTGTGCACGCTAGCGACCTTCAAGTGACCTGGACCATTAGGGATGAAAAAAACCGCGCTGTTTGCAAGGAGATGGGTTGTGCGAGTTGGGTGGGTAGGGAGGGACGGGAAAGAACGAAGACAGAGGATTTCACTTGAACCGCTCATTATTTGGCACACGAGCAGCTTCCCCTACCTTCCGACAGTCAGGTGGAGCGCTTTGCAGCAGACACCACAGACTAAGCCGGTAGCTTCTTGATAAGGAACAACAACAAGCGAGGCGGCCTCGTTTGCCGAAGCGCTATCAAGACTCCTACCCTGGCCGCACTGAAGGAGGTCGTGGTTTCTTCGCACGATTAGTTCTCTAGCTGCACAGGCTTAGCGGCTGAGCTGAAGTTCCAGCGCAATTATTACCCCTCAAGCGCCATCAAGCGCAGGAGGAAGCCGAGCCTTCTGAAGGAACTGCTTTTTTGAGAAGGAAAACCTGTAACGTGGGTTCTTCTTTATCAGAGGAAGTAATACCCAAGTCTCAAAGGTGGGATGAAAGCTATGCCAGTGCCTCGGCAGTGACTAAGCGTCCTTTTTCCTAGATATCAATACAGCACAAGAAGTTTGCCACACGCCTGTCGGTTTTTTCTTCTCTGCTCCCTTGCAACAACATACAAAGCACCTGCCGAAAAGCCAAGATTTCACCCAGAGGACAGGTTCAAGTTACCTTGCTGCTGTTCGCGGCTCAGGGAAGGCAATGATATTCTCCCGTGCCTTCCTGTACTTGCTAGGTGCAGTTACACTCGGTACCCAACCGGAAACCGAGCACGGCTCCAAGCGTAAGCGCTCAGCTCTACTCTAAAGCCACATCTGCGTGGCGGTTTTTTTAATCCTGACTCACAGGGAACCCTCCCGCGGCATAAAGCAACTACTACCGTACCAACAGTTCTGTCTGCTGAGCACCGAAAAAGATTTTTCCATACTCCAGTTGTGAAAGAGCAGCGGTAGTGTCCTTTGCCTCATTGCCCAGTGCACGAGTAGCAAAAAGCTGTAGGTTTTAAAGGCATCAGACACCGCTCCACGAGGAACACTGGCGTGAATTGAGAATAGCGGAGCAAGTCGCAGGCCTTTTGTTATAAACTAAACCGGTTTCCGAGCAATGTTATTGTGCGTGAGCACCACAAATTATTCGGCTAGACTTGCGTAATTCCCCTTCCTCAGCAAAGCCGAAGCGCAGCCAAGGCGAGAGCTGCTTTTTCCGTAGCTGCCCTACTCCGAAAGGCACGCATCGACTGGCGACCGCCTACGTAAAAGGGTACGCGAGGAGAAAGGTGCAGCAGGGTACTTACAAAGTACTTATAAAGAGACTATATTGTTTCCTGACTACGGTGGGAAGAAACGGTTCTGGAAAGGTAGAAATGCTCTAAACCATTACAGGAAAAGCGTTCCTACCGAGGGAACCAGCAGAAATCCAGCTCTACCGTCAACGGGCAGTCCGTCTAAATCCTTCTCGGCTTTCACCACCTGTGACCTGGTTTTGCCTATCTAGTGAAACCGTGTTTGGAGTCTTTCCCCTAATCCTTTTCTCAAAGGTTTCTCCCCGCTGCCCCCCCCGCCCCCCCCCCCACCCCAAACTATACCAAGACAGTCCTGCAAAGCCAGCATAAAGCACAAAGCGCAATTCTAGCTACACAGAAAGAGACACAGTTTTGAAGTACTCTTCGACAGCGGTCACCTCAGACAGATTTGCTGACAAGCGTTGGTTTTGTCATAATACTGCAAATAAATATCGTGGTGCATAGTGGCGAAAAACCACACCAAAACCGCAAAAAGAAACAAAAAACAAAAACCAAGAACCATGTTCTATTTCTGCTGACTAAACATATTCTCCCACACTAGATACAGAGCAGACGCCGGAAATGTGTTGAGACATCAGCCTACGTATGTTTTTGAGATGTCAAACACAGAGGTGCTCATCTCTTCCCACAGTAAACACAGCTTCAGAGACACTACACAACCATGAAACTGGCTTACGGAGCTGCTCTTGCTATCTTTCTTCATGGGCACTACATATGCAGGGAATTGATTTCAAAATTCTATTTCCCCTTCAGAAACAGCATACATTTCTTTTTCCAACTTCTTCAGGAAGCGCCCTTTAGAAAGGAAATGCAGCTAAAGCCGCTCTTGCCCTCACTCAAAATCAGACGGCAACATTCTCCTCTCTATCCTTCCCCTCAATATTCTCATCACAGTAATTCCATTTATTCTGCTCTGAAAGCACCTTCGTCTGAAACGGCCATAGCGCAAGGCCGGGTTGACTTTTATCACTGACCGGCGTTTTAGCTTGAACTCACCTTACCGTTTTCGTCTGTCTACGTTGCAGGTCGCCATTCCTAAAAACCCCTCTCTCTCTCTCTCTCTCTCTCTCTCTCACCGTTTTTGTGAGGAGGGAAGGGAAGAGAAAGAAAACGCTCTCTGGGGACCGCGCAGCCTCTTTGGCGCTGCCGAGGCCCGGCGAGCCCTGGGCAGGCAGCCCCGGCACAGCATCGCATCGGCAGAGGGCTCCCTCGTCTGCGCCGGCCCGACAGAGCCCGTTCCGCGTCTTCCCTTCCCTTCTCGCAGGCACTTGCGCTCGCAGGAGATCCAGATGCGTGAAGCTGTCGTTTCCCATTGTTCGCAAATCAACCCTAGTATCAGGTGATACAAAGCGACAAGGGCTTGGAGGATTTAAACTCACTCGGTAGAAAGATTGGCGTCCAAACCCAGCGTGTTTAGGGATATTTCACACCTAGGACTATCACAGCTGCCTTGAAGATTTCTCTTCCTCGTTCAACTATTTTGCAAATCTCGGACGTTGTTTGTCTTCAGCCCACTCCAGCACTTCAGTCGCACTCAGCGGCTACTTCTAACTAATACCAGACGTAATGAAAAGCAGGTATCAAAGTTCAGCGCGCCCTTGAAGCAGGCTCTAGAAACAGTGACGACTCAGACAAACTTAAGCAGTCAGCAATAAATTTCTTCTCCACAATTTCTTGCCAGTGAGCCTGCTCAGATTCTAACTAAAGAAAGAGGGTAAGGGAACAGAGCACACCGCCTTCGATTAGAATGAATACACCCCAAAGAAGGTATTCCAGCACGCTGGCATAAACTACAAGGGCAATGCTGTCCTTAACACAGCTCTCAACCGGCCCACCTAAGAGATTCAAGCGAAAATCTGCAAGTACGAGACCCACGGTGAGGATCAGGACTCCATCTAACCGTGCCGACAAAGCACAGGAGCTGGATTACTCCAAGCACAGCCAAGAGAGGCCACTCCCACGGTCACTGCGATCGGCCAAACACTTGCATTTACACCAGAAGATGAGCACGGCGAGCACAGAGCCTGCCCGGAGGAACACGGGCCCCTCGTTCAAAGCATCTTTGCTGCCCGAGTTCTCTTCCGTTGTGCTCAACTGAAGTCAAAAACTACTTTTGCTCTTACCTGCTGCCAGCAGACCTTGTTAATCAAGTACCTCGATTAACGCGTTCCGTAAGGCCAATGAAGGCCACAGTAGCTCGCTTTTAGTCGCGCAGAGCGAGTACGCTTTGAGAGCAAATGCAAGAGAGTCAGAACGTAAGGACGTGCGTTCCTACCTATGTCAGCCTGCTGCAAGGCCCACCCAAGATCAACGGAACACCGCCACACACTGCTACCACCGAACCAAAATCCAGTGCAGTTCCTTGCCTCGTGCTGTCCAACAAAGGAAAAGCGCCCTTATGGGAAAACGGCACTTGTGAAAACTAAGAAATGAACTGAAGCGTGCCAGTTACTCCCGCTCTTGGATCTGAGAGCAACCCCAGCCAATACCTACACTAACCACCAAACCAAAAGGTAAGGTCGTTATTTCCCTTTTAACTACTGACAAACCCTGATGCTTTTTCCTCCGTTGCTTCTGGTTCTGGGGTTCTTTCCCCGCTTCAACCCAGAGGTATTCCGCTGGTCTGCCTGCCTTCCTTCCCTACAGGGGTCAATAGCTTCAGCTGCTGACCGGCCATAGAGTTCTCTCTTTGATAGACTGTCAATCACTGTGAGGTAAGCAGAAGACAAAGTCAAAAGAGAAAGTAAACCCAATTTAAAAAAAAAAAAAAGCCCATTTAGACATCTCAAATCGGGACACCTACTGCCTGTAATAAGATGGGGGCAGATGGTATAAGGAAGCCCACTGAATTCCAACTCAAGAAAGGCAAAACAAGAGAGTGCTGTCCTTTACCACCTCCAGTCTCATAAGTGTATCTTTCTACCCTAAATAGCCATCTATTATGCTCTCCATGAACAAGTAAGACACAGGAGAAGATTCTGGCCTTGCCATAGGACGTTATTTCTTTTCCCCTGACCCGCTTTCTGTAAGATTCATATCGGATGCATTCGATTCTTAAAAAGACAGCTGCTTCCACCGGCTGCCAGAAGCGCAGCCACATACAAGTTTTATCAGTTCCGATCAAGTTAGTTACCTGCCCACAACCGGAAAAAAAAAAAAAAAAAAAAAAATAAAACAAATCAATCCTCAGCCAGCACTGGTGCCGTAGAGATCAAAGCAGCTTATCAATAGCTGTGATGTTCACCATCAGCTTGGCTTTCCTTTCTAGCCAGAGAATTTTTGTGCAAGTCCTTCCTCACTTACCAAAGGGTAGAGTCAAAAAGTTTATGGCTGACCTTAGTAGCTCAAGTTTTTAACTCGGCTAGTTTCTACACGATTTGTTACAACTGACCATATTGTTACCGGACTACAGATAGCTACC
Source organism: Sagittarius serpentarius (assembly GCA_034782735.1). NCBI lineage: Eukaryota > Metazoa > Chordata > Aves > Accipitriformes > Sagittariidae > Sagittarius > Sagittarius serpentarius. The sequence goes on along the minus strand of JAVKLA010000007.1, from coordinate 35,449,955 downwards.
GTTCCTCAGACTCTGAATCTGCAGAAAGGATCTCTACCACCACTCACACTTTCCCACTACGTGAGATGTCCACCACTTCAGACCCACTGTCATCTTACTCCAGCCGGGCATGTCTCCGGCCTACCTCAAAACTACCAGTTCAGAAAGGGCATGTCTGAGCAAGATCGTTTCTCCTCCAAGAGGAAGACCCTACACCTGGAGGTTCCCTGCAGAAGTAACAACATCTTCCATTTGGGTACCTGGCTTGCATTTGAGGCTGTCTTTGGATCACGTGAGGCAACTTACAGCTATAGCACCTGACCACATAGATGCGGCAGTCTGGCCAGGGTCAGCGAGACCCCCTGCGCAACCCCGGAAAAGAACGTGGGCGAGGAAACCAAAGAGGGGCACGAGAGCGTGACAAGGGCACAATACCGCTTCGGTCCCAGAGTCCACCTCCCCTAGAGATCTGCTGTCCGACCGCAGCTATAGCAGATGCCTCTGCCCGGGGGATGCCTATGTAACCATTCCTTCTAATACACAACCGGACCCCCGCTAATTTTAGCACAGGTCATTGCCCAAGCCTGACCTTGCTCGTCCGTCCAGCAGCCTCTCCCTTGCCCATACTCGCCCAGTGCCCCCGAGCTCCCGTAGAGAAGAAAGCTATATAAACGCTTGCTCTCCCGTATTTCCTAGAGTTTTCACAGAAATGTATGCAAACACTAACAAGTATAAAACACAAATACATTCATACCAATGGAACTACGCCTGCTTCATCGTGACACCATCTTAAAGGCACTCTCTTTGCAGAAATAGCTCTCTCCTGGTTTTGAAAACCCACGTGGGACAACACTTCCGGATTTCCCCGTTGTTACCTTCCCTACGTCTTCCTTCTTCTGCTACCTCCGCCGCGAAGTAGAAAGAAAAAAAACCAAACCAAAACAAAAAAACAAAACCAGAAAATTACTTTTTATGAATACCATTAAGTAGCAGATTTTGAATAAAAGGGATTTTTCACCCATGCTAAATGAAGGGGGAGCGGGCAGAACTTGCGTCACCGAGTCAGGCAGCGCCACTGTTTCTGACTAACAGTGCTCCAGCAACGGCGAAATCCCCGTGCTGGCTACAAGCAGGTCTCCGAGGTTCTCAACGCGCGCATCATTTTTCTCTCTGCATTACCGTAGAGGACTCGGAAATAGCGAGAACTAGAAGAAAAAAAGAAGAACAAAGTCCCTAACTGAGCCCTCGTGGAAACAAGCGTCTTGAACTCCCGAACGAATAAAAACACGCTTCAACCAGCAACTTTCCGGTTTTGCACAACGGTTTCTTTAACCAGCCTCTACACTGTTAACATTTCCAACAGAAGCGGATGTTGCCAAACGTCAGAACCCATCAGCTGCTACAGGCAGCACACACTTTTCGGCTCTTTGTATTATCTGACCTTGTCAACTCACGCGGAGTCGCTGCCGAGAAAAACGTATGCTTTACCCACTGAAAAGGAAAAGCAGTTAAACTTGCCCCAGGTCCCGCCGAGTTTCACAGGCTAAAAAACTTACGTGAGGGGTAAAACTTAAGCGGGAAGTTTCCTACTGAGAGCACGCAATATTTTAACATACCCATCAGAAAAAGACTGTACACCGCGCTTCAGCAAGAGCAACTAAGTCCGTTCCTGTTTCCGAGTATGACCTCACGTCGGAAGAGAGGAAAGAAGTGAAATCCCGATCTGAAGCATAACGCGAAGTCTCAGGGCATACGTGAGTTTAGGGAAAACTCTGAACAGGTCCCCTTCTGCTGAACAAACTTTGTCCCCTCATCGCTTCTCCGGAAACACGATCCTCTCTTTCTAAGGTCGGTTCTTCAGGTCTTCTGGGGACTCACACCAGGAGCAGCATTTACAGGCACTGCAAACGCGACACTGCCCAACGTGTCAGGAAGACGTCAGAGCCAGTACAGGGGAGCGTCACCAGATGGTAAGCAATGACGAGTTCCGCAGGAACCCGAGGGTGAAGCTGCTGAACTGCTGCCTAGGAAGATGAAAATTATCTATGGTGCACAACAACCGGAGGGTAGCCAATACCCCACCCAGTACTACAACTTCCATAGGGGCAAGGCCAACGAACCTTACCCCAGTGACTGCTAAATGAGAAGGAATTATTAAGTAAGTTTACCGAGCGCTCTGACCACTATGAGACAGACTTTGTACAGACACCCCTCTTTTCTTTCCCTCATTTCTTTCCCAAGACGAATGACGTCTGTGACGTGTATAGGATTACATGAGAGAACTCAACAAGGTAGAGCAGGAGAGCAACGGACAGCCAACCAATGAAAAGATATCTCAAACCCATGTCATTAAGTTAGAGGCGTCTCTTACAAACCCATAACTAACTTCTGAGACTGAACTCCACCGATCTTCGCTTCAGTTACGAGCGTTCAAGTTAGCTGCTCCTGTAAATCTTGGGCCTTGGCTTGCTGGAAGCTCCCCAACGAAGAAACCGAATTTTTGATAAGTTCATAAAATCGCAGATAGATCTTCTTTCCGTCAGCCAGAAATCCTTTTTTTCCCCTCTTCTGAGGCAAAGACTACGAAAGGGGACTGAAGGTATCGACCTACCTTCGCATGATGCGAAGGCACAAAATACATTCATGGCAGTGCTCAAAGTAGTACAGAACCCCGGGATGCAATCAATCCCTCGAGGATGCTGAAGAAAACTTAATTATGGTCTCACTGAAATATGAAAAGGGAGTTGCTCAAAATCCTATTAACAATTTATCAATTTTGGCTTTTAAAAACCGCATCGCTCGCCAAGGCTTTGTGAGCACCGGGTACAAGGCTGCTTTTTACAAGGCAACTGACACAAAGAAGAACCTACCCTAAAGAGCGCAATTAACAGGCAGAAAGGTTTTGAGGTTTGGGGGCTGGGGGTTTTTTTCCCCCTTAAGGTCCTGTAGCGGATCAAAAATATAGACAGTGAACAGGTAACCTTGCAAGAAGACAGACAAAAGATATTTTTTTTTTTTTTTCTTCGTGTGCAAGCGACAACACGAATGGGAAGCCGAACGCCGACGACGCAAATCAGCCCCAGCAGCTGCTCCTCCTGCAACCCTGAAAGGACCGCCTGTCCCCCGGCAGACGTCCACATGTGACGGGGGAGCGCCTCAGACTCGGAACGCTGCTGTCGGCGGACAGACTCACTGCAACTTCTGTGGACAGCTGACCCGCCCCTTCACACAGCACTATTTAGGTGCCTAAAAGCTAAAATGTTACTCCACCATCGTTCGCAAGTATGAACTCGCTCACTGCGCCTTAGGTCCCCGGAAAGAAAGAGCACTGTGCTGCACCTACGCTTCCTGTTGCCGTATCCTGCACTCTCTTCCACTGAGATCCGATCCGATACTTACGAACCCTGCAAGCAGGAGAAAACAAACAAACAAACAAACAAACAAACAAACGGGGAAAAGAAAAAAGAAAAAAAATAACCTTTTCAAGCATCATAGGGGAAACTGCTCTTTCACCTCAGCCATTTCAGTCTGGACTTGCTTCACTTCATTTCACCTGGCAGAGACTGTTCATTACCCCGAGGTCAGCCACAGCACAGGCACTTCCTTTCCTATGGCCGGCGGCCCGAGGCCTTTCTTGCACCTCGTCATTCAGTAACGCCAGGAATATTAAACCGGGGTAGCATTTCCTTTACTTGCCCGTGGCTGCCAAGCAGGACAGGCAGCGTTCTTCACTCTTGCGAAGGCACTCTTCATTTTGCTCTGAAAGGATGTGACAGCCTGATAGCAAACACGATCTCAAAGTAGGCTGAGCATGTCAGCTCTGGGACACTCTCTCGATATCTGGACACAATTCATTTAGCCACTCAGCTGCTTATTGACACCGAATCCAGTTACACGAGGAGTAAGAGCTGCTACCGTCTACTTTCAACTGCTCCAGTGTTAAATCTGGAGAGTTTCAAAGGCTTTCATCTCACAACCTTAGTTACAGTTAATTTCTGACGCGCGCTGTGTAACTGCTCTATAAAAGGTCATTCTTCAATCCAGTATTTTCAACTGAAGATAAAACCACCTTTCAGTAGGCTACCGCCAAAGGAAAAAAAAAAAAAAAAATCACTTAGCAGAAAGCAATCTTTAGCTTAAAACCGAAGAACAGGAACCGACCCGTCGCAGTTGCAAGACCCGCTGCGGAGCGCTGCTGGTGCTACCGCGTGAGCGACAACCTGGCTCTTCTGCCAGGCTCCCCGACTTCAGAGCACTCCTCAGCCACTCTGCCGACTAGGGGAAACCTCGGTAAGGCGTTATTTTGAGAAGAAATACCCCCTTACAGAACAGGAAAACAAACCAAACGGATGTCCACAGGAAATCCTGATCTTTAGGAATGAATATAGAAAAGGGTCCAAGAGAAACAAAGCCAGCCCGATATTTCCTACCGGCTACGAGATCGGCTCTCTACGTTACGTACCAGGTAAAATAAAATGATCACCACACAAGCTGCATTAGATACGACTCCATGAACCCGGACGTTTTAGGAAAATCATTCTGCATGAAATGTCAGAAAATAACTACTACCTTGTGGTTCGGTTTTTGTTTGGTTTTGGGTTTTTTTCCGGTCGTG
>JAVKLA010000007.1:35411045-35445261 GCA_034782735.1 Sagittarius serpentarius | reverse complement strand
CCGTCCCCCCCCCCCCCCCCCCAAAGTAATACTAAATTCTACAGTGATCAGTTTCAAGTATTTCTCTCTTTCCACCCGCAGGCTGAGAGCTAAACCAGCGCCATATTAGATCCAGCCATAGGCGCTGGATCGTTGCGCCCAGCAGAGAGGGTAAGGGGAACAACTGCCTCGATGCCGCCTTCTTCCGCTAGTAAGGGAGTCGGCTCCTTTCCACTTGGGTTGCAGTCTTTTGCAGTGCCGAAACGAAGGCCAGAAGCCCGCTCGCGATTTTGGGCCGGGTTCTCGAGTGACATCGACCGGTACCAGCTCTTCTGAGCCCGGGGGAAGCACACCGGTGTGTACCAGCTGAGGTTCTGGCTCCACTGCCTCTTCTACGTTCTGGTTTTTCGTTGGCCTTCTGCTGTTGAGCATTCAGCGGAGGCAGCCATCTCCCTTCTCTCTCTCCCACCGGCCAGCCCCCAAACCCCATCATTTCTCCCATAAAGCTCCAGCCTGGCCCCCGAGGGCTGCACGACTGGGGCACCACACTCGCGTGCCGAAGTAAAGAAGTGTCAATAACTGTGGTGCTGAAAAGGAGGACGTGAAAATACCATCGGCTCTAATACGAAGCAGATGAGAAGCACGAAGAACCTGCTCAAATTACAACCGCCTGACAATTGTTTTAAATTTAATTTTCTCCTTCCTCACGAAAGAGCGCCAGTAAATTCACTACGTCTCTTTGTCCTTGAAGGCGAACATCAGAAGTGAAGAAATCTTCAAAGAGAAGTTATTCCCCAAGTTCACAGTTAATATTTCTTTCTTATTTGTGGGAGTCTTTGGGGACAGGACTGTACCAAAGGCGACAGGGTAGGACGAGGTAGAGGTGTGGCCTTCTGCTCCCAAGTACGGTATTTTGGTCGGGGGCCACGGGAACCAACACGCCTCGTCCTAATCAAGTAAGTAAACGTATCGACTCCAACACAGACAAAAAAAGGTCAACTAAGCAAGACATAAAGGTCCTCACCATCTTGTCACCCACTAAATGGGAGAAGCATAGTTAACAGCACTAGAGAAATGTTTCCTATTTGATTTTATTAACTGATTGACATGAATTAATGCATTGGGATATTTGATTGTGTCATAAAATGTGTATATGAACATCATGATTCAATTTAATGTACCCATTACTGCTTGATGTGCCATTATATTAGACTAAATTAAAAGAATTTTATGGAAAAAAAATTACAATTAAAGACTCAAAATTGATTACATTCATAACTTAGAGGATATTCACTTCTATTCATGTTTTGAATAATGACAATAAAAGAACCGGAAAACAACACTGACTACGTAAAGATGGACAAAATAAAGCACGGCAGAGACAAACAGTACAAACGGAATGAGGGGTCCATAAAACCCCACCTTCCCACAGACCGGGAAACAGCCGAGAACTAACGATCAACACAGCCACAGTGTCGTCTATTACAGGATTAACTGTCGTACGGAGCCCCACTGCAGCATAGTTAAAGAAACACACGAGACGACATTTTGCCCGAGCTGCGTGTCTTTTGGGGGTATCCTTGCTGGGGTTTCGCGGGTGGGTGTGTGGGTGGGTGTCCGTTGCCATTATTTCCGTCCTGGACCACAGCCAAAATTTTTAATCACTTATTACAACTTAAGTTCCAGGTGTCTGTTCAGCTACTGCTTTGGTAAGGCTGAATATTGCTCTGTAGCCACCCAAATCGGCACCCGTGGATCTGGGTTGCTGCTCGTTCAAGACTTTCTCGGGAGAATCCAGTCACTTCGACTATGATAAACCACGAGAGAACCTACTTGTTGGTTCACGCTGCTGGGAGAGACATTGCTAGCTCGTTTCTATAATTACCAATATCTGCCATTGCAAGCAACAGGTCCAAATGAAATGGGGGAAACAAGGTGGGGGGGTGGGGAGGGGAGGGGAGGGGAGGGAAGCAGAAAAGGGACCAAAACCTGACTACTTAGCATATACATTAAGAACATCTTAGCAATTTGAGGGGGCGGGGGGAGAAAAGAAAATGGGAGAGCCTGCACAGGCACGCGCTCTAAGGTACTTAAAGATCATGCAAGACACTTCCAACAGACTACATTTTCTTGGGTTGTTTTGGTTTTTTTTTTCTTTTTTTTTTTTCCCCCTCCTTAAAAACTCTGATGACCACTTACTGCTGTGTGGCTTTATGCATCTTCAGAGGTGAAGTGCTTTCCAGTTTTTCACCTGAATCTTTGGTGCCAACTAAACCCTTATATTCCTTATTGTCTTTCTCAAAACTGATCACCTGTGTGCTATAAAATGAAAACAGAAAACACCGAGTAGGCCGACCTGGGCTCATCAGAGACTCCTTTCAGTTGCCGCTGAAGACACCCATTAAGCAGACAGTGAACCACAGATACCAAGCTTACAAGACATCGTCATTACAACCGTATTTCCTAGGCTTGTTACAAGACTTCCTTCTTCTCTTTGAACTATCTAAGACAAAAGATAACCTCTCACACATTAATTCAGCTCAACATTTGGGGAAACTTCACCATGTTCTATGGAGACTTGAATACACCTATATGTATACAAAATCTCCGACTTCTCCTCTGTTGCGGCACGCACGTTTGCTCCTTTCTTAGCAATGTTGCAATCAATTTTCTGTTCATTATTACTTTGGCGTGGGAATGCGAGAGGCTCAAGAGAGCGACCTAGTCTTCACTCTTTCTCGCGTCATCTATTACGCGAGTTTCCGCCCCACAAAAGTACACCTGTATCTCGCTTTCTTTCTTCCACCTCTGACATGTCAACACTTGCATTTTTTTCTTCCTTACTCAATGTAGATAACGGTTCAAATAAACAACTACTTTGAGGGTGAAAAATCTGTCGCCTGGTAAGCGATTAAAAGATAGCTAAAACCAAATTATCTCAGCGTGGCGGCTTTCGATAGCTATTTTTATTAGCTTACTGACACCTTCGCTCCCTAAAAACAATAAAAAAAACATTGCTCCACCCAGACCGTCACATGGAGCTGTTCTACAGGAGCGAATCATCCGATTCTCCACGTGTGGTAAGAAATCAGCTTTGTGTCCACAAAGAGTACCTTCTCTCAGTTAGGTCCTACCTCCCTTGAGAATACTGGTAATGTGGCCCCTTAACTAGGTTAAATGTTCCCCTGAGGTTTCTGGGCAACAGCATCTCACCTAATGGCTTCTTCAGCAAGCAACGTTTGTCAATATAGGCTGCAACGCTTCACCGACGTTCGGCTGACTTCAAGCGGCACCGACTCGGTGAAAGATTTGGTCTCACGTCGAAGGAATTGTTACTTCTTTCCTAGAAAAAGCGCCTGCTACATGAGACGACCTAAGTTTTGCAGCTATGTCCTTCTGTCCGCCTGGCGTTTTGCTTAAGTATTTCATTTGGTACAACTGTCCCAAGTGCTCTTTCAGGTTAAGATCTGCGGCATCGAGGAGTCTCCTCGACTGACACTGAAGAGTTATCTTTTAGAGGAAAAAAAAAGTTTTCTCTGTTCAGTTTAAAGTGAAAGTGTAGCTGAGATCACTACGTTACAACTTATTTTTCATGTCCTGATAATTAAGTATTTGTCAACCTCAAGCGTGGTCACACCCCATACAAATTTGATGTCGGGTTAAACGAGAGATTTTTCACCAATATTTGCCAGAAACCAAGAACTTGCACCAACGCTACAGAAAGGAGAACCGTAAAGGAATCGCAGGTCACTAAGTTCCTACACGCGTCCTGTGGTTCTTCCCGACTTTGGTCTGCTGTTGCCCGTCGCGCCTACTGCTTGGTGTCTGCCAGGTAGCGCGAGACGCAGGTAGGTACGCATCAGGAAGCGGCCAAACCTACGGTATTCCCTTGCTAGCAGCTGAGGCATTTTCTCCAAAAGGATCAAAAGCCTGAACCTCAGCGTAGGTAACGCCCATCACCTGTACCGATCTCTTCGGGGACATTCATTCTGACAAGCCATCCTGGCTCTCAAAGAACTCAAACAAGGCGAGAGAAGGTATCGCACTGCCCTCTCGCAGTTGGTCTCATCTCCAGCCTAGCCGCAGGGCCACCACCGCTTGACTTCACAGACCGAAAGGTACCCACTTACACGCAGTGAAATCAGAAAACCCTTTCCAGAGTCAGAACACGCAGAGTCAAGCAGGCACACAGCTCCAGCCACCAGCAATAAACCTGCGCTGCAAGGAACAGCTCGGAGCCCTGGCACCTTCTCAGCTACTATCCGCTTCTGCCTCTGACGTCTATATAATCGGAAGGGCAGGTGGCACTGCCAGGCAGCACGGTGCCCTTTTTCAGACCGGAGACTGTGACCCAGCTGGTCTTAAGTGGGTCACTGAACGCTATAAGCTTTCACTGGAACACACTAAGAACCTATTCACCCAGGCAGGATGCACCTCGACAGCCCACAGCTCACATGCCCCCTCTTCTCCTCCGTCAGCGGGCCCGGCCCTGGCAGCTAGAGAGGCCGAGCAACGCCTGGATCCTGCACAGAAGCGTTCTACCTGCCACGCCTGCTGCCAAGCAAACTGAGCCAGATCCCGCAGTCTTAGCACCCCATTTCACTCACAGCACAAAGCCAAGGTAAAACACTTCAGTTCAGTAACTGAACGCTATCCTATGGACCCAAAAGTAGGAAAAAGGGACAGGAATTCCCAGAGGCGGGGCCAGAACAGAAAATTGGGAAGAAAAGAGATCGTCAAAATGCGCTGCAAAAGTAGGAAGGTCATCCGTGGAAAAGACGGCTGTAGAAACAGAAGAGGTGGCAGAAAGCCACCGTAATGTTCGCACTTGCAGGACTCTTGGCCCCAAACGTTTCTCCACATCTCAACGCAGAACCCGGGGAGCACTGTTAGGCCCTCCGCAGGATGGGGCATGCTACTGGTGTCAGAGCACCGCAGAGCAGCTGCACACCGGTTTTAGGTATCAGACAAGCCCGCTGAAATTCCAAACCTGCTGCATCGCAGTGACGTCCGAAGGCGCTGGCTCACGGGGTTAGATTCTCAATCCGCAGCGACAGACTCTGCCAGAGGACTAACACCAGCGACGGGTAACACTGGCCCGTCGGTAGTATCTAAACTTTAAGGCTTTCTTCTGGGAAATGAAAATGTTACTACGAAATCCTGAAGGATTTTCCCAGCATACACAGATACAACTCTTGAGCGGGGATTCTGGACATCATCCTAACAAAAATTTCTGATTTCACTAGCACAACTGAAGTGTGGCCTGAGACGTGCCCCACCTTCTGCAGGCGGGAGATACCGAGCGCCAACTAGACCTGTTCCTCAACAGTAAGAGGGTAAAAAAAAGTTAACGGACACGCTGTCAAGCAACTCGTGCTTGTCTCCTAAGCACAAACGCCTCCGTGCCCCACGCGCTGCTCTCTGGTCCAAGCCGAGCACTCACGGTTTCTCCCGACTCACTCCGGGAGCCCATGATCCATCAGACACCCAGGGCAGTAAACCAACCCTGAAGACGAGAGGCAATCCTAGAAGGAAAACAACTCTCCTTTGCAGGTTCTTCTGGTTATTTACGGCGATGAATACCTTACTCCGCTTACAGGTGTACTTGACCTTTCTCTCCACCTCTGACCTGTAGAAGCTGCTACAGAAACGGAGAAGGAGAGGAGGGCGCTCGGTACCTGCTCCTTGCCTTTGTTTCACGGAGGGCCTCTTTTAGCTCTCCTGCCTCACGGGCGCGCAGACCGCTGAGATGCGCCCCAGGACACGACCCCGACTTAAAACTCCATACGCATCCTGGAAGGCAACAGTCACCCTAAAACCACACTGAAAACGGATATCTAACTAACAACATGAACAAAGCGCCTTACGTCAACACGTACTGAGATTATCCACATCTGTCCGTAGTCAGACCGCACACACAGAACACCAACTAGGCAATGAAAAACAGCGGTTGGAGCCTACGGACACAGAAACTCCATTGAAAAGGCACAAGAGAAGGGCCGGCACTCTAAGCTCGGTTTGCAGACGGCCGTGAAGAACAAACATAAAGGGGTGGTTTTACTCTCATGCTTTGCACGCCTGCCCGCATCTGTTCTGTCTGACCCGAGCGTTTCGGCCGAGACCCCCGATTTGATACCGCAACGAGACAGTTTCCAAAAACCAATCATCTAATTGGGCAACGTCCACCTCTGATTCAGACTAATATGTGCACTTCGCAGACAGGGTTTACGTTCTTGGAAGTTAAGGCGTGGCTTTTTCACCCAGTGCCAACAACATTTCGAAGGCGCCGTTATTTCCTATTTTAAGTAACGCTGTTACTCTTTGCAAGGTATTCTTTGTCGTTGCGCATTGCGGTACGCCGGTGAACGGCGATTAGGGTACCGAAGCGACAAACACAGTACAAACCCAGACAGGCTGGGAGCCGAAGCGAGAGCAGTACTCGTTACGGTAGCCAGCATAAAGTATCTACTCACGAGCCGCACAAGTCGCTAATCATTTTGTTACGACCATTTTTGGTGTGCTTTCCTTCTAGCAACTTTTTAAGACCCACAGCTATTTTTCTTCTGGGAAAGGAGGGACCGGCCATCAGGATTTGCTAGCTAGCCGCTTCAGTCTAGGCATTGGAAACCGGCTGATTTCTGAGAGACAGAAGTTGGACTTGCTGAGATGTTTGAAGGAGGAAGTGCTAAGGGCCTTGTGGGATATCCTCTTGAAGAAATGCCAACGAGCAAATTGTTTAAGAAAAAAAAAGTACAACGCATGTCAGATTTTTAATTACATGTCTATTTTCCCAACAAAGAAGTGCAATTAAAGTTAATCATTTCTATTATATTACACAATGCCTCCATTACTAATGGAATCAGGAATGCATGAAGGAAATGCACATTAATACATAAACACTCTTTTCATACAGATGAATATTTTGTACTCTGAACACATTCAAATATAGCAGTGCTCAATTATGCATCACCCACTTCAGCACATAACTACGTCAAATGCCTTTGGGGGGCGCGGGAAGGAAAGAGAGCGAGGCTGAGTTACAAACTTCAGCGTCCCTGAAGATGCTCCTTTGCCCACACGTCCTGAAAGCATCCAGGAAAGCCTCCCCCAGCTGCCCCTGACAGCTGTCACCCCACTACGCTTACGCATAAACCAGCCTGCCTTTCCGCCTTCCTCTGAGCCCAAGAGCAGCACCGCACATCAGATGTGCAGGAGTTTCAGCGTGTCCTGCAAATAAGAAACACTCTGAATAACAACAGAAAAGATCAGAGCCTCGTATAATTTATACAATCCAGCGCAATCTAATCGAATCTGAGGTACACCCGGTTATTAGGATAAATTTTGCTCTCTGGTGTCAATCCAGAGTAGTGCAATTAAAGAGGGGGGATTTAATCCCTCGTTACAGCAGGCGAAAGAAAGAGTAAAATTTGACTTTTTTTTTTTTTCTCGGCAGCTACAGAGACAATATTTTTATGCTTTAGTCCATTTTTATAGACTGTTGTGGCTCCTGCAATCACTGTCAAAATTCTACCTTTACGTACACCTGGTAGGCAAGACAAGGACTCGCCAGCTCGCACGAAGGAGGTAGCTCTCAAAATCGCCACAGCTGAGACCGGTGCCTATCTAGCTTTGCAGCCGTAGCAGCGGCTGTCCTCAGGAGCGACCGAGGGCAGCTTCCGCACCTACAACGCGTGACCTCGGCCCATCGGGGCCGGGGCAGACGCAGATGCCCCCGCAGCAGGTACTGTTGCCCGTGTTGCACGTTCTTTGAGTGAAAAGAATATTAACGGCAACGCTCAATCGCACCGCCAGCTCTACTGTAAGAAGTGACACTGAGATTTCACGCGTGCCGTGCTCCTTGGGCTGCACCTCTGAGGATTTAGCCTCCTGCCAAAGAGCTTAAAAGCTCAAGACGCACGTAAGCGTGAGAAATTTCCGTGCCGATTCCAAACATTTGCTGCTTTAGCTCCCCCGCCTTTGGTGAGCGAGTGCGAAAGGTCACGTGAACTTTTATACCTATTGGTAGCACATTTCAACGCGGCTTCCACGTACTTTCGGAAAAGCCCCAATTGAACCAGTTCTGCAAGCTTCGATGCTTTTCCCGTAGGTGCTACAGAGCACGCTCTCTGCGCTTCTTCTAGCGCCAAGCCAGCCACCAAGAGACAGGCCGAGTTGAAAAATACACTCGGCACGCAACAAAATGCCTGCGAAAGCACTGCCGCCACAGGGCTCCCCAAGTCACAGGCCTTACCCCCAAGGACAGCCGAGGCCCGAGACAACAAACGTGGTTGCGAAAAAATTACTTATCGAGCCCCACGGAAAAAACCAAGCAAGACCTAACAGCAGCGTCTTCACGGCCGCGCTAGCGCCCCCTTAGTACCTTCTAATTAAACCACCATGGGCAATAACCAACAAGATCAATGCTCTTCGCTTTGGGGAACGTGTGTCTCCACAGCGCGACTTTGAAGCTGCCGAGCTGCCAACCCAGCGAGAAGTGAAAACTGGCGGGCACGGAAAGGGAGACAAAAACCTGCTCCCAAGCGTAAGGGACAGGCTGCAATTAGTAACGTACTTGCAGTCTCGCCTTGCTCGCCAGGCCGTTCAGCTCCACGGTGACCTCGTGCTTATCCTGACTATCGGGAACACTCACGTTCACAGAGGGATCACATGTAAAAGATCTCCTGCCTTTAACAACACTAGGCACGAAGAGCTCTTTATTTATTACGCTTCGTATATGCAATCATGAATACACACGTGTCCTCATTTTGCTACGCCGGTATCAGCCCTGCGGGCCCCGCCCCCCGCCCCTTAGCCCGTTCTCCTATGCCTGTGGACAGCCTAGCATCTGTCAGACACATCCCCCGTAAGCTGGGACAGTCTGTAGGGTTACGTCAGACAGACGCACCGTTAGCCCCGCACGCAGCTACCGACAGCTTCCACGCTGTGCTTTTTGGCACTTCTCAAAGCCCCCCCGCCGTGAAAACTTCTGGACCCTGGATGGCTCCGCTTTCTTCGGCGGAGGTACTGAACTACGTTCTCCAGGAGGCCACCTGCCCCAGAGTATCTGGAGATCTTCCTGCAGCAGCCATACAGCAGTCCAGGACTCTCCAAATAAATCAGTACATGCTGCCACAAACACGAATTTGTTCTCTCTTCCAGGTACCGCGCGCTTGAGAAGAAACGCTGCTTAAGCGGCGGCAAAGGACTCCTGGATTACTTTTTGTTTTCAAGTCTGCGTTCCAGTAGAGATTTACGTAAGATCACGGTCAAGCACCTTGGTCTGCTTCCCTGGGGATATTTAGGTGCTCGGCTCCTACTGAAGTCAACAGCCTGTGCTCCAGAAGGCTCCAGAAAGGGAGCACACAGCTGAGAGAGTTTCTCCAACCTGGAGCTCAGTCTGTTCCTCAAGTCCTGCCACCGCCGCAGACAGAAAGGACCCTCTGCGCCAGTGCTGCGGCACAACGCAGGCGCTCAGATAGAAGAGCTAAAATAGAAGGGCGATTTTGTAAATATGCACATCTTCCTTAGCGCATAAAAACACAATTTCAAGCAACTAAACCACGCGGTCATTGCGCTTCCACGTCCGATGAATGACCAGAAACTGGGCAAAAGCTAACTGCGTGTATGAAGCACGTTAAAGGCGGCCAAAGGAGCGGCAGAGAAAGCGACGTATCACTAGCGTACCTCTGCAAAGCCCAGCAGCTAGCTTTTCAAAGTTCCTAGCAACTGACTAATTCAAGCAACTTTTCCTAAGTTTTCCTTTCAACTTGACTTTCTGCCAGTACAATTAACGAGAAACTTTACGTCCTGGCTGCATTCGTCTTTAAGGCCGGTAAAACCGAGTACATTCCAACGGAGCACTGACAGCTTTAACTGCTTTTACTGTGGTGATGAACCATCTTGGAAAAAAACCCTGAGGAAGCAAATAATTTGCAGAGAAAATATATTGTTTTAATTTCAGCAAAGTCAACGCAAGCCAATAACCAATGCAGGACATCATTATCGAAGCTGTCTGAACTTAATTTACTCCTCTTTTCGAAACAGCAATTCCTAAAGAAGTGTGCTGTACACCAAGGCGGAGAGAAGGGGAGGAAGGGACGAACCCAAAATCGGTCATCTTTCGTGAGCGACTCCATTAGTAACCACTGTCCCTCTTGCTCAACCCAAAACATACTTTTAGACTTCCGTGTATTTCATTTTCTAAAAATCTTATTAAACACAGAACAACTCGAGGAAAACATTCGTTTACAACACAGCTCAACCGTTCAAGCTCTCCAGTGCTTTCTACGTGCTTCCCTCCGCCACGGAAGACCTAGCACTTGCTACTCTCCTCAACAATGTTCAAGCCGTCCGTCCGTCCCTCCTCAGCTGTCTCAAGACGCTTCCAGCAGGCCCATCTGTCCCCGAGACGGGCTCCTTTCTCTATGAGGCAAGCGACAATATATCAGCTCAACTGTAAACACACCCGAAAACAGCGACCTGTGGGCCAAGCATCTGAAATCTTCTCCCTGGCCCCAGTTTTACGCCTCCCAGCCTTAAATGAGATCCTTGAAATACTCCAACAGAGTAACACTACCGCGGTGTCTCTGCTGGGCACCGGGCTGCCTTCTCCAGCTACATTCTGCACAGCCCGCAAGTCTGCTTTCGGTCACGCTTCACACTAGGCGTTTGACTGTTAGCCGCCGTGGGACGCCTTCGGCTAACCATTTCCGCATAAAATACCACGTAAAATACCAACCGAAGACCTTGTGCAACAGGCGAGCCTACCCACAGTCCGTCTAATAAACACATGATGAAGCAACTAACGTGAAGTGGGAAGACGTCTGGGAGCAGCAGAACCAGTAGCTCAGAGGTATGAGAATTTAAGAAGGATGGTTCATTTCTTGCCTTTACATAGAGGCTCTTGTAGCTGGCAGTAAAAGGCTTCTAAGCGATGAGAAGCGTATGCTCGAAAAAGGATTTGCCAGCGAGGGAGAGGAAACGCGGCAGACAACCTTGGGAGCGGAGCTGAACCTAAGCACCGGTTATTAGAACCAAATATTCTAACTCTTTCGAAGCCTGCTACATCCCATTAAAATATACATGCTTATCTGAAAACGTCACTTTAAACGCAAGATACAGAGTGCTAACCGTTGCTGAAGAACAAATTAATTGTTTTATGACACTACTTTCCAAAAAAAAAAAAAAAAAAAAAAAATCAAAAAGCCATGAAAGAAAACACACAATAGGCCCTTCCAGTTAGCAACTGTTGTCAAAAAGCAGTATTCAAAGAAAAAAAACAAAAATTAAAAAAAAAAAGAAAGAATCACTTCACCGTTATACTTGGGTCTGTGGCGTACATTTGGGCTTACTGACACGGATTATTTTTAGCTACACAACCTGATTCACATACAAAATCCCTCCACCTAACGCACAGTCCCAAGCTACACTGCTAGCGTTAAGTAGAAGACGACCACCGTTCGTTTGCGTAAATCGACAGGAACATCACTTAGCCTCGGTTACTGAAGAGGCAGACAGTACCCGAAACTAATGCCTAGTTATGTCCCGACTGGTTTAAATTAAGTCAGAAGAATAAACATAGGAGTCTAAAACCCCCCGGAACCTACGAACTTTCCATGTACGCGAGCGGGAGCGCGGCAGCGCGCGCCGTCTTCCTGACGGTCTCGTTAGACTGGTAAGCTCCTTTGCTGAAGACGTTACAGAACACCTGCCAACGTCTTTAAAGAAGACAAAACCTGAGCAGTGGCATTCTCTGTCAGAGACGCTCCTGTTCATTGCAGATGGTGCTTCTGATGTTGCAAGAATATAAAAGCAGATTATTTTGACAATCTTAGCTATAGCTATCTGAAATCCTTCCAAAGGCAAGACCTCTAGGTATTTATAAGAGTTGTCAAACGGAAGGTTTGAACGGTCTTGAAACGACAAGTCCCGTTCAGCAGTAAGTTGCCCGCTGCTCCTAATCCAGAACAACCCCAACGTTTAGGAATAACGACATACTATTTGCTTCCAGATCGTTAAAGCTAAACATACACAAACATTAAACAAACCTTTTGGGGGGTCAGTGTTCAGACAAAAAGGTCTGAGGGAAAAAAAGAGAGATACAATAAAAGGATGAAGACAGAAACGAAGATAGGACAGTTTCCCCAAAAAGACTTTATTTTCCTGGTTCTCCGAGCCACCAGCTAGAAACCAAACCTTAACAGAGATCAACTTGCAGGAAGTCGCCTTTGTGGTACAGCGCTTCCTAGCGCTCACTCCGACGGTGAGGGCAGCAGGTGCTTCGGGTGCATTAGGTCAGAGAGGGATGAGCCAGCGTGTAAAGAGCTGAACTCCACTCTTGCCAAAACCAGAGGCTTGGGACTCACCTCAGTGCGTACTTGGCTCCGCGGGAGGGTTCATCAGCTCACGCTGACAGCTCCCCGCTCCCGCCACTCAATTGCTAGCTGTCTTTGACTAGTCAATTTAAACCTCTGTCAGGCAGGTCTCCAAAACCCGCCATCACCACAGGGTCGACAAGGCTGTGCCTCCAGAGCCTGCTGAAAAACCGTAGGCAGGGAGCTCGCTGGCGTCAGACACTGTTCCTCTCTCCCCTGCCCTTCCTCGGCTCAATTTAACTGTCGTTTGAATTCATTTGTTTCCTAACTTGCCTCTAAGGCTTTTAATTGCGATTACTGGAAACACAACACAGCGTTTATGGGTCTGCAGCAATGATTCACCGAGAATTATTTGTTTACAGTGTAGGTGTATCGCATGCTGCTTTCTCACAGCCGGCCAAGAAACAGGCACAGCTCCCAAAAGCTCTGCGCCACTGGACTGCCGGCCACGGAAGGATGCCTCGCTTGAAGCGTGACTTGCATTATCAGCGGCCGAAGCCACAAAGATGAACGTCCCAGCCCACGACTGCGACACTAGTTCGAGGCCACCAATGCCTACAGCTGTTCAGAACCTAAAAAAACCCCAAACCATTAGGCAGTAGTTTCACCGCAGTACGGTACGAGTGCTCTTCGCGGGTTGCCACGCTCCTACCCCAGGCCCAAAGGTCTGAGTCTCCTCTGAGCGCAGGCAACGGACATGCCCCATACGGAAATGAGTTATCGGACTCGTAACCCAGCAGAGCTCTATCCTGCTGCCTCCGGTGTGCCTTCTCTTCCTGCCGCCGACGCGCAGAGCCGCATGGATTTTGCCAGCAGCTGCAGAAACAGTGACTTTAACTCAGCTGCAATCGTTACGCCAGCAGCAAACGCGCAACTCTGGCCCAACGCTTGCCTCGGCTGCTTACAGTGAGGATGCTTTCAGTCTAGGAAAACTGTCCCCTTGGCCATCCTCCCCCTGCCGTTTCAGCTGCTCTTCAGCAATGTCTCCCCACTCTACATGCACTCTGTAATACTTAAAGTATCCCAGACGGGAGAAGAGGGCGGCCAGCCTTCTGAGCAGGCTTAATGGCATTTAGCGTCCTGGATTTATCAGCCCCAGCCCTCCCCAGCGCTCCAACGCGCCTTTGACATTTGCTATGGGGAAAGCACACCGCCTCTCAGTTCTCTTTGTCGGCTTGCCCGACGATACTGAGCGAGGAAGAAATACTGTTCACAACTCCACTACAATACTTGGATGACTTCGGTGCTACACCTCACCGATGACACAGAAAATACAATTATTTACAATTCGCCATTTGCCGCATGTAATAAAAGGTGAAGGCTTCAACTGACAGGGTCAGAAACAACAACTCGTAGAGGATGGACAGCTGCTCTGAAAGGAAGAAAACGAAACCTTGCTGGAAGCAGAAGTGCTCTCCCCGTGGGCGTCCTTTCGTCTCCGTGCCATTGGTCCCGCCCTAGGAAACACCGAGGGACGTGCCCGACTGCCCTAAGTGACAAGTGACACTGCTACAAGTGACACCCGTGCGCTCGGAGCGATGGAAGGGTGAGCTTCGGCTGGCAGGGTGGAACTACACAGCTTCGAGCCATCCACTTTCAGGCAACTGGGAGCTCTCTTGGTGTCCTTCCTCCCGCTGGTTCCCTGGTCAATTTATTACCGATTCATCAATAAGGAGTAAAAGCTTATTGCCAATCAGTAGATATTTAAGGAACTAATACACCTTCACATAGGAAGGTCTTGTAGGAGCCAACACAGTGAAGGAGCTGAAGAGCTCGAGGGTTGTTTTTTTCCCCAAAATACTAACCCTCAACGTGCGTGCCAGAAGCCAAACACGCGATTCTGCAGAGCCTTCGGTGACTTGGAGGTGTGAGCTTGTTTGTAAGAAGACCGACACATCAGGAGAGGCCCGTTATCAGAAGAAATCAATCTGACCATGCTTTCCACTTGGCTGTCCCACAAGCGTCAGGTTTTCCATTATACTCTTGTGGCTGCTTTCAACAGGATTTGTGAAAGTACTTTCACAAATAAGGAAGCAAGCCTTCTGTTCCCCTAATCTGAATTTGATATAAGCTGAGGTATCAGACGGCATTTGTTGTGGACAAAAAAAATCTTCAGAAAACTTAAGGAACTTCCATGTGAGCTCCTACGACACCCTGAAATGAGTGCAGTTCCACTAGACCTAAGTTCCTGACCATACGATAATCTATTTCTTAGCAGACTAACAAAAGCGAGAGGAACTGTGGTCAGCCAGAAGCAAAAGCAGTACCGTGAACCTGAAGGGCTATTCAAAGCTTACTGAGTGGAATGACAGAGCAGAACACCACATTTAAAACACTCAACAGGGAAAAAATGCAGTTTTTAAACTGTGCTTTTTAATGTTTTCGAGTTATTTGCTGGTAAGGAAGAGTTGAAGAAGAGAGTAGGTGTTTGCCAGCCACTGAAAAGTGATAGAATTTCAGAACATATTTCTTACTAATTTGTTTAAAAACCTCTCTGAGTTGAGAGGAAAAAAAAAAAAAAAAAAAAGTCTGTTTTGCAGGCGAGTTTAATACTAGTAATATATCAGGGCACGGGGGCGCGGGAAAAATTACAAACCATCCAAGCACAAGTTTTAATGCATAAAAGGCACGCAGCATTTCAGGCAACACAGAAACCACGGACCATAATTTAGACGCGATGTGGTCTAGAACAAGTAGCGAAAAAGAGAGAGATTTCTGAAACGTAAAAGGATCAATTGTGGAAAAGAAAATGACAATAAAAGGGAGTCCCGTACACGTGTAAACTGAGGGTAAGGCAGCGGTACAAAGTCCCTGCCCAATCTGCCTGCCTTCTGTCAGATTCTCTACCGTTCACCTAACCAACTGCCAAACTACCTAACGTAACCTGAATTAAATTTATGGCCGTTATTACTATTAATTGGCAACACCTGGGTACCCAATAGCTCTCTTACCCAAAACCATTTGTGGTTTGGGTTTTTGGGGTTGGTTGGTTGGTTTGTTTCGCCCCCCCGCCCCCCCCCTCCAAATTCCTTAAGTACAACAAATGTAAGTAGCTGGGACTTCAAAGCCACGAGACGGTATTAACTCCTCTCGTGCACCAACGGCACCCGGGGCGCCCAGGCTCTCCACCCGTCAGAATCCGACTGCATCGCATCCAAAAGCGGCTACTAAACATCGGTTGTGTCATTGTTTACATAAGCAGATTACAACATCGCGGTCTCATCAGTTCAGCTATTGTGTCTTGTTAGCTTAACTAAATTTCAAACTCCGTAAGGAGCCGCATTTCCCCCTGAAGTTATTAAAGGGTAGATTTCTTCTAATTAAACTCATTTACATGACTAAATTAGATTTAATTACTCCCATTCATTTCACTAATACTTCTCTTTGATTGGAGAAAGGCAACTTTTCTAATTGCTTAAAACAGGACTCGGTGGGTCTTTCCTACTACAAGCCGGCAAGAGGAAACAGCAGCTCTGTAACTGAAGGAAAAGTGACGCGTGGCACATTTTTGGGTGTTAAACACGCTGGACAACTTTTTACTACTAGACTTGTGTCGTGCCTGGTGCAAACTGACAGCCCAACAGATAAGCAGAATTATTTGTCTTTACATCCGTAACATCCAACATTTATAGCGTGATTCGAAGCAAGTGAAAATTCACTACGAATTCTTTTCGAGTACCTCATACCTGACCAGGAGGTACATGACCAAAAGACACACTAGGAGATAAATGGCAATTAAACTTGCTTCCCTTCTTTTCACTTCTGAAATATGGGGGAACCCCCCCCCCCCCAAAAAAATTCTGAAACTGAAAGCTCAATACATTTTTACGGAGTAACAGTTCTTCAGCCTCTTTGCCTGTCAGCCGGAAAGCTCACTGCTTGAATTCTGAATTGACATAATTGCAACTTTTGACTTTTTTTTCAAAATTTCAGAATTCAAAGTTCCCAGGGGACAGGTGTGCATTTTTTCCCCCGCACTTCTTTTGCCAAATCTGACTGGGATCCAACCCAGCCTCCATACTGACGCGCCCCTGTACCACCAAGAAAACTGACAGCAGATGCACGGAGACCTTCCTTTCAAATTCTGTACAAAAACGACAAATATGACCAACGCTAGGAGGCAAGGGACACGCTCCGGAGTCTCTCTATACAACAGCCGTTTGCCAAACGACGTTAGCGTGCCCCGGACCGTCCCAGTGATGTGACTACTCCCATCCTTTCTCAGGGCACCCTTACTCCCAGAAAGGGAAGCGAGCGAGTGGCTTGCTCAGCCGTTGCTCTCAGCTAGCCTCCGGCACAGCGATTCACGCTGTCGGTGGCTGCTGTCGCTCACTCTAAGAACACCCAGCACACTGCCACGGAAGCACAGCGACGTTTGTGCGGCTCAAGAAAAGGGGCACCATTGCCCACACCACAAAAGCTACTACCACCCCTAAAACCCCCCCAAACCGGAATTGTAGAATCAAAACAAACAAACAGAGACGCAAACAAACCACCCACAAAGAAAAAAGAAAAAGCCATTATTTGCTCTTTGATCCAGTACCCCATTTTTTCACGCCCATTCTGACAGTCACGTAAGTACAAGCAAAGGGAGAAAAAGCTGAAATTTCTACTGACACATTTAATAAAGCAAATATTACACGAAATAACACGTAGGGAGCGGTAGCTATTCAAAGCACAAAGGGGAGACCCGCTGCAATAAGCTTCAGACCAGTATTTAACGGAAGACAATGCCTGTCCCTAATATACAAAGTTACCTCAGCACAAAGTTTTGCTATGTCCAACACCGAACAGAGAAATACGGCGCAGAACACACAACTGAGATCAGTCTTCTAGGGTCTCGCACGCACCGTCTTACACATCGTACTTGTCTCCTTTTACACCAGATAGCAACTTGCTATCTAAATTAGCCATGAAGCCAAAGAGCCAAAGACAAGCTTTCCACTAGGCCAAAAGAACTCATCACGTTAAACTCAGCGGGACCGCGTGGCACAAAAAACCCCTGCAGTTTCCTTCCACCAGGCATTATCTTGTGGTGTTCTATCTCGGTAACATGCAAGCAGAAGAAGTTACGTACAGCAATCACAACCCACTGAATTTCTAGACAACTCCACACACGGTATCGGTGATTTCACTCACGCTAACTGGACTTTTGCCATCTGCGTCACTGAGAGCTAGCCTGGACACAACGTTCTGAATGCAGCCAAAAAAAAAAAAAAACCAAAACAAAAAAAAACAAAACAAAAAAAAAACCAAAACAAAAAAAAACCAAAACCAAACCCAAACAAAAAAACCCCACCAAACCCCAAACCACACAGGTCACAGCGGGGACACCCAAGTTTTGTCCCATATATTCTTGTTTGTTCCTACTAAAAATTTCCCGTATTTACTCACAGCAAAAACTGATACGTATAGCTGATTTGCGCCTTCTGTCCTCAAGTGCTCCATGGACTTAAAAGCACTATTTATGGCCAATTAAGTAAAATATACCTTGCTGAAATAACACAGCCTACAGAAGACATCAGCAGGAAATCTTAGGCAAAATTCTAAGGCTTGAAACAGAACAAGTACCCCAAT
Source organism: Sagittarius serpentarius (assembly GCA_034782735.1). Lineage (NCBI taxonomy): Eukaryota > Metazoa > Chordata > Aves > Accipitriformes > Sagittariidae > Sagittarius > Sagittarius serpentarius. Next base: position 35,427,331 of record JAVKLA010000007.1, on the reverse strand, counting down.
TCTACATGATGCCGACAGCGTCGCATATTAGCTCACTACATCCAATGCAACCCCCCAACGTCCTAACTTTTTGGTTTGTTTGCAGTTTTGGGTGTTTGGGTTTTTTTGTTTTGGTGTTTTGTTTTTTTTTTGTGGTTTTGGGTTTTTGTTGTTGTTGTTGATTTTTTAAATTAACCAAAACCTTAATCTGCCACGGTGACATTGTGCCAAAATTTGGCTGACCTGAACCCACCGCTAAGAACAGCATACCTGATCTTTGAATAAAAGACAGAAATTTAACACCTCTCTTCGAAGATGAGTAAAGACACTGTTTGCAAAACAGAGTCTTCTTGCTTCACAGAATAGAGTCGATGATCTATTCGCAAACTAAACGTTGAGATGTACGTGGACACAGAACACAACCGTGCTTCTAGGAGCGCGTTTTAAGATACCCTAGTTCAGCTGAGGTGAAGGAATTGGATTTCTGTAAGACAAACGCAAATCTCTCTGCTGTTTGGCACCAGTTCCTTTCATTAGATACAATTCTTCTGCCCCCTTTCTCAACATGTAAGTACTATTTATCCAACCACACATGATGTGTGGCCTAATTATCACTCTAATACTTTTCATGGGAAAAAAAAAAAAAAAAATCAGTGTAATTAACAAGGAAATAAGAAACAAGGCCCCCTGCCCTGGTTTGTTTGTTTTGTTGTTGTGGTTGGTTTTCTTTGGTGGTGGTTTTTTTGTTTTGGTTTTGGGGTTTTCTTTTCGTCTGGGTTGTTGGTTTTTTGCTTTTTTTTTTAAATCGGGTTCAATCGTGATCACAGTGGTTGAAATAAAACGTGTTATTTTGATTCTTTGCCAGCACTTAATAGATTCTGAAAATCACGACATCTTTCAAAATAAAAACCTGACCACTTTTCTGGTCACTTTTTCTCCTCACTCCTCAAGTAACCTTAGTATCTTCACAGCTGCTTCATCAAAAAAGATTGCGAGTAAACAGCGTCATCAAAAAATCAAGCTAAAAAAATACACTTTTCATACGAGAAGTTATCTGAAATAAGCACATGGCACATCTAATCCAGGCCCATAGGAAACGGATTTTTTGATGGGCACAGAAGGTGAAGCAGACCTTCAGGTATGCACAGCCAGAGAGAAAGGCAACAGAAGGCAGCAAAGAGACTTCAGCTAGCTTCAGGAGATTACGAATCAATCCAAGCGCATACATTACTATCGTATGCATACACATCCTAAGGGCTTGAAGCCACGCATATTCCTTAGGGTGCATTTCCCGACATCTGGGCAAAAAAAAAAAAAAAAAAAAAAAATCTTCCCTTTCATATGCGTTTCTAGTCCGGGATTTCATTTTGAGTTTCAGGTTAAACGTTTCCGAAGTTGAACCATAAACGCAGCAGAAACAAATTATGAGCTGCTTCTGAGGTAACGCATCGCAAGCAGACTAATTGACTGAAATTCCAGACTTGGTCAGTTCTGCTCAAAACTGGCTCCAGGTTTGTCCGTTGTTTTTTACTCCGCTTTGGCCCCGGTTTTGCATTTGTCGTAAAATCTGCAAACCGTCACAGATCGAGATCATATCGCAACCAATCTTCACAGCACAAGTCTCCATCTACTCGGGACTACAGCTGCCCATATCATACGCTCTTTCGCAGAACAAACGGCACGCAACCAGAGGAGAGAGAGCAGCCTTTTTTTTATGTCTACTATTACACAGATTCACAGCCAAAAATTACCATCATGCCTCCTCCTCCTTCTCTTAGCTTCTGCTATGTTCCAGCAGCACCTTTAATCAGACTTAAAGATTGGAGGAGATATTTCAGCTGCAAGAGATTTGTGCTCAGCAACGGAGAAAAACCCTTAGCGTTTTCAACGGGGCAAAACTTAAGACATCTGGTGCTCGAGCACGTATGCCTGGATTCCTGTCTCAGAGGCGGTCCACGAACCTAACTGAGCTCCCAGGTGTAGCGCGCCCCTTCCTACCCCCGCGCGCCGCAAGCTAAAGTCAGCATTTTGAAATTAATTTTTAAGCAACAGTCCTCTTTTGTACCCTTCCTTCCCTGCAGTACAAGGGCACAGCACAAACACTATCCGCGTGAGGGCCTCCTACTGCTCACCCATTACCAGGCAACGTTCTTCATTTCCATTTCACAGCCCTCTTGTGGCACTCATCGCCGGAAAGAACGGACGTCACGTTGACCACTCCCGACAGGTTTTTGAAACGGTAAAGGGCTGCCTTGGTCACCCGGACCGTCACCGTTTCTTCCCCACGCAGCATTCATCGTTATCTTCGCATTAATGCTAAATAAAACTAAGGGAAATTAATACGTAGGGCAGGAAAAGAAGCCTGGAGGAAAAGAAGTGGTAACTCCCACCATTAACAACCATTCCCCCTGTTACCAGCAGCAGTCACCGACCGTTCGCTCTGTTTGGGGCCACCGGGGATTTGCTAAGCAGTTCTGAAGCCACTTCCTGCCTCTTCGTCAAACAAGGCACCACCACCGAACTCTGATTTCAGGGATTGCGGGACAAAAATAAGGCTGTGATGATGCGCTTACGCAAAGTTTCACTGTCACGTTTAGGAAATCACTTGAGAACGTGGTTACTTTCAGGAATACCGTGCCATTCTTCTCCAGTTCCTAGGTGGGAGAAACAGCTTCCTTGGTTCTGTCTTCATACGCAATACTCCGCGTGCCCATCTCAGAACCAGGTTTCCCCTGTTTTTACAAGGACGAAGGTTGGTCACCGTCAATCAGTCTGAAGGTCTGCATCCGTTTATACTTCAACCAAACTACTGCAATTCCCCCAAACTTCACCAAAAAATGCGAGCAATCATCCAAGTGTGGAATCATCATAAAAAAAGGGGGGTGGGAGTGTTTTATTGTTTTGGGGGTTTTCTTGTTTGTTTTGGTTGGGGGTTAACATTAAGTAAACATCTCAGCATTGCCTGTCAAGAAATACCTGAATGACTCAGGGTCACTTGTGTAATACGCTACGCAGGCAAGCTTTGTATTTCGGAACAGGGAGAAGGTCTGGAAAATGTAAATGTCTATACAAGATGGGAGTACGTCTTGAAAACTTCGATCTAATCATGCCCCTAACAAATGCTTTTGCTGTCGAGTAAGGAAAAAAGAAAAAAGTGCTGTTTAAAATGTTTGATAATCTGACAAGGCCATAAGGCTTAATGGAATCAATGATTACACACAGATGGATGATTAACTCTCGAGGTTTAATGTTAAAAAAAAGAGTGCTGGATTGCTACTTAATGGAATTACGCTGCCCATATGGAAAAGTACCATACCCTGACTATACCCAGAATTATGGAACAGGTGGTAGATCTGGGCAGGACTGCTTGGAATGCACAAAAGCGTTCTGAACTTGTAAGTGCCAGAAAAAAGAAAAAAAGTCTTCCAAACTGCGTTAACTTTTCATGTCTGAGCATTGTAAGTGGCAAAAAATTAACAAAATGATCCTCAGAGCCCCTTGTTTCAAGAAACAATCCTAGCAGTAATATTTGCCTGCGTGCTGCAGCCTCCCCAGTATGTTCACAATACCCACGTGCGATTAAGGGACGTCGAACTTGCTCGTGATAGTAGGTCTTCGTTTACAATTTTACCCAAACGCTGTAAGCTGCTACGGCAAGCCTCTACCTACCCAGCTCCACCGCTTCCCTGAAGAGCTCCAAAAAGCTAACCAGCTTCCCCGCAGTGGATCCCCAAAGGACGCTCTTTTGCCGCCTGAGCGCATCTGACTCTCCCGAACAGCTTCTCGCTTAGAAAGGCAGAATCCCAAGCCCCCCTGCTATAGGGCAGCACGTTCGGTGTTACCGTGGTGTCGCGTTAAAGAACGGCTTCTCTTTCTGGAAAGAATCCTATCCGATTCCCTTCTCCGTAACAGCCGTGACCCCTCCTTCGCCATCCGGAATGTAAAAGTAAACTTCCTCATAGCCTTCGCTTCTGTTGTTCGTCCGAGGGCTCTTCGCCTTGCCAAACACCTTGCTGCAGCAGCTCTAAGGAAACGCTTTTTTTTTTTTTCTAAAAAGCACACCAAATCCTCCAAAATTGTTCGTGGGTTACAGTCACGAGCAACGTTACACGTTTTACAACTTCACACGTGCCACACCTGAAATCACCACGCTCGAAAAGACGATGTGTATCCCAGCCTCCGCAGCCGGTAACGTACATACAGTCACCGTTCCTTCCTTTTGTTTGCCTGCAAGCGCTGACCAGGTCGCTTGCCTTCTGTTGTTTTCCCTGAACAAACTAGTCCACTGGGATGTCGTCCGGCGGCTCATCTATAAACTTTACGAAGCGCCTCCGATAGTTCTTCAGTAACCAAGGGGGAAAACTGGCACTTTGAAGACCTTCGTTCCATTCCTGGCTTTGCCACAGACCCACCGTAAGCTCTCTTCTCCGTACCGTGGACGAAAAGCGTTTTGTACGCGCAAAAGTAGTATCGCTGAAAGCTTCTGTCCACGAGACTCAACAAGCAATCCAGCGAGAAAACAGATCTGGGTTTGTAGTGGAATAGCTGCGGTGGCCTTTAGAATGAAGACAGGACCGGGGATTATGAGAAGACAAGGGTAACGTATTCCAAGACCCATTTCAAAAGCGAATTTGGTACCTAGACGTCCGTGGTCTTGCTGGATTGAATAAGCATCACCGGTACGTTTACATAATAAACACACATCATTAAAAGGCCGTAACTATCCAGAAGGATCTACTTACTCTACACCAAGAATAACTTGCTTGTTTAGTTCAAACAGTTTCCAAAACGACAGCAACTAGGTTGGAAAGAAAATATTCTTAAGTGGAAAATACAGCAGTCCACAAAATAACATTCCTCGAGAGGAGGAACTTGAAATTCACACCTCATACTGGTAAAACAGCTCCATATGGAAATACCCAAAGTCACACTTTGGCTTTGCAAGCCCAGTTAGTAGAAAATGAGGCTCCGCAGATTTCTACATTAGGCTTCAGACCTAAACTCATTTAAATGTTGAGACTGTCCTAAGCAGGGGGTTAGCTTAACGTATAGCTGAGGTGCGACACCAGACCCCACAACCTCTCTTCCCTTCCCCGAGCCCCGTGCCAGCAGCGGGCGGTCCGTTACCAGTCACCACGCAGCCCCAGCAGAGCCCCAGCCCGAACGCCGAACTTGGCACGACTCGGGCTGCCCATTACGGGGAGCTTTCAAGCCTTTTACACCAGCGATAGAGGCCATTTTCAGAGAGGATGAGCTCTTGCTCATTCCTCCCAGTCTAAACACTCAAAGGAGCGGTTGTCACAAATGACCATTCAGAAGATACTGAGGTGGGGGGTTTTTTCCATATAATTTATTCATCTTCTTCTGTAACCAAGGAAACAGAAGTGATTTTTCTCTCTCATCCAACGTTTGCTCTTAAGGGTCGGCGTTTTTTAATCCACAGGGTCTAATAGTTGTTGAAAACTGAATGCCAAGTTACATTGAAAAGAGGTCAGCGTTTCAGACACAGAATCTGGACGTCAGTCTCTTTTCTCTCTTTTTTTTTTTTTTTTTTTTCCTCCCATTACCTATACCCCTAGGGCTCCCAGCACGTGTGGCTGCCCTCTCCTGTCTTAGCTATCTTGAATATTTCAAGTCCAAGCTTTTCCAGCAAGTACTGTCTTTCGTTACCTGTTGGTCCCAAGCGTAACAGAGCATCTGTCTCAAATGATAAGACGCACCGTCAGAGTCACTCGGAAGAACCTGAGCAGGGAATTGCTCGTGCACCGCCATGAACCACATCCCTGTTAGTCATCAACTTAGTTACAGCCTTCCTAGTAATGACGACTGCATCGAGTCTTTAAGAAGGGCTCTCTCCCTTCAAAAGTACTTCTGTAAGACAATAACAAAGCGCTTACAGCAAATCCAGAGAGAACAGCAAAGGAGTCCTGCTACGTTGTCTCAGCCTGACTCGTCTCTTCACGGCAAGCGATTCAACTCCACTCACCTAAAACACCAGCTGTGCCCCTTCTTCCCAGTGCCCTTCTCTTCCGTAGCGCTCCCCCAAGTCCTGGGTGGGGCTGATCTCCTGGACAGCAACTCTTCCCCTCATTCCCTCCCCTTCCTGTTCCCTGGGACCTGTGCTAACTTGACATCACTCCTCATACACCGTCACCACTTCGCAGTTCCCACCATGCACCACACTTCCTAGGTCTATCTCAGACAGCACGCTACCTCCTTTCCTGTCTTCTTGAAGAACACATCACATCATCATCACATCCGTCACCACATTCTTGAATCCCTCTCCCTATACTCCAGACATAAAGCAATTCACAGCCTGCAACATTTAACTCTACCGTTGGTACTTCACACAACGAGCCGACGGGCTCGAGAGGCCCCGTGGGCAGCATGCCGTACACAGACACACGGACAAAACTCTCTGAGCCCAGAGAAACAAGGCAGAGGAGCCACAAAAGGGGAGACAGCGCCGTACTACAGAAGGGGTAAAAAAGACCAGAGAAAAGCCAGCACCTTTCCTAGCAATCCCCGAGCAGTAAGTCTGGGAGCTGAAGCAACCTTTCTAAAAAGGCACGGCATCCTCTCATTCGTAAAGCAAAAGGGATGGGTTTTTCAGCGTAAGGTAGTTCAACAAAAGGCAGCCTTTTCACAGAACTGCCTAGATGGGAAAAGACCCGTAAGATCGTCTAGTCCGAGCGTTAAGCTAGCGCTGACAAGTCCCCCGCTAAACCACGGCCCTAAGCGCTGCATCTGCACGACTTTTAACACCACCCAGGGACGGGGCCTCCACCGCTGCCCCGGGCAAGCCCTTCCAAGGCCCGATGACCCCTTGGGTAAAGAAATTCTTCCCGATATCCGATCTACACCTCCCCTGGAGCAACTTGAGGCCGTTTCCTCTTGGCCTAGGTAACATTCACCTGCTTCGGCAACTCACGGGGCAGCCAGGCACACCCAGTGCTCGATCCCACTCACTAGCCCAGCTTCACACCGGAACAAAATGAGCTAACGGCACATCGCGTTCCCCTACGTGCCAAACGGCACCACTTTGCCGCCATCTGAAGCGAAGCGTGCTGTGCAAAAGCCCCCGGAGAGGCTGTGACTGCCAACAAGGTCTCCTTCCGAAGGTCTTTGCCGATGAGCTGGAAACGCAAAATACCCCCATCTCTATGGCCAGCCACTTCCGCTTACTCCAACACATGGCAGGAAATAATCATAGCTCCGGCTAGTCTTCCTACTTCTCCACCTTTGCTCCTGGGACCGAATCTTTTTGCAAAGACAAAGAATCCAACAGAGGCAGCCCCAACGACAGAACAGGAAGTCTTCGTTCTCTGATCTCTAATACTAAGTAATTCCCTCGTACTGAGCCTAACAGCAACGCGACCCCAGCAGTCATTGCCCAGTCCGATGGCTGCTACTGGCTTAACCATCAGCTGTACTACTTGTGAGGCTTACTTCCTGTACCACCGTGAGAAACAAAAGAAAAAACCCAACGTGGCTTCAAAGGTATGCCAGGGGAGAGGCAAAAAGTCATCAGCAGACTGTGAACTTAAAATACCACAGAGCTTTAAATGTGCAAAATACAGACCATTTGAGGCAGTAGCTCATTTGGTTCTCACTATCCAGCAATTCTGACGGCAGTAACTGGCAGTAGAATTACTGCACAATGTCATCCTTACGGAACATAGGGTACTCTCAAATTAAATTGGTACTACTTCTGCGCTGCCGTTAAGATGACTTATTTGTTTCTGATTAATTAGGTTTCAGCTTCTTTCTTTCTGGCATTACATTTTCCTCCTGTTCTGTCTATCTGGACAGTCTAGGTCTGTGTTGGCACAAATCAGTCACTGTAATTCTGGATCAGAAATCTGTGGCTTTGATGAACCTGGCTTCTGGTTCCTGTCAATCTCTACTGCGGAGTATCACGAGACGCGCAGACATACAGACTCGCACGCACTCATACAATGCGAAATCTCTGCAAAGGGCGAGGGGGGGGGGGGTTGCGGGGCAGGGAAAGCAGCCGTGACAAGGTCGGCTTTTTTGGAACCACAGATAGGTGCCAACTAAAGGTCCTAGCAGCTCGTCTGCCAAAGCTTAAAAAGCTACGACAAACATTTGTCTCCTTGCTCATTTGAAGGCCTCATCATCGCTGGAGTGCTGGATCGCTGCAGGAAAAGGCTGGGACGGAGAACGGAGCTTCACCAGCGTAATCTGTTGCTACACGTCTGAAGCCAGCGGAGTTACGGCAGTCAAGGATCCGGCCATCGGTATTTTTGGCAGACAAACTCTGCGGAGCCCGCGTTGCCGCCGAATTGTCATAGCCTGACACTGCTCTTGCACAGCAAGAAGAAACCACGAGTGAAGAATTAAACCTAACGGAGTCGCAGCAATTTGAGGGAGAGAAGAAGCTGAGGTATTTCGCATCGTTCCATGTGAAATTATGTAACGCTTGGAAGTGGTGCTTTTTTTTTGGCAAACAATGTATGGGGTCTCCAACGCGCAGATGGAAGAGCAGCTTATATTTAATAAAATAGAATTTGACATTCATGGCACATTATCATATACAGTCATACATTATGTATGATATAGACTTGGTATAGTTTACACACAGTCTAAACGTTTATCCTACAGATGGACAGGGAATTAGAGGGATAATAGTCTACATTAGAAAAACATTCCAAATGTGCGCTTTTCCAAACGCAAGTTAGTGGAAAACGGGTTAGAAGTAGAGGACAAACAGTAATGTCTTTGCAATTTCCTTTTTCACGCGCTCCCACCAGCCTTTAGACATGATCCCAGCAAATTAAAGTACTTCTAGACAAAACGGAAGTCATGAACTTTTCAAGTTTAGGGAGGACAAAAGGGATCTACTACTTGCTAATAGTATTTTCCACCAACACTCTCGCTTTTTACTCATCTCGGTAAAGAAACAAAAGAGGCTAGTCACCGTTGACTGCTGCTCGCTGCAGGTTTCATAAGCAAGCATAGACAGCAACTAAGACCGAACCTCATACTGTTCCAAGCTACTGCCAGCACCGCAAATACCACTGCCCCCTTCAACCCTCGTGCGTATTTTCAACCGGTTCCTCCCGAAGAGCGGGAAGAACATACACTGGAAATGCCTGTCAGTCCACGGCCAGGCAAGTTGAGCAATACCACGCGCGGCTCAAATGAAAAGCTAAGTTCATAATTTCCCGTGATAGTTTTTAACAAAAAACTAAACTATTTTAAAATAGAAGCGCTACTGTTAAAGGTACCTTAATTTAGCAGAGGCTGAATCACTTACCTCACCGCACAGAAGCACAACACACCAGATTCTCCGGCTCGTTAAGCCACACACGTCTACATACAGCACTGTTGAGAATGTTATAAGCAAAATATATACCTACAAATCCTTTTAATTAAGCTGCCTATCTTAAACCTTGATTTACAGATACTAATTTGTATCCCTAGATGTCCATTTTGTAGCAATGTACATCTTCCTTCTAAAACGCCGCTTATTGTGCAGAACTTCGTAAAAAAAGTCACGCGAAGTAAAGCTTTCCATCGAAGTCCGACCTGAAAACTTTTTTTGTGCTTTAAAGCAGTAAACACTGTCACGTTTTCAAATACTTAAACAACTTCATAGTGCATTTTGCTATCTTCCACCCTATTCACAAAGTCCTGCAAAAGCCATTTATAACTATGAGTCTCTGTCAAATCATCCTCATCGTAGAATTACCCACTTTTTAAGACGGCTTTCAGCCTCAGGTAGTTTCATTGAGAAACTACACTTTTCCAGGTACATCGAACAAATGCCTCAAACTGAAATTTTCAACACTTCCTTTGGCTTCTCAGATTGCACTGTATGCTTTTCAAAAAAGGAAACTTTCTCTTTACAGGAAAAAGAAACCTTCAGTCATTTCAGCATAAGTTATTTTTAGCTCCCTGGGGGGGCTGTGTAAAAAAAAAAAAAAAGCAGAGAGATAAAATTTGCTTTTAATGGAAGAAACGGCCATTTCCTGTTTCTGGATCATCTGTATTGTTTCGAGGCGCGTTGCTCAACCCTCCAGGAACAAGGCATAAGAAAAAGTTATCATGAAGAGCAGCTTATTTGCTATTCTGAAACAAGCTTGATTTCCTGAGCCAAAAAGTTAAACAGCATAATTTAGTAATTCCTTCCTGCTCTTTGTACTCCTTCGTTTACAGGTTTGTTCACATTCATTTTTTTACTGCATCCGTGCACAATGTACACAGTCCACGCTTCCTCCCAGCACATTCGTCAACTCTACCGAGAACTTCCGTAAAACACACAGCAGAGCTTTGCAGAGAGACGGGAAAACGTCACTCTCCGTTCACATCAACGTTTTCAAGGCAGAGAACAACCGTTGTGTTCTTCAACACGGCGCGATAACGCTAGATTGAAAAGAAGCTTTCAGTGAGAAGGTACAGCCTCAACGGGAGACGAGAGGTCCGACAGAAACTTTGCCAGCTAGGCAGAGTACAGAATCAGTGTCACCGAGAGTCAGGTTAGGATCACTTTCTCTTCTCACCTTAAGGTATACTGCCTGGTCAGAGCAACACAGTGCCATTTCCCATCTCTGCTTACGACGACTTTGTTTTGCATAACAGCACACCACTTCCAGAGGACTAGAAGAGCCCTGTGGTTACATTACGAATTTGAGAGTAACAGGCGTATTTTGTGGGATCGTAACCAAAAGCGGCTCAGCGGCTTAGAAGTTACTGAGCAACTTTCAAATACTTTTCAGGAAGAAAAAGCATTGGCACCACAGCAACATCCTTCAACTGAATTTCTAAGGGAAACTCATCTTCTTCCTCCAATTTCTGCTCAGTAATTGGCTGTTAGCACAAGACCAACCCATGAAAATCCAGTCTGAAACCAAGCCCTAACCGCCAACTACCTGGCTCAGCAGTAGGCAACAAAAGTAACACCACTCAGAGGCTCTATTTTTTTTTTTTTTTTTTTTTTTAATTTCCCCCCCACAAGCAAGCTTCAAATCGACTCTGTTCCCTTGCGAAGCACAAATCAGGCCTGAAAGGAGTTCGCGTTACAGCACGCTCTCGGTACTTTCGTCTAGCGGTTTGAATTCACCCGGCTAAAATGATGAGGTTCAACACCAGACTTGGTCTGTGCAGAGGGCAGACTCTTCGTAACCCAAGCAGAGCACTCTTACGCTACACAGAGCCTACACTCGCCGCATCGACAGCACGATGCCAGGGCTTTTTCTCAGTCTCTTTTTTTCCACTGCCTGAACTTCTTCATCTCGTCTAGTCACCCCGCACCAAAGCCTTCAACTGAGTTAAGCGTCACGTAATGAAATACGTCCTCCTCGCGGATTCAGACCAGCTGCCTGATCTTTTCCTTAAACGCGACTTAGGACTTGCGTTTCCCATCTTTTCCCTCGTGCTGTCCTCCCTCCCCTGCTGTGCACAACAGCCCCTTAGAACTTATTTCCCCACGGCAAAGATAGTCACGCAGCAAAACCGTGTCGCTCCCCCCCGCCTCCGTAGAACAAGCCGGACAGATCTGAGTTGCAAGTCCCTCCGTCTCCAGCGTCTACATCCATTTTTCAACTCTTTCCCGCATTTTCTGCAGTTGGGGATAAAGCCCTTCTCACACACGTTGCCTTACTTCAGGTTCACTTTGCACGCTAGCAAAGCGTTTAGGGGGATGCAAGCGCTAACTCCACCGGTGCTAGCGTAGCAGTGCTACGGTACCCTATGTTTCTTCTGTCAGTGCCGTCCCTAAATCCTAGTCCCAAGACCGCTAAAACGAACTCGGTAATAAAAGAGACAAAGTTCCAGTACATTACAAGTCTTTAGCAGCAATATTCAAGGTAATAGCTCTCGCCATAATAATCTGTCATGCAATTTTAGACTCAAAGTTCAAAATTAATTACAAACACGAGACAAATCATACTGTTAAAACATATATTATAAACAAATTATGCCCTCAAAATAGGTAACTTACAGCCTGGAAAAGTAATTGATAAACCTAAAGTGCTCACAAATAACTGCAAAAATGACAGGTCAAGTGATCGCTGAGTGACCAACCTATAAAACTAACCAGCACAAGACATAAAACACAGGAACCGGGACTGCCACTCACTTGATCGCAAACTGTAAATAAACCATATGGGCTTTTCCCACCACCCCCCCGCCCCAGTCTCAGTGCTGATGTTCCTGTACCGCATTTCTAATAAACGAGACCCTTCTATCTGTTAAAAAGCATTCTCGGCCTTCAGCTCGATCCACTGACTCTGACCTAGAATTAACGTTTTTGTTCAGTAATCACTTCAAAAAAACCAACCAAAATAATAATACTAAAAAAATCAAGGCTCTAGCAAGGTCCTGCTTCATTCCAACCCCAAATTCTACGCGCTTGACATTTTGTCATCGAGCCTTTGCCTGTCCAGCTGTCTCGAGAGCTTAAAATGACCTAGCCTCCCGCACCTTCCAGACTAGGCTACACACAACTGTGTCAAATCAGCGATCACATCACAGAGTTTTATCTACCTTCCAAAGCTCCGGCTATCTATCACAAAGTTACTGGCTCTCTGACGTATCATCTGCTTCCCTATGGACACACAGATCTTGGACAGCTATCGCACTAATTTCAGGTGACACCTAGTTGTCCTACCGCCCTGTCTGGAAGAGCCCACGATGGGCTGACTGCCAGCTTAGCTCCCAGCTACTCTGGCTGAGGGACAACAGCATCCTCGAGCTCTTTGTTACCGACCATCCTCTAGAAACTCCAAGCCGCCTCCGCACGGCTCTGGTGGTAGAAAGGCTTGGTAAGAGCGCTTCCTCGTCCACTTCGGGCGAAGTCAACGATTCCCGCAGCGGTGCTGCTGCAGCCTTCCTCGGATAATCGACAGAAACCCCCCGAGAACAGACATACCCTCAGACACAAGAAGATCACAGCCTAAATCCAGAAGAGGACCTCTCCCTCCCAAGACCACCTTTTGTGCTTACTGTTGCGATACCTCTGAACTGACTTTCCTTGCATCGACCCCTGAATTTCCCAACTTCCTTATTAGGATGCGCATTCAAACTGATTCCCCCCGCTCCCGAGGAGCGGCAGCGTTTTTTCCCACATTTCAATGCAATTTCCAAAGCCAATTAGTCAACAACGTAACCATATCTACTATCTATTGTTGTCTATCGTCTACTGTTTGGCCACGGAGCGTCTAACAGATACCGTACAACAAAAACGCTCACTTCAGCAAAGAAGCACAGCACAGCAGCCTTCTTTAACACCACCAAATACGCACTTACATCCTCGTTGGCCCCGTCAAGGTAACAACTGTCTGGCATTCCATGCCAGCTGATACCGAGAGACTTGCACAGCACCGCTTACTGTACATGATGTTAACTCCACGGTACTTCATAAAACCCACAGAGAAATGATGCCACTGAAACCAGAGTAAGGCGTTAATACTGTGCATTGTAATCAAAGTGAGAGATATGATTATTATCTCTGTGTAACCAGAAACGCTGAAAGGTTCTAACGGGAAAAAATAAAACCATCTGTTTACTCTAAACCATTCAACGAGTGCTTTAGGACAATGCCATCCCCCTAAAGCCTGTAACAACTTGGGCCTTGAGCAGAGACGCAAATTGATTGCATCCAAGCATGTTTTGCCACAAACGGCTGAATCAAAACATCATCGAACAAATAGCAACTTCTGCCGCACGTCACGAAGACAAGCAGAAGATGTTTTCCAGACCCTGAATCTGCAGAAAGGAACACGATCAGCGGCCGCCTGCTCAGCCAGGTTTAAAAGAGCCACCGTATTTCTTTGTTTTACGAAGCCCACAGTGCACCTCGTGTTCCGTACATACCCATCCGGGCGCATGAGGCTCAACATCCCTCGTCTGCACTCCTATACGGCTAAGGAAGTCCAGTTCTCTGTGCCTTGCAGATGCGCTCACCATACTTTCAACAGCTGTTAGCAAGCCCCTGGGGACTGACAGTTCACCCGGTGCTTTAACAGGGCTGTCAGAACAGGGCTTTCCCTTGCCTGCAAGACAGCGTTTTAGTTGCCCGACATCACTAGCACTGACCTCAGCTGTTTTGCCTCTTCCTCCTCCCTCGCAATGTTTTTCCCAAGGGTTTACGCTTAAGCCCTAGGTCCGCAAGGGTGCGCCGTTCCTGGCACAAGCGCTGTCGCCTAACAGGATCCGCCTAAGCTTACGAGAAGCTAGGAGGAGAACGGTACTGGTTAGCATTTGCTTTCCTCACGGATTCAGATACTGACTCCAGGCAGCCCAGCTTTGAATCTACCCTTCTGTAGATTAAGCTTGTTTTTCCCAATTTATGAAAGAATTTTTTTGTTTACATCTACCTCGAGGAAAGGGGAACGTTGCTTGCCTGCCCCAAACACGCACACATCCGGCGCATCCGTCTCTTCGACGCTCTCCGAATGAGGATTCTGAAACAATACCCTGCTCCTGAGAGCGGCAGGGGAAACACACAGCCCATAGTTCACAGGTAGTCGTTGGGCTACCCGTCTCCCACATGACAACAGTTTTCTCCGGTTGCGTTTTCTGTGGGTTTTGAGATAGCCAAGGCACAGACAGCCAACGCAAGTCTGGAACACTGAGATGCTGAGGCTCAGCACGCAGAGGTGTAGCGTACGTGCCTACAGTGACGGGTACAGGGGATGTGTTGACAAGCACCCAAGTATTACCATCTCACCGACAGTAACGCCTGGGTACCTGCATCCCCTCACGTAAATCTAGGCTTGGCTCGCTCTAAGAGAGAAGTGTTTTTCATCCTGGATTAGTATTTCTGTTGAACTTGGAAAGAGGAACCTCACTTCATCCAACAAAGATCTGCTGGAATACAGCACGGATACGAGCAGCTTCAAAGAGCTTTCTCAAGTTTCATTGCTAACAGAAGCGATGCAGGATTCCAGTTTAAGCGATACGCCGCAAAGACACTCATCAAGGCACAGCCTTATAATTACGGCGCAGGACTTAGGCGGCGTTCCCAATCTGCCCTTTGTGACCAAATTCCCCTACGTCTCATTTCATCACCTGTAGAAAAAAAAGGGGTAAGACATTTTTACCTGTTTTGCCCATCTCGTCCAGGTAAACAAGCACGTGTTTTGGGTGGGGTTTGTTTTTAAGCAGTTTCAGCAAAGAGAAGCCCTTACTGATGTTTTGCCCTCACAGGTTATTATTAAGTGTGTAAACAGAGATACCTATACTGAAAAGTTTTTAGACTACTGAAGCATGACGTACAAAGCGCTGGAAAGGAATCCCAGAAAAACCACAGTCAAGTGACCCACCTTAGAGCAGACAGCAGGCTAGCCAGGAATGCGGTGTAGATCCCACGGTCTTCGGTCAAGTGCTCTGTCTCACGCTCAACAACTGCCTTCTTTTTGGAGGAGCTTCTTGGAGTCTCGGTGTTTTTCTGGAAGGAGTAAAAACAATAAAAAAGTTAACACCGGTTTTTAAATTCCAAAGCGTTCCCTCCTGTGGTTCCCCCTGAGTAGTACTCAAAGCCTACGACAAAGTAGCACGTGAGTTGTGGCGACCGAAGCGCACGAACCTGTTTTTCTCCATTGTTAGCATTGCTGGATTTTCCTGTCAATCTCTTCAGTATTAGCTGTGCACACCTATTTTATTAACACTTGACACATACTTAGCGTAGCATTCGTTATGAACGAAACGCTTAAGTGGGTTTGTCTTTACTCTGAAGGGCTTACAACTGACACAGACAGACAGACAGCAGGAGAAGCGACGCTGTGAGGAAATCCAGAGATAAATACACACTATACATCCACATCAAGTTTCTACCCCCACATCATATCGGGAATTAAGTCAAGCGTAACACGCAGCTGGGTCCAGCTGCAGAACACAGCCCTGTTGTTCACGTAGTGGGACTATACAGACCGCTCACGCGAACAACATCTCCCACCGCTGAGTAGCACCCTAGTGACTTACCCCAACAGCTCTACCGACAGAGCGTTACATCGCTCCAACGAACAACCCTTGACGGGAACCGCGAAAGCAAAGCAGGGAAGCAGGAACACAGCTGGAAGCAGAGGGCCACTCCGGCGGGCCCACGATGGGCTGCCTCATACGAAATAGCGGAATTCCACCAACTGCAGCACTACTACGCCATTTCATACTAGCAAAGGATCAGAACCGCTATCTATCACGTTATATCACGTTCGGATGACTTTCATACCTGAAGGCTATGCCATGACCCGAAAGAGCTCAGGAAAACAAAGCGTCCAATTCAGATGCCGGTGTCCCGGGGGGGGGGGGGGGGGGGGGGGGGGGGGGGGGGGGGGGGGGGG
>JAVKLA010000007.1:35367091-35403974 GCA_034782735.1 Sagittarius serpentarius | reverse complement strand
CCCCCCCCCCCCCCCCCCCCCCCCCCCCCCCCCCCCCCCCCCCCCCCCCCCCCCCCCCCCCCCCCCCCCCCAAACACAAAAACAAAAACAAACAAAAAAAGCCCCAAAAACCCCACCCCACCCCGCCAAACCATCGCCCCACTGCTGCAGTAGGATGACGTCAGGGGCTCTGCTTTTGTTTTTTTTACAGTTTGCACTGGAGAGAGGAACAAAAAGATGGAAACTTCAGCAGATTCCGTGCGCAAAGCAAACAGCTTTAAGCGAACAAAAAAACGGGTCCAGTCCGCTCCCAGAAGAAGGGAACGGCTGTCTAGAAGCCCATCAGTTTGTTGGTCTTCCACTCGTATAGCTGTCACTTCTAAGAGTGTCGAACATACACTGGGATATGTTGCTCTTTTGTTCAAAACTCGTGACTGATAGATTTTAGAGCAGAGAGGGAGTTCAAACGCTTGAAGGCAACGACAGGAATTCTGCAACAGCGCCAAAGCTCGAGATAACGTGTATCTGTCCCTAGTCTGCAAAAGAGGGCACGGCATTGCCATTTATAACAGGAGACGTCGAACGTTCCGTACGGAGCGATTTCAAAATGGCATCACCCTCCAAAATAAACCTTCTACATCTGTGGTAGGAGTAAGTCAATTGCTTTGTTCCTGCTGCTGTCAACGTACCGTAATGCTGCTGCTTGGGGTAAGAAGCAGCACAGCAGGGGCTACGTGTCCGTCTTCAGCCTATAGACAGAGCGAGCGATCCGCCACCTCACTGAAAAGCTGGTGTTCTCAACGGCCTCGTTTGTTTGCAAGAGAGAACTATAAGGGCAGACCCGCAGTTCGTTTCCACTCCTGCTTACGAATCCTGGGTTCTGACAAAACTCCTCTCCCAACCGTAAATACCAGGCCGGCACCTTCTCACCATCTCGCCAAGCCATTTCTCCACAGAGGCACTGCTTGTCCCAAAACCCCCGAGCGCAGAGCCATCATTTGCTCGCTGCTTCTGGGAATGAACGAACAGCAAAATAATCACGCTCGGCACATCCTCCTTCCCTTGCCGCAAACTCCCCGTCCTTCCCCTCCGTCTTCTCTTGAAAACGAGGCCAATGTTTGTGAACGGGCACCGAGGTTACTGCACGCCCTGGGACCCTTTGCCTTGCAAGAAACCGACGCTCAAAAACGGGCAGAAGGGCGATGCTACGCCAAGGAACGGCGTTCCTCAGGCCCTAAGCACTGTAGGAACACTTGTCAAGACCGACACTCGGGCAAAACCAGACCGAAATTATAAAGGTGTCCCATTAGCCCGCTTGATGAGCTCATCGCCTTCAGAGGAGTAACGTATCGGCCCAAAGGCCGCCACACACTAACGTCTGTACTAGCTAAGAACACGAGCTGCGCCCCACGACAGGTTACAGTCCAAAAGCACTCTTCTCAGTCACCCTTCTCTCCGATCGCTTCCCGCTCGCTTCGAAGCAGGAGCAATTTATTGCTGGCTGATATTAAGCAAATTACGACATCCCAGAAGTCTAGCGCATCTGTGCTAGCTAACACCTAAACAGAGAGAGGAACGCTAGCGTCCCAGTAAGAATCACTGTTTTTTCCCTTATTTCTGCTCACGGGGCTGAAGGTGCAAGGAATCAAACAAGAAGAAGGGTGAGGTTACCGTGTGCAGTTCTAGTTACAATCTCAGTAATTAAACAGATAACTCAGTCTAAGTATTTGCAATTTCCTAAAACGGCGTTTGTTAGTGACGCATCTGGATCTCAATAACCATTACCTTCTGCTACCTACAGGTAGAGATAATTATCCACGAGTAAACGATTACCGATGCTATAAATTACCTACAAAAATTTGGGCTGGGATTTTGCCAATCACCATTGCAATTAATTAACCAAAATTGACTAGCTGGCTTTAGACCAAATATTTCCTCATCAGTATTCAATGCCAGTGCCTACAAGATGAAGGAAATAAACCAGAGAGGAGAGACAGGGAGAAATCCTGCACAGGTCGGAAAGAGATTAAAGCGGCAGAGAGGGAAGCGGCAATGGTTTCTAAGTGCTTGCGGCGAACGCGCTCGGTTTTTTGCACGTGACGCTGCCCACAGGCAGGGCTGCGCATGGTCTCTGCACAGATCACCACCAGCAGCACACACACAGCCCCTTCCATCGAGGAAGGGAGTCACGGCCGTCAGCTCAGCGTCCTAAGAGTTCTCCTCCGGATCGGGGCTTCGGGCAGATTTCCAAGGGCTGTTACAGCGCGCAGGGGACCCAGTCGCGCTTGAATTATAACGGCTGGGGGAGGAATAGTCGCCACGCCTGAGCGAGACATTTCCAAAGGAACTCCCGATTTCTCAGGTCCTCCATTTTGCAGGAGCTAGTCCAGACCCTCGCAAAACCTCTCGTTTTCAATGCTCAAGGTGACAACATGCGCTCAGTTTCTCTGACTGTACACACTGAATCTTCATCAACCCCCTGTCCTTCCCAGCTGAACGATCACTGCGTGCCATCACGGGGACACTTTTACCGACGTCCGTGCGCTCCACAAACATTCACAACGGCAGAAGTTGCCATTACAAATGGTCAAATGAACTCGTGGAACAGGCACCACGTCCGGCTCAGCACCACCGCGATACCCGATAACCGCTTCCGCCAGAAAACCGCACGGGCACACGAGCCATCAGCCCAAAGCACACGACAATTAATAGCAAGTCTCCCACCCAATGAGAGTTTTCTATCAGCACTCATTAAACCCGCCCTGATGTACAACTGGTCCCGTGAATACAGAGGCAACCACGCACTGTAGCGCGGGTGCCAGTTTAAAACAAGTCTTCACATCTAAGCCAACCTAAGCTAGATCAAGCGCGTGCCTCCGCGCAACCAGTTATTGATTCTGTACCTTTTCTGAGGGATACGACTCACAATGTAAATTTGAGAACAAACCAATGGCCCTGCTCCCAGCTCACCACTCTTTGCCTAGGAACGCTTCCTCCATTTCCTACGGAAGCTGATGAACTAATTGATGCGACTCAGCGCTGACCACCTGGACCAGAGTTAGCGCACGGCAGAGAGGGACGGCCTCCAGTTACTGAAGGCGAACCGGGTGTACGCACAGCTTCCAAATTGCTATGCTGCACGATTCTTCCATTTACCGTACGAGGTCTGCCATTTCAACCTTACAGCTACAGGCAGTTTAAGAGAGCCTGGATTTTCTTGTGCAGACTATCAACTGTTCACCAATACAGGACGCGTACGTGTATTTTGTACCACGGCTCTTAAACATCACCGAAGTCTACGTGCGCGGCAGTGCCGGCACCCCAGTAATGCTGTCGGGAAAAAGAATCCTTTAAGAGTACAGACTCCAAGTCCGAAATCCAAGCTATTTCTTCTCAACTCAGAACAACTCTTCTCCTCTGTCATAAAGAGAAATGTGCAGTTAGTTGAAATGGGCCCGGAATATTTATTTGCTAGTGATTTTTAGTGCTAGTTCTTGAAAAAGTAAGGCACCTCATGCACCGTAAGAAAGATATAAAGCTGTAAATGCTGACAAAAACAGCGACTAGCAGTCATTCTAGACTCTTCTGGAGAACTCATCAGGGAACTTATTTCAAACCAAACACTCTGCAAACAAAATCACTAATAAGGATAATCTAGTGCCTTCCACATCACCTCAAAAATCGTTTTCAAGACGCTTTTCTCATGTCACCTCCAGTTATTGATTTATGAAAAAGCAACAAGATATTTCACTGCATAAAGTAAGATTTTTATTTATTTATGCAGGCCTGTCAGTGTCGATAAAATACTGTGGATGCTAGATATTACTTGCACTCCATATAATTAAGCGAAAGGCCAGAACTTTGTGGAAGTGCTCAACAGAATTCTGATCCTGAGCAGGCAGAAGGGGTGAAGGGAGAGGTGGAGAGGTGTTCCTGAGGGCAGCAGAGCCCTGTCCCCCTGCTACTAACCTGGAACGGTCTCCACGGCTCCCCAAAGCTTCGTGGTATTCCAGGTCAGGGTCCGTCTCCGGAGGTGCCAGACAGAAGATGCAAGGTTAAAAACGTACCACCAACCAACAGCTTGCCAAGGTCAAAGGAAGGAAAAAACAAAACAAAACAAAAAACCAAAACACCAAACCCCCCAAAACCCCCACTAACAAAAAAACCCAAGGAACACAAAAAAGCATCAGAGAGAAAGCCAAACGTTTCCAACTAAGCTCACCAAGCCACTAACCAGACTTCCAAGAAACAGATGCATGCGCAACACATTTCCTAACCGGCTGTACGCGCTGCGTAGCTCTACCTCAGAGTGGAAAGGCACTGGTGTCAGGAAAAAAAAATCTCCCCCATTTTGACGTGTATTTATGTACCTGTTACAATGAAGACATCATTCCTGCTTCTTCTGGGTTATTCTCATTTAAAGTTCATTCAAACATTTGTTAATGAACACTAAATCTTTAGATTACTTAGAATCGCTCTGTTTAATAAAGCGTGTGCGTTTCATCGACATTATTCAAAACTCAAAGTCACTTACGAGAAAATCCACATCACTCCGAGAGAAAAACCTGTCCAACTCCTACGAAGGTCTCGGCAGCATAACACAGGGTCGGACTGACCGAAACGTTTAGGACCATAAGCAGAGTCAGGTTTTCACGAGCTTCATTTTAGAGTCTTAAAACGAAACACACGGATTTCTGAAAGCACTCTAGACTACAATGGTAACGAGGGCGATTTAGGTGCCTGAAGAGCGCGAGGGATGCTCGATACCGAGCGCTTTTGAGGCGCATCTAAGTGGTATGAAGCGTTTAGAGGCAGAAGACTGAAGGCAGCTTAAGCTCTTGCAGATTTTGCTCAGGAACGAGTCCAGACAAAATGATTTTCTACAGGATTACAGCACGTGTACGCCACAAGTCCCTCTTTACCACTTAAAGACTTGATCCTTCTCAGCTCGTGCTTCACGCTGTCGCTTCCGCTTGTGTACGGGTACGCGGAATTTCACATCTGGGCCGTGTTTCAAACTCACTTGGCTGCAAACGTGTTCCTGGCGAGCTACAGCACTGAGCCAAATCAGGGACTCTTTGAAGACAAGAGTAAATGACGGGCCAGGTGTAATGTATTAAAAAAAAAAATAAAAATCAGGGAACAACTACATCTATCTGGCAGGCTTTGGAATAACCGACGAAAAGCACGAAAGACAACTCTGTTTAGCACGGACCATCGCTTGACAGTTCTGGAAGGCTCACGCGAAACTCTGGCTACCGTCCTCTGATGTTGCTGAGATAAGCCCACGACGCTAACCCCATACGTGCCTCTCGCCAACGATGCAGGCAACTCTTTTCGATGAGCGAAGCGTAGGTTAATCCAAATCAGAGAGCCCAGCAGATGTACGTAAGTGACATGGAAAAAAGCATTCTCCTAAAGGTCAGAGCGCTCTCTGGCAGTCTGTTTTAAACTGGTAGTCTGGATTTTACACTTCCAACCTCGCTCTCTTTTCTAGCAATAAAGCCAAAATAGAGGTAAAGTGTTTTCATCGGCTGGATTTAGCTTCTTTTTTCCCCAAACCGCAGCTCTGGTCTATTTTAGAATACAAGAAACTTCACCAGATCCCCCTCTTGATCCGTCACGTTGCCAGCGCAGCAGAATAAAACAGCCTGGTTCCCACCCCACAGCGCCCGCTGCGCCACGGCCCCGCAGCTCCGAAAGCTACAATCCTCGAAGCGCTTGGATGTCCTCCAAAAACATCCCCAAACAAACCCCAAAAGAAAACAAACCCCAAAAGATGAAGGAAAAGCTGCAGCTGAGGGTCCTGCCTTGAGAAACTCCCTGAGACTCCTGACACTACCAGCCTGGTTGGGCTGAGTCCAACTGAAGTCCCCCAGGAACACGGCCAGGTGCAGCCTCATCGCACCTACCCTGCTGCCTCGCTGGGAGCCACCGCGGCATTTGGCGAACTTTATTCTTTCTTTATTCTCAAGGTCATTTCTTGTTTATTTAATCATCCATTGTGCTGGCAGTCTGAAAGGTCTCTTAATCCCCGAGCTGGTTTCTTAACTTTAAATTAGTTTCCAGTAAAGCAGGGCTTGTACCTCACAGGCGAGAAAGCATTGTTTTTAACACACTTGTAACTAACGCTGCCGGTCCTCGGGGAGGTTCGAAGGACCTCAAAGGCAATAGTTCTCTGCCCAGGAGCAAAGAAGCCATTACAGCTTGTACTAGAAGATTTAATAGGTGTCATAATTTATCATGTAAACCGAAAAGTGTTTCTTAATTAAGTGCGTACGTTAATGAATTTTTTAATTTGATCCCTGTAAGTACCTTGCTATTCTAATTGCAATATTCTACACATTAGTCATCCGCTGTTGCCCTTGGCTATTTTCTACCCTGAGAGGGAGAGATAGAGCTTTTCAGTTAAAGTTCATTTAACTCTTTCCACCCAACAAATTAAATTTCCTGTTATTCACACTGGAGACTGACAGCTGCATCTCAGTCCTGCAGCACCCGAAGGACAGCATTTCGCATACGCATCAGCTTGGGTCTCGGCGCGGTCTCCCGCGTCGAGGGGGTGAGAGAGAAACGAAGGAGGAGGCACACGACAGATCCGCAGAGGAAGAACACCGCCTTGCACCGCAGATGCAAACTAGGAGTTTGCTCCCGGCACTGGGAACAGACGCCGTACGGGAAGATTACGAGCAACGGACGCTTCCTGGCCTGGTTTCGTTTCCCATGATTTGGGGTTCATTTCATCACCTTGATTACAGACAACACTAAGCGGCAGAAGTTTTCCAACCCACAGGTTGTTCCAGGTCACAACATGTGCTCGAGTGAGGTGTCAGCTCTTCCGATACTTTTTGCTCATACCCAAAATTCAAGAGCAAGAGGGTGGGAGACTTGACACCGAACATCCAGAGAGCGCAAGGAAAGAAGCAGCAGCTGAAGGTATGGCACGTGGCTCAGCCGCTTCACCGACCACTACAGGAATTCGTTCTCCAGTTGGCAAAGACCAACTGTCAAGACATCAAGTAATACTGAGGCAGCTGACAACGGTGTCGAGCATCTCCGACAATTTCAGGCTGTACCTAATTTCTGCTACCCGAATAGCTTAAAGAAGGGCTTCGAAAGCCTCTTCAACATTACAGGCTACAAACCCGATGACCTTTCTGCAGAGATAAATACTCTTGGGGCTGTGTATGTCAATCAGAAGAGCCACTACCAACCGATTACTCCTCGCCTCTAGTAAGGATACTTTGCAAGCACAGTAAATAAAGTACTTGGACCCCTCCAGACTCAACAGGAACGCAAGACAAAGCCAAAGGGTTATAGCCACGAGCAGGCAAGAAGCTGGTGCGACTGCACACACGCAGCTGCCTCCTTAGCCAAATCCTTCACATTTCAATTTGATCCTGCTTCTGGAGTCTGCATAAACGAATTGAGAGTTTCAACTCAACGATGACTCCGTAAGGGAAAACTTTACATTTTTCAAAGAGAACCTTCACTGTTCTTTGGCGGGGCAGGTGGAGGCACAATGGTCTTACTCTCCATCCTGTCCGCCAACACAAAGGCGCAGTGTGCGGACAATACAAACTCCCCCTTTCCCAGCGTTTGTTTCCACGATATAGATGAAACAATTAATAGCAGCAAGTCATCATCTGTAGAAGCACGTTACTCCTCACAGTCTGCGTCTCCAGGATGAGTAGAAGGAACACGAGGCTTCCCCCTGAACGCTTCTTTGAGCTTGCATGCCAGGTCAGTATTTACAACGAAGCCTCTTCGCTGTGTATAAACCGATGCTCTGCAGAATCGAGAGAGAGCGAGAGCGAGAGCGCAAGAGCAAAACTCTCCCAGGTTCTGGGCTATAAAGAGGAAGCGCAGCACTCGCAGCTTCTTTTCTATGTTGTATCAGTGGTTTATTTCCTGCGTTGAATGCGATGACAGCGTGCGTTTCCCGCTGCTACACAAGCACGACGCCAGTTACACACGAGTCCAATAAGCTGTAATAAGGTACAGGAAGGCCATTCTCTATCTATAAAACCTGAGCTTTCCTCTACCCGTTCTCTTAATTTAGCCTGCGCTACACAATATCAGCCTGTCACGCACCTGAATAAAAACCTCTCTAGGAGTAATTAAAAAAACAATTCTAACTTTGTAAAAGCTGGCGTCAGCGGTCAATTCGCAGGAAGGCCCTTGGAACAGAACTGGTCAAATGCCCTGCTGCATTTCTTGGGGGCACACGCTGTATTCCAAGAGAAAGGCCTTCTCCAAGCCAAGGCAAATCTAATGTGAACTAGGAGCTGAGCTTCACATTAGGCCTCTCAAGACTCCTAGCGACAGTCGTTTCTGAAGCCGGTTGAGTAACCGTCACTGTGCCTAGCCCATAAAAGAAAGGCTGACGTACCAGAGAGCGTCTCCCCCGTTCCACGCGGGTTTTGCGAACAGATGCGCAATCGTCCTGCTAAGACGCCGACAACAAGGAGGCAACGCCTGTGCACGTGATTTACCTAAGGCACGCTTCTCTGCAGGATCAGGACCTAAGCAGTACTACTAATTCCGCCTGTGCTTTACGTCCCCCTTTCAGAGTTACAGACAAACAGCGCAACGAACAGCAGAAGAAATCGGCGTCCCGCCTCATGATCTCCGACTCTGAATGACTCAAGCGCCTAACTGGAAAACCCATTGCTCCGGCACTTTGTCTAACAAAACCCCGACTTCTGCCGTGAAGCATTGTAAGCAGCGTGTCAATAACGACTCGTGCCCGCGTGTTTTCCCCCACCCACCAGAAACACAAACCATTCCAAATTCAGGTAGAACCAAGCAGGACCCGTCCCAAGCGTGGACAGTTGCAACGTGACTTCCCTCAACGGGAACCCGACCAGATCTGACGGGTGAGGCCGTCAACCCAGTGTTATCTCAAGTGTTACGCTACCCTAACAGCTCATCGTTCCAGCGGAACGCTTTCTCCTCCACCTCCTGTCAGCCTTACGCAGTAGCCCCACCTGACTCATTCTATATTAAGATCCAGCAGCAACCGCTCTAATTACTGACTCGGAATTAAATCTGCTTCTGAACTCAGGAAGACAGTAATGCACCACAGTAATTCAGCACTCAGTCTGTTCCCGCCCCCCACCCCCCACTCCCCCCGCCCCTTCTGAGCGCATTATGGGTTTGCTTCTGCTGGAAGTTCTCCTGACAAGCTTACCCATGCAATTAAGTGGATTACGCGGAACACGTTTCAATAGCCTAGGAACCTCCGAGGCCAAGGCGGCTTTGTATAGCAGTACCGCATCACTCATTCAGTTTGCCGCTCGCAAGCAGAGCTTGTGAAATTGAGAGCAACAGCACAGCATAACACACTTCGAGGAAGTGAGACTCTTTACATGGGTGGCTGTCACCTGCTTTTCAACAAATTTCAAAGAGTGTTGCCTACAGCATCCTGCTGTACGAGATAAAATGCATCCTGACACCTTTCTTACTGTATTACGCTCGACTGCTAAAATATTGAGATGCAAGCCTCCCTCTTAATTTAAAAAAATAAAACGCTGTCCAGTAATTGCCAGAGGTTAGATCTTGTTGGTTGATAGCAGATCCTGCCTGTACAGTCCTACAGATGCCAAAGGTTGCCGACTGCAACCAGTTCAAAAAAAGCCCTCTTTGGGTGTCTTGACAACTAATACACAGTTATTTCCGGTGCGCTACGGAGGTGCTGCCCGCTACCGACTATTTCAAAGTCGGATCTCTGGCTACCGTACACCAACAGAGCTCCACGTGAGCTATGCTGGCGTCAGTCGACCTGGCCCGTCTTGCCAAATGACACCTTCTAAACTTCCAGCCCCGCGCCCTGAAGTAGGAACGATCAAATCAAGTCAGACGTGCTTTCCCGTGTTATAATAAATCCTATCCTCAGCTGACCAGTGGTCATGTAGTTCCGATAACCTCAGCAGAACTATCACGAGGACTTTCATCGGGGGAGGATCGGGCCAGCCACGGGCAGAGGTAAGAACTTGCTCACCGCAAAATAATCTCACTCCTCTAGTTCCGCAGCCCGCGTAAGACAAGCGTTAGAGAAACGGTTATTTACCTTTCAGAGAGTTCTGAGGACAGTACAAGCCAGTAATTTTCAATGACTTTCAACAACGCTCTACTGAAGCACACCGCAGGTAGACCTGTCAAGAAACTACCGCCACCACTACACTTACCATATGTTTATGAAGACAGAAGTTAAACATATTTTATCCTAGCGTGGGATCTGACACGACAGTGTCAAACCGAGCTCACTAAGTTTGTCACTCAAGCAATAACATTCTCTTCATATTTATACTTAACCGCTCCTGCTAATGCTATTTCCAGTACAAATTATCTCCTCGTTCCGTATGCAAGATGCTTTTACTGTTAACTACCCAAAGACAGACAGATAAAGAATACACAAAACTATTAACGCATGCTTTAACTTAGACATCCCAGGAATCCCTATTTCCACTGTGCAGCTATCTCTGGGAAAAACAGATGGGCTTCTCCCTCAACTGCCTTGCACTTTTTGCGTGCATCCACAGCTGCACGAATCCCCATTTTGATCTTGGCCCCTTCTTCACAGGCGTGAAAGCATTACGTAAAGTGGAGCACAACAGAAAACACCAGGCACGTGATAGTTCTTTCTCATCAAGACCACCTGGACCGTGCTTTCAGCTGGTGTAAACTAGCACACCACCACTGACACGACCGGAAAGATGCCAAATTTACACCAGGTAAGAACTTGGCCCTTCCGTTCTCTTGCACTATCCACTGCGCTTGCTATCATACCACGGCGCCGAGTGAACCCGCAAGACCTGATGAGAGCGAGGCTATTTTACAGACGTCTTTCCCTTTGGAAAGTGAAACTGAGTACTCGTTTCCTCCGTTTTCTGCGAAAGCTTTGGGAAAGCTTAAAGGCACTCAGGTACGACAGCAGTTCCGGAACAGCTGCCCGCATTTTGACCAATTTCTGCCGGGACTCTCCTGCCTTCAGCTGGACTTCATCATTCCAGGCCTCCTCCACTCCGCCGCACCTGCCCCAGTCCGCAGCCATCTCGAAAGCACTTCTGCAAACGTGGGAGGAGAGGCTCTCGATTAAGCAAGCACCACATCTGTCGGCAGTTGTTCTCCTCGTCATCCCTCCAATGAAGTAACCTGCGTGCTATACTTCACAGACCCTTCCTGTGTCAACATAAAATACCTAGCGACACTTTGTAAAGCTACAGGCAGATACCCACAGCTCCCGCGTGCTTTTTTTCAAGCACACGTGCCAACCTAATTGTAATCCCTAAGAGTTACCTCAATGAAAATTAAATCATCTAAAAGGGGACCGAGAAAGCCCTCTCTCACCTCCTGGTTTATTTTCGCCTATTCTCTTCACCTTTTGCACTGGTAAGAGCGAAAAACTAGAGGAGGGAGAAATGGTTACTAAGTATCACAAAGGGGACTAGAAAATAAAAAAACAGAATGACGTGTTTTTCTGTAAGGTCAGCACTAGTCCAACGCCAATACACATGAATGCCACAAACATCCTGACTTCTCTAACAGCACCAACTGGTGCTGGTGATATTTATCAACGGTTCAAAGCTAACCCTCCCCCTTTATCAGCCCCTTTAATGCTCACGACAATACCGGGACTACAAATCTTAGGGACTTAAGTCCCGTCCTGAATCGTGCAGCCTCCTGTCCCCCCCACTGACGTGGCTGCCTCTTGACTTCCGCATACGCGTAGAGAAGGGGCAGAGGCCCACCCGCACAGCTAACACCGTAGCCTGAGGCTCTCCGGCAGGTTTTGTCTCTTAGAGAAAAGCTGTTCCCTGGGAATTCCCAGTAACCAGGCAGAAGACAAAAACTTGAAGCTCACCGACATCTGGTCAACGCCCTAGAAATGCCCTCTGACAGAACAAAAATCAAACGCCAGTGTCCGAAGCTAATCCGGTGAAGTTCTTACATGCAGCCAACTAACCGTGTGCCCAGCATCCCCATAGAGCAGATGACAGGTGCCCTAGACACTTTTTGGTCATGCTGAACGGCATTCAACGCAAAAGACGTGTGACCTGCCGCCGAGAGCAGCAGTAAGCGGTTTGATCAGAAACAACGTCTGAGCCAAACAAGCTAATTAGTTTACTGCATTTCCCCTTCCTCCCACCCAGCAACAACAAAAGTCGATTTCTGTTTTCCCCTCAGCTTAAGGTCTCACACTATAGGGTGCCATCCTATTGTTGAAACTGTAGCCTGACATTTATAAAAAAGATGAAATGCATGTGTTGGCAATTCCGTCAAAGCAGGCACATCTGCTGCTGATAAACACTGTCAGTTCTTTGTCAGGAGAAACACAGTATCCTCGGTTTAAAAAATAGTAATAACCACTTAAAAAACCAAGCAGCTTCCACCGAGGTAGGAAACTAGCAACAGCAAACGGGGACAGGGCAAGCCTGAGGCTTTGAATCCAACAGATTCATTAACGAAGAAAGGCATTCGAGGAGGCCCTCAGACTACTTACGCTGCGGTGGTGACTGGGAGCTCCAGTCTAACTAAGGATGTCCTATTCACCGTTTTCAGTAAAACCCACCACGTCCAACCTCAAAAGCCATCTCGGAAGACTAAAGAGAATCCCCACGTGAGCGCAGCAAAGACGAAACATCCGCTGTCCTCCCCGTTCTTCAGGCTGCGGACCCGAGAGGGGAGGCAGCCAGAGACGAGGGGAGGCAGCCAGAGACCAGGCGCGGCCCCCTCAGGCGGCCAGCAGCGGGGAGAGGCGAGGCTGGCAGCGGGCACCCGCTTCTCGCCTCCCGTCCCTTGTTGGCTGTCGCTCTTACAGGCCCAACACAGGCCCGGCCCGAGAGCTCAAACAGGTCCTCAGCTATCCGTGCGGCTTCGAGAGCTGCAATCTCGCTCCTGCTTAAGGGCAGCACGGAGGCAAGTGAGAAGTCAAGTGGGAGCGGTGGACAAGAAGGGTGCCTGCGTTCACCCTCACCTGCTCAAGCTCCGTTCTCGGGGGGAGCGGCAGCAACGTGCCATTCCGTCCATTGCTTCGGCCAGCCCTGCAAACGCCGAACACCACTCTGGACTGCTATTTCTTCAAGTCTACAGGAAAACACAAATCTTGTGGTGCAGCAGTGACACCATTGGCAAAATAAAAGAAGTGCAGTGGCTACTAGTTTCAGAAAGATTATGACATTTACACTTGCAAAACCAAAAGCGGGACAGTCGCAGTGAAAGATCGCTGAACTGTGACGTCGCAGTGAAGCGCCCCGTGGCCTGACGACTGAACGGTGCAACTATTTCCATATCACAGGCAGCACTTCCAGACGCTGCCAGCCAGCGACGCGACTCACGCCAGTATTTGCCAGAACAGAACCTGCGCCACAGAGAGGCCGTTCGTTTTAACCGAAGCTTGGAGACCGGACTGTAAATAATTCTCTGGAGCACAAAATCAAAGCCGCAGTTGGATTAAAACTGACTTACGAGAGGTTTCTGCTGCAGCTGGACAGAAATACTCCTTCGCCTACCCTGTAACACGACAGTGGCCTGAAACACAGGCCCCGAGCCACCCCAGCAACGGCTCTTCCAAACTCGCTTACAAAGCGGAAGACCCCGTCCCCTGTGATACCAGGCCGTAGCGGCACTTGCGCCCCCTAACCCCACAGCATCACACACAGCAAGATGAGAAGCCGGGGACGTGGCAACCACAAGAACGGCCCCCAGTTCCACTGCTGACTCTGTTTAGCGTCATCAGAGAGCTGCATTTCGTCGCACGCAGGCTTGTCGAGCTGTCGGGACCATTCCGGAGCGCTTTCGGTGCCGAGTTTGGCTTGCGTTTTCCCCGCAGACCCACCGGCACAGCGACCGAGCTGTTGGGAAGCATTCAGGCAGGCTCTGCAATGACTTTCAAGGACTGTTGCACTATACTGGATATGAGGGGCAGATCTTCATTACAGCAACAGTTTTAACTAATTAGAACTGATTTATGAAATTTTAATACCCAATATTAAACAATTTAATATGTGATTTATATAAGCACGGGTTTTAATAGGTCTTAAAAGAGCCGTTAACCTGAATAGGACAGAGGAGAGTTATGCACCCTCTCCAGCAAAATAACCCAGCAGACCAGGCTGTGACTTGTGGATGCCACGTTAAGACTTTTAAAGATTAACAGCAAAGCAGCACGTGGAAATAGCTGGATCACAAAAGTAAAGCTATTTGAGGATGTGTACGAATCTCAAAACACGTTGTCTTGCACGGCAAGCGGCAACTACAGCTTATCAAAAGTTTCAGGCAGTCTTTTGAAAAAGGATAACTGGCAGAATTTCTCACGGCCTCTCGCTCGTTACTTTACATGTAGCAGAGAAGGTGAGCAACAGCATAATGCCCTGCGTTTGGGCTCGAAGCACATGGGGTTCAGCTCTCGGGTGCACTATCGACAAGTCAGGTAGCTTTGAACGACTCTCTTCATATCCCCTGCCTCAGTTCGCTGACTAAAATGGCCGTCGCGATATTTGTCTCCCCTATAAAATACTTCAGAAGCATTGCTGAAAAGACCGAGCAGCACTCGAGAAAAATAACGCGTCTTGTCGAGAAACTAGTTTACTACAGCACACCGAAAGCAGAAAAAAACCCCACAAAACAAAACAACAAAAAAACCCCCGCAAAACGCTGCAGTTTTTACCCGGCCCTAGCAAGGGCACACACGCTGCTCCTCAGTTTCAATAGCACAGTCATTTTCCACGGGTCTCGATGGGAAGCGCTCCTAAAGTCATCTTGCTCAAAGACTTCGTTCTCACTGCCGCACGCCTGTCAATCATACACCTGCCCGTGACAGCAGAGAGGATTTGGTGACACTAGGCATCTCCTCCAGCCTCCCCCGCTCCTAAGTGGGGCACTGTTACTCTATTACTATCACCACATTGGGCTGCTCTGACTTCACAGGATGGTGCAGCACGAGGTCTACTTCCTTCCCAGCCTCTTCCGTCTCCGTCACGGGTTCTGTACGTCAGACTGAGCGCAGCACGCGGCACGTGAAAGCGTTCTCTCCGCAGCAGTCAGCTGCTTCTCTGTGACTGCGCACAACGTGAAACACGTTCTCCTTTACGAAAGGGA
Organism: Sagittarius serpentarius; assembly: GCA_034782735.1. Classification (NCBI taxonomy): domain Eukaryota; kingdom Metazoa; phylum Chordata; class Aves; order Accipitriformes; family Sagittariidae; genus Sagittarius; species Sagittarius serpentarius. The sequence goes on along the minus strand of JAVKLA010000007.1, from coordinate 35,388,893 downwards.
GGGTGAATTTACACATGCAAAGTAATCGCTGAAGGAAGAGCAATCCAATGAAAAGGTCACCTTTTCGTCTGCAGGAAGACAAATCTTAATTACGGTTAAAGGTAGGAAGGAACGTCAGCGCTCCTCTCCGCGAGTTCTACCTGTTCTGCCCTCGTACCCTGGGGCGATGGGGGCGGACATTCAGGACAGCGTCACAGACACCTTTCTGTAAGAAGCTGCTGTCGCTGCCTGCCACTAACCTGCTTTTGAGTTCATTTTGCTTCTAACCTCATCTTCCGTAAGCGTCCGGGCTGCGATGCCCCTGTTTTTTTCAGCTGCGATGTTTTCGGAGCAAACATGAGACGGCGCAGCGAGACGGATGGCGACGAGACACGTTTTGCAACGGCTTCATACCCACCCAATCCATTAGTGCAAGCGCGAGGGCTGGAAGGCCGCAGGAGGTTCAGACTGGATGCTTCCGAGTTAAAACGCAGGTAAGGCTGAGGAGATTTTGTGTCTCATTATCCCCAAGAGGAAGTGGGGGAACCAGGCACACAAAAGACAGAAGGGATCCCAGTGTACCCTTAATCTATAAATATTTCAGTCGTCCCTCCTCCCCCTCTCCTCAACAACATATGCCAGTGTCTCCTTCAGCTCATGAAAGCCCATTCCCTCCTGCTGTTTCTGAGCACCAGAAGTCTCACAGTGGTGATTAGTGGATTACGTGCATCTCGGAGAGTGACTCCAATCACTTTCCCCCTTGCAAATTGCTCAAACTCAATGCAGCAGCACAGAGCAGAGGGGGCTTTGTCACTGGGGCCCGGTCCTCATTACGACCAGGCGACTTCAGGAGTTTGTTTACATGGCTGGAGCATCATCCTCCTGGGCAGCTAATCAGCCTTTCCCCAGGGCTTCTGCTCTTTGAATACTTAAGAGTAATCACCACCAGCTATCTACACCCAGAGTAGCATCTAAGCAATTTCACCACGTCAGCTGACAACAGCTTGAGGTAATATTAGCCCCCTTATATGAAGACAAGTGCTCTCCACACAAGGATGCTGGAGCTTAGCACCACTCAATAAATCAGAGCAACATCCTGGAAAGCTTGCCATTAGTTCTGAGCCATTAATTTTTGCTGGGTCTTTGACACAACTGTTTGAGAGCACTATAACCTGCTCTCTGAAAGTTAAATTATAAAGAGCAACTTCCCCGAAGGTACTAGTCTACTAACCCATTTAAGGCCTTGGCTAAACACCTAAAATAAATCACTGGAGAGCTGCAAGGCAGAAGGTTTCCTGCTATGCAATACGTGAGAATAAGCCATTCCCTCTCAAAACAAACCCCAGCTGGGAAACCTTTGGCCCTAAGCAATACCTTTACAAGATATTCCATATAGTACCGCACCAGCCAAGTGAAACGAGACATTTCACCGTATGTGGTTCCACGTAACAAGATCTTCCTGTGAAGTCCTTGCCCACAAGTTTTCTTCCCAACGATTAAACGCCAAAGAGATTAAAAATACTGGAAAGCAAGTAAGCCCAAACGTTTCCGGTCCCGTTCCCACTGCACACCTGAAGTCACAATAACTGTGTTCTTCGAGCATCCCTGTAAGCCTGCACTTCTTTAGAAGTTTCCAACGCTAAATAAAATAAATAAATAAATAAATAAATAAAGGAAAAAAGAAAAAACTGGAACGTCCATCATTTTTCAAAGCAACTGCGAGAGCAGTCGTCAGGCGCACGGGGGAGACTGCCTACCCCTGAGCGACGTTCATCAGAAAGAACCCGTTTACTCACTAAAGTAAATCGGCACCCGTGCCTTATCTGACGCCTGCCTGAGGCTGACCAGATCTTGGCTTTGTTACCGTAAAAGTCATTGAAAAGGGGACAGAAACAGTACCGGGGAAAGGCAACACGTCACTTCTGCCTCAAGTTCCTCTACCGATACGGCTGCGAGCAAAACTGAATCCACGGCCATCTTTTTATAGCCGCCCTATTCCCTGCCAGAGATACATATCAGTTGGGGGTGTGTTGTTCTGTTGGGTTGTCTGTTCGTCGGGTTTTTTGTGGGTTTTGTGGGGTTTTTTTTTTGGTTTTTGTTTTTTTCCTCTTCATGGTGGCCCCTAAAATCCTGTCCCGCTTTATAGCAAAACAAGCCCCCATCAAACAATGGGCTCAAACCTCAAAGACATTTAACTGAAGGTTCAAGATGAGAAACTGCAGCCGTGACGTGCACAAGTCTCCTGTCACTCTGGGAAGATCGACTCGAGAGCGTGTGCGCTATACCAGCTTTCTGTGCGCAGGTCTGGAACCGTCCGCCCACCGCGTAGCACCGTAACGTTGCTCGGAGTTTTCAGCGCTCTGCGCTTCTGGATGAGGCTGTAATGGGAAATCCTAATTAAAGGCACAGAAGGAAAAAGGCCTTCCAGACAATTAATAATCAACCTAGCGTTAGGTTAAAACCGCGTTTTAATTGGACTGTAATGAGGCAACAATGTATCTCTGATTCCATTCAAAACTGAAAAGCCTGCTTCAGGTAAATGAAACCAGTGTGTTCATAACGACGAGTAGTTATCAACCTTGTTCCATATGGCACCATAAATTATAAAGAGCAGGTAACGAAGCAGTGCCAAAAAGTAAATACTTCACAGTACCCGTTTCCTTCATCTCTCCGTGGGGGCGTAGTCTCACCGCGATGACCGCAAAAGTCCCCTAACAGAACAAACGGTTCAGGCCACCTACCCGCTACTGCAAGAGGGAGAGGAAGACTTCTGGGTCTGCATTTTTTTCTTCCCTAGAGAAATCCTTGCAAGGGTTTTGCTGTCCCCTGCACGAGAACAGAATAACTGACCTCCTGCCTGTGGGAAAGCTGGCCTACCCGCCCAGGTCTCAACCAACCTATTTCTGCCCGCAGGCTAGCTCTCTTGAGCGTGGCCTGGCTGCGGTCCCGCGACAAACGGGCCACCAGCTCCCAAGGAAGCCCTGAAATGGGACAACAAAGCCACTTTTTTTCTTGGAAACTTCTATTACACTGGGTGAAATAGGAAGAAGCGAAATAGGTGGAAAGCGAGCTGAGGCTGTACAAGCACTGCTGATGCGTCAGGGGGACCCAAGCACCACCAAGGGCTGCATCAAGTAGTACCAGTGACAGATCTCCGCCTCTGTTCAGCAGCTCCGGAAAAACCCGTCGCTGGAGGCAGCACCACTTCTAAGAAATCCATCCACATCCTTTCACTTCTGTTCCTCGCTCCTCTCCCAGTTCCCTGCCTTGCCTAATGCAGACCTCCAGAACAAAACTCCAGTTACGCTGAGGACATTCATCAGCCTTTCAGTCCAAGCCCGTTTCAACACACAGCCGCTGCTCCTTTTCATTCCGCCCTCTCCAAACGGTCAAAGTGCAAAGACGACCCTTTCCAAGGCTGCGCTTACGCTCACGACCGTCACTAAGGAGAAAAGAGAGACTGTATTTTCTGATTTTTATTTTTGCACTGGTCTCTCTCTTCTGCAAACAAGTCTGCTTTTCAAACTCAATAAACTCAGCCAGGACAAAGCTCTATCTCCAATAATAACTCACCACATGATATTCATGCACTACTACGGAGCGAAAATCATTTCTTGAACAACGAGAAAACCGCAACCATCACCTTACCGGCTAAAACATACATTCCTCCGTCTCTTCCAACAGAAAATGCACCTTATGCATCACCTTCTCCGTCTCGTCCTGCGTCTCCCGTGGCCCAAACGCTCTATCGGCCTGTTTACAGCTACGGTCAGTTTTCCAACGGTACGCAAGACCTTCAATTCCACTAGTCAATTAATAATACAAGAAAGCATAGCCTCTTTTGTACTAATCAGGTTCTCTTTAGCACTTAATGCTGTCCACCCTAAGCAGTCACATTGTTTATGCCAATGAAATAAATGACTGTCTGCAGAACAGGTGGGACACAACGCGTGCAGCACAGGAACAGATAAAGGTGCTACTCCTGCTCCTGGTCCGAAAGCACTCATCAGAGGTAAACTTTAAAGAGCACCGCTTCCAAAAGATCATACAGACTACTGACTTGCACCTCAGACTCAGGCAGCAACTGTCTAAGTCACTGTCTGAGGCACAGGACATTCTCTCTGCGGATGGGATACCAAGAGAGAGACAAAATATTCAAACACGACAACAAACTCCCCGCGGACAACTCGCCTTGTCATCCATCTCTCACCTTAATACATCACTGACGCCATACAGCGTTTCATTTTAGACACAAGGGCCAAGAACGCAAACCCTCAGCACAAGCCTTGCTGAGGAAATCTACTCAGCAGGTGTGCATTCGGCACCAAAAGAGAGTCACCTCCTTCCTGTCTGGGCCAGGGTACGCATTCCTGCTGCCAGTACGTAAACGGCAGGTACGTCAGGAAAGAAAGAGGGCAGGCTGAGCCTCGAAAGAAAAGGGATCGATAACTAACTCACCTCAGAAAGCTCCTTGACTCTAAGACATGAATAAATGTGAGACTGTTTTTATTACTATTATTATTTGCAGGCTTAACTAAATTGTCATTTAAATAACATATTGAAAAGTAAACTGCCACCTGCTCCTGCCAGATGTTCTGCAAATCTTTAGCACCACTTCAAGCATGCTACAGCACAGAAGTAAGTAGAAGACTGGACCTCAAAGGTATTTATCTCCCCAGCCTCCTACTGGGCTGTAAGGAGACTTCTGTTACGCAGACTCATCATCAAAATAATAAGGACCATGCTCCAACTGGTTATGTAAATGAGAGTATGTAACAGCACAATCCCCTTATTATTCCAAGGATCCGAGCGCGCCTAAACCTGCTGGGATACGTATGGCAATGCTCCCTCGTAACTCAATTTCCATTCAATAGGAGGACAGGCCTGGAAAGGGCTTTGTTTGTGCTCTCGCAATGTTTTTGAAAAGAAACGTAAACGTTCTCTTGCTTCAAAATACACGCAACTCCTGTAACGATAAATAAAAGACTGTTCTGACATCCTCGTCCATTTGAGCGAGTCCCCATTCTGCGACGTTCCCACTGAAGCGCTGCCATGAGCCTCTCGCGCTTGACACCTTCCAAATCGGGATGCGCTGGGGAAGAGTTTTGTTGCATCTAGGTAACGCAAAGCACCGGCCGTCAGGTCTCTACTTACGCTTAAATTTCTGCAGTGAAGGTATCCAAAATAGCTACAAGTGCGCATCAGCAGGCGAAATGACAGCCCTTTCCTGCCTGTTCCTCCAGAAGCAGTCCTGCAAGCGTAGGCAATTCCCCAAAGCGAAGGAACGCTGGATTGACAGGAAAGAAAAAAAAGCACCCAACACTTAATACTTTTCAGATGAACAAGCGCATCGCGTCGCCACCGCGCGCCCTGGCGCTGCACCGTTTCGTCAGGCTCACCCGCCCACCTGACCGTGGCCTGACTAAGCTGCCGGAAGGAGACCTACGTTCTCCTTTGGTGCAGCACCCCGCAAAGAAGCGTATCTCCAGAAAGCTGCCTGGAGACGTCCAGCAGCGGCACAGCGCAAATAGTATTCGGCCACGACATGTACAAAAACCTGCCAAGCCGTAAAGTTTTGCAAACACCGCTGAACGCGTTCAAGCAACGATAACCTGATCCCTGCGCCCAGCCGCTAACGGAACTTGCGGCTTATATTCATTAAGAGAGTCACGAGTCACTTTTTTTGTAAGATGCCATCAGCAGGAAGAAGCCAATTCCCTACTTGCCGGTAAACAGATGGGACCCTCTACATCCCCTTGCAGGCAGAAGGATGCCTGTAAATAAAAAGTAAAAAAAAAAAATTAAATAAAAAAAAAAAAAAAAAAAGATCAAGACCAGTAGGGAAACGTGACAAGCAAGCCAAGGAAGAGAAGACAGGAATCCGTCACGTAAGCACATTTGCTCACAGTCATACGGCCAACCTTCTCATATCCCCTTTGCCCGCGTTAAAATGCCACTGCCACCCGTACAGGAGGCTCTCCCCTCTCTCCCTGTGAAACGGGGCATTGCCCGTTCGCTTCAATCCCGGCCACCCGCTAAGATCCTCCTGGAGCTCCTGCAGTATTGTCAGTCTCTGTGGGTCCCTTAACCGCTGTGATAAAAGGCAGAAAATTCAGGGTACTCGAGAGTTCTGAAATCGCCTTCCTCCTGTCCCCTCGGGCTGACTGCGGAGCCCATCTGCCTCCCATTTCCACACTCACATCGAGGTCCGTCGTGTACAAAATGAAGTAGCTGATAAACTAGAAAAGCCTGTCAGAACACAAAAGGTCTGTCAGTACACACAGCTTCTTCCCCACAAGCGACATTTTACTTGCAGAGTGAACTATCAGCGGCCAAACGTTCTGCTATTTCAACGATATCAATTTACTCCAAGCATCTCACCTTTGCAACAAGCAAAGTTTTTCTGCTCAGGGGCCTTAGAAAGGAAGAATGGCCTTACAAGCCGGGCCACGGCATGGATTACCGATTAAAACAACACGGATATTCAAGTCTAGTTCCCAGGTACTGTTTCCTTACCGAAAACATGCCTTGGTTGCTTTTTCTACCAAGATCCCAAGCCACGAAAAACGGAGCCTGCCTTTTACTGCGTAAGCTTGCACCTGCAAGCATAAAAGGGTTTCAACTTCGGCCTCCAGACACGGTCTCTTACTACGCAGTCGCCTTACTGCAGGTTTACGTCTCCTTACGGAAGCGCTTTTTATCCCCCAAGTCCCCACACCCCTGGCTGCTATTCCAGCCTCTCCTCAGCTTTCTCCCTTCGTCATTTCAACAGAGGGAGCGTGCCATTTTCCCAGGAGAGATCCCATTCAGTTTTTCGCTCTTTTTCACGGTTTTCTTCAACTTCCCTCTAGTTTCACGTGACTACTAGAATAGCTAGCCCCAGAACCACGCACATCCTTTAAAAGAGCAGTCGCAAGTCTTTTGGGGCACAGGAATACTTAAATCCTCTCGCTGTTGATGCCTTAGTGCCTCTCGAGAACTCTTAGCAGCATCTCTTTAGCTAGAGCCATGCTCACCTCTAGCTGCTTAGTCACTGTGGCCCCCGATTCTTTTTCCGAGTCGCCGCTTTCCAAAAAGGCTCTCCCATACTACAGGCAGGGCCCCGCGCTCTCTGCTTTCAGATGCTTCGTACTTCTCCGCGTGAAGGAGGAAATTCTTCCCTCCCATCACGAAATCCACGTGCCTCTGCATGGGCAAGCAGGCCCTTCTGCTACCGAACATTCCAGACACCTTCCTGCCATCGCTAAGAGTTGCAGTGTGTTTTCTTCTGTGTCACTAACAGACAGTAATGAGGTATAGCAGGGCAGGGCTAAAAAGCTGCTCCTGCAGGCCATCATTAGAATCACACCTGCTCAACACGGACAACCTGGTTACAGTTGCGTTTTAAGACTTCACAGTTAGCAAGTTTTCAATCCCTTTAGTAACGTGTTGTGCGGTAATTTTGCATCATTTCATTTTCTTAATCAAAATATCGTTCGCTACCAAGAGACGTCTATCAGCCAGAATCATAACCTCACCAAAAAAGATATCAAGTTCATTTGACAAGATCCATTTTCCATAAGGCCAGGTTGATTGACATTAATTATATTCAATACGTGTTTCTGCCCCACACTGCCCGCGTGCGGGTGTTGCTCGCTCTTTCCAGGCTTCAGTCTTCATCTTTTTAAATGAGCCTATCGCTATGTCCTGCTTCACGGGAGGTCACGAGGACCTCGACCTCTCAGCGCTCACGAATCCCTCGAACGCTACGACGACCCGTGCAGAAAGCAAAGCGGCGAGCCTTCGGACAGCGCTACCAGGGAGCACAGCAAGGAAAACAGGCTGCATCAAGTGGTATCCGGCTAACCCAACGCCCCTTCTCAAAATGCCAGACAAACCAAGCGATCCAAAACCAGCTGGAAGCAGCTTAACAACAGGCAGCGAAGAGGACACGGTATTCGTTCTTAGCAGTTACAGCCTTGACACCTGCAGATCTATAGCCTTTCCAAAACGTGAGCTTTTGCGAAAAAGCCCCGAGTATTCCCGCGTAAGTAGTTCTTGCCTCCTTTAAGCTCAAGTGCTCTGGATGGCGCGCACACGCGCACAACCGTTACCAAAGACGGCGCAGACGTTTTCTGAAGAGCTAACCAACCATCTCCGCTACGATATAAGGCGCACTTTGCAAGCGAGAAGGCGACGCTGCACCACCAAAATGCTAGTTCATGAACTGCCGGGTATACTGTCGGGTGCAGTCTTGATTAGGCGGACAGGAAATGACAGTCACCTTTCTCGTGTTGCGGAGTAAGCCCTTTTTTTAAGTCACAAAAACGTCTGGCCCGAGAGCGAGCAAGCACGAGAAATCTCCTGAAGGTGCCTATAACCCACTGCCCCGTTTGGGTTTCGGGTACGGAGGCCATTTATATTATTTCGCAACCTTACCTTTGAAAACCTTTTTCTTTACTGTCGTGCGAAATACTGCTTTTGACCGAGAGACTTGCCTCTAACGTGGTCCTGCGTCGAGACATCTGCAGAATTAGTCAGCGACAAGGGTAAATAGTGACAGACACCTCACCTCCAACGCAGACAAGAAATCAGACAGTGAAATTCATTGACTTCTCTCTCTGTTTTTTCACGAGTGACAATAAAGCCACGTGAAGAGGAGTACCAGTCAGAGGGGAAAAAGGTTTTACAAATTACTGAAATGAACTTCTGTCTCCTCTCTGAGATGCTGCCATGCGGTTAAGCCGACTTTTCCAAGATATTAAAAAAAAAAAAACAAACCCCAACAAACAAACAAAAAAACCAAAAAAACATCTCACCATCTTCTGTAACCTTCATCTAGGTACAAATCTCCTTAGGTATTTAAACAACAGACACGGGCAACAGATGACCCAACGTAGTTCATTTGGTCTCTCTCCTTCAGCTGTAACACCGCTAGGCTACTATGGCTAACTCTTTTGACAACTGTGTATTGTTTCAATTCTCATTCCAATCTGAAAACAGAGTGACACAACTTGGAGGCGGCACACTTAAAATGCTTTTTTATTGGGATCAGCACACAGGAAAGGGGGGACCAGCTTCATCCTCAGAGATTGTGACTTTTTGCAGAGATGCCCAAAAAAGTAAATCTTGCTAGGCGATCCATGTGGAGCTCAAACACATTCCAGACAGAAATGTGCGGTACACCGTACACGGAGTAGAACGACGGTGCTGAAGCACATTTTTACCAAAAGCGTTTCTTAAGAGTAAGAAGAGGACATCCTCGTGATGCCTCGTGTCAGATTTTCAGCTGCCTTGACTTAAATCAGCACTACCTTCCTGAAGTCACTTGTCACAAAACCATCAGTGGGACAGTTGGTCCCTAGTTTAGCACACAGCCCCCCTAGACACGCTCGGCACAGGCAGTTTGCAGACCCTAGTACACAGAAGAGGGAAAAGAGGTTAAAAGATCTCCCTACTCCTCCCAGGCTGCGTGCGTCTCTAATGAAACCGGTAACAAACGCAGCTGCAACAAAAAGACGGAACGAGCTCCCATCAAAAAAGCCTTCGACACCACAAGCCTAATCCAACGCCATTTAGGGCAACAGAAAGGCTCCCCAAACACTTCAGCACGCATTAGAGCAGACCTTGAGCACTCACTGCACGTACCCCTAGTCCGAGACTCCGCCTTTTTTCTAGGCTTTTCATTCCCTTCCCTTCCCTTCCCTTCCACTGCGTTTCCAGTGCCTCCCTTTTCATCCATTTAGTGCGCGTGCCCGGCAGTCAGGAAACAAGGACGGAAACAAGCACGGCAGATGAAAGGGCAAAGGCAGAAGAGGGACTCTGACAAGCCATTCGCGCTCCCGGCAGAGCAGACGCGTACCTGCTCACACAGCCAGTGACAAATGGCGGGGGGGTTCGGACTTCCACACAGAAAAGGATGTCTCTCAATAAGAGGATGAGAGCAAGCACATCTTCCACACAATACCTTTTCTGAGGAAGCATCCAATGCAGCTTGCCATGATAACTAAATTTATTATTAACTGTGTATTTCATGATGTTAGTGACAATATGTTAATGTGATTTTTCACGTCCTCCTGCAGTGAACAGATGGCTCCTTTTACTTTACTTTCCACATCAAGTGTGATTATTTCTTGGTGCCAAAAGCCACCTGCCGCTCCCTGGTCTCCAGTCTAATTTTTTATGTTGGTAAAACACAGCAGGACTTGTTATCAGTTGGATGGCATCTTAATAAAAGGAGACACGCCAGCATATTGACATCATGTTCAAGGGGAAATTTTAGCCCCATCCTGGCCCCTCCCCCAGTTCATAAAAAATAATAAAATGTAACTAAAAAAAAAAAAAAAAAAAAAAAAAAAAAAAAGCCAACCAGCCCCCCCTCCCCTGCCCAGACTCCACCAGTTTCAAGATGCTCAGTCACAATTTTTGGGCCCCGTGCCAAGATGCAGACTTGGCCTCCTTTTGTTCCCATACCAAGCACCTCAGTCAGGGCTCTGATCTCTCGTCCTGTGTAATGATAATTAGCCATAACATATTCAGAAGTCAAATGTAAGCAGGAATACATTAACATTGAGATCAGTGCCGGGGTAATTTTCATTGGGAAAATGACAAAGAAGGACACAAAAATTAAAATACGGGATGCGGAGGTTCTCAGTATCACTTTCAAATAGATGAAGGGTAAACTCATTTGTTTGTCAGTCACGAGCCGGCACTCAACAGACAGCTGTGGTTTACAATAAATAAACAATACAAGTCCGATAAGCTACTGTAAGCCCATCTCCATTTCTCTGCACGCTGCTGGAAACAAAGCAGCGTGCGATTCAGATAAAGATACTCAAACCCGAAAGCAGAAATTTCAGCGAGCCCGTGTTTAGACACCTGTATAAACAGCCCATTTTTCCAATACGTTATCTTGCCTTGACTGCTTTAGGAACAGCAAAGTACTGGACACTGGGCAGTTTGGAACAACCACGTCAACAACCCATGAGGCTTACTACGGCGGATCCTTCTCAAAACACCACTCTGCCGTCACTCAACATTTCGTGGCAAGGACAAACAAGGCTACCGTGAGCCAGCCCCGGCACAAAACTGTAGGAACGGCCTCTGCCTAAGGAACACCACTAGCGTACTTCCTGCAATATTTATGCGCTCCTATGTCATACAGGAGCAAAAATTAAGAAAAATTCTCTAGAGCACATCCTTGTTTCCAACTTACTCAAAAACTCAAGAGCCGCACCCAAAAGCCGTTGCAGGTTCAAAGCAGTTCAAACAAGCTGTAATGACAAAAACACTTGGACGTCTTAATGAAAAGGACGTTAAAACAAAGTCACTGAGGGCTTTGCTAGAGCTTGCAAACAGTTGACTACTCTGCGTAACACCTGCATACACATAACTGCAGACTGCAGCTGCAGCTACTCTGTCAGTAGCCACGCATCCTTTATTCAGCGCTTCTCAAACCTAGAAAACAACTTTTTTCCTCTTACCTGTTTACCTCCAAAACCAGACAAACTGTATTTCGCGATAGACTCGCTGTATATTCCATCGACCCGTACATAATTCTTCACGAGTAATTGCTGTTACGCAATCAGCAGCGTGCTACTACTGTGCAATCAGCGTGACAGATTTGAAACGATTCAATTGGTAGAGTCCCTGTATTGCTCAAAGCCAAAGCTGGGCAAAAAACAGGCAAAGAAATTATTCCGTGGAATAGGACGTAGAGAGAAAAGCATTTCACTCCGCGCCAAAAAAAAGCCGCCATGAAACTTATGGTAAAACAGGCCTTTTCCACTACATAGTGAAAGGGCAGCACTTTTATGAGTGTAAGTCTGCATTTCCTCACATGTTCATTCATTCAACCACTGAATTGCAAGGAAGTTAGTTTCCGTTTTTTGGTTTGGTTTTGCCTCAGTTTTTTGTTGAGGTTTTTTTCGTTCGTTGGGTGGCTGTTTTTTTCTGTTGGTTTTTCGGTTGGTTGGTTTTGTAAAGACAGAAAATGTTCTTCATCTTCGACATTAGGAAGGGGCTACCACTGAAACTAAGTCAACAGGACAAAAGAAACACCAACCCCTATTAGTTACTGCATTGGCAATGACATCCGCTGTACGAGGGGAAAAACCTTCCCTCTTCTTCTATTTCCTAAAAAAAAAGCCAAACCAAAACAAAAAAAAACCCACCAAAAACAAACAGAGAAACCAAAAAACCCACCCCAAACCGAACACCAAAAAATCCCCTAAAGTGTTCTCAGAGACTTCCAACAAAACATACGCTTCACATACAAAAGACTTTGTCTTTTGAGCTGCCCTCCTGTCTCATCCTGTTTATTTTGTCCCCTCTCATAAAGCTACGTTTCCTGCGTCCGTCTGCCACTTCAACAAATCGTTAGGAAGAACCGAAAGCTTTATCTTCAGTCTAGTCCCTTGTCAGACTAGACCACCAGAACAGACGAGCTCCCTCTCTTGAAATCACCCACGTTAAAAGACCTGACGAGGCTCGTCGGCTCTCGGCCTTGACAACGCGTGAAGCGGAGCACTCGGACCACCTTATATTGTCTCTCACTGACGCGTGCGGTTTTTGGAAGGAACACGAGATTTTAGGCTCCGTATTAGCGTCACCTGGTGCAATCTACGTTGTCGCACCAAGACGGTCCCAACAGCACAGCCTGGCAGGTCTCAGCTGATACGAAGGACTGACACCAACCTCCTGCAGTGCCCTGCCTCACCTCCTGACAAAAGGCACGTCAGAACAGTGCTGCGAACGCTCGCTGGTGGGGCTTTCATTCCTCTACTGCATGAACTGTATACGCTACAGTCTTTTTTATGCCCTAACGAGCTCCCATCAGAGATACGTACCTTTCACAATCATACAGCTTGGTCTCCATTTCCCTCTTCGTTGGGTTCACAGCAGGAGTGCGCTATCATTTAGAGAGTCTTCATGCTGCAGTATCACGTCTGCTTATTGTTTCAAACAACTGAGCATCAGTAAGCCACCCCGTATTCTCAGCAGTCATTTTGCACAAAAAAATCCAGAACTACTTGATAATGTTGCGGCCCTCATTTTTAACACGCACGGCACTTTAGGCTCTCCTTCTATTTTATCTTCGTTTTGGCGTACTACCACATCACTCGTCTTCAAAGCAGCTTTCATTCAGTCAGGGCAAAACAAAGGCCCTTTGTGAAATCCCCCCGATCCTTACTCCCCTCCCAGGCGTAGCTAGGAGCGCACCGTCGTGTGACTGGACCAACACGCTAACTGCTAAGAGACCGTCAGCGTTCTGTGACGGAATATTCTAAGCAAGCACTCAGAAAGCAAAAATCAACAGGAGAGAGAGTTTTCTCTCTAGGTATATGAGAAAGAAGTGATTAACATCCCACCTTCCCCTGATAAGCTATCTGAAAACCATATCCTTTAATTTATATCCCCATACTGCTTTCAAAGCTGCACCCTCCTCTTCTGCCAAACGTCTCCAGTGACTCGAAGAGATGTCTCTACAAATGCATCTGGTTTGGTTTCATTCCAGCATTGTGCTTCTTCCTAAGACACCCACTCGACCCGTTCGAAATACGAGCGCAAGGGTAAAGCTCTCAAAATGGTCCATTTCTCACAGTTCATCTACCTTACTGGGAGAGGATCAAAGAGGCACCCTAGAAATCACCTCGCTGTCCCCTCCACAGCTCCTCTGGGTCTACCCACCAGGAATCCAAACAAAGGGACTCGAGCCTTTTGTAGCCAGTGCGTTCCACAGAAGATATTCACACCACCTACTCGAAGTCTGCAGTTTCGGCGCTTTTCCTTCTTCTCTTACGTGCATCTTCTCACGGAACTGAAGCAACTCGATAGGGAGCCTTACTCAGGGAATTTTGGTCCTCTGGAGACGCAGCAGTTTTCCATTTATAATGTGTGAAATCCAACACAAAGGATCAGAAAACAATTTCATTATGTTCCCAAAATACTCATCTGAATCCAACTGTCTGCAGCTTTTCTACTCGCTTTCTGAGAGAGCCTGAGGAGACTTTAAGACACGCTAGAGTACTACATTCACCTGCTCTGAATACGAGCGGCACAAACAACGCGATCACGCCTCGTGACTCCTGAAAGAGGAGCAAGAGAGCGCTGAAGGAAACGAGCACGTGTCGGAGAGTGATCTCTCGTCACACTTGGAAGAGTCCACGTGACAAAGAATACGCTCCGGCCCTCATTAAGCAAATGGCACACCGCCATACTCAACCGAGCAAAAAAACCCGAGCTTCTGAACCCACAGCCCTTCTCCATTCCATCACATGGATGAGTAAAGCCATTAGGTTTTACTATGAAAAAAGATGCGCAAAGTAACAAAAAAAAATAAGGAAGTCTCAAGTATGTCCAAACTAAAACTGTGACTAAAGATAGCACGCTAGCATTCTCCTTCTAGCAGCATTACTGTGTGCACCTTGCCCTTCCAGGAACGGGTTAATACCAGCTTCTTCAATTACCACAAAGTTTTAGTTACAAAGTCCCTCACCGCAATTTGAACTAATACAACGCAGCAATTACCAGTGATCCATGAAAACAAGGGCGTTCACTTTCTTTGCTTTGACGGCACCGATTCAGCAAGACAACCAAGCACATGCTTAAGGACAGGAGTGGTTCCTCAGCACTAAAGCCAGGGCTGCGGCTGGCCCTTGCGGCGTTGCCCACGCGGGAGCCCTGCCCCTGCCGGCGTCCTGCCCCTGCCTTTTACAGGGGTGGCATCAGGCTTTTCAACCAGCTCAAGCTAGCAAGTAAACTATATGCCGATACACATACCAGCAACTCCTTGGAAGTAAACCGTAACCGCATTCGCTTCACGCGTGGCTGAACGCGACGTACAGCTATATCCTAACGTGCTCTGATCGTCAACGTTAAAAAGGCAACGGCTGGAGAGGAATCGGGGGTTGCACAATTCCCCCCCCCCCCGCCCCCAATTTGTGTTTTATCCTCGCACACAGTAGCCGGTTCTCAAAACTGCACGGCGCTCTGTGCGTCTGTGTCTGATAGAAGGATTAAGCTTGTCATTAGGAATCATTCTGGTGGCTGAAAATGCACTCTCTCTCCTGATAATGTGTAGTATCATTTAAAACAAATTAATTTCTCATTTCTTGCTGCTGGTCATAATTCTCAGCATGGGACACATCACAAATGACCTCAAGGATGGACATACAACAATCATTAGCAAATCAGAAAAAACTGCAACTAAAAAACAACCCAAAACCATTACGGCCATATTTTTTTCCTCTCCATTCCTGCAGTTTTCGAAGCTCATTTTCATAATATAACTCATCTGATACCAGCAAATTACAGCCCCCTCTTCCTCCTTTAGGCAACTACATCGCCTCTGTATATTCTATTATAAAACTGGTTAATTAATACTTTCTCTCTATTGCCACTAAGCAGAGCTGCAGTTAAATTACCATGATGGTGCCTCATTACATGCACATTCTGAGACGCCACCATTTAACGTCAGTGTGTGTTGTCTGCGTGTGCACCGATCGCCAGGCAGGAGCACGTTTTTCCCCTGCAACACTTCCCCGGGCGGCTCTTTCCATTTTTAAGAAGTCAAACTTGAGGGATGGAGAAAGAAGGGTCAGGAGGGGTAGGGTGGAAAGAAAATGAGCGCCAACTGCAATACAGGGTAGGCACACGAACGCAGTCGGAGCCCACAGCTTGTTAGTTCAACCGAAGGACAAGGTGTACTGTGCAAATCTCATCTGGGATTTCTGCAGGAAATCGAGTCTTTGGTTTCACCTACAGGCACAGGGAGCACTACAGCTGTTAGAGCCTCTCTCTTCTCTGAAGAGCTGTAAGTTACAGTGAGATCAACCAAATAACTCAGCTCCGATGAGGACCAGGCTGCTTTGCATCCCCCAGGTCTCTGTCGGGGCATGGCTCTGATGCTTGTGTTACCACTTCGATATTAATGCCCATAATCCCCCGGGAGCAAGCAATTGTTTGTCTGAGTAAGCCCACGCATAAGACTAAACATTAAATTAAACTATCATCCATCTACATGCAACGTTATGCAGCCACTATGTGTGTCAGATATTGAAAATTTGTTGCTGCTGCTTTGGGGTTTTGTTTTGTTGGGGGTTTTTTTGCTGGGTTTTTTTTTTTAATCATGCAGCCTAATAAGATCCCTATGAGTAATCTCTCTACTGAGATCCAAAGTAAATACCATCACAACTCGGTCAGTCACCTACTTTAACCTCCTGTTGAAATTACAGCCACACAATCTTTTCTGATTGTTTCAATCAAAACAAAATGAATAAACTTAACCTGGGGAATATTTAAATATCCACTTCAGTTTCCAGTAAAACCTTTACCATGTGATTTATATGAGCAGTAGAGAAATTGCCCACAGTGCTTGGCCTCTGAGTTTAGCATACATTATAGTCCATTACTATCCTAGCAGCTCCGGATGCTAGTTTTTAATTTTTCAGAGAGAGAGAGAGAGAGAGAGAGAGAGAGAGAGAGAGAGAGAGAGAGAGAGAGAGAGAGAGAGAGAGAGATTTTATCTCTAAAGCAGCATTTGACACTAGTGGGTTGGTCAGCATATCTTACCGTCGGGTGGGTGAGGGATAAGACCGATCAGGAAACACGTCCAGACACCGGAACATCTTCCTAAGTCATTGGAAGCAAACGGAGAGGGTAGCTCTTACAGCCCCCCTTCAGGTGTGGTGCGTCTTAAACCAACCAGCTCAGCCAGTCACGTGTCACCAGCCTCGGCTTCTACTTTTTCAGCTCTGCCAATGCAATGAGAAAAATATTCCGGTATTTCCCACTCCTGCGTCGCTTGTCTCCTCGCCTACGCAGCGGTATGCGGAAAGCTGTTTCCCTCCTCACACCCCTAATCAACTCTTCCTACAGCGGTACACCTTCGGGCAGCAGCAGGAGAAATGGCAGGGCCCAGATGTGACACCACATCCCAAAGCGATCGAGTGGAGAGCTTGAAGCTGGTTCTGGTCTAAGTTATTATTAATACACACAGTTAACCAGCACGCAAACACCACAGAAACCTCTCTGACAAATTTTAAGCCACCAGGGCTGCCAATTTTTTCTTACAACCACCCTAGCGTAAGCATTACCCTCACATCAGGATGAAGCAAGGTCCAGGTACACCAATCGTTCTCAAACGTCTAGTGCACAACTGTACTAACCTCAGTGAGTTAAACAACTAAAAATTAGCTCCTGTGCTTCAGAAAAAGGACCAGCAGCACTACGCTACGTACCTACAGCTTCAGCCGACACCTTTTGCCATAAGACCACGTGTGTGTAACCAACAATAAGCACAGTTTCACCCTTCTAGTTGTACCACGTCGTAAGGAAGTCTCCTGTACGTCATCTCCCTTAAGTCTTTCCCCCGAGTTTCCTACGGCCTTAACGCTTTGCTCCCGATGCCAAGACAGCCCCTTACACCGGCGCAGAGACGTCCTCCTTCGCAGCGGCACGCCACCGACTCGCTCCTCTCAGCCCAGCACACCGAACTGCACGTCGCGGAGCCCCGACAGAGGACTGTGCTTCGGCAGCGTTGCAGAAGGTTCAAAAATAGCACTGCAGACTTCACAAACCCATCTGTGCTGTCCTATAGCCCAAGGATCACCTTTTCGTAATGTGCTAACCAAGTTAATGATGTGATCCATTATCCCTCCACAGGTGATTATCTTTCCATCATCAGACATTTCCTTTAGCTGAAATCAATCTTCTTCTCAATCATTACCACAAGCCCTAGAAATACTTTTCCTTTGGTACTAGTCTGTAACAAGTGCCACCTTAGACCCTCACATGCACACGGCAGGATGGGAGAGACAGAAACTCTAAGTACAGGGGGGTACATTTTATTTAAGGGTGCCTTTACTTAAAGTGGCCCGTAAAATGGCCTCAGTCATTAGCACGTCGCATGATGCAGAATACACACTTCTATCACTGGTAATACTTTAGAGATATGCTAACAAAAGCATCCAGGTGTGGGTGCATGCATACGCATACACACACATTCCAGTCCGCTATTACACCCTGTGTGACTGTTTCCTAGTCTAAAGCAATGACCCTGTGCTGCTATGAAAATACAGTGCTTGTTGTCCTGGTTTCGGCTGGGATAGAGTTAATTGTCTTCCTAGCAGCCGGTACAGCACTGTGTTTTCGGTTCAGCGTGAGAAGAACGTCGGTAACACCCTGACGCTTTCGCTCGTCGCTCAGTCGCGTTTAGACTAATTCAAGGGCTTTGCAGCTTCTCCTGCCCAGCCAGCAAGGAGGCTGGAGGGGCACGGGAAAGGTGGGAGGGGAGACAGCCGGAACGGCCGACCCAAACTGGCCAACGGGCTATTCCGTACCGTGGGGCGTCATGCCCGGTTCGGGGGAGGGGAGGAGCAGCACAGCGAGCAACTGCGTTGTGCATCACTGCCCTTGTGTATTCCACTCCTTTTACTATTGTTATAGTCACTTTCTTGTTCTTGTTAGTGTCGACATCAGTTTCTTCCTTTCTGTTCTATTAAACTGTTCTTAATCTCAACCCACGAGCTGTACTTCATTTTTCCGGTCCTCTCCCCCATCCCGCTGGGTGGGGGGGGAAGCGAGTGGGCGGCTGCGTGGTGCTGCGTTGCTGGCCGGGGTTAAAGCACGACAGGCGGGCAGGGACACCTTCCGGTAGACCAGGCTGCTCAAAAGCCCCGTCCAACCTGGCCTCGAACGCCTGCAGGGACGGGGCATCCACAACTTCCCTGGGCAACCTGTTGCAGTGCCTCACCGCCCTCACAGTGAAGAATTTCTTCCTAATACCTAATCTAAATCTACCCTCGACCGGTTTAAAGCCATTGCCCCTCGTCCTGTTACGACCTGCCCTTCTAGAAAGTCCCTCCCCAGCTTTTTTGTAGACACAAGAACCAAGAGGGCTCAAAGCCACCAGAATAAGCCACCTAGGCAGCCGTGACAGCTAAAAGCTAGCGGAGGAGCCGTGGTCGCAGCTCACAAACAGTAGCAACAACTGCTTACTTGGTCTGATTCAGCAGTGCTCAGGAAGTTTGTGTATGAGAAAGAGACACTACTGTCAAGTTACGGGCTCAAACCACTTAACGACAGCAGGCAGAAAGCCAAGTATGGTGGGGTCCTCTCGTAAGTATTTAATATTATGTAAAACATCTTTTATTTCCTGCAAGGAATCCCTTCTCCTGTGTTCCATCACGTCTGCTTTCAATTTCAGCCCCAAAAAAATGGAGAAAGCAGTCACACCCAAAGTGAAAAAAATCTACTCAATACACTAACTTCCCCGCAACGATAAAAACCCAAAGCAGCTCTCACTCGTCACAAACTACTTCCTCACTTGTTAGCTGACCAACTGCCTCGCTCATGACAGTCGGAAACGGACAAACTCCAACATGAGCTGAAATACTGTTTTTCACAGGCGTTAACAAGAGTCATTCCCCATACATCCTTCCAAGCAAGCTACCATTGTAAATAGAAAAGAAAACTGAGTATGAACAAGCTGGAAGACACGCTGCGCTAGCGAGCTACCTTAGCAGGTGTCACAGAATAGTGTGTAACTATGTACGTGCACGTACATCTCTACACAGGGGACAGATTTTCTGACAATTTCAAACTCGAAGGAGACCATAAGACCTTAACTGTATTCTTTAAAGGACCCCCCCAGCGCAACGTTAGGCAATTTCTGGGGTCCCCATTCTAAAACGGGAATAGCATCCTTTCTACATCTCGCTCGACTCCTACTTACGCTGCCTTGCCTTTGGGGTTTGCACAGAGTCCTGCTCACTGTACAGAGCCTTGCCCAGTCTTAGTTAGATCTAGGCAGTGTTTCCATCAAATCAACAATGACTAAGACAACATTAGCAAACATTTCTCTCGCTAAGTCTGCGATACGGGTTGTATGATTTGGCACCCACGGTTTCCAGCACAGCAGAGGTTTGGTTTCATCGTTCTCTTCCTCTAACGACCACAGCCTTCTGCCGTGGGGGCTTAGTACGCCACATAGTCTCAGTTACAAAAGCAGTCAGAATTACCGTGCACTGCCTCTTCCTGGTGTTATTTCCTGTTAAGTTCCCAGCAATGGGAAGCAGAAGCAACTAAAAGCTCCTTGGGGTTCCAGCTGTCATCTTCCCTCCTTATGCCGTCTTTTCTTGCAATTTCAGGCTTCTTCATTCCAAATGCGCTTAGTTAAAAGCTTTTCTTTCAGCTCTCAGGGCAAAGACTTGAGTACTAAGTAGCTTTCCCACTGTTCCTGTCTAATCTTCCTATTTATCAACCTGGAGATTCCTCAGCTTTGCTAATCTTTCCCGAGAGCCCGTAATCCTGATAGCGATTTCCTAAGCAAGAAAGAGCTACAGAAACTGCTTGATAATTGCCATTTGGAGCTGCTGGTCTTATTTTGCACATTACGCTCCAGCTCAGCCAGGACTGTGTAATTTGATACAACACAACTGCAGCATCCCTTGAATTCCCGTTCTCCCCTCAAATGTTTAATGGAGCCATACCTTTTTTGACCCGGCGTGGAGAACAGGAATTCCTCGCTATTCCCCTTGACCTCAGCGTCCACAACAGGACCGCTTTATCCGTGGCCGGCAGCGCTATCCAGACAACAGCTTTTTTTTTTTTTTTTTTTTTTTTTTTGGGGGGGGGGGCCAGGCAGGGGCAGTGGTTTTCACCAGAAAAACTACCCGCCCCACCCTTTTTCTCAACAAGCTGATCACCAGGTAAAGCAACTTTTTTTTACTGTTGTGCTAAGCAGCGGCTTGATCTTGAAGGCAGGACTGCCCTTTGTTCTCTTTACAACCCTACAAAACAGCTCTCCCTCATAAACGGCTAGCTGTTCTGCTCTAAAAAGGGAGAGTGAACACGGACAAAACCCAGCCCTTGCACAGCCCACCATCTCCACCACACCATCACTTCGCCAAATCTCCTGCGTGAGTCCTAAGCGAAGTAGAGCTGTGCTACTTCCTCTCCCCCTGGCTCAAGGCGGCGCGGGGGGGGGTGGCAGCAGAACCAGTAAAGACTTTTAGATAGCTTTAAACTCTAGTACGTCAAGTTATGTGGATTTATTCCTTATTTATGTGTAAAATACATGCATACAGTGGTCCAAATGCTTCTGCACTACGTCGAGGACAACGCTACGTACGGTATGAACACTTAGGCTTTTTAAACATATACGTATGCACACAAATAAACTATGTGGATTATTAAGTTGTTGCATCGTGCAGCACACTTGTCTTGTGGAAGTACGCCTCCTACCCACGTGCATTACAAACCACGTCTTCAGTCACCCTGCTACGGAAGGCGGGCATCCTTGTATCCTACCTTCAGCGGCACGTAATGTTGCCCCACATCGCATCATTCTTCTACTTGTGGTTCAAGGACTGCTTTTCCCGCCGTTTTGCACCAAGGTGGAAAAAACGGCTTGCAAAAATCCAGCTTTTTCGTATTACCTGTCGAACCCGATTCAGCCTAGGCCTTAACGAGGGGCTTTCAGTTCGACATTGTAGTCACAAACTCAGAGGAAGTTGATCCCATCCTCAGTAAAGCTACACACGTCAAGTCAACACAGACACAGATTCAGCATTGCTCTCTTCCAACATTCAAGGACACGGTAAAGAAAGGCCCGGTTGCTGCCAACCATTCACATAGTTCACAGGGAAATTCAGAAGCGTTCAAGTAAGTAAAAAAAAATCTGCCTTCCACGTTTCCGAATTTCTCTGCTCTGCTAGCATACTCCCTGGGAAATCGCTTCTTTTTTGCTTTCTTCCAAGCAAAGAGAGACACACAGCTCGGCAAGAATTTACAGGGGGGGGGGGGGGGGGGGGGGGGGGGGCGGGCGCGGGGGGGGGGGGGG
>JAVKLA010000007.1:35324402-35361696 GCA_034782735.1 Sagittarius serpentarius | reverse complement strand
CCCCCCCCCCCCCCCCGCACACATCAGGCACATCAAGACCCCCGGTTAGCACCTCCTTTGCAACTTCCTTTCAACACAGCGATCCCAGAAAAGGAATTACTCAAATTCCTCCATAATTTTTTGGTCTCCCAGAGCTGTCTAGCTATTGTTGTTCTCATCACTTCTGCTATTTCAGGGCACTGTCTCCTGCCCAGGGATCCCTGCCAACAAGAGCAGAATGCCATTACGAGAGGAGGCTGCTGTGAGCTGCCACCATCACAGGGAATTTATCACTGCAAGCCTCGACTGTAATGGACTCCACCAAATGACTTTGGATGCACAGGGCTTTGGCATCAAGTCTGCCATCCACGCACAATTGTTAAACTGAAAACGCATGTAATAGGAGCAGGGGACAGGGACATCACATCAGTGCAGGCAGCAGTCTCTCGGAAGCTCTGCATACAGAAGCAGAGGAATTCACTCCAAAAGTCCAGACTGCCTGACAGGCGGACAGGAGGAGAAAAAAAAAAAAAAAAACCAAAAAAACCAAAAAAAACCAAACAAAAAAAAACAAACAAAAAAAGGAACTCCAGAGCTTTGCTAAATCCAGCAGCCCGGGAGGGATGTTAATATTGAATGCTTTTGGCTGGCAGAACGAGCTTGGCCAGAAAAGTGAGATGCAGAAGCCGCAGCGTTATTTGCAGACCTCTGATGCCCCAAATTTTCATCCTTCCCTACCCTATTCCGGATTATTTATCAATACGTGAACTTTATTAAGCACATGGGGACCTTCCCCAATATTCACTTCCCAATCAGGCAACTAATTAGATAGTCGATTTTCCAAAGCGCTCAGCAGCAAAACACTCTCGCAGTACTCAAAAGAACAAGCTTCTCCGAATGTGCGGCCTTGCGCTCCTTCTAGGCCAGCACGGAAAAGAAAACCTTGTACCTGTGAATGCAGGCAGACACCTGGATATACAAAATGGAACAGCGGAGCACAACTAGAGAACTCGCCCAAGAGCCTCGTCCCGTGTGCACGCAAACCTTACGCTTTCGCATCTGGCTGGAAGGCCCGATTCTTCCGAAACGGTTAGTACCGTCTCTTACCATTATGTCGCTTCCCTCTCAAGCACATCCCCCTCAGGCTGCCTCACCTATAACCAATCTAGGTCCTTTCATTTTCTTTAGGCCTACGCAGAATGTCACTGTCTTAAATAAACCCAACTGCCCAGCTACCCAAAGAGACGCAGGCGGAGCCAGGAGAACAGGGACTATGTCCCTAAACCCACACCAAGGTCTCCTGCCCTCTTCCCCCTCCCATCCTAAAGTACCTATCGGTTCTCCCTCAGCTGTTCTTCAGTCCCTTTGAAAGACCTGGACTCTTAAAACACGTAAGTGGGAGCAACGGGTGCTGCTAAAACTAGCTTCATCCCCCACTAACACCATTCCGGCCCCGTGTAGTTTCCTAGAGCCTTACCAACATGTTAGCTTACCCTCTCCTTCGGCCGTGTGAGAAGAACCGCATTTAGGATTCCTGGACTTCTTACATTATTTCTATTGCCGAGGCTCTAAGCAATCTCAGATCAGCCATCGAATCGGAGGGGCCAAAGCGCAAACCACAGGTCAGGGCTTGAAGCTCAAGTCGTGTGATTATGCATTTCCCATTTCAAGCCCCTCTTACTTTTGCAGTGTTTTCACCTTCCTGCTTTGCTTTCTTTTTCTTCCCCTTAATCTTCCCTCTGCCAGCCACCGGCCCTCGCTGCTACCAGCTGTCACCTCTCCGAATTCCCCGCCTTTACAAAAACGTGCAGTCAGGGTCAAGGAGGCACTGCATGTCTGCAGGTACACACACTGCAGCGAGGCTTCTCCTCTGCTCTGAGGCAGGACACCCAACGCGACAGCAAGCGGCATTTCCAAACGTCCGTGCCTCAGAACAGCCGTGTGTAACATTCAGAGGGCCCAGTCAGCTTCCCCTCATTCCACAGGCCAGAGTGTCCCAGGGAGGGGGATGCAGACATAAGCAAACACAACCAGCAAGCCTCTCCGTGCCTTTTTTGTTGACAGCTCATCAATTTTAAGATATACATAAGACCACAAGGCATATGGAATACAATACACTGTCACGCCCTTAATCTCTTCGCTCCCCGGGGAATCGCCACTGGTTGGTGACCAGATGCGCTTTTTCACTTGCTATTATCCATGCGGCGTGTTCCACGTGCCTTACCCTCAGCCTTCTCTCTCCTTTCTCATGTTTTTCTGTAAAAAATATATTCCCATCAGGCACTGGTCCCTTTCACCTCTTCGTCTTTCACTGTTCCCAGCCTACCTCACCACCCTATTTTCCAACCCATACCGAAATTCTCCATCTACAGATTTACTTGCCGGAGGGAACCGGGAGAACTCTCGGTGCCTTCGGTCTGTCTCCCCTCCTCAGTGGAGACTCACGACTTTCACGCCACCCGCAACTGTGCTGTATGCATCAGCTTCTAGAATCGTAGGATGGTAAAAGAGTTCCCAACATCATTTAAAAATAAAAAATTAAAAATAAAATAAAGAAAATCAACACATTGCTTATTCTCCTGGTGGCAGCTTCATAAGAGCTTCAAAAAACCTGAACACTTAAAAACTCAAGCGGCAAGTGTCGGTTTAGGCCTTTTTTTCAACTACGTACTACGGTGATCGGAAAGCTGGCCTCAGGATTTCTACAGCGCTACGTTCCTAGTTTTGCACGCCTGAGGCTGCCACCTGCTGCGAGTGTCGGGAAAGCAGAAAGCTGGGAGTAGAGAGACTTAAGAAAAAAAAAAAAAAACAAAAAAACAAACAAACAAAACCCAAACAAAAACTCTAACAATAACCAGGAACCTAGCAGAGGAGTTTCTATCCAAGACGAACGCTGCTGTGGGCTTCTCGGCCTTCTGTGTTGACCAGCACAATGTCCTGGTACCAGGAGCTGCCGAAGACAGTGAAAGCTTCCATCCATCTGTACGGAACTCTTTAATTTACCCTTATGTTTTTTGACTTGAGCATACAATGCTATAGTTGATCTGGACGACGGACAGAGAAAACTAAAACGCTGAGTCCTAAAAGATGCCAGCACCATCCGAAACAAATAATCTTCCTGAAATCAATGTGCTCTAAATAGGGTGCCCAGGTATACGCCATTCATTAAAGCACATCTACCCATCACGCTGCACCAGATACAGAGCTTGGCAGGGCTGCCACGATGGCTGGATGACAGCGCAGCTCCGAATCTGCATAAGGTAGTTTCTCTAGGTAATTTTTTGTGTTTGTCCTGAAAAAAAAAGAGGAGCCGAACCCTTTTACAAACGCTACTTAATTCTTACGGAGACACCAAAAGACAGGATTCTTCCCTGACGGAACTCGCCTACTTTGACAAAAACGAGCAGCTCCTCTGCCGTAAGTTTTTAAACCTATTCTTTTTGAGGATGGCATTCCCCAAAGAGATGCCACTGGGACAAATGGCTGTACTTTCGAACTGTACCTAAACAGCAATTATTACGCCACCCTGATCACTGTTCCTGCATCCCTTTTTTATTTGCCCTCATAGGACTCAACATAGCCAGCAGAACGTAAGAGATCCTGACGAAAGACCCGTGTACCGCTATACGTACACAGGAGAGGACGGGGCGGAGGGAGGAAACAAGGCACTGTTTATGCCCATCACAACAGTCCTACGTAAGCAGAAAGGTAAACGCTGTCCCTCCGGGAAAGATTTTCCTAGAACAAAACCAAGATCACGCAACCAAGAGATTAACATGGCTCATTGCAAGCGTAACAGCAATGATGTATCATAATACATCTCGTTTGCCTGTCACTTACTGTAGAGCTCTAAGCACCACAGCTACTGCTGTATGTTCCAACAGGAGCTGGCGGGAGCTCCACGTACAGAAGTAAACACGAGAACAGCAACCACAGTGTTCATCACAACCATTACGACGCTCACCACACACAGCGGGTCACATCCCGCTTTAATAAACAACATCCTCTAGGCTCGTGACTGCCGGAGACAGGCCGTCGTCGCTCTGAAAATGACTACACAATGCGCTGGCCACACTGCACTTTGTAACAAGAAATCATCATCCTCTGTCCTCCAGACAAACACCGAAATGGCACTTCATCTTCCTCCTGGTTATCTTGCCCTCTACAAGACACCGGGGACGCTTTTCAGTTTTACACAGCTTTACCTTCTTGACCTTTTCCCAAAAATTTTGCTGTAGCCAGGGCACTCATCCACCTGTTTCAGTCCAAAGCTTTACCCAAGGTCTTCCTAAGGCACTCAGCCTCGAGTTTCGAGATGCCTGTTACAACTTACCCGTACCACAGGACCAACAGATGCATGGACACGCTCAACAGGAATTTTACTTCCAGCAGCAACACCCATAAGACCTTAGGGTAATTCAGATCAGAAACGACGGCCGGAGGTCACTAGTCCAACCTCCGGCTCAAAATCAGGCCAGCTGTGAGGTCAGACCAGGCTGCTCAGGACTGTATCCAGTCAGTTCTTAATCTCCGAAGATGGAGGCTCCCGGGAGGCCCGGCTCCTTCAGCCTCTCCTCACAGGCAAGTGCTCCAGCCTCTGTATCTCGGTGGCTCCCTGCTGAACTCGCTCCAGTTCGTTTAAGCCTTTTCTTGTCCTAAACCAGGCCTAGTGCTCTCGATGTGCTCTAAGGAGCGTTGAGTAGAGGGAGACAACTCCGTCTCTCAACCTGCTGGCTGTGCTCCTGCTAATACAGCCCTGTAAGCTGTACTCCTGCCAGGGCACAGTGCAGGCTCACGTTCAGCCTCCTGTCTTGTCAAGGCCCTCGCACCCTTTTCAGCGGAGCTGCTCCCCACTGCACCTTTACTTCAAACCGAGGAGCAACAGCTTCTCAAGTTACAGACTCGCCTGACTTGTAATTCCTCATCCAGGATACCACTGCCTACCATAGGAAAAAACTCGGGCTGATTTCAGCCGAGCGCACCTTCCGGCACTGCACAATATCAGGAACATCCCTCGTCAAAACAAAGCCCTTACCACCCTTTCCAGCAAGGCCTTTCTGAAGTCTTTTATCCCCCTCAGGTCCACTTCTATAGACTTGCTGACCATTTTAAAGCATAAGAAACAGTGAGATCAAAGTGACATGTCTATTCTATAAAGGAAACGCATGCTTCCCTGGTTTACGCTCCGTTTAAGCTAACGGAAAAAAATAAACAAAGCATCCCAAAACCTAAGGCTACTGGGGACAGCTGAAAGAAACTCAAGTGACAGAAAAGATTCTGCGTTAGGAATGACTAAATGTTTTTTCATGCTCTAATCAGAAGGAAGGAAATCAAGTGATCCAGCACAGAACTTCAGAAAGACGAGGAAGTTATTCTTAGCTGTTTCACATATACCGGAACAACCAAAGAGAAAAAGATTAACTACTTCAGCTAAGCAAAACAAACATCTTCACGTAATGCTGGACAGTTAACCTGCAGAGCTCACCGCTCTTGTCTTTCCCTTTACCCTCACGCAAGACATGCTGCATTTTTACAACGCTCGACTGCTACGTGCAGCAAAAACAGCTTCCCAAAACCATTGAGAATTTTCACGCAAACACAACACAAACCGTAGCTCCGACGTCTTCTTAACTGACAAAAGGAAATTTATTCCGATAGAGAATTGTTTTACTCCACGGAACAGGCCTCCCTCGTCAAGGTTACGGTAGCCAACTCAGCAACAAGTCCCACTTCAGCAGGCTATTCAAAACTGAAACGGTCCTTAGCTCGCTCGCTCTGGTCGTGGCGCTGATCCTTGCCAGAACAAACCAACAGGGCCGTAGGACGCTTTCTTGGAGGGAAAAAAAAAAAAAAAGAGAAAAGAGCACAGACAGCATTAGATCCGTTTCGAGTTTCAAATGGAGTTGGAGCCTGTTCTTCCTTGTTAAGAATTATCAACTTGTGCCTTTTACTTACGCTACATTCCTCAGCCCGCGACGAAACGCGTCTCGTTGCAGCCTGAGAAGGACGTACTGTCCCCACATTCTGACCCATGGAAAAGGGACTGCTACGGAAGTTTCCATCTGAACTCTTCTCCGCTGTGCCTGTGCAGAGCTACCATGCTGCTGCGCCAAGAGTCCGACAGCTTTCCCAGATGCTTTTCTGCCAAAACCTAACAGAGAGTCGGTTTGCAAATTTTTACAAGGCAGCTTCCAAGGGTGTCATTCCCCGGTGCCTTCCCAAGCAGAGACTCCAACAAATCTAGCCGCATCCCAACGACTACCATTCTTTGTTCACAGCTGTACGAAAACGCAGCCTAGCTAATGGGAGCACAATATGCAAGATGCCAGAGCGTCTCTGTGATTTACAGTATGTCTAATGAGCAAATCCAATGAAGAGGTTTGTTGTCTACCATAAAACCAGACGGATGTAAGCAGTGATTAGAAGCAATTAACTCCGTGCAGCACTAAATAACTTCCCATCATTAATGTACTTTTTTTTCCACCCCATTAGAGGTACACAGGCAAATACACGAAATAAGGCACACTCCGTCTGAACTTCATATATTCGTATGCTTGGGTCAGGTGGAGGATAAGGGCGAGGCAAGGAAAAAAAAAAAAAACCAAACACGAAGAGGATGGAACAAGTTCACAGTTAAAAAAAAAAAAAAAAAATAGACACACGTAGCTCAGTAACTCGGCACTCCAAAGCCATCTCTGCCACACACGGTAGTCTTCAGGTGACACAAGCCTTATCTTTTACTCATCCTGATACCACAACGGCCACGTAAACACCGCAGCCAAAAAACCACCGCCTACGGTAACCTTAGGCGCATCCTTTCAGTCATCAGCAAAAGAGCCGTAAGGCCCTCACAGCAGCCACGGAATACTCGAATGCTTTCAGCGAAAGTGACGCAAGGACACGGCCCGGGGAATTTAGGTTCTGCGTGCTAAGAGGAGATTACCGAGTCATTAGAGCGCAGCGCCCCTAACTACTACCGCACAGCTTTCAAGCCCTTTTTGTAGTATCAGCAACCCAGATGAATCCCTAGCGCCTTTTTTCCACTGCGCACGGACAAGCGGTAGAATCCCTTTCTATAAGGCCCCGCACGTTCCAC
The DNA here is from genome assembly GCA_034782735.1 of Sagittarius serpentarius. Classification (NCBI taxonomy): domain Eukaryota; kingdom Metazoa; phylum Chordata; class Aves; order Accipitriformes; family Sagittariidae; genus Sagittarius; species Sagittarius serpentarius. Next base: position 35,354,621 of record JAVKLA010000007.1, on the reverse strand, counting down.
AAGCACGCAGGGCTTCAAAACGCAATTGGCCACATATAAGAAAATTCAGCGCCGCTAGGGCTATTAACATGAAACAAACCATCAGCACTGACTCAGAAAGTCCTCGCGTAGCAGAAGGACAGAAGCGGGAGTAACATACCGGAAGGACCACAATCTTCTCCATTTTTATCGCGTTAAGAAGGACAGGAAACCTCACCAGAGGCACCTCTGCTACGCCCTAGCGCCATCAATCATTTCCGTCCGGCTTTTTCAAGAGACTCAAAGAGAAAAGCAATTAATAGGCTAGCTAGTGCTACCGGTGAACGTTTAAGGACAAGAGCTCCTCGGTACAAACTCTGCTTACGAGCCCGTAAGCGCCCGAAGCCATCATCACGAGGAGCGGGGGCTACGCATCACCCTTGGGCTGCAGCAGGAACAAGGCTTACGTAAAGGAGCACCATCAGGCAGTTATTCATAAAGGTCTTGCAAGAACGATAAGCGCCTCCGAGAAGTAGGCCCCAAAAGCAGCAAATGAATTAACTTCCCTGTTTGTTTGTCTCTCCCGCAGAACTCTGGTCCACTGCGAGAATGACCGAGCAGGATCAGAGCTACACCCCAGCTGGAAGACAATCCAATCTGCGACAGCCATCCGCACCAGACAGCTCAGAAGTCAGCGTGAGAAATTCCGCAGTGAGCAGTAACCAGCTACACTGCTTTCGGAAGCTCTTTTGCCCCAACTCCAAGCTGCTGGTATGGTCGCTTTGTATTGAAAGTACCGATACGTGCGATGCGGGGTGTTCGTAACAGAGTTATTTTCAAAAGCGTTCTGCGCTGGCATCTATCCCTTTCTGTCCCGTTAACTAACGGTAACATTTACCCAAAAGAATTCTCTTGAACTACACCAGCTGTAATAAAATTGATGTGTTCCTACAATCATTTAGCTGGACTTGCACTGAAGTTTACACAAAAGAAGTGTTTTGTACACATTTAAGGCTCGTCATTATTTCCAGGGGAGAGGGCAAGGATTAACATTATCACTTCCCCTATTCCTCTCCATCGCCACGCAACGAGCGAAGCTTTCAGACCCTGAAGGTATTCAGTAACCCCTCAGAGGCAATTATCTGCTGTTCTGGTCTTAACTCACAGGTGCAACACGTTTCACGTGCCTGTTTGAGAATGTCAAGTGGTAGAGCAAGCCCCTCACTGCTGCTGCTAGAAGGGATCTAGTAAACACCCAGCCGCTGCTACTCTGATGTTCAAAAATAAGGAGGCATCTGCTTTATCGAGGACCTAAGCTGTGCTTAAACAGCATCACGTAAAACAGACCGCCGCGACATACTATTGAGTTTCGCTCGGATGGAACGAAAACCTCCTCAAAAAAAAACAGCTGCCCACACAACAGAGAAACTGGACCCTCAAAGGACTCGGACCCCATCGCCTAGACTACAGGTGCAAAGAGATTCTGTAATTCCGTAATGGATCAGAGCCCTGCTCCCAGCAGTAACGGCATAACCACTCCACCACACGCTTGAAGCTCCCTGCAAATAAGGGATGTGTCGCTCAGACTGTCAAAAGAAGCAGTAACTGGTGAAGTAAGAACACGTGTCCTTTTTAGATCAAGTATTATTCACTGGAAGTTTTCATCACGACCAGGAACGGAGATCCCAGCACCACTCCAGGCCCCTGTTCGACGGCCTGACCGCCCTCCCAGGGCATTAATTTTTTCGTTACATCTAGCTGGGATTTCCCATGTTCCATCTCATCCCTCTCGCCTGTCGCCTTTTCTACACACACACACACACCCCCCCCCCCGCCCCAAGGAGAGTCTGGCTCTGCCTTCTCTACGCTCTCCCATTACACAGCTGTAGAGAGCAGCCAGATCTCCCCTGCTGAACGTCTCGGTAAGGCCTTAGGTTGCCTTAAGGGTACCCGTACCCTGCCTTAAGAGGTTCCCTTGCCAGACTGAACAGTTCCAAGTTGCTGCCTCAGCCTCTCTTACTGCCCTATGCTTTCAAACACTCGTATCTTATTGTATTAGTACAGCAAATAAAAGCTTCCGGTAGAGGAATGCGGCTGACTGCCTGTCTGCTCCAGTTGCCTCGTCTCATAAAGATGACTTATAGAGCTAGCGGAAAGACTACCTGGAGAGCTCAGTCTTTTTGAAGTGCTGCTCGCTCCACGGATTTCTGCAAAGTCCCAGGATTCCCTGCCTTCTCCCTCCTTCCCCTCAGAAAATAAAGCCGCAGAGAAAAAGGCAAGGGGGGGGGGGGGGGCGGGAGCAAAAAGCTGGCGTGCCGCAATTTGAAATGAGCAAGATGTTAACTAATTTTACTTTTAATCTTCCTTTTTGCGGCAAAGTGAGCCATTCAGGCATCACATCTTCTGCATTTTCCTTGCCTCTTTCAGAGAAGCATATTGGGGCAGAACTTGCCAGCTGTCTGCCTCCTTCGCCTTCTGCTACCATTATCCTGAGGTACCACCCCACCTTCTGGCCCTCCAGCTTGTGGGGGGGTGGGGAAGGGAAAAGGAGGAGGGAGGGAGGGAGGGAGGGAGGGAGCGAGCAGGAGGGAGAATGGGGAACACACACTTATTCTTACAACACATCACACGGGGAGGAAACCAGAATGAACCTGGATAAATATTCTGACAGGACACAGCATAGATGGAGTCCTACAGTTTTTCCAAACAGAAGTTTACACCTGCCTGCATCTACGTGCACAGCCCCGCGCGGGCACGGCAAGAGCCCTGTACCGCAGTTTCTACTGTAGGTTGCCTCGCCACTTAATAGAATCTTCACCCTTAAGCCCTCCACGCCGAACCACAGAGCCGCTACCCCTTCCCCCCACGCCTTGGTAGTATTTTCTAATGCTGACGATCAGCCAAATCAGTTGAGTCAGGTTTGGAAGGACGGCAGTTTCACGGCTTGCAGGCTCCAAGTACGTACGGCAGCCTGGAAATCAAAGCCCTAATGCCTCGTGCTGTCTGTGAGTAGGTGTACCTGTTTGCAAAATACGCAGCATATAGAACCGATGTGTGGCAACAGCTCAACGTTTACAGATGGATTCAAGTGATGCGGAGCCTCAGCGCATCATACACACGTATAATTTCTCCTATACTTGTCCACCGTACACAAAAGCGTGAAAAAGAGCAAACTAAAGAGCATTTCTATTTATCCACTGGCTCAAATATTCCCCTCTGTTTTTCAACAGCAGTTTTGACCTTCTTTTGTTTGTTCGTTTGTTTGTTTGTCTTAAATCAAACCACCGCAAACCAACTGTTTCACCTCAAACTACGTTAACCCCTTTGGAGCCACAAAGGAACTGCATTTGTACCAACAGCACAACACGCAGTGTCCCAGTGGTATAAACAGGCAGGCTTTTTTGTTTAGCACAACACCAGCAAATTGGACGGTCTGAAAGGTCAGGCTGTTTACCGACACACAAACTCGGGATGCTTCACGAACAGGTTCGAAGTTCAGAGGCAGGATTCGCGTGGCTTCCCCTAAATTCATTTGCTCGTCTGCTTTCTCTTGTCATACACTAGTACTCATTCATAACTGACGCAGTAAATGGAGGTGCCCCCGTTAGTTTCACTCACATAGTCAAAGAAGATAGGTAGCCTTTCGTCGTTCGACGCTGCTGTTCTTCGTACAAGCCCTTCTGCCCACGCATTCCCCTTGCCCAACACAAAATGCCTTTTTCCGCCCAACCCAGCTTGCTGACGGCAGCATGTTTCTCTCAGCGGGGGGACACGTTCCGAGGCCACGAACAGTCCCACCCACCTCAACAAGCCGCTCGCACGTTTAAGGACACCACATTACTGAAGTGCTCCACAAGTTCCAGAATTGAGCTGTACTTAGATCTGCCGTAACTTACCTACTCAATCTAGTCCAAAACTTACAGGAGAAAACCATTAACAAGATCGGACAGTCGACGACAACATACAGTACGGTGTACACATAAATAATAATGTAAAGTCCTCATCAAAATTATCACAGGTCCTCGCACACTGGTATAATTCCATTCCTTCTGGAAGGAACGGAGCTTTGGATTTCAAGTCCTGAAGTCCTCCTTGAGCATAAACAAGCAACCTCTCCGATATACCGCAAAAGCATCTAACACACGCCAAGTAGTATTTCTGCTAACAAAAACAAGCTCTCCAGCCAGAATTAGCAGCCACCTCGAATACTTCCTTCGGGACGAAGAGCGCTCGAAACAGACCGATGAACCTCAGGAATTGCCGCTGGAAGGAACCGCAAGAGGCCGCTGAGCCCACCCTCCTTCTTCAAAGCAGAATTTTTTGCACTTTAACTCCTTCTGACACGAGATCGTTCCACACATCTCAAAAGATCTGCTCCGTTTTCAATATTTTGCACTAGCTTCTGCTGTTAATTTTAGAAAATCTGGGTAGGTGTCAACATCAGCAAAGGAAGAGGTCTGTTTCTCCACCTGCTCCATCTATGGGAAGGAGTTTGTATGACAAGAAACTGAGAAACAAACCGACTTGTCAGGATCTGAACCTTCCAAGCTCCAGGCGGCAGATGATAGGCAAGCTGGTGCCGTAATACCAAACACACCACAGCAGCCATGAGAAAGCCGTTCGGGGAGCCCACTACATTTCATCAAACCAAGCTAATACCCTCACCGAATGAGCCTTCCTTCCGAAAGAGATAGTTGCAAGTTAGAGGTAGCGATAGGCGTCATAAGACACCAGCCATACACAGCTACTGCCAGCGGAGTCACGGTAACGCTGAAAGCTGGAAATCTCGCCAAAATTAACCACCTGGAAAGATCAGTACCAAAACAGGACGTTGGTACCAAAAAACACCAAGCCCCAGTCAGAGAAGCTGAAAGCTAAGAAGGACAATTCGGCAAGCGAGCGAGAAGCGAGGAAGGCGCTTCTTGCGCTTCCAGCGCTGCACAGAATCTGGAAAGGAAAAAAAAAAAAATCAAGAAAAGTAACGGCAACGCTACTTCGTAGAGTCTGCAAAGCCCACCGTACAAGAAGTTACGGAGATACAAAAATAACACGACGGCAGCAGTTCAGCGCAGCGCTAACATCTCTGCGCTACACCCAGAACTAGGAAAGAGGCAAAACGGTACACAGGCGGTTCAGAGCCAATACCGTACTGAAAAAGCATTATCTACAGGTAAAGCCGTCTTACACAGCTACCAAATATGTATGGAGCTAAAAAGTTTCCCAAGGCAAGGTATTTTCCTACGTGCCTTCCTCGGATGAGGGAGAAGGGCTAAGAAACGAGATGCTGAAGATGATGCTGCAATCTTCAGGATTAATCATAACGCAGGTCAGTGCTGGAAACTAGTCCAAGTATTCTTTTTTTTTTTTTTTTTTTTTTTTTACTGTGTGAGCCACTGTTTTGCAGGCAGATGAAAACAGACGATCTTGAACAAATAAGGGCTACTACTGTTGCTTCCACTCGTCCGCAGTATCACAACACAACACAGTGAGAAGTTTCAAATTTCTCAAGTGCAACGAGAGCCCCCCAACACAATTTTTCCCCCTGCGTTCGCAGTTACGTTTTTAAGCAGCTCTCCTCCAAAATCCATCGAGGACAACCGTGCTTTTGCAGGTTTTCGACTAAGAGCCTCTCGGTGGCGCACAGCCTTCCAAGTGAGAAGAGCTAAACACTCTGCTTGTCCATTCCGCTTACTTTCACCTCGCCAGCATCTCCTACTAAGCCAGTTTAAGAACTCCGGTACCCAACGGAAGCCTGTGTGATCTGCCAACAACTTTCACATCGAATAAACAGCTCCGGTTTGCCGGTCCCGTGTACCCTTTATCCAGCACGAAGCGGTAAGAATTGTAAAAGGTTACTTCCGCAGCTCGCACTCTTCACAGCTATTACAGACACACACCGCCTGCCGCCTTAAAGCCACGTTTCAAACGTAAAGGATGCTGTCTAATTGGCGCCTATGCGGTAAGAGCATTCTAGCCATAAGCTTTACGAGACATAGCAAAAAAGCAACGGGCCACCAACATCTTTCTAGTCACGTTCAGAGCAAAAGCATTTTCCGACAAAATATTTTGTCGGAAGTCCGCCGTCTCCCTCAGGTAACATAGCCAAGCGCCCCTGCACGAGGAACTCCAGCGCCACTGCGTTCCTGAACGCAGGCCTCAAAAACAGCCCCCGTCGAGCGGCCAGCACGAAACCAGATCAACAGACAACACACCCAGATCGGTTCTTCCAAACCTGCTAAACCTCCTGTCCGAGACTGCAGATCCCGAGTTTCGTGGACAAAACATAATTTCATTTTCTTTGCGCATTTACAAACCTGCTCCCAAAATAACCCCCGGCGGGGCTTGCCACCTACTACAGGGTACAATCGCTCCCCCGTCGTTCGTATACAGCCAGCTACGCGCATTCCTACAGCGCTGAATCAAAATAACGGCAGCGTAACGGCACGGCTACCAGGAACAGGCCAAGGCACGAAGGTTGACGTAGCACGCGGCCCTGCGACAGGCACACGATGTCAGAGGGAAGGTGCGACCATCGGGCCCGACAGAAGGAGAAACTCATTGCAAGAATGACATTAGACATGAGCCACGTGATCTTTCGTTTCCTTTGAGCTGGCAGTTGAGATCAGCTTTGTCCGCAGCTTTTGCGCCTAAAGGAACGAAGACGGTTGGCTACAACGTGGTCCGATGCTCACCGCGCTGGTGTGATGATACAACGCGGTGCTCAGGGAGGAAATACACCTCTGCTCAGATGACACAAGCAGAGCACAAAATCTTAACAGCCGAGACCTAAACTGCAGCATCAGGTAAAGCCACTCCTGTCGGACTTGCAGACGCGAGGAAGCCAGACTTCGCTGCCTGCTAAGGCCACAGCTCGCCCGTTTGCAGTAAAAGAGCATTTGTAACCGGTATAAAAGCCCAAGCACCAGGATGACGTGCTGCAGGCAAAGCAGCCCCTTGCAGATTCCACATTTGAAACTGGATTAGAACGACGCCTCTGGATTCACTTACAGCAAGGAGCGGAAGACTTAAATCCGGTGACAGCAAGCTGGAAGTAGAGATTGCAGGAAAAAGGTTTAAATGGTTCCACTGAAAGAACGCACAGGGATACGCTAACTGCCCTTCCACCTAACTGGCAGACAGAGCCCCTACCCTTTCCCTTTCCTCTGCTCTCCGATATAGAAATCGTCTCTGGAAAGAATCTGTAACTGCAAACGAGTTGCGCAGGATAAGGAAGCTATTTTTCTAACGAGCGGAACTCCTGGAGTTTTCCCATTGCTTTGTTTTAAGCTAAATTACAGCCTTGTTTCTTGCCCGCCGATGACCTTGTAACTTTCTTGGGCTTTTAGATATTTTTCGAGCTACTTCGCCATCGCACCTAATACACATCGGCCTCGAGTCAAGGCCTTCCTTAAATATCCCCAGGTAACAGCAACACAGAACTACATGCCACCGAATACAAACACTTGGGGTTTGTTACGTGCCTTCCAAGACACCTTCTCTGCTTGTTTTAATGGATGATATGCCACCGAAATCCATGAGGTGGCATCCATTTATACCAACAGATAGCTTGAACAATTACTCAATACTGGTTTCAGAAGGTGCAGAACACCCTCTTGCTATTTCCTGTGTTAAGTACTTCAGGTGTGAGTAGGGCACAAGTGGCCAAGCCTCCTTGCAATTTTTTCGTTGCTTTGGCATTTCCAAGCAGCCTAAGCAATAGACTGCAGACTCGCAGGTTAGCGCGGTTCAGCCGATACGTGAATCTCCTCAGTAACAGACCCACTTCTGGCAAACACAACACAAGGCAACTGGGGCGTCTGACACGTGCACAGAGACAGATGATCCTTCCCCACGCCTGGCCAACTAGCTCGCCCTTCTCTCACGAGTCCCTGCTCCAGCTGCAGATACAGCTCTGCCCTTCGCAAAACAGCTGCTGAACTACCTAAGGCTCTAGCCACGACTAAGACACTTGCGTACCTACCGAGCCCGCAACTAGGCTGCCCCTCTGCGAGAGAGGGCGAGGAAGCAGGAACCCCTGCAGCCACCCTGTACTCGCAGCAGCGCCAGTCGTGTTAGTAGAAATAGCAACAACAACCTGCATTTTCTGTGCTACGCCACTGAAAACTAACACCACACAATAGTCATCCCTCTTTCTTGAGCCTTTCTTCTACTCTTCTGTGCAGCTTGTGCCTTTTGTATTTCCCTGTTTTTCAAATATCTCTTGCTACAGGCCTTTGAGAACAGAAATCCTTTGAACGCTTCACTTACTAGGCCCTTTTGTTCTTAACTGCTATTAACCAAAGCGACCCAGGAGACATTTCACGCACACAGCCGAGTTCCGTAAATAAGAACTGAAGGTTTAGAACCGGCCTGGCTGTGAGGAAGGCACTCCGAAAGCTTTAGCACTGCTGATGCTAAGGCGGACTGACAACTGTTAGTGTTCCTTTCCAGTTAGTCTGATGACCTACTCTTATAGCAGACAAGATGAAATCTTTTTTACGCCGTTAAAATTAAGCTCCCACCGATGAGAAAAATTACGGATCCGTCAGTCCCGCTGCAGTGAAAAACTTCTATTCTAAGCGCCTGCAAAAGATTTAGGAGTTTCGCATCTGGACCGTGTTATTCAAAAAACCGCCTTAACATTTTTCACGGTAAACGCCTCCATTTATGCACCAACGGAACTCCCACTGTTCCCTTTTTTCAGCATGACGTACTGTCCCCACCCAAATTCACGCCTGGCCTTCTCGTAACTCCAATTTTGTTTTTGAAGTAACAGAGCTGTCCACTCACAACTGCACTAGTACTCACTAGAGGCGTTCGTACAAGTCGACAAATCTCATCGACCTGAGACGCCCAATTTGCACGTGGAAACGCAAGAGTTGAAGGCAATTCCCGAAAAGATGTCAAAAGCGACAGAAGCATTTTCTTTTGTGCTTACACACACATTTCCAGAAGTGACCACCTGTTTCAGGTGCTTTCGTTTCTCCATTGTTCCTCTCTGGATAAATATTTTAGCAGCTTGACTTCGAGGTACTCCCTATCGCTTAAAATTAGTTCTTCTCACAATGGAATTGCAGCACTTGGCATTTCTGGAAAACCCCGGCTATCAAATACAAAGAGACTCCATTCTGTGCGAATTAACGATGCTCCAGGGAAAAAGAGGTCACCGTCAACGTTTTAGGCAGGTTGAACCTACCTGGTTCACATGCCAGAAAACGTCTAGCGCAAGTTGCATAACTAACTCTACTACTCGATACTGCAAAGGAATAGGCTGCTCTGTCTAAAAGGCCGCCTTCGAATTTGGCACAAAGGAAAACAACACAGGGAAGCAGCCTGCGGCACACCACGGTCCACGCCTCCGCCGTTGTTCACAAAAACCCTATCCGTTTCACACCCGAGGCATCGCGCCTAGCTGAACGTTAAAAAGGTATGGTGATGGAATAGTACAAAACAGACTTTTCTAAACGCTGCCATCTCTTAATGTCTTATTTGTCTTCAACAAAGTAACGTGTTGCATGGCTCCCCTTTAATGGCTGTGCACCGAGATACTAAATAAATGACTGCGTGCAATGGCAGTGGCCCATGACACGCAGCTATTTCATACTCACAATGCAAATTCAGCTGGATGGATGAAGCTGTCATACTGCATCCTCAGTAGGACATTTGTTAGCCTCATTTTGCTGCTGTCACAGGCTAAATTTGTTACTCCGGCCTACTCTCGTGCCGAGCAAGAGTTCAGAAGTCAGTGCGGAAAAAACCAAGTGTCAAAAGCAGCACAGAGAATTCTCTCTTTCTCAATACGGCTTTCAGAAAAAAAAAAAAAAACCAAACCAGAAAGAGGCAGGTTTAGGAACACACAAACCTGTTCAAGAAGCACAAGTGTCTCGCAGTAGATTTTGAGGCCGAATTTCAAAATGCTTTTGCAATTCCACGACGGAGTTCTGAACATCGTCAGCTCTGGTATCTACGATATACACTGACAGCGAAGATAATCAGCATACGAAGGATACAGGGAATCAATAATCAGCCTCTACCTGACATCAAGAATGGAAGACAAGCGAAGGCAAAAGGAGAGGCTAACGTGACCGAGCACCCCCACGATGTCACCACCAAACAGGCCCCCGCTCTAGTACCAAGAAGTACAGAGAACCATCTGCTCTTCACCTTCAGTCCGACGCCGGGCTCTCCATCAGCACCATTAATCGCAGTCCCGATTTCTGAGGCCGGTACTTGCATACTCACAACAGTCGAGACACAACCAAAGCCACTCAAGGAATGCTACCAGAAGTTGGCAGCTTTTGCACAGTAAAACGACATGGATAGGACTTGAGTGTCTCAGAGACGCCAGGATTAGTTATTGTATTTCTCCTGGTAATTCAGTCCTCACAAGACAACTGCTTTCACGCGATCAACTTCCCGCAACCTTAGCCAGTAAGCAGCGCCCTAACGATCCACAATCAGACACACACACAACCACACCACCATGTACACACACACACACACACACACGCACATATATATACAGATTAGAAAAGCCAAAATAACTTTGGCACAACACAAAGAGGTGGTTGTCAACAAAAACAGATGGTCAAAGAATTGGGCAAACACTCAGAGTTCCAAAAACGAAGCTTTTGCTTTCATTCGAAATGCCACACTTTCTTAACCAGCTCCAGACAAGAGGATACACGAAGCCAGTCAAAAGCTAGCTTCCTGCCAGGCTTCTCTGTTTTCATGACAAAATTAAGAGTCCACAGATGGAAAAACTCAAAGCTAATTTTTACACAGGTTGGTTTCCCCTCTCTCCCTCCTCCCCACGATTCCAAACAACAAGAATAACATATTGTAGCAAATTAAAGCAACAACTAGGGGGGGTAGGGGTGGGGGGGGAGTAAAGTTGCAGCGTGAGGTCATTTTGTTGCTGTGACTTCACTATGAAGAGAGCTCTATTTAATTCAAGAAATTATTTCTTTCGCACTGCGACCCAGGAAGCCTACTTCAGCTAAAAGCCTGACAATATCAGGGTCCACCATTCCCAGTTCTTGTTCTTATTTCCTCCCATAGGCTGAAGGCAACTACCTTATTATTCTTGCTCTGGCCCGTCATGCAACTCCCACCAACCAAAAAAAGCCCAAGCTTTCTCCCAGTCCTCTTACTCTGACTGTTCCTTCCCCGCTCCCACGCTCCCGCCCTTCCATTGAATCAAACACAGCCCAATGGAAAGCGGACAAGGTAAAATCCTCTTGACCCGAAGACGCCTAGCTTGCCGCACAGTACATCCCAAGTACTTGACTTAGAAGTCCTGGTCGCCCCCCGAAACCGTTGATGCGGGGAACTAAGTTCAAAGAAGGAAAACACACACAGCATTAAGAAGTAACGACAGTTAGCAAAGAATGCGCTCATCTTCACGTGTTAAAAAAGTAAAGTTTAGAAAGAGCCAAGAAGTATACCGTATTATTTTTAACTTGCCTTCAAATGAGCACTCCCAAGTACTCGTCCGAGAGCAGAGGTGTTCAAATAGGCAGACTGGAGTAAGAGTTAACACCTCAAAGAGCTGTCCTTTGCCAACCGTCACCGCCCCCTCATGTTTTACTTTAAAAAAAAAAACAAAACAAAACAAAAAAAAAAACAAAAAAACCCCAAAGAACTGGGGTAGGGTGGATTTAAAAACCTCTGTAGAACAAGGTAAAAACATGGTTTTGCTGGAACGTAGAAAAAAAAGAAATATTTTTAAAGGACGGGTAAAAACACCCTAAGCTTTGAGCAGAAACAGAACGTCACTGGCCAGCTGAATATTATCAGTTTCCCGAGGCTGAATTTGGTACAAATCCACCACCGTTCATGGAAGCTCAGCCCAAATGTCTATTTTCAGGCAGCAGAGTAATACCACAGGACAGTAGTAATGCGGAAATAAAACCGCTTAAAGGAGAGGCAGCTGCCATTAATTTTGGCAGAAGGAGTAAGTTACTTGGAACCGATTAAATACCAACATTTAAGGCAAGTCAAGAATATCTGTCCGTCAGGAGACTTCGCCACCTTCCCTCCAGCCTTTTGTCAACATCGAGGACGTAGCGTGGGATGCAGCAACAGATTTCCACTTGCCTTTTCGAAAGAACTACTGCCGTGCTACAGTTGAACACAACCACCCGGTTGCATAAGGCTCTGTGTGTTTCACAAGCCTAAGCAGAAGCACCAAGACAGTGAGAAATTTTGCCCGCGGCGGGGGAAGACCTTTCTTCCTGAAGATCCTCCTGGCTCTTAACACTGCATTCGTCCCCTTTTTTTGTTCATCCTGTTTTCAGAGGTGAAATTCCAACATAGCATCTCCAAACCTCAGTGCGATTTTTTATTTTTTAAACCACATGTCTTTCCTGCATATAGCTCCTAACGGAGCCTTACACAGTATTACACTGTTCCAATAAACACTTCCTTTTTACTTCTTTAAACACAGATGAGTAGCAGTAAGCTATCTTGAGCATCACCTACTGCCTCGATATTCCGAACACGACGAAATAATCGATGTTTTACATCACTACATCTCGCATTCCCACTCTGGGGAGGACAAACGCTGACGTTCCAACGGGCATTAGGGCCAACGTAACTTTTCGTACCTCACACGTAAAAAGCAGTATTCCCAGTTCAGCTGACACAGGTTTTGACAGCGGCAAACTCCGACCCCTCTGTTCTACGGTCTCTATAAAAGCCACCGCACCGCAGAGTGAAATAAGCACGAGTAAACCCTCGCAAAATTACAACAACTTCAGCACGCAAATTGCAGACTAAGTCCCGATAAGCCCATTTTACCTGACACCAAACGGAACCACCGAGAAACGGAACTACTACTCCGTGAGATTTTCTGGGTGAACCAAACCCAGATGCCTAGATCTCGCCAACCTCAGATCACTGCTCCAAAAAGTCAAGATCACCATGCGTCTCAAAGGACTCAAGTGATCTAGTCTCTTCTCCCTCCCCCGCCCCCACCTTAGAATACGTAAACCTTCTGAAAGTTCGGTTCCTAGGGCAGAACAGCGGTTCTGTTTTTCTAGTGTGTTACAGAGAGTTTCCACGCACCGCTTCCCCAGTGCGCATTTATAGGGCAAAGCTAGTTTCACCACATACGAACATTAACCACGCAACCGCATCCGGCTTTCCTCTGCATAAAGCACCCATTAGGTAACTGAGCTAAGTGCTCATTAGCCACAGGGAACACTACAAATGGCCGAGGTTAGCTGACTGAAAGACTGACCTTTCTGAATATCATGCCTCCAAAATAAACTGCACCATCCACAGCGTTTGATGTTCTGGCTAATTGGAATCTCTTTTCCCGACATTTCGTCAAATGCAGTAAATGTCACTGCAAATTTTAAGTGACGAGAACTTGGAAGACACGTTTAATTTCCCAGTGGCACGCAACAAACTAAACCACTGTTTGCACTGCGCTTGTTAGAGGTGATCTCAAAGGTCCAAGACGTAACAAGAATTTGAGGAACGTTCATTTGCACGTGAGCTCCTGCCCTTCGACCTCAGCGGCACTTTCATTTATGACGATGCGTAACGGGGCGACGGCAACATTAGCTGCGTAGAGCCATGAAGACAAACGCAGCGAGCTGAAAACTCGCGACCAACAGCAGACTCTGCTCCAGTCTGATGGCTTTACCTCACCCAAAGAGCCCGTGCGAAATCTAAGGACGGGCCAGGTCAAAACCGCCACGCCAAAACCTTCGGGCCAACGCAAAGTTGCATCTCCCCGTGAGGTGCACAGAAACAGACGTGCACTCGAGCTCGGGCATATTCAGATACAGCCCGTAGTTTAGACCCTCACCTCTTCTTGCCTATCTAGGTAACTTCCAGGTACAGAAGGGCTTAATACTCTCCTACAGAAAAACAACTTCAGATCTTGAGACGCATCAGGAGCTTAATTCCTACCCTGAACCTCACATTTTGGGCCTCTGGGAAATACCAGAGATTCTGAAGTATTTCTCCATATTAAAAGTGTCTTGTACTGAAAATTCTCTCTTCTGTCTCGGACTGAGAGTTCATCTCCGCCCATACGCACAGTCCAATAAAGTGAAGTAGTATTTAAAAAACGTCCAAAGGAAAACACATCTCAGCAAAAATGCTGATCTTTAGGCAGCCGATTTGCTGCTACTCCATTAGTCATTTTCCACTCTTGGTTTCTTCTGTACCACCTTGGTCAGTTCTGCCCTTTAAGCTTTCCATAATTTAAAACACATCCTTCCCCCTCAGTACATATAGTTATTTACACAAGCATACACTCGCTCAAGTGGCAAAAAGTTAAGTTGTAGCGTTAGCTGATGGCTCTTAACCACGTCCGAAACCCCAGTATACCTTTCTAGCGTAGCGACCTTCAGGTGAAAAAAAAAAAAAATCCCAGACGTCCTCAGGAAGACTAAACGTATTTCAAGCAAGCTTCACCATGGGCACCTTTTCGCAGTCTGGAATGACAGAAAATATGACGCCACATCCATGATGAACGTCTCCTTCTTATTGGATTTAATGCCTGTCATTTAAGATACTATTTTCCTTTCTGTTGGCTGCACGATACACAATCGTCACATACTGTTTTGACAGCACCGCGGGGGTGGGGCGCACAGAAGGTTTCGCAGACAAAGGACCCATCAACTCCTAACCCAGGTATAAAAGTCTCACGTAGACGTTCGAAAAATGATGAAAACGAACGATGGCAGCTGTATCTGGATCAACCCAGGACTACCCATTGCTTTTTCACCTTCCCCCACAGCCGGCAACCGATGCAGCCTTCTCCTCAGAGATTTCAAGGGTCTATCAGATCAGACAAACAAGCATTCAGGCAAAAAAAGGAAAATGCAAAGCCACAGCCCTTATACCCATATAATCCACGCAAGAACTACACTATGCGTATTACAGAGCAGGACTCTGCCAACATACCTGTCCACACCTACTCTTCTGCAGTTAGTGGGGCTACACGTGGTCCACTCTGGGGAAAAGTCGGCAGCTCACACAACAGTAAATACGGGTTTCTAGTTTGGCTCTGTCCCTTCCACAACAAAAAAGAAAAATAGCGATTGACAGTAAAACAGTAACATTCTCATCTTACACCCGAGCCAACTCCCCTTCCTCTACTGATCAGAGAGCTCGCTTTGCCACCCATATTCCTGATCTTAGCGCTTCGCAGCCAGCGCCATGAAGCCACAGGCTGTCATTGACAATGCCTTAGAATTTCACCACTTCAGAAGCAGCAGTTACGATGAATCGATTACGTGATGAAAAGCCCCCTTGCATTCTTCCTCCCCCATATGACTGCCGCGCCTTCTGCTGCCCTTTTCCCTGCCACACGAGGCCCCAACGGCACGCTCGTGCCGTACGTTGCTTTTGAGGGTATATCCCTTGCTGTATATTCATGCTTATTTCGATTCAGGATGGCATATTATTAACGTGATCGTTTACATACAAGCACCGCAACCGCTGCTTCAGCAAGTACTACACGCCGCACGACAGCAGCGTGCCACTGACTCGAAGGCCACCCGCACCTTCGCCTCTTTTGCAGAAAACACACCACTGTCAAGCAAAGCACAGCAGGACCCAATCCTCAGCAAGGCTACAGACAGCGTAAGAAAGACTTGGCAGACTAGCACGCGAGAGTCGCGACGCAGCCGTTAAGAAGCAACAGTTAAGTATCTCGGGGAACAAGCCATAGCACCGTTTACGTAACTCCTCCAGCAGAAAGGCGAGCAATGTCAGAGGACGGCAAAGCTGGGGACAAAGCCGTAACCAAAATATACGAACAAAGTCCTGAATCAAGCCTGCCAGAGTCATTTAGGTAATCGGAACACATGACACACGTCACTCATCGTTAGCGCCGATATCTTTACGAACTTTGGCATACGTAAGGAGTCATCCACTAACTCAAGTACCCGACTCTGTCTCGCAGAGGCTACCCCGATTTACCACTGCCACTCACCGGCCCAAGATCCTTAAGGGTCAGGGGAATAAAGTCACCCGCACCCCTTCTCCGCAACCCCCACAGGCCAGAGCTTTCTCTGCTGTCTTTCAAGAGCCGGCAAGTCGGTAAAATTCACCTAAGTCAATAGGAAGCCGGGGCTGTATCTTGGAAGCATTCGGAGCTCTCTTGGTCTCACATCGTTTCTGCAGTAGTGTTTTTTCCAGAAGCACATCTGCTGTGGCTCACACCGAAGAACCGTCTCGCCCAGCACGGTGTGACAGGGGCCAGAAGCCGACACCTTGCCAAGGGTACAAACATAAAGCAGGCACACGGGGACACTCATGCAGAACGCGCTCCCGGTCCCTAACAACTTGCAGCTCTGGGACTTCCTCAGCTCAGGATGGCTTTTCTGTGTTTAACAACTCCCAACGGGTCTTCGTTCCGGGCACTTCTCCACACTCCCCTCGTGCCTGACAAGCCATCACTCACTCAGTCAAACCTATCCGCAAACCTGCGCTCCGCTCCCCGGAGACCTCAGCGGCTGCCTCCCGCTGCTCAGCCACACCTACCATCTCTAGCCCATAAAGTCATCTGTACGCATCAACGCGGACAGCTAGCCTAAGGATCCTCTGCCATCAAAACAAAGGTCCCCGTCCCCTCAATACATAAAAGACAGACGGCAGACACACGACAGGGAAACCCTCGTTCTTTGGCGCAGTTCTGTCACACATTTGGAACCCACCGTGGCACGGGAAGGTTCTGACAGAACACTAGTAAGGCAGCTGCCCCGCAGTCTTCCCAACTGCGCCTTCTCACAGCAATCCCGAGCTCCCCGCCCGGGCTCCTGCCATCCTCACAGCGTTTAAGTCGCATGGTGCGATTCAAGGATTCGGCTTGTGCCTTTGAAGAGCTGGAAGTAAGTTTCCCCCTTTGCCGCTGGTCTATTTAATTCGTTTTCTATAATCCTTCCGTTAACCTCTCCTGCGGAGCCTCAGGCCCCTCAGTTGGGCGCATCCCACATGAAACCACCGCTAGTAGATACGGGTCTAAGCCAAAGCAGACACAACGTGTTCAAGAGAAAGAGAAGACAGCTATTCCTTTCTTTGCTGCATTTACAGCCCCATATACAGCACAGAGAAACCCGAGCGCCAGTCCCATTCCTGCTACTTGCTGTGAAGCGCAGAAAGACCCTCCCCTAATCGGAGGGAGCCTGCGGCCCGCCCTGTCGAACACGAATAGCGAGTGGTTCTTTGTGTCTTTCTGCGCAACGTGAGCATCTCTGAGCAGAGGCCGATTCTTGATGCATACAGCTCCCGGCACTACGGGTTCCAAGCACTCTGACGCTGTACGTCATCCACTGAAACGACAAGCTTATCCTATTCAGAAGGAGACTATTTCGTCCTCCCGTCCTGCTCCGATCAGCCCTAAAACCGTTCCTGACAAACGTTCCTCCCATTCCTATCCTCATAACTTCCTCCGTCTCTCTGCACAGAGCCGTGCTGCATCTTAAGAACTCAATTCCCACAGGAGCTTTCTGGAGTGGAGCACCTTTACTGCTCTGCGAGAAGATGAGAAGCAAAAAGCAGAGAAAAAGGAGAGGGGGAAAGCACTCGCAAATGCTCGCTGCAAGGTCAGCCACTAATACACTATGAAAGTGTTCACAAAAGAAACTTAAACTTAACAGGTCTCTTGGGTGAGATCACATACATTCCCTTACATTCTCTCTCTCCTTTCCCCATCTGTCCCTCCATCTCTGCACCGACTCCTGACAGGACAGACCTCCCGAGACGTGTCTGACAACGCCTGACCAACGAGGAACGCCGCATGGGAATTTGCCAAACATCCGAAGGACTCCCCATCGACCCTCCCCCCTTCACTCCATCTCCGTTCGGATTTGGATTCCATCTTCAACCTACTCAGCAGGTGACCTGCATTCGCTGCATCCCTTCTCCAGGCAGCTTCTTAAATAATTCTAGGCACTTTGGAGCTGGCACGTTTCCTTTTCCATGGGAAAGGAGGACCCTGCCACGTCACCACGAAGGCACTGCTTCCAGTTCTAGAGCCGGCTCAGCTTGCGGCAAGTCTCGGCACCCAGGCACCAGGATAAATACATTTCAACAGTTGACTCCAATTCTCTTTCAGCGCAGCTTAACCCTCTGCAACCGAGTTACTCAAAGGCGGCAGGAGGCAACTACGCAGCTTGCAACCTCTGCTCTTACACTTCACTTGGGAAGGAGATTGCCTTTCGGAAGCATCAGGTGAACACGTCAGCTTGAGGTTCCTGTCCTTCCACACCCTCACCACCTAGCAGACACCATGCGCACCCACCTACGAGCCACCGTCCCCCAAAGCCAGCTTGTCACCTCTACATTTCGCACCGCCGTTTTTGCCAGCACACGTAATACGCTACCTAACGTACCTGTTTTTACCGAGCAGTAGTCATTGCCTCCTGCAAAGCCAGCTACGTAACAGCGGCAAACAAGCATTGGAAAGCGTTCAGCGAGAATGAGTGCCCACCTTACACATGACAAACCCATTTTGTCCGGGGAGCCGACCGAGATGAAGTTACGAACGTTACTCTTGAAGTTTTCCACTTTTAGCTTGTCATTAAGACTACTAAGCTTCTCACCCAAAACAAAAGCCACCCTGTTCAGACGTCATTTAGTCAAGTAGCTGACCACAAGAGGAAGAAAGAGTTCCTGTATCCTGAAAGAGCAAGTGCTCTACCTCATCTCCTCCATCACATGACTTCTGCCCCCAGACACTAACAATTAATACCACCAGCTGTAGTGACGTTGTTCAGAACAAACCACTCCACTTGGACTAATTTCCCTTGCTCACGCGTTCCCAGGTGGGAACTGCTAGGCCTACAGACTGTGTATTACACAAAAAACGGTATTAAAATAAACAGCCTACAAAACATACGAAACGGACGAGGTTACATTGCTCCAGAGGTTAAAGAGCCTCAAACACCACAGACAAATTAGCTGTCGCCGGGAGAAGACATTTCTTTCCACACTCCCTCTGCAGGTAAACACTAGCTTTTCCACAGCGCTCTTCGGCCGAGGCCTACGTAAGAGCAGAACAGGAGAGCTGTTCTCAGCTCTGCCGGTGATGCCCCTCTGCCTCCCCTTTCCTCTTTTCCCCCAGCGTTGACCCGCTTCCTCCATTCAGACCGCAGGCACCGCAACACAGCTTGCCTTGCACTCTCACTTCTTCCAACACCTGATACCACGGGGCCTGGAGTCTGACTGCTACACATGCAAGCGGTAACGATAACAGACAGAAAAATATCAATTCAATCCGTACAGACCCCCACTTCCACCTCGAAGTTTGCAACAACCTCTTCAGTCACAGTATATAGCAGCACTTTGCGGCTAGAGGAGGGAAACTCGTCAGTCTCACAGCAGCCGCCTGACAGAACAAAATCCTGTTCGTCTCTAGCCATCGCATTTACTCAGGCATCGTTTATTTTAAGGCTGCTCTTTCTTCATTCCGCCTCAGGCCTAGATCAGGTCAAGCAGACCAACCCTACCCAGAAGCACGAGGTCTCTAAAGCGTCTATTAGCCAACTGCAGGCTTTTGTACGACTGAAAGACAGCCTCTCTAATGAGCGCTTCCCTTCCAGCTCTTTGATTAAGCATAGTGGCCAGAACAGCGAAAGTGACAGAAATGTTCATCGTGGGTCTCAGATTTAGCCTGTGTAGCCAGCCAAAACAACTGCAGCTGATCAAATACGTGAACATGCACTACATGACGCGAGTTAAGAGAGAAAACTCGGAAAAGGCAGGCAGAAGTCTGCACCGTGGTGCTGCCGTTTTTTTACGGCGGTTACCCCCGAAAAAGCTGTATGTACAGTCCAGTGAGCATTGTGGCCAGAGCTTCTGGCTTTGAGGCCTCCATGTCACAGATGGTTTATCTGAAGAAGAAAAAAAAAAAAAAACAACAAAAAAAAACAAAACAAAAAAAAAACCAAAACCAAAAAAGGTAGCAGGACAGAACTACATGAGTTCCCTTTGTTAACGGGAGCAAAGAAAGGAAGGGAAAAAGACGTACGCAGAATACTGAAATATCATAGCAATGGTAAAAACTCCAAATAAAATACAACTCTCGGTGAAAGCTGAGGTCGTTACCGTATAATTAATTTTAAGGATTTTTTAGGAGTCGGCATGAAGGGCAGCAGGGGAAGTGTTCGCACCGTGTGGTTTCCGAGATCGGCAAGTGGGAGTTTCCTTTGTACAAAGACAAATCACAACAGTGCTCTTCTGGAAGAGACAAGTGGTAGATGCCTGGAAATCTCTATAGCTTTTGCAATGCGCTTTATACATCCTCGTGGCACAGCAAAGGCAGCACTTGACACTCCTTCAGAGCTAGGACAGTCAGTGGTTTCTACCGGATACCTAGCTGCCTCTTCTTATAACAGCCATGATCTTACATTCACAGTAGCAGCGTTTTGCACACGCCACAGGAACAGTCCCTCCACCTGGCGTACCTGGAAATGAATGCACGACAGACAGTTCTCCTCCTGCCCGCTTCTGCAAATGCACACAAAATCGTTCAGAAGCAAACTCTCCGTTTCCTTTACGGACTTTGAGGGTGAAAGGCATTACTTTTCAGTAGCGTTAGCTTTCCCTAAAGGAGCCGAATCCTTCCTAGCAGTCCACTGGTTCCAATCCTCTGCAGAATTTTGACGGATTCTGTAATTCACCGAGAACTTTGCCAGCAGCAACACTGTTCAAACAAAATGGTATCTTGGGACGTGGGAAGGCTCCGCCCTCAAGTCTGTCACTGACTCGCACGTACCTGCTAAAAGACAGCCCAGTCCCGTTCAGTTATTCGCGCTCAGCGCAACACAGAGCTCCGTCTGCATCCAGGCTCCACTGGGAACGCATTTTCCTCCGCGCCGCACTGGGGAACAGCGCACGCTATTATATGCCAGTACTATATGCCACCGGCCACGCTGAAACGTGCAATTTAAGGTGGTCTTCTCCACGCTGGCCTGTGTCCTCATCACAGTATTTTAGGGTCTGGTTGTTGTGTTTTGCGGTGGTTTCCTCCGGGTGTGGCGCGGGGGGGTGTGGGGAGGAAGGTGTGTATTTATCCACATAAAGCACAGAAAGCATAACCACAATTCAAGAGTTGTCCGCAAGCAAGCCTCGAGAGACCTTTGTACCACACACTTCCTTCCACTGTTGACTGCTACCGACAGAGAGTCTCGCCCCAGCTGGATCCTCGATTTCCCTCTTTGCAAAGAAAGAACCGTTACAAGCTCCCTATTGCTACAAGCTTCAGGCAAAAAGGCTTAATATCGTGAAGTAGCTAACACTACGGGTTCACAAACTCCCTAATGCTCTTGGCACGGTAGGACAGCCTGGCTTCCTTGGTTTTTGTATTTCAGTTAAAAGCGTGCTCCTGCATTTTGGAGCCAGACGCAGGGAAGAAAAAAAAAAAAAAGCCCGCTACCTTTAATGCGCATTTCTCCACAGCTGTCGAGAATTCTCCCGTACTTGAGCGGGGCAGATCCAGTAAGCCTTATCGCTTAGAGGAGGTACATACTGCTGAGCCCAAACTTGAGTACTTCACCCAGGAGAGACGTTAAGAATTTAGCGATTCGGGGAACACACATTTAACAGCTTCCTTTTTGACACAGCTTCTGGAAGCCAGAGTGCACCGAAATCAACGTAAAGCGTTAGATTAATCGGTAACGTTCCGCAGATAGGCACCGCTACACTACACTGGGCAAGCTGTGACTGTGTTTAAAAGCCAGTTCTGGAATAGAAGTATTTAGACAAGTTGGAACAAGACCTAAACGCTCACCGTGAACAGCCGCCTTTGCTTCCTTTAAACCACGTCTAGTCAGACGGTTACTATGTACGCTCTGCACCTTTAAAAACGGACTCGAGTGTAAGATTTTGCTGCCTTTGTGCTGTCAGCTACGATAATTTTTTAAGTCATCCACTGCTGTATGCTACACATAATTGAAAAAATGATTTTGGATAGATATTACAATGCTCCAGTGACATTTCTTTCACTTGACCAGCATTAACTGTAACACCATCCATCTTCCTCACGATTTGGTGCTGTAGCTATTGTCCTCCCCAAACAAATTTCCACAGCGGTAGACAATTTGTCTTGCCTTTATTTTCTCCTTCAAACGTACCTCAGGGAAGCAAAACTTCCCTCCGTGCTAGGCTCCTAAGTCTTTCCTAACAGTTAGTTTATGCATCGAAGAAGATAGCTCAGCTATTTCTTCCACTGAGAGAAGAGCCACCTCATGTTTTCCTGAAATTATCATACAGATTGCTTACAGAGTGACTAATATGATTTTCCTTATTTAGAATTCAACAGATGTTTAATATTGCGTGTTCTGTTTAGCCTGATTTGAGTCATGCTTGAGGTGTCAAAGCTGAGAGGCCAGCCGCAGGAACAGCTGATGCTGTTAAGCCTGGCCCAGGACTGCTGCATTTGTACTGCAGGACACTGAACAGCCGGACCAGAGCAAGTTAAGACATTAACAATCAGGCACATTCTAATTTTCAGCTAGGAACCCTTGCGGGAACCAAGGCAACACAGGAGGGCTGAAAGCCAAAGCTTCGCTTCACTTGCGAGCGCTAGCTAGCTTGTCTCCAGGAGAACCTAGGCAAGGGCAGCTAACTGAAAAGCAACTCAACCACAGGAAGGACATTGCAACATCATCAAGGAGCCCCCGCAGTTTCTTCCAGGGAAGGCTCCAATGCCAGTGAACCGGCACCTCCTCGCACGTCTACACCAAGGCTGGAGAACAGGCTTCGGTCAAACATCAATCCTTGAGCGCAGTGCAAAGCTACCGAGGTAAGCTGAGCGACGTGCGTTATTCCACGTGAAGCCAAACTCCGCTTTGCCCTGCCTAAACTTTTGCGACTGAAAATACAAAATAAAGTTGTTAGCCAAGAGATACGAGAAGCCCTTAGCCCAAGTCAAAGCCCTTGGGAGGAGATTCCCTGACAGGCCGCTACCAGACCGCTTTGGAGCAACACAAAAATCTTTGGGGGTCCGTGCGGCCAAGAGCAGCGTCTAGGAGTGGAAAATAAAGGAGAGGGAAACGTTTAGGGAACGTTTACTCACCACCTTGTCTAATGCGGCAACTGCCTACCACCACACTGAGCAAACAAGAGAGCTGTTCCATCATCGCCTTTCATTTTTAATCCGTCTCTCTGCTCAGATGCCACATATACAGCGACATTAGTCAGAAAACTGCCCCTTTGTACCGTCGTGATCTATCCTGGCCCGAAGCACTTAGGAACACAGTTCATCACCTGCTCAAAACTAGGCCAGTACCAGAGTCCTTTCTCTCACCACAGCCGTTTGCCTTCCTCCTGTCACATTTTCCAGGCCCGCTAAACGAACACGGTAAGTCACGTAAAGATTGGACCCACACGCTGTACAACCTTGCGGACTGAATCGCTGGCATGCTACAAGTTAAAGGCTCCTCTATCTTCCTATCTATTAAAGCCTAATCAAAATTATTTACAGTCTCTCTGGGCTACCTGGTTTAAGTGTCTCCAGCTCAAGTATGACACTTTCTGGGACACTACTAGGATCCTTACGGCACTCTGACTGGCAATCGCATCTGTACCTGACCGTCAGGGGACACTCTTGGCTGAGCTGGCCACCTTGGTCTATCGCTGAGAGCTCTGAAATTTCTCAATTGAAACATTTGAAAGTTAATGAACCCTTCTAATACAAAGCTCCCACAGCTCAAGAGTTCTTTTATGAGCC
Organism: Sagittarius serpentarius; assembly: GCA_034782735.1. NCBI lineage: Eukaryota > Metazoa > Chordata > Aves > Accipitriformes > Sagittariidae > Sagittarius > Sagittarius serpentarius. The sequence goes on along the minus strand of JAVKLA010000007.1, from coordinate 35,330,965 downwards.
CGACACATGGCGGATGCACAGGAAAACCTCTCTTCAGGCGGGCCCCTCTTTTCATAACGTGCCAAAGCAGAAGGCCAGACTCTCAGACACCACAAAAGGCTGACAGTCAAGAGCAAAAGCCATGACCCGCAGAAGCTCTGGACGGCTCTGCCGTATTACGCTATACTCAAGGCCACAGCAAGTGCCTGCACCTCTGCTACAAGCAAAGCTATTGCTTTAACTCCTGAATTACAACAGTCACGAAAAAGGACATCTCACTGAAGAACTAGCGCATCACCAGAAAAAGAGGTCAAGCTAAGCCGCTTGGAAGGCACGTGTACGCAGGCTCAGACTTAACAGAAAACTGTCAGCATATGAGAGAGCACCCCTTTCGTCACAATCAAAACCCTCGACTGCCCCTGTGGTGGGGTGCTTTCTTGCCCACCTCTCAAGGAGGGAAACGCAACGTTTCAAGTAGGGCGGGCCATAAATCACAGGCACTCACTGGAAGACTACACGGCTGTTACAAACGGGAAACCACTCTTAACTCTCTGAAAACAGTGATCAAGTCAAAGCCACTGTCCAAATGCGGAAGAAATATATGAAAAAAACCTCTGTAGTCAGCTACAAAGAAATGCCACGGGGAAAAAAGCTTTTCCAAGCATCAAGCTCCTTCAGTAAATTTTCATTTGACCTTTGGTTCATGTTTCGGGGACATCTTTGTCTTGCAGAACCTGTACCTTCAAGCACGGGGGTCTAGAAATAGAGCCTGGCTGCGGTACGCCCTATGCAGTTCTACCCCGATGTACCGCTTGACTGAGAACCGTCTGCCCATCCGTTTTTTAACCACCGAAACACATCAGTACTCCAGCACAGGCTTTCAGATACAGAGAACTGCTAGACGCTTTTACAGACGTTTAACAAGTTCTTCGGCGGAAGGCAAGAGCACAAGACTTCTTCAGCAGAAGGCACAAAGGAAACGCGATGCCTCCGTCCCAGAAGCGCAACCTACTTCCACGTTCTGCTCATTTCGCTTAACCGTTCGCCTCTCCGGTACCGCACAGCTTGCCCGAGTGACACCGCTAGGCCCAGGGATAGCGCTGCACTTAACCGAGAGCACCAAACAGGATCAGAGTGGTACATCCGCACCACCGCCCCCCCCCCGCAAAGGCGCAGGGCAGACTGGGCTATCATTGCAGTGCAAGAGGAAGGGACTGACTTTTGACTTTTGCTTTGTGGGGTTTTCTTTTTTCCCCCTCTTTATTCCCATCTTTTTAATCGCTAAGCCCGCAATTGGGGTTGAGAATGGGAAGGGGGGGAAGGGAAGAGGATCTGGTGAACAGCTGGGGCCCATCACTTTTCATTGCAGGTCTTGGAGAGATGTGGTTGACAGAGTGATGCACAGAGGCTGTCCCAGTTAATGACTTCACCATTCTCCATCATTATCCCCATCATTAGGAAATTAGGAGGACAGAAGGTATTTACTGTAAACCTGCCACCTCCCAAGGAGAGATAAATAGAAACTGATAAATGGGATCTTCTGGTGCTGTTCGTCTATTAACCTTCTGCTTCCCAGTTTAGGCATATGCATGCTACGCTGCCATTAATATCCAGTAATTGGCATAGCAGTGGGCAACACGATCCTACCTTTAGCATACGAACATCTCCTGTGCTGCACGCCAAGTGCACAACCACGCTTACTTCAGAGCTCTGCTAACCAGGCCAGTGAAAAGCTCCTGTGCGGTTGCTTGCACTTCAGCTCTGAGGTCAGAATTACCGGTCAGACCCGGCGGGTCTTAAGATGAGGCACCACTTTGGTCACGGGACAGACGGGGAGAGGGGTCTGTGCGCACATGACCTCCTCTCCACAGGAGCAACAGAACAGCAAGCAGATACAGTTGCACCTGGAGCTGAGCTGCTACCGGTTCTGTCAGCCTACCTCTAAATACAGCTCACTGACGCCTCCGGGGAAGAGACCTCCACTTCGCCACCGTCTCTGAAGACCAAGGAAAGCATTTTCCTGACCAGCTTGAAGCAAACTGTTAAAAAAAAAAAAAAAAAAAAAAAAAAAAGGAAAACCTCAAGCCTCAGAGGGCGCAGAAGTGATGAACTTCCTTTCGTAGTCAAAAAATAGCCAACATGTCAGCCACTTCTTTGACTAACACTTCCGCGGTGCTCCCTCACTGCACGTGAGGAGCTCTTTGTACGCGCTGACTTGCTTTACCCCCACGGGACTGAACCTCTCAGGAAGGACTAAGTCCTCAGAGAGATCAACTGAGTCACCGCCTTCTTCCTCGGTCACCAAGGCCTGTGAGGCTGAAGCGAGTCCGTATTCCGAGAGACCAGGATTTTACCTGAACCAGCCCCCCCCGCCCCACAACCACACAGAGAAAGCAGGTCCGCTTGCAAGCAAGTCAAGAAACTTTACTAATCCGTTTCCTCCACTTGTACCACCACACCTCTCCTTAGGGAAACCTCAATCCCCTGCTGCTTTCCTCTGTGTATTACCTGACATTACTAATTGCTTTTACTTACCCTACCCCTAGGCATTTTCCTTTCCACCAGCATTATAGTTTCCAACGCACATGATGTGCAGGTAACTACAGTTCAGAGACACCAGCTAACATCACAGCTGCATTTCTCACGATGAACAAATTAAGGCGCAAGTTTCCATCAACACCGACACAAGTCTTAAAAGACTCTCACATTATTTTGGTAGTTTTTCACTGCATCTAACCTTTTTCAGAAGGTCAGGAAAAACAGTGGGCCTGTTCTTGACCTGCTTGCTAGGAGAGCGCATGCATCTGCTCTGTGTTGGATGGACGGCTCCAGTGTCTTGGAAGGCAAGTATCTGTCTCTTCTAAGCTCTGATAACATCTGCAGCTCCACACTCCCATCCACGGAACATTTTCCAGGGTCTCGCAGTCAGTAAGCCTTCTTAACTGGAATAGGAAAAACAGAACATTTGAAAACACTGAAGGTGTGGGGCTTGAAAGAAGTTAAATACCTCGCTTCTTCAAATAACCCGGCAGAGACATTGCTAAGTCAGAACATGAAAGCGGGAAGTAAAAATCAGATGGTGCTCCGAATCAACTGTTAAACTGCCATGGAACTCGAGGGGTGCACAGGCCTAACACAAACAGCAGCTGTATTGCAACAGCTATCATCCTCAGTAAAAAAAAAAAGAAAAAAAAAAAACCACCACCGAAAACCACACACCACACCTGAGAAGGTCACAATCGCAGCTCAAAGACCCTGGCATACTTTCAGTTGCCTGGATGGTATCCTTGGAACAATTCAAAAGCCACAGAACCTTTTTTCTTGCTTGCATCTAAGCCGGGCAGAAACTGACACATCTAGTCGCAATTCATTTAAGCACAGAAATAGTTCCTCATTTCAAATATTTAATGGACATACAAAACCAAACAAAGAGCCAAAAACTGCACTGCTGCTTCCTGACACAGGCTTTAGGACTCAAGGGAATCTCTGCTTACAGGATCAAAAAAAATACACACCCTTTGAAACATCTTGTGAAAATAGAAGGCCAGGCGAAACACAAAGAAACCACTAGCCTTACTCAAGAATACCGTGCAGAAACAGCCCGCACACGAAAGCCACCTCAGCCACTGCCGTCGCAAGGAAGCTTCCTTTATCCAGAGTTCATACCTCCCAGCCTTCACACGTACGGGACCATAGTTTCTTTGTTTGGTGTCGGACAGCGTTTATTACTTTATTCCCCAGTGCACGTGCCTTCAATGCAAACAGGCACGACAACTGCGTCTTGTTCCAGCCTTTCCCCTCTCACGCAAGGCACAGAGAAGTCGTGGCATCAGCGGGAAAACTGACGCTACTGCTACGCTTCCCACGTCCACCAAATTTAAGGCAACACTACTAGAAAACTGAACCCAGCTGGTGTGGGGGACCACTGAGCACAATTATCTCCTCCCCACATCCAGACCGCCCCGCCCAGACCCAGCCTAGGGACTGGAATCAATCACAGACCTTAAAAAGCACTTGCCCAACTCTCGCGTGGCTCAACCCATCGCACCCGCAGGAAGGCAGAGCCAACGGCTCTCTCTTACCCGGTCTCACCACCTCTGACCAGGGCCTAGAGATGCACCATGCCGCACAGGCACACAATGAGCACACCGCTGCTGGCTGGTCCGCAGCTAGAAGTTGTGTTTGCTCCTTCTATGCACGCTCTCTTGTACGCATTAATTCAGTGCAGGAGACTAACGAAAACGTGACTGTGATAGTGAGTTCTAATGGTAACACAAGTATTAATTTCCATCTGTCTAAGCAACTGGCAACGTCCATCAATTACAGCGATAGCCAACTAACAGTTGCAGCTGCAAAATAAAAAAAGCAGAATTAACATTTCAAGTTACTGTCATTCACCTGAATTTTTTACAGTTGTAATTAGCAAGCTGCAGAAGCTGTCAACAATCAACATCAGCCAATCTGTCTGCACCAGGAACCCGACTGCCTGCCAGAAATTGTCTTCGACAGGTTTTCTTTCTCCCCGTGCTTCCCCCCGCTAAAATTTCCCCTTCGAACCTCCCTAACTTTCTCATCTTCTTTACCACCAGTCACAAGAATTGAATGTGTCAAAACAAAGAGAGACGGAACGACTGACAGTTAACTGATAAAGTCATCATTATCTCCTTTCTTCACGTCTCAGTACAAAAACGTGCTGCCGTCCCTTTCCCCACGACTCCGCTACCCTGTCAGTACAGGAACAACAAACACTGCAGCCCCTTCACAAAATTTGACCCTTACCTAGCCCTAAACATTTCTCACGTGGAGATACTAACGAATTAAGAGAAACATTCCTGAAGACCTACTCCTTAATGAGCATGTGCAACTCTTTGCCATTCTTTAGCTTAAGAGCTTGTTATACTCTTAACGAGATCCACCTGCTCCCTTTACAGCTGGCAGCAGATCCCCAGGACAACTCCAGCTCAGAAACAGCCAAACACCCAGTGCTTTCATTTCTTTTTTCTGTTGCTCTACACCCCGCAAACACCCGAATAAAAAAAGCCCAAACATTCACTCTTTTCAGCGTTCGCCAGAAACCAGCACTTAGCAAACACCTGAAAGTACGGCAAAGCTTACTCTCTCAAAGAAACATCCTAGCAGACAGTAAACATCTTGAACCAGTGCTGCTCTGCTTTCACTGGAAAGTTTTCGTGTTCGTTGGGGATTTTTTTGTGCGTTTGGTTTTTTTCTGTTGTTGTTTTGGGGTAGGTTTTTGTTTTTTTTTTTTTTAAAACACACCCACCCACCCACCCCCATTTTTAAAGCTGTTCAGCCTTCCTGAAACCAAGTTGTGGCACAGACAAGGTATAATCCCCTATCAGTTACAAGTTTATTTTTAACCCATGCATTTGTAGTAGCAGAAACCGAATTGCATCGCACATACTGTAATTACACACGGACAGTGCTAAATGACCTGCGATAGTTTGCTCTCACAGAAGCATCACCTCATACAATTAACTATTAACTGAATTCATCTCACACGGATGAGCTCTCCTCACCTACTGGAGCCACGCTGAGGTCATCTCAAACACGGTGACCAAAAAGATCTCCGACTGTACCACGGCAGTGCATAACATTTAAAACAAAATACTGCTTGGAAAAGAAGCTGCAACAGTCCACTCCACACACATACACTGCGGTCTGACCTCTATTTAATGCATTAATTAAACCGCCAGTTGAGCAACCAGCATAAAAGGATACAGCCACAGCAGCAAATCAAGAAAAGCCTCCACAGTTTTTCTATCCAGCAACATAAAAAGCCACGAACAAGTGCCAGTTCCTCTTTTTAACTAACCACTGTAGAACAGATTTCATCATACACGGCTTTTACGTAGAGATTTACAAACCTGGGAGAGTTAATGTAGGACGGATGAGTTACTACACGCCGCATCACAGTCATAACAGACAGCTGACATTGGAACAGTATACAGGGCAGTGCAGCAAACCCTTCCCCGGTGCTCTTACGCAGATAATATTTACAAAACGGAAAATCACAATGAGAAAAATCCCGTTAGGCAAATGAAGTATCTGAGTGAAGAGGAGGCTTCGAGGGAAAGTTCCTTAGCACAAACCTTCCTTCCCTACCTGAAAGAACAGCAGATAAGCACAAAAAAAAGAAAAGCTGCTACTGCGGAAAAGGAGACCCAGGGCCTCCGAGTGTAGGCAGGGCCCCTGCACAGTACGGGGCAGAAGTAACCTGTTTTGCAAAACCACAAAACAGGACCTAAACCCCTTCTTTATTAGCCAGCCTGCAAGAGAGAAAAAGGCTCCCAGCCTCCCACAGCGGGACACAGCCTGCTCCCCCTTCAGCGCCCTTCCTTCCCAAACACAGCCGGCCCTAGCCCCCAACAGGGCTAAAACCCCAACTTTTCCTCAAACGCAGCCTACACGCCTCTGCCCCCGCAAGCAGCGGGAAGGAGACGGGGGCCATGAGACTTACTTGGGCACAAGCAGCTGCGACCAGAACGTGACCTCCCAGGGCACCCACACCTGCCCGCTGAGGCGAGGCGAGGCGAGGCGGGTCACCCCACCAGCGCTTCCCGCGC
>JAVKLA010000007.1:35270384-35302827 GCA_034782735.1 Sagittarius serpentarius | reverse complement strand
CCGGGGGCAAGAGTCAGAAGCATCTTCAGCATCAGCTGGGATCCCCGGCCTCCCGTGGCAGGCAAAGGGATAAAGCTGCATCAACAACCCGTACCGGAGGCAGCACTCTCTCGGCTGAAGTCAAGGGAGCGGAAACAGCTTCAGCTCCCTGACAACTTTATTTCTCTGCCTCGCTCGCTGGGCCTCTGCGCCGGCACTTGAGCTTTGAATTCCTGACGTGCCACTCCCGTGCCCTTTAGGAGCTAACGGGTCGACAGCATCGTGCCTGTCAGAAGGAGATCTGTCAGGAGAAGCAATCAAAGGGGTAGAAAGCAAGGGACAACCCCCAATTTATAGTCCGAAACACAGGACTTAGCCAGCACATAGGATATGAGGGCCTTCCTGGCTTTTCCTCCCCGCCTCGGACAAGCAAGGGAGCACGCATTTTGCAGGGAGCTGCTCGGTCTGAAAGGCCAATGTTACGACTCCTGCCCGCAACACAAGTTTATCCTCAAGCGAGCTGATCTGTTCCTTTGAGAGGGGCAGTATGGGACAGAGAAGGAGATGGGGCGGGGGTGGGGGGGAAGCTTTTCTTTACACTTGTGCTGTTCTGAATGTGGACCATCTGTGCCCCCAGCTGGAGTGCTGGAGATGGTCTGGCACTTGAACCACACCATATTTACAGATCTAAACACAAATGGCTACTGCCTGATTGTTTCATGATTCATTAGTCAGACAAGCTCTCCTCTCCCGCCAGCACAGCTGTTACAGAGTAAACCTTTGTCACTTAATAGGCCTGATTATTACTTTCCATCAAAGGTATTGATCTGTGTCATCTCTACTTAAGGGAAAAGGGGAGAAGCGAAAAGGGGACCAAAATGTGTCGGGAAAACAAGAAGGGGGGGGGGGGGGGCGGAATTAAAAAACAATGACATTTGTATGGTGACGAGAGGCACCGGTCAATACGTTTAATCTCTCCTGGATGTACTGTATTCATGTATTCATTTACCACAGTGACTAGGTTACTCATGGAGATGAAACGTCTCACATGATGTGGCATTCCTTGCACTGCACCAGACTGCTGCAGTCACACAATATGGCCATGCATATAATTGGTCGGCCAAATACACAATGTGAATTAACAAATAGTATTGAAAAAAAAAAAAAGAAATCAATTAAGTCATGCAGCAGAAGGTAAAAATACAGGTTCATCTCTCAACGGCACGAGATGAGACAAAGAGGCCGACAGCGAGACTTCAGAGAACCATCCCAGGGTTCAGCCCTCATCCACCCAAGTCAGCGGCGCTAACCCAGTTTACACCAGTGGAGGAGCTGGCCCTTTTTGTTTAGCAAACCCGCTCGGGATAGGACGCGGTCTGTTACATAATTGCGACGCAGAGTGTATTTACCACAGCTCGAGAGCTTCTCGTTGCTCCAGTAGCCGCCTGACAAGCCGCCACTGCAGCAACTGCAGCGATACTGCAAATTCACTCACTCTGCTGGCGGGATGAGGTTTGCGACATCCAGATGGAGAGTTTCATTGCCTCTCTGGCTCACCACATTGTTGTTAGTAGTAGCATCGTTGCTTCCCTGCTGCATCTGAGGCGGTACCCGGTACCCGCCGTCCCAGGGACCAGGTGGACCGTTCAGAGCCACGGTCGGGGCTCCGGCGGCAGGCTGGGCTGCGGCCGTGGGGAGCGAGCTCTCGAGGAAAGACGGCTTCACTCTTTCCATCTTCCTTGCGCTTAAGGGATCATCTCTCCTCAAGCCAAATGCCAAAGCCCCCGTCCAGTCCTCTTTCAGACTAAGCAGCTCTGAAGGTCTGGGAACTACAGGACAGAGCAGGAGCCCGCAGCAGAGAGCGCTTGGCTTGCGCCCACAGCCGCACAACAGTGTCGCTACTCGGGCTGCTGGAATCGAAGAGGAATAAAAGCCGTAAGAGTGTCTTCAGAGCCGAACAGGACATACAAAACCAGCATGAACGTTCCGCGCGCGGCGTTCAGTTCTCTCTCCCAATTCGGGAACGGTTTCAGGAACAACCCCCAAATCACTGCTGCTCAGCCACCCCAGCGCATGCTCTTCCTGGGTGCAACCCGCTCCCCTTGTTCCAAGTCTCAGCGGCTTTAGGACAGGGCAAGGAATCATCTTTTTAGCCCTTTTGGACCAGAGAAGGCCAGAACCCAAACTCATTCCCACACAGCATGCTAAGTCCTTGGTTGTATCAGCACGCACGCCTGCAATGTACTCCAAGTAGAGAGCAAGGTCGAACACCAAACAAGCTGTTACAGGATGGGACGTATTTTCCGTACGAGAAAAGAACGATTAACGAATGCGTAGGCCACTGGTAAATACTCAACAACGGGCATCTTCTGGTTTTCCTCGTGCAGCTCGTTTGCTGCGCAGTCCCGCAAGGACCGTCTCAGTTTTCCCCACCGTCCAACAAACTCCTCCTCCCTCCAGCGATACGTCTCAAGAGCAACCTATAAATACAAGGAGCTTCTCCTCAAACCAAGACTAGGGTTTCCAAAGCAAAGAAGTCCGTAAGACGTTACGCGGAGAACACCAGTCGTTTCAGGCAAAGCACTGCTGAGAGAACGAAGGCGAAAGAGCGGGAACCTAAATCAGCAGCGCGGAAGACGCGCTCAAAGCACTTTGTTTTCACCTGAGATTAGCCTGCCTCCGGGGCCATACCTGCCGCGTCCAGCCGAGGTCCCTAGGGCGCAACGACAGATGCCGGCCCAGCGTGTCAGCGGACAGGGAAGGAATCGACGCTCTCAGGAGAGAGGCATACAGGCGGGCGTGCAGCCATGACACGGAATATTCTTTTACAGCCCAGCTTCCCCGCAAAACTCTGAAACGGACCAAAACACACCCGCCTTTCTGACTAAATCTGTGCCCCTAAGGAAACCTGGCCCCTCCACCCTAGCGTTTCCCCCAGCCCACTGAGATCCCATTCCTACCCGCTCACTCCCGCGTCCCGAGGCATACGCATTTTCGCCGGATGGAAAGCAAAATCAGAAGACTGCGGCACATGATGCCAAGCAAGAGTTGAGGCACACACAATCCATGGGAAAGTGTTGCTTGGCAATACTGCGTGTGCTCAGCTTCCCGCCAAGGGACCGGCGTTGTCTCTGTGCCAGGAAATCAGCCATTCAGCTAACAGGCAAAGCAGCGGCCACAGAAGACAGAGAAGCAGAAGGGAGCCGTCAAACCCAAGAGACACGCTTGCTCTCTTCTCCTCATGCGCTACAACAAATAGCAGGGGGGTGGGGGGGGGGGGTGGGGAGTGAGGAACCGGCGAGATGCTGTACGTTTTAGCTTAACCCATTTATCCTTCTACCGCATCAAGGAAGAAAACTGGTTAGTCCGCGGTTAAGGAGGGACCAAAACCAACATACTGAGACGGTATCTTCGAGCTGAGGTTATGAGCAAAAACCTTCCCATTTATGAGCCGTCTTGGAATGGAAAAGGGTGACATGCCGTCACTGAATCGCTTACAAGTAGGCTGAGTGAAACAGTCAGGAACAGGCTGTTAGGAACCATCCTGCAGTAGGCAGGTCTTTGCCGTTGTCGGCGCTTCATTTTCTTCCCCTGGAGACGGTGTTTGATTCTGGTAGTTGGCAACAAGACTATAGCAAGAAGCCAGCAAGGGACAGGAAAGACACACGCAAAAAAAAGAAGGAAAAAAACCCCACTCCGGTAGCTCCCAAAAAACCCCGTAGCTTTCCATCATCTCTCCTTTCTGGGAACTTGCTGAGGGTGGGGCTTTATTATTGGTCCATAGAAATGGCTCACGCTCGGGACGGAAACGCTGCTCATCAGCTTCAGTAACCTTTCTAACAAGGTGCTGCTGAGACACGCCAGGCTTATTTTTCTTCCTATTCTCACTGACCCAAGTCGGGAGCAACTGCACGTAAGCCCGACGTCACACCTGCTATCAGTTTAGCCCAGCAAGACCCTGGATAGAGAGCATTACCAGCAACGTCTCTTCGACTTCACAGCGGGAGTCAGACAGAAAACTTTCCCCTGTAACACGTAACAGAACCTGCCCCAACACCCAGCGTTATGTGCCTTTCTTCCTAAGTCAAAAGGCACTAATGGCCCGGCGGGACTTCCCACCTCTGTCCAACACCGAGTCCCTCCCTTCCCCCGCTGTTTAAAAAGAGACCCCTCCGACAGCGCCGACAGGCACAGGAGGCCCAAGGCGCTGGCGACGGGATCTACCTACAGGCCAAAGGCACGGCTCTGACTTTTCCGAGAGAAAGACGCTCAATTGCACTATCTTATTTTTCTCTCACTTGCGCCTCTGTCGCTCTGCTCAAAACAAAGCTGAATTAATTCACACCTACGTAAAGCAGAGGTTTAACAGGTCGGATCGAAGGGCGTCGACGGACAGAGCTCCGCTGAAGCCGAACGACCTGCTCTGCCCGAGTATTTCCCGGTGGGAAAACCTTCCCGCTGAGAAACAGGACAATGCTCGCAGCATCCCTCAACACCCGTGAGCCATCATCTGCCGTTTTCAAAGGACCCGGGGGACATGCCAGCGGAGCTCTCCAGAGGGCTGCTTTGCTAACTAGAGAGTTCTTCTGACCAGCGGCGGGGAAAGGCAGGGGCAGACCCAGGCTGCCTCTCACACCGGCAGGGAAGGCAGCTGCCGGGGGCGGCAAAAGCGTTTCTTGGCTCCGGGTTGCATCCGCGGCTGCAGCCGGAAGAAAGGGGCCAACCATTCTCAACTCGCCTGGGGCCACAGGTGCCTCCACGCTGCATGTGAACGGGACCGATGGCCGTGAAACAACTCGCGGCTAGCGACGAGAGGGTAAAGCAGGAGCAAAGAGGTCTCGTTTCACCTTCCGATCTCGGCTGGGGCAGAAGGGCGGCGAGGCCGCAGCAACACCTGGCCTAGTCCATCCCCAGATTTTCCATATAAATACGTACGTCGCAGGCGGCGTAAATTGCAGCAGACCCGCGTCGGGTTCCTTCCGCGAGCCTCGTCAAGTACTGCGCCTTGCAACGGGACTGCATCGCCAGCCGAAGACATCTTCCCTGGTAGGGGAGGCGGGGAAAGGAAAAAAGAAAAAAAGGGAAAGCTTCAGGTCAAACGATTGATTACGGTTTTGAATTACAGGGGGCTATTGATTTTTCATTAAACACCATGTACCGCTGTAAAGCGGAAAAAAAGTAATTCATTGATCAGAGCTGTGGGCCATGTTCACTTATTGGCTTCCTGCCACATCCCATTATTCCCAGTTCTAAATGTATATTGAAGTCAGTTCATTCTAATCATTGCCTCCTGTCACCAGAAATGTCTCTCAGTAACTATTAGTTTAATCACCCCTTTCTTACAACGGTAATGAGTGATAATATCCAGCATTATGGCAGATTCATGAATATTATTCATTGTATTACAGCGTTGCATTTCACAATGCTACAGTTAAGGGTCTGTCAGCATTTCCATTACAAAGCCCCCAGGCCTGGGACTTTATAAATCACTCCTAAAAATTTGCTGCTGGCAGAAATAAGGAGCGGAGGGTGTCTCGGTTCTGGAGAGAATACTGTCGGAACTGCTCTCTGCGAGATCTTTCTGGCCACGGTTTAGCTGCACCGAATGACTGCTGGAAAGGGGAGGAAAAAAGGGGGAGAAAGAAGAGGAACTTTGCCAGCTCAAGCTGCTTTTTCCAACTGATTAAAATGCCATCATTTCAAAAACAGGGTGATCTCGCTGTTACACTGGACAGCGATTCAGGAGACGGGCACTCTCTTCCTAAAGCTGACGCACACAGACAGCGCTACCGTACTGTCTTGCTGACAGTGACACTTTAAATGCACGAATGTCTTATCTGAAACCTTCTGACTTGGGCAGTATGCTTTTCGCTGTACCGGCTGCTGGCTCCTATGTTTGATAACCTGCATTCTGAGAAAGCTGCTTGCTGCCGGGGCAAGCGCTGAAATCCTCAGATTTTACGTAGCACCTGCTTAGGTAAAAACGGAGCCCGGGGACAATGGCAGGTACACTTTTAGTAAGAGGTTTGTATCCGATTCCAGAATCCAGCCTGGAGGTTTAGAAGGAAACCCGTCATATTTAGGGTTTACACCCACACCTCTTGAAAACCTTTCTCTTTCCGGCGACGAGCAAGCCGTAACGTTGTCACTGGAACTGTATGCCCTAAAACGGACAGCAGGCTCTGACCCAGAATTTTCAAAACTTGGAGCCGATTAAGATTCGCTGAGGTAAACGGTTGCTTTTACGCGATCGTCAAGCAAGAGGAGGAAAAGCAGGTATTGCAGGATCCAAAGCTCTGCTATGATGACAGAAGACAGATAAACAAACAAACGAAGCAAACAAATTGAACTCCCAACTGCTTCCACCGGCACAGAACCAGGGCTGCAATAAACAGTGGTGGCCATAAAGACTATTTTTATAAAATCGCCCAGGAGATCACCTTTTCTAAGTGATACCTTCTGCACTAAAAAAAAAACCCAAAACAAAACAAAAAAACAACAAAAAAGTTGTGACGCAGAAGGAGTCAAAGAGAAGAAGAAGCAACAAGGAAGATGAAGAGGCCGCTCACTCTTCGGCTACTCGAGGACTTCTTACACTTGTCGACTTTGTCCTCGTTTTCCGGATGCCAAAACCGTCACTGATACTCCAGGGCACGTACTTAAACTTCGCACCGGCTGTTTGAAATCACGTCTCTGGAAGGAGAGAGTGAACTTACCGTGTTCTGCGCGGAGCCCAAAACGGGTAACAGAACAAAACACGCATGCACGTGCACACAGGGTAATAAACGTAAGAGAAATGTATTTACTGCCGTAGGTGAAAGCATTTCGAAAAGGAAGATCCATTATGGGAGAAAAAGCGGAAACAAAACAGATGACTACCAAACCGTCATGTAGCCTTACTCTCACGAGGTAGAACTAATATCAGACAGACCCTCTTCCAGCATCCACACGCTGATGGTGGTGTCAACAACGACTTTTCTCTGCCCCTGCGTGGGTATGCTCCGAGCCGCTGAGTCCGGTCCCAAGCTCATGCAAGCGCCGGAAGACCTTGCGGACGACTCATCTCAACTCCCTGCACAAGAGTCTGCGGACAGACAAGGGCCAAGTTTTGCCTGTATTGCCAAAGCTGTAGCTGCCGGCTTTCATCATTTAGTCCAGAGGTGCGAGTCCTACCCTCTCCATCAGCGTTTCGTCACCGCCACGGTCCATCACCAACGTTCACTGTTGGCGTGAGCCAAAGAGTCAGGACCCGTGCTGCCCACTGTGCCACCTACCCCAGGTAAGGGGAGCCCCGGGACAGACTCAAAAGGGGCAGGCAGGGCAGAGTGAAAAGGACCAAAGAGCTCTAACCTCGCCCACTCGAGGAGAAAGGGACCCCCGTGACTGAAAGCGTTCGCATGAGACCCCCGAGGCAGTTCTCCTTTTCAGCAGGGGTCTTCGGGCCCTCCAAGCCCGCTGGAGAGCAAGTTCCAGCTACAGGCAGAAAAACGCTAATTCATTTACTTACCCGTGTTCGCTTGCACAAAGCGTCTTTTGCAACGTGTTCCGAGACATTGCCTCTCCCTGAAGCCAACCTCCTGCCGAAGCTCTTCACAGTTTGTTGCGAAGGAGAAGATGAAGCCTGCTAATTTCTGCTTTTGAGTCCACAGCCTGCACTTGAGAGGTCAAGCGGGGCTCAGAGTGACCATCTGGACAGAAAAGAAACAGCAAATTCCAGCCATAAACTTGCTTTTGTGCAACGGGGCTCTGCAGAGCTAGAAGGAAGGGTACTACCCACGACGCAGCAGAGGAGGTGGTGGCCACTGTTAATAAATTCTAGTGAGGGAAAAAAGCTAACGGGTGGGCTGTAGTGTGTGGGAACAAGGTAGGGCAGGACCGCAGGGCTGGCAGTAATCAGCCTAAAGGCATCAGGTGAAGCCCAGAGGGAGCTCTCGATTCTCAGAGGATGCTGCAAGGATAAATAACACTTTTCCTTAGTAGACACACGCACAAAAGAGCAGCTTCTCCACGTCAGGTAGTTATATGGCTCCTATTATCGAGTAAGCACTTTGCAGTCTTTGCGGTGTTTATCGTCACAACACCCCGACGAGGGACGAAAACACAGTTCTCGCAGACGGGAGACGGTTCGCCTGTGCACATTTCAAGTACGGCGGGGAAAATAGCGTCGGTGAAGGCAAAAAGAGTAGGACCCAGACTGTCAAAGGCGCTTCCAGCCTCTGACTCCCACAGAAAATCCCTTGGAAGTCAATGTGCAAATACACCTGAGGATTTTGACCCAAGCGACTAACCCAAGCTCACGCAAGGAGTCTGCAGCAGACCAGGAGGTCTACCTCCGGCGTCCTCGGGGAAATCTTAATTTCATTCCGGCTAACAGAAATAACAAATACACCCACCACGGACAGGAGCGCCCTGCCTTTGCACGGCACGCACCTAGCCTTACAAAAAGTTAGAGCGCGAGATCAAAGCTGTTGGTTTGGCTGCCTGAGCGTTCCTCGTCTCCCAAAAAGCCCTGTGCCTGCAGCAGCCAGGTCATTTAAAATGGATTGGCTGACGCTATTAGATCTAGACCCTAGGAAGGAGGCCCTTACTGGCAAGACCTCTTTTTCCCTCTAATGTCCTTACCTCGTGCCAAATAAACAGCGTTGATGCCGCATCATTTGCAAAGGACAGAAATCCTCTGCAGAGCTGCAACAAACAGCCCTTCTCCCATGCCAGTACGTAGCGCACATCTTGGGGTAATAAAGCCTTCATTTCGTGCTTCAGCACACCTGATCTAAGGCTCGGGCTCGGCAATGTATTCAACTACAGCTCGGATTCAACAACAGCTCCCACCTAGCTTCGCTATGAATGCCCCCGTCTTTTGTTCACATTTTTAACTTTTAACCCCGTTTCCCGTGGGAGAAAGCAAACAAAAAACCTTCCGACTCCGTACCTTCCACTTCTCCGACAACTTTTGCGCATACTAGTCTACTGTAACCAAATCTGAAAGAGCACTGACATTCTTTAAGGCAGTTAAGCTCCTGCCAGTGTCACGAAAATAGGTGGCCGGTTCGAAAAAACAAACATTTTACTTCAACAGCAATTTACGCCACATCTTCAGAGTTGACCCCTTCTCCGACTGTCTCAAGCTAGCTGTTTCGTGCCCAGTGTCTCCTCATCAGTCCACGCGACGGGTCTGTCGGAGTCCAAGAGGATGCAGAGCACCACGAGTAGCCTAAATGGTTACAGTGCTGTAAATATAAACAGCTGCCGTACCTTACCTTACGGCTCGAGGTAAGACAGAATAGCTGCCGTAAATTGCACCAGCGTGCTATCAACATAAAACAACAGGGCACGACATATTACTGCAAGCCCCAACCACTTCACATCTGTCTTGACACCGTCGTAAAGTTTGACACCCATCAGTTCAAAAGATAAAATACAGCTTGCAAAGGGAATCGTTTTGGCCCTGCATCAGAGGGCTCGTCCCTGCCACGGGGGCAGGAAGACGGTACTCTCTGATCAGGCGGCAATTAAAGGATTCAGGCAACGAAGCACGAGGCAAGTACGCCGATCTGCTCTACAGGAAGATACCTGTCAGGATAAGTCTCAGTTCGGCCGGGTGCTTGCGCTGGCACATAACCTCAAGCACCGATTTGAAGAGAGCCGCTTGCAGTCTTCCACGTTATGCACGCACTCACGCTGTATCTTACTTAGTACGTATACTAGGGCATGCTAAAACAGGATCTACCAAGTGCTGCCTCGCCACGGCATTTCAAGCAGCCCCAGTGATATTCCTTGCTGGAGCCAGCTTGGGACCCAGTCTTGACTTCACCACAGATTTCGCCACGCCCATTACCAACTCCACTGATTTAAAACCATCCCGGCGGGAAGGCTGCTTACTTCGGAACAACAGAAGGCCCGATTAGATTATATATTATTTTAAAGCCAGCAAATACGTGCACCCCTCAAATAGGGTACAATAGCGAAGGCTCACGTGACAACCGGACACTGAAAATGAGCGATACAAGCCATACTCAACACTCCTCATATAAAGTCCTGACTTTTTTACGGGGCTTTGGCCTAACAGAAACCCGTGCCTTTCAGCTACTCCTGACTTTAACACCCCCAAACTTCTCCCCCGTCCTGCTGTGACAAAATCCTTCTGCTCAGGTTTAACTCAAGGTACCGGCGTGATTCTGTTGAGGTCACTGGTAGCATTTGCACGCTGAGCGAGAGATGTTGCTGGAAAAACAGGGCGGGGGGCAAAGGCACGTTCAGCTCCCCTCCCGACACGTGCCTGGGCAGGGCGTTTGCCTGCGTCTGGGAACCAGGAAGGACTTTGGGGTCCCTGGGTTCAGAGGCACCCAACAAGGGGGCATGCCTTCTTCAAGTTAAAGCTACAGGGCTCTGTGGGATGTCAGTCTCAACCGCTTTAAAGAATTGGGGTTGTACGTTAGCAGGGTACGTGATGCCGGGCCCAGCCGCAAGCACGTCGGCCATCACGCTAAAGCCCGGCACGCATCCAAGCAACTGGCCGAATCACGGCCTGAGATCACAAGAGCGGGAGAACACGTTGTGACCGTGGTCACAGCTTCTCCACGTTCATTCTGCAATGGCACCACCTATTCTGGACACCATTAGGAGGCTTATTGCTTTTCACAGATAGTCCCAGTTGCCCTACTCAGATTCAAACCTTCAGACGCAGACTTTGCCCCAGGGAACGAACAGAGCAGAAGCAGAGCGGAGCCAGGCGCAGCAGGCATTTGCGACTGTTAGTGAGCACTGAATATTGCCAACCGTTATAAAACACAGGAAAACAGCAAGCGAGGCTTTAGCCAGTTTAGATAATCCTGCAGGGAAAAGTACCAATAGAAACTAATACATATGCAAGCAATAGCGAGCTGCCTGGGAAACTGAGCATCTCGCCTTCGGTGTCAGATAAAATGCAACGCCTAAATTGCCTTTGGTCCAGCATTAAGCATACTATTTAACACACACGTAGGTCCCCAAAAGATTGTTCCCGAATATCTACGCAGATCTTACCCTCTCCTGTTCAAAGTTTTAGCACAGGAGGGCAACGTTATGCTTGTGGCCTGCATTAAGAGCGACTGTTTGTGCCTGTCTGGAAACGGTCTAGATTTCTCCCTAAGCACCTGGGAGCGGAATTTGCCCACGCGGAGACATCTCCCAGCCCGGATGGCGACAGCGGTCACTCGTGATTTCTTAGGAATACTCGGCGCTTCTCTGTTTAACCATCCTGTGTCGTACTGTTGCACTTGCACTGTCCTAGACCTGCTCGCTCCCCCACTCTTGCTGTTGGCGTAAGCTCAATGTGTCTCTCTTTCCGCAACCCTTTTCTCCTCTTCCAGGCGGGCTGTATTGCTCCCCACTGTGCGATCCTGCCGCATACGTTCGTGAAACTCTAGGGTCCCAGAGCAAGGGAAAGGGCGAGGGCCTACGCGCGACCCAATGGCTATGCCAAGAACAAAGCGTCCCCAAATGGGGGTGGTCGGCGGTCCAAGCGGCGGTCGGAAAGTCAGTGCAAAATTCAAGAGGCTGAGCACTTTCAATTACGATTCAAATCTGCCATTTAGTTCATCATGTTTATTTAGGCATTAAAAGCAATTTTGCAAGCACATGCCTGTCACATTTAGACACAATGGGCTAGCCTGTAATTAGGAAGTATATGACCTCACTGGCTTTAATTGGGAGAAGCCTGCCTCCAATCCGTTTACCAGATGATAGAAGGCAACTGGCATTAGAAGGGAAGGTTGGTGTCAGCTGGTAGAACGCGCACAATACCTGCTATAATGGCCCCCAATTCATCATCACCCCCTCTACCATCAGGACTTTGTCAATGGTTTGCTCATCAATTTGCTTGCGTACCAACACAAGAGACCAGGAGACAGATACTGCATCATAGAGAATGATCACAGACCGGGGAGGGGGGGGAAGAACGGCGATTTCTGCTTTGGCAAGGGAGCAGGGCAGGCACAGGGCCAAAGTCAGGTTTAGCCTAAGTGGCTATAACTCTGCAAACTTTACACCTGCTTATGTTAGGCCAGACATTGGCCCACGCTACCCAGCAGGGCATGCCGTAGCTTAATGCACAAGAAAAAAACCAAAAAAAATTAAGACTGAAACAGCCCAGCAAAAGGCAATAATAACAAAAAGTCCACTTGCTGTAGGAAACTGCAGCAAAGCACTCCAAATTCTGCTACTTGTATCCTACTGCACAGAAAGCACAGTTGTGGCCTGGCTAAGAGCCGACAGGGACGTCTCTCTACCTTCACTGCACTGCTCCTGACCGCTGCACAGGCCGCAAAACCATGACCCATCCCAGGCACTCATTCTCAGAGACAAACACGGCTGTCATCAGTAACTCCAAACACAGATCGTCCCCCTCCAAAGGGATCTATGCTCAGGCCCCACAAGTCCTGCCAACCGATTTTTTTCAAAACGAGGAAGAGAGACGGGAAAAGCTGTTGTGTGTAAACTACAAGTGAATTTATTATTGGGGTTTGGGGGGGGGGGTTTGTCCTTACTGAGATAGCAAGAGAGCCTGCAGCTCTGCGACAGTAAGACCGGGACAAGTTCAAGAGACGGGGCAAAGAACGTGCAAAACAAGCACTAGAGAGAAGAGAGGCTCACGTTCGCCTCATCACCAAGAATCTCTGTACGTTAAAATCGCGTCCTCTGTGTTCTGGGCCTGACTCGTCAACTCCGTTTGCTGGCAGAAGGATACAAAGGTTTCCACGCCTTTAAAATCAGGTCCCCGGCCAGCCACCGCATTCATTTCTGTTGCTTGTACTGCCTCACCTCACTGACAAAACCAGCTCCGCTCCCTCTGCTATAAGCAGCCTCTCTCTTCACCTAACGATATCGTACCACCAGGAAAGAAGCAGAAAAAGTGAAAATTCAGAATGTGCATGCCTCAGGAATTTCCCATTATTTAAAAAAAAAAAAAAAAAAAAAAAAAGGCGCCAGCTAGATACATAGACAGACAGACCGACCGACCGACCGTTTTTTACCTTGATTTGGGATAAGAAGCTAAGATCTCAGAACATTTTCCAGGACGAAATACTTGATTCCGGTTTTTATCAGAAAGTAACGTGTCGTAAGGCACGGAATAAACTAACAAAGCGAACGTATTTCAACTGCTCCCCACAGAAGTTGCCACGAGTCAGATAAAGACTCCTTCCCATCGTTAAGAATGGGACTTCACGCCAGCCCTAACACGACCGTGCGCACACCTCAGCAACCTTAAAAGTCCTCAACGGCTCTGCTCTGTGAGCGGGGACGTTCCTCCACAAGAGCGAGCTGGGGGAAGCAGAAGACTTAAGAACGGGAGACAGAGCCAGCTACCACAAAACTCGCTTTGACGCTCCTCTCCATGAAGGGAATTTATAAGTGTCCGACAGTCACATATGGGGGTTTTCAGCCTCAGACACGGAGCGCTGAAACCCTGTGCGACGTAAACGACATGATGGGAGCCCGGCGGCATTCCCAGCCCCGCTCCTGTTTCTGTCGAGCATCCTCCAGGGCCTAGGACATTTTAAACCGTACACCAGCCAAAATGCTCTTGCCTGTAAAACCAGCCAAAAGTCAAGCTCGTCCGCCTTCCTTTTAGACAGCTTTCTGCTCCGGCCTCAGCAATCCCCCCTCTAAGTCGGAGCTCGCAAAGAGCGAGTAAGCACGCTCTCACCATTATCCCGGAGGAGGGGCACCAGCCTCCCGTCCCCCTGCAAATCGCAAGGAAACCTTCGGGTGCCAAGAATAGCCTAACCTGTGATGCTGGAAGTCAAGGGGAGAGGCGAGCTCAGGAGGGGAACACGCTCCAAAGCGGCAGGCATTGTCAGCTCCTGCTGAACACTGCCGTTTCCCCGGAAAGCTGAGTGAGCCGCTGGTCCCGAGGGACTCGGCAGCCCCATAATCCCGCTACGCCTGCCGCAGCTCCTGGGCAGCGGGGACGTAACCCAAAGACCGTTCAAAGCCAGAGTGGCAGGAAATGGGGTGCATCTGTGTAAAAGTGTTGCCTTTCACTCTTTTCGTGGGTTCGGACCCTGCGTCCTGGCCAGACCGTCGTTTTGAAGAAATTGTCATAACGCCATGGACCACACCTGCACAGGATTTCCTTCGGAGAAGGAATACTTCTGAGGTACTGATCAGGCGTTATCAGGCCAGGGGAAACGTTAAAAGCCTCGTGTAGTTATTCTGACACTGCAGTCTCTTGCTCTGCATAGTTTGGGTAGCCCTTCAGCGTAACGGCAAGACCCAGCCTTCAACAGAGATTTTGCAAGGCAGGGCAGAATATTTACAGAGGTATTTTTGCTTCTGCTCAGTCGGGCATAAAAAAAAAAGGCTGACACATACGAACCGTTAGCAGCGTTTCTCAAAATACAACAACAAAAAAAAATAATTGCCCTAAGTGATACGCATCTGCTGCTGATCACTAAGTGACCCGCTAGAAACTGCCCGTGGTGAACTCCAGCACAATGACAGAATAGGTTCAGAGAGACAGGGGATAACCGTGCTTTGTCATTACTTGGGACTACAGCGTGCAAATGGGGGAGCCGGTAGAAAGAAATCGCTAGCTTCTAACAGGAACATCCGCTAAAAGAACAACTGCATTCCCAGCAAATTTCTACCTTTTTTTTTTTTTTTTTTACATCTCTGCCAAACCTGCTAACTGCTTGGTCTTTTCGTGGCTGACACATTTTACCGGGGCAACAGAGAACGTAAGCAAAGCGAGCCAAATACCCAGGCACGAGGAAATGCACCGGGTAGGTAGAAATGAAGGACAATGCCACCCGGCTCTCCCGCGTAACTAGTCCGACCTCTGGTCTTAGCACAATTAATGAGCTTTAACACCAAGAAACTGGCCTCCTAGGAGACAGACACAGCACGCACTAGCTGTAGCAAGGCCTCTTGCTTCCTTCCATTCACAGCTCCCTCCTTCATGCCTGCGCTAAAATAACCCACTTCTCCACGTGGCTGCTGATGATTTCTGCCTGCTCTCGGCCTGCTTCGGTTTTCCTCTGGCACCCCGGCTCATCGGGTTCGTCCCACGCTCCTGTCCCAGTCACCCACGGAGTCCGGTTGAAAGACGCGACAAAGAGGGAGAGCCGAACCGGTTACTACAGTGTGCCTGATTTGTATTCAGAGCACAAACGGGGGACAGACCCCAGCCTCCAGCCACAGCTTTAGGATGTAAAGCTAGGCCAATGCGGGAGAGAGAAGCTGCCTGCTTACGGTGTCCAGCAGACATAAAACGTGATTCCCAACGCGTGCTCCCAATAAAGAGGGGCTGGAGGGGGGTGGAATTAATAGCCATCGAGCATATCGTGTACTAGACTGATGAGTTAAATAAGTACTCCCCTCCCTCCCCCCCGCAAAAAAAAGCACGCAGAGCAAAGATACAGGGGGAGGCTCATTACGTTACTTGCGTAAGAGAAGGGGAGGTGGCGAGGGGCCTTGAGGGCCTCGAGAGCAATCGAGACCCCTCGCTGTTTTGGGAGAGGCAGGGCTGGCCGCGGCCGTGACTCGTGTGCAAGCCCGCGGACATGGCAAGCTCCTCTCCGGAAGCTGCTCGCCGCCGCTCTGACTGCGAGGCATCGCATGCGAAAGCCGTCAGCGCGAGGGCCGGCTGTTTGAAGGCAGAGGCTGGTGCTGGTGGAGGGGGTGGGCATGGCAGCGGATGGGCCGTGCGGCGCACAAATGCGCGCCCGCGGGCTGGGGGAGCCCCCGAGAGCGTGGGGAGGGGGTGTCACTTGCAGGAAACGCAGTGCCTGCCATTGCACATGGCTACAGAGTGGAAGAGAACATCATTTCTTCAAACTCATCTTGCATTCAGCCAGCTGCATATAAATTTCCCTCTATCTCATCAAGCTCTCACTGTTTGGCCTCCTCTGACTGATATTGGCTCATCATACTTAATCTAGGGTGAAATTTCCTCGTCTGAGCTAAATTACTCGCAGCCATCAAGGGAAACGATATTTATTTTTCGTGGGGCTAATGACCTGTCCCCCGGACCCACCCACTGATGGTTATTTACTAGGGCCCAGATGCTTGGGCTCAAAATGAGTGCTAATGTCAGCGGGGGCCATTTCTCATTCAGGTCTCTGATTGAATTGGAGCGATCCCATTGACATTGACTCTGTGACTTTTAAGGCCATTACCCTCAGCAAGAGATGAACCTCTCATCATTGCTCCAACACTGACAGCTGATTAGCGACAAATTACAAGCGGGAAGAACTTAAGACTTTGTTGGGTGAGCGAGGGGTGGAGGGAGGAAGAGGAGGAGGGATTCGGAGGAGGCAGGGGGAAAGCGCGGAGTCCGGGAAGGTGGAGCGAGTAGCAAAGGAGCAGGAGAGAGCGGGAGGGGAGAGCAACGCCCAGAGGCTGACGCAGCCTGTTGGCATCGGTAACGCTCCACAGGCTTTCGCCAAAGGCCCAAAGCCAGAGGTTGGAGGGAGCGGCGAAGACGCATACTGACCGCGGGGAGCTTGAATCGCAGCAAGGCCGGGAGGAAGAACCTCCACTTCCAGTCAGCGGGTGACGAAGGGCCAGCAGGGCCAAACCACAGCCGGGCGGTCACAGTGCCATCCGGGGAGCGGGGGGGCCAGGGAAGACAGCTCGTTGCCTGCGCCGGCTCTCTTGGCAATCGCGGGTCCCGGGAAGACAGAAAGACCTCCGGGAAAGCAAAAAGAAGCTGCTGCCGTGAACTGGCAGCCCCAGGGGTCGAGTACGGCTCTGCCAGCACCAGCTCTCAGCGTGCACCCTCCGTCAGTCCCCTCACCTCCCTGCCTCCGTTTCCCTGCCAGGAGGGCTGGGCGATCGGGAGTGACACCGACCCAGACAGCGCCGCCCCATCCACGGCCGTCAGCCACTGACGTCCGACACGCAAAACGCTCGCTAAGCTGAGGCGAAAGCTGCCTGACAACCCCGCTACGCGTTTCAGTCACGGCCCTTGCATTTTCAGTGTTCTTCGTCAACAGACAGTAACTAACAACAGTAACTAACATAACCGAACGCACCGTCATCGGGACCTGTTTCACCAGGCACAGTGGTACCTCTTTTCGCCGCTGTGACATTACTTAAGGGTAAAGCTTCGAACGACCCCGGGCCACAACCACGGTTCTGTTTCTAACCACAGAAACGGTTAGACAAGTCTGCTGTCAAACACGGGAGGCAGCCAGCCAGCCAGCCAGCCAGTAACGTGCACCAGCTTTCTGTACCAGCGCCTGCAAGAGAGTGAAGAGTGGGTGTTATTTTAAGGCTGCCAGAGAAAAATTTCATACCTTAAAGAAAATGCTACCCGCTATGGATACAGTCCTTCTTATCTGGATGATTTGTGAGGCAGACTGTGCTCCCGTAAGTAAAAGGGAATATTTTTAGTGACACTATTAATATAAATGGAGCCATCCTGAAAGGCATTACAAGGAGGCTTGTTGCGCTGCAGTCCTGCATAAGCAGGCTCGGAGATTCTTTACAGCTCACAAAACACCAGGCCTATTTGAAAGAAGAAGCGGCATGAAATACAAACGGAGAAAATGCTTGCAAGGCTGAACTGCCACGGTCGCAACCGCCCCCTCTGAAATAAAAACTGGCTTTGGATACTTGGGCAAAGAAACGCAGTATGCCTAAGTACAGTCTCTCGGCACGCCACGCCACGCAGGCGCCTCAGCCGTGATCTCTCTTAGCCGAGATCTAAAAAGCCAAACGGACCTTCAACGGCGGTCACGGGTGTTTCAATCTCAACCCCCATCCGAAGAAAAGTTGTTCCGAGGGAAGCCAAGCCGAGCCCGCGGCCAAACCTCCCCTGGCTGCTTCTTTACAGCTGCATTTGGCAAGCGTGTGCCCACCCTTTCCGAGGACGAGCAGCGAAAGCAGTCCACTGCTCTCCCCTCTCCTGCCCTTCCACCCTCCTCTGCAGGGCATTTCTTTCACTGATCTCGGGAGCTCCCTAGGAAAGACATCACGTACTCAGACACCCTAAAAACCTCTCGGGGACTCGGCAACGAACAAGGCACTGGACTGGCTGTACAACTCACTGCGTTTTATGGCCTCCTTAGAAAAACTGCCATCTCATTTACGCTGACGTAAGTCTAGAGCGAACCCATTGAAGTAGATTTAGATACGCCACCGCAGAGCTGACGGGTCTGCCGTCGGGTTTGGCTATAGTTGACAAACTGACGCATACTTTGACGCAGCGACTGACGAACAGCCCCGGACAGTGCTCTTCACGTGTTACGCGCCTTGTCGCACCTTCTGTCCTGGGCATTTAACACTCGACGGCTTCCACAGAATATCCTACGAGAGAGCGCAGGTTGTCTTTTTTGCCGTGAGCGTGAGCCACTGCAAGCAAGACGTGCTAAGGGACGAACGTCCGTCCTCTTGCCAGCCCGGCTCTGACCCGCCTGGGAAGTTCCCTGGAGTACTGCCCGGGTTTCAAAAGATCCCGGTAGCAGAATTCCTACCCGAGAGACCGCTCCACGGGCTCATCACCCTCACCGAGGTTCTCCTCACGTAGAGAACTCGTACTCCAGCAGTTAACTCTTCCTCTTACCCAATTTCTCTCTACCCGTACTAGCCCGTCAGTGTGCAGGAAAGCGACCTGCCCCTTCAGCACTGGTGGAACCTCTTTTGAGAGAAAGCATTGCCAAGCCACCGCTCTTCCCTCGCCCCAAGCAGGACAACACGTACCCAAAACGCTCAGCAGAAATAAAAACTTTCTACCGAAAAGAGACTGGGTGCGACGAGCTCTTTTTGAAGTGAGAGCAAAAAAAGGTTAACCGGCGTCCAATAAGGTCAGAATATTCCGCTGACGTGGTGTACAGGAACGCTTACATCTTCCAACTTAAGAGTGTCTTTCCCCGAGAATAGGAGAGAAACAGCGTATCTTTACCGCTCAGAATTCATTTGCCCAACAAATGCAGGCAGGGCTCTGGGGGTTTTGTCACCTCTTTTAGAACGGAAAAGCAATCTAAGTAACGGAAGCAAATCTAGCTGTCACTTGGCCAAACAAAACACAATCCCTTCGCTAACTGCAGCGTCTCAAGGCTTGGTAATCAAACTACACCGCAGGGCATACAAGTATTGTAAAAGATGTCGCGTCATCCCTTAAAAAAACCAACGCAAATAAAAAGGAAAACAAGAGATTTCCTGCCGCACGTTCCGAAAAAGCAAGATGAAGCTTGCTAGACCTAGGAGGTTTGAGCTAAGCTGACAGGTAGAGGCAGCTCCGATTTCTGGCTGCTGAGCAGCAGCGGGAGAGAAAAGCTGATGGAGTGGCTGACGGCCTGCGCGAGCTGCACAGTTGCTGGGGTGGGCCTGTAAGACCACGCATCCAAACAGGCTAACGTTCCCCTTACCAGCCCGATTGGTCAATTTGGATGACATATTTTGGGCATCTCTGCTCGCTCAGTGACTGCAGCTTGTACACCGTCCACAAATCCCCATCTGCATCTACAGATGGCATCCCCCCCATTTTTTTTTTCCCCCCTTCCTTTCTCCATTGTGTGTAACAGCTCTTCGAGGCTGCAGAAAAGAGAGGCAGAGATGCGGGTTTGCTGTGTTCTGCTACAGAAGGCAGGGAGATACTAAATTCAACAGAAGTAAGGAAAACCCAAATTCTGAGTCCGCAACACCGTCCACTCTGTGCTGTCAAAAACCTGTTTCTCCAGCTCAAGCTCGCGCGCAAAGCACAACCTCACAGCAGCATTTAAACACCGACATACGTTTGTTGTAGGACAAACCAGGGAAAAAAAAAAATATCCCGCGGAGGTTTTAACTGCAAGGTCTTTATTTTTACTTTACTGTTTAATATACTGTATTCCAGGCGTTGTAAAAATACTCTCTTTTTCTGCAACCTGACGAGCAATGATCAGGTTTACCCTAACCTGGGAATACTTTACAAGGCCTGGAAGATCTGGTGAAACGGCACACGGAAATCGAGCCCCAGTTTTCTTTGTGCGGCAAAATATCTACCTGTCTTTTCACGCTTCCCAATTCCTAACTCTCTTTCTTCTTCGCTGTTAAACAGAGACACACAGAAGATGTCACAGACCTGTTTCACCACTCACCCAGTTTCATTTTGCTTAAGCTCTAGTGACACTGGACCTAAACCAGGAGAAACCAGTTAAATGGAGAGGATGAAGGAAACCTTTTCTGCATACACGTATGCTCGCTCGTACACTGCTTCCTTCAAACTGCTGCTTCTGAAAGGAGGAGTTACTGAACCCGCATGTTAGTACGGAACGCTGGGCTGTTAGCGCTGCCAACCAAACTGTTCTCGAGACCCAGGGCTTTTGCCTAGGAATTTACTGGTTGTTATTTTCCATTGTTATCATTAGTGTTAACTTCAAAGAAAACAAATAAGGGTTCAGGGCCTAACCAGGTTCCTGTTCTGCAACGAACCAGACGCGCGTTGTTTACATTTTAACGGAGGCAAAGGAAAGCGTCGTCCTCCCTCAGCTTTGAGCTGGGCTCCTGTATTAGCTTTAAAGGCTCCCCCCCCGCATAAAGCCAAGCATGTGAGCAGACGGACAGAGGATAACGACCTCTGGACTTGTCAAGATTTTTCCGCAATGTCTGGGAGCGCAGTATCTCGATGCTTCAGCGTCCGGAAAGTAACACCAAGCATGGTGTAGGGGATTTTTTTTTATTCTTCTTTTTCTCCCTTTACAAACTAATTCCACATCCTGTGTCTTGGCTCAGAGGCACCGAGCGCTGTGGACAGTCACCCTTCGGGAGAGAAGTACCCGCTGCGGTCCCGGCCCCAGCTAGCCATGGGGGTCCACAACAGCTTTTGGAAGACCTTCCGAGTTACGCAGACCACCCGCTCGCTTTCCAGCTTGGCAGGTAAGGCTACGCCACAGACTGCGTTTCCCGGCAGTTTGATTTCGACAACGCATTTTTCCAGGACGAGCCCTGCCTCGCTCCACGCTTGCTCGTCTTGCGCTCCGGAACAGGCTGACTTCGCCAGGATCTCTCCGTGTGCCTCTAACGGCAGTGTGCCACCGACATTACGGTGCTACATTTTTCAAGGGGCTCTCGCATATTACATTCCTTTGTACGACAAATATATCTTTTCCTTCTTTTTCTTCTTTTTTTTTTTTGTGAGCGTGTGTACTGCAAAGCCCTGCACTTGCAGTAGCCCACCTTGAGCATCCTTATTGACATTTAATTTACATTGATCCAAGTCTGAAAACACATTTCATATCGTATTTTGCCAGCTGGGCCCAAAACTATTAATCCATTTTTAAAAAGCAGACCATTTTGGTTTTAATCACACACTTCTATTTTGAGTTGGGTGCACTGTAATCCATGGAGTTCTGTAATTTTCCACTTCATTTATTTTGGATTTAATGAGCTGGTAATAATGCATATTTCCAGCTGAAATGACTGCCTGAAATGGGGAGCAGAAAGTCACAAAACTAAAGAACTTGGGGAGGGAACATCGCTGCCTGAAGTTTTATGGAAAGGAAATTAAGCAATATTAAGACCTGGAAGATTCAAGAGAAATCTGCCAGATAGCACAGACTGAAAGCCATGGTTTAGTGCCAATTTTCCTCTTTTTTAATACTCTTTTTTCATTACTTTCAGTACTAATTGCGATGCTCGGCTGGACGGTTGAAGAAGTCTTGATGGCCCTCAGTACAGCATCAATTACAGCTACGCTTTCTAATAGCAGAGGGGAAATCCCCTCTTCTTTAAAGCCTTTGGCCCAGCTCCCATTGAAATCAGCCTGGGAAGACGCAGACGATGAGGCTCCAAAGTCAGGCTCCTACCTTTCACTGGGGCAGCTAGGCGAGGGGGCTGACCTCTGACGGCTCTGAGCAACCAGCAGCTCCGAAAGGCACTTGAAAATTAGGCCACTTAATTAGACGTAAAAATACAGGGCACTATTTTATGCCTCGAAGTGCGCTCTCATTTCTTTCGTGGCTTGAAGATACAAACTGCTCTTCCTCTGCCCCAGGAAAGCAGCAATTTGATTCTGGGCGATAGCAACCAGAAGTTTCTCAGAGCAGAGGCACGTTTACGTCGTGTGTGTGTGTTCTTCCGCTCCCTCTGGGGACGTACGGTTGACGCCATCACGTCATCGTACCATCAAAATCCTGCCACAGATAGCAAGGATTAGATATCCACAAAGTAGCTTTGCTTCCTGTAAGAGTACACGGGGTTCTGACCGCCTTCCATTTTAAATAATCAAAGAAGTTGCATCTTCTTGTATAGCGCCTTTTTTAGTACAATAATAGGCACAAAATCAATTCGTCTCTCCATTCTTTGTCAGTCTCACCGACTGCCAGAAAAGAGGGAGTATTTACAGCAGCTGCGTTAGACGACCGCGTTCACCGCTAGCTCGCACAAGCCGAATCTGGTGTTTCGGCACGGCTGCTCCAGCAAGGATCGAGCCTGGTCGGTTCTGTGTCATCCAGATCTCAAGGGGAAACTTGGCAAAAAAAACGGTCTGTCTCTTTTAACACTGAAACTGCTTTTAAAGACCATGTTTAAAATATTAGTTTAAATGCTACCTTCACAGTCCTCCTCTGCAAACCGTAAACAAAAGCTGATTAGCCAAAGACATTTTCCCCTGTAACTACATTCACTCCTCGGTTTAAAAAAACAAAACAAAACAAAAAAACCAAAAAACCCCACAAAACCAAAAAACAAACCACTCACAAGGAAAAAAAGTCATGTGGTGTACTTTCACTGCTCCACACAGAGCGCTATGAATAATGTGGCTGTGCTAATTGGTACCCATTAGGGCACGGAATCGGAATCCCACTGCCCCAAACAGGCTGCTTTTTCCTGATAATTATAACGCTAGGAAGCGACCCCCCAACAATTTCGGGGCTAATCACAGGGAATCCTGCATATAGTGTAACGCTGCATTATTCAAGAAGGTAATGAAATTCCAGGAAACATCAGATGAAGCAGGTACATGAAGATAATTTTGTTTTTATAACCAATTTCAGTCAGATAAATACTAGAATCCTTTCCAATTTTCCCCCCGTGAAACTAAAGTGTCACTGAGATTTACAGCCCCCTCAAGTTCCCTTTTCAGAGGAACATTCATTTACATAAACAGATAATCCCAGATAAAATTTTCCATTAGACAAAGGTGAAATGGATCAATTTTCTCTGCCAAGACAAATCTTAAATCTTGAACAGATAGGGTCATTATTACACCAGGCCCATTTCAGAAATAATGTATTAAAAAAAAAAATCAGCCGATAGCAGCCATTTCCAGCTTTCCAATTATCTTTAAGAAAAGCTTATTCTGTGGACAATAAAGCACATTACTGCACAATATGATACAGTCCATAAAGATCACAATGTTTTATGAAAGGTTAAAGAAAGCTCAGCACATTTAGGGGAATGTCATAACCCACAAAGTCTTTCAAGACTTAACTGAATCCACGCGCAGGCTGAGCGAATATTGCGCTACGGTTTGCAGCGCTCCCCTCCTGGTATCAAACCAGTGCACTGGGAAGCACGTGGCGCCCCGCTTTCACCCGGGAAATCGGGTACTTGCGTGCCGTGAAACGGAAGGTAGAGCAGGCGCTTCCACACCTCTTCTTCCTCCGGGGAGGAAGTGCATTCGCCCACCCCTACTAGGGAGGAAGAGACGGTCGCTTACAAATACTTACCAAACCGCGCGGTCCCTCCGCCCTCGTCTTCAAGAGCAAAGGGCTCTCCTCAACCCATAGGGATGTTTGGCCGCACAAAGAAACACGCGGGGAGGTCACCGTCCGTCTCGCCCGCCACCTCGCCCCTTCCCTCTCCACCTCCGCCCCCAAGCTGGTTTCGGCACTAGCGCGGCACAAGCCGAAGCGCAGCCTCTCCTCCCCGCCGCTGCCCGCTCGCGCCCCTCCGCTGGGATGCCGCGCTCGCCCACCGGCCGCTGCAGCCCTCGACGCAATGCCAGAGCGGAGCGAGCACCTCTTCAGCTCTTGCCCGGGCCCAAAGCTCCAGAGGGGGAACGTAGCGAGGCCAGGCAGCCGGGGCACGAATACCCTCCTGCGGCAGAGAGGCCGCACCGCTCCCGAGTGCCACACAAGTTTTGTCAGGCCCCTGGGAATGGAGTTTATGAGGGGTGACAGCAGCAAGAGGAAAGTGCGAGAAATCACTGCCTAATAGACACAGCCATCAAAGCAAAAACAAGCAGCAACTTACCCGACTCGTTTTTTCATCTACGAGGAATCAGATTTATTTGCCATTTAACTAACCGCTCCTTACAGACATCACGTGAGGAAGGGGGAGAGGAATGATACGGGGCCGAGTGAAACCTGGCTAGTGGCAGGAAATGAGATGCCATCCTAAGAGAGAACCTGCGGGAAGGCTTTATGCCTAAGTCAGTGCCAAATCCAATCCCACAGAGCGCAAAGCCTTTTCACGATTTCGGGTGGCAAGGCTGCACGAATCCCTGGGAGAGCTATAGACACCACGCTGCTCGAGGGCTGTGGATGTGCTGTCACCAGCTCTGAAATACGAGAACCAGGAATTACCTGAAAAAGGAACGGAAACCCACAGGCGCATCTCGACATGCTTTTCCAAAGTCTTCCCCTGTACCAGAGCGTCAGGCAAAGTTATTTTCACTCCTTTGTTAAGGGCAGCACGAGACCATGGGGTGAACTGAACGGTCTTCTCCTGAGCGGGGAACCGGTTCGGTGACTTTGTCTCTCACGTCTTTTAACGGGGTTCTTTTAATGCTCTTGTTGTGGACTGAAAGCCCGGTGGAACGGAGGCTGCTGCCTACTGTTTGGCCCCACAGCGGCTAGTACCCAGGATCCCCGGTTTCTCTTCTGTCTGGTCATCACCGCTCTCGAAAATGCCAAAACTACAAAGTAACAGCAACTCATTCACCTCTGGACGGGAGGCCGCCATCCATCGCAACGCCAGAGAGAAGTGAATGCGCACAAGAAATTTTCAAGCTTCTCTTCAAGGCTCTTCTGGTTTAGCTTCTTTCACAATTGTTTTGAGACACTGACCTAAAGGTAAGTTTCTTCACACGACCACGACGACCACCGTATCGGGGCACTGCTCTAACAGACACGGGTCGCAGTGTTTCCTCTGGGAGACCATTCCCCCGAGCTGTTCTTCAGCGCTTGTATATTTGAACCCCTCGGATCAAAAGCGATGTGTCGCCAGAAGCTGCCCCCTTCAGAGGGGGAAAGATGGAGGAGCGCGAGTCTTTGTGACGGCTAACTTGTTCTGTAAGAACTGACACTCGCAGAGCGAACATTTGTACTCGTGAAAATAAGATCTCTTTATTCAGTCTAGCCGCCAACAATAGAGACATACCAAACCCGAAAAGAAAAATCTAACTAACTTTCTGGAATACCTAAGTGCCGGTAAAATAAACCACCGCGTGGCCCGCAAAGAAAAGTTTCTTCCTGCATTGCTAGAAATGCAAGTCCCTCTTACTGACACCGGAAGAAAAACCTGACATTAGGCAACTAAACAACTACACCGTTCAATATAGCTATATATCCAGTTCGTTAGTTAGCCGACAGCGCTGGTGCTGAATGAAACGATGCACCCTGTAAAAGATGAACACTGCTCTGAAATTAATTCTGGTCAGTTTTTTCAAGCAACGTCTGTGCTTCTCTTTCTGTCCTACAGAAACAGGATGGAAAGCCTGTTGCCGCCTTCTACAACTTGAAAGTAACTGTAAACTACTAAGGCAATCACTCTGTGCAGAACTTCTGAATGACTATTGGAATTGTACCAGAATGCCTTCCGTTTGGAAAAAGGTGATTTCCTGTGAAGTAAATCAATGCCCCCGCGGTGAACTTAAATAACGAAAAATAATCACAGAAAATCTCCCCGCTCTATCCCACTACAAAGAGCAGGAAGCTGAGAAACAACAACGCTTCTCTTCAACTTTTTAAACTCTTAGCCCACGTGTAAAGGGCCATTACAGTTCACAGAGGATGCAGGAAAGTACAAGGTAAAGCAGAACCTCACCTCTTCCAGCTCTGTCTTTCGGACACAAAGACACTGTGATTTCACTCTCTGCGCTTTAGTGACACTGAAGACACGGTAAGAGGTACGCCGTTTTTGAGAGGGACAGTGTTTATCTTGGTCATAGGTTTAGGCCGAGGAGGACAGATCTCAAAACGGCTACGTGATTTACTGACCACTGCACAGAAGTCATTGCCGAGGAGGGACTTGGGTTGCCCAAAGAGGGGTCACCGGATCATCTTTCAACTCGAGATTTGATCCCACGTGCTTCTAAACAAAACAAGGTAACTACTGTAACCCAGAAAACAAGAGACCAAGGAGGCTTTTCCAGTGAAGCAATACAACCGTGGTAGATCGAGCTGGGGTCTCACCAGCCTCATCGTGCAACATCTCAGCTTAATTTGGATTGGCCAAAGACGCAGGTATCACCCGAAAAGAAAAATAATTTTGATTTTTCAAAGGCGTCAGGCAATGCGATTGAAGCTGTCGGGCGCAAAAATCGGCATGGCTTGAATAAACAGATACTTGCAGTTCACTAGAAGACAGTACATGCCTGTCTCCATTATTTTAGAAAATTGCTTTCATTTTGAGCTGAGAAAATCTTCCAAGTAGCGCCATACTTCCTTTAACTGTTACCGGAAACTTTTTTATTGCGTGGAAATACTTACCATTGCAATCGCTGCCGTATCAGTCATAACATCTAATGATGTGGAGATTGTTGCCTTATAAAATTCACAGCTGGGTAGCTACATGGCTCAAGGCTAAAACCTATTTTAAAATGCAGCGTTTTAGGAGGGAGAATGTTTATTAAAACATTTTGCCCATTAAAAATATATGACATATCTTTGGTCATTCCATGTGATGCAGTGCCAGCCCTTTTTTAGGCAGTCCGCTTGGGATGACTGCTGAAAACCTGGCAAGCCTGTTTGACAAGTCCACGTCGTAATAATTTGCTAGTCCGTCAGCAAAAAAGGAGGGGGGAAAAAAAAAAAAAAAGAAAAAAAAAAAAGAAAAAGCATTCCAGCAGCCTGAAAGAAACTCACCAGTGCCCCTCACAGAGCGTGCCCAGAGCCCCTCACAGAGCGTGCCCAGAAACTTCCTCTCACATACAGCTACAGTTGGTCTCTTCATGCCGACAGTCGGAGACTGACATTCAAAAAGGAGGTAATTGCTTGATCTCCTCCTGTCAGAAGTTACATTAGAATAATAATGAGGCTGCAGGTTTTTTGTTTGGGGTTGGTTTTTGTTTTGGTTTGGTTTGGGGTTTTTTTTTTTTTGGAAACACGGTGGAGGGAGAAATGTTGATAAATACTCTTTCAGCAGTTCCACGGGTATGTCACATCCACTTCCATGAGCTGATGCACGTCTTAACTTGGGGAACCCAAGGATGAATACTATGAGGCTACAGACACACACACACACACGCACACACAAAAATCAAAATCGCTGTCTCTCCTCCCATTCACGCACCTGCATCGTGCTAGTGTGTTCTTTTCGGTCCTCGCCCTGTCACGCCTAGCCAGGCTTCTCACAGCGGGCAGAGTTATCCGCTCTTCCTACGCGATACGCAGAAGAGAGGGCCAAGCAGGGAACAGACAGAACTCACTCAACAGCTGTTGCAACGGCCTTCCTACCGCAGCAGAGGATTCCTCTGAGAAGTTCAACACAAGTGTGTCCTGGGGAGCCAAGAAAGCACCGTCCATTCAGCAGGTCTTCGTTTTAAAAGACCCCAGCTGAGCCTTTGCTTTAGACTAACTCTTCTGCAAAAAGAACGCCGCGTTTTATACGCGAAACAAAAATGTCACCGTTGCTAACAACCAGGAAAATAACCCTGACCTAATTGCGCATCCCCTTGTATGACAAAGCATGGATACTGTTATTCATACTTATACTGTACAAATGTTCCCAAAATGTCAGCCTTTCCTCATGATACTAAAGTGATTGAAAATCAAAGTGCAATTCTGGGCAGGAAAGCGACTCTATTAAAAAGAGAGCGACAGAGAGCGAGACCGTGGCCATTGCCCATAGCTGTTCCTAGCTGTCTTCCAAGTTCTATAGATTAACTAAGCTTACGTACAAAAGCCATTTTTTTAACTACTGTCAGCACTGCAGAGTCAATACAGCAGCAATAGAGCAAGCTGTTCTGCCTCATGCCTCATCAACGTTTCCCACACCCTGTATCACAGCACGAACATTAGCAAATTCAGCTGCCCTTCAAACTTCCAGCTCCAGTCAGGAGAAAGCATCTGTGGCCGTCCAGCTCCTTGCAAGGCTGCCGAAAAAAATCCTAGCTTGCCAGAAATACCCATAATAGCCAAGCGTGACTGTTCTCCGAGACACATGGCCGTAGGACAAGCAAGAGAGCTGCTGAGCTCTGCTCACTTCCTATCGCTCCACAACACCCACGCTGCACCCCAATTACCACTCAAAATCCCTCCCCGGCAGCACCGATCGGCGGGTTAGCTGTAATCTTTCATAACACGTATCATTCAGCACGTCTACGACAATCAAAAGATGTTCGAAGGGGAAGAGGCACGCTTCAAATGTTTGTACGATCGCTTCCTAGTGACACAGCAGAAGCTGACAAAACGGTAGCAAAGCAGCAATACGTCTGTAGCGCAGTAAAAAGCTTTCCATCCACCAGTCACTCAGAAAGCAGGGATACCATCAGAAGGCATCCGTCAGTTTTGCAGGCTGTAGGAAAAGGTGAAGCAGAATAAAGATGGGCTTTGGGAAAGAGTAACAGAACTCTTAACTCCTTATGGCTTAACGCGCGCAGCACGAATAGGGAGTTCAATCGCCGCCTCATTTTACCCTAGTATGGTGTCGCAAGAACAGACTATATTATCTTTGTTCCAAGGTCACAGAAAAAGGAGCAGAAGCATAACAGAATTCTCCAGGTTGGTCAAATGAAAGCGCTCTGCAGCCGCTTTTGGGATACGCCGATGAGTCTCGTATGACCGACAAGATACGGTACGAAGCGCGCTTTGCGAACCAAAGGAAATGGCAAGGTACGTGCAACTGGAGAACAGAGGGTAATTCTAACAAATGCTTCTAAGATTGCGAAACAGTCTTGGACGGACCTTGCTTAACGTTTGATAACTAAAAAAAAAAAATTAAAATCAACACATTAGCTTAAATATGTGGAATAAACTGACAAAACAGGCAAATAATTTGATTTTCAAAAGGGGAAAATTAGGCAGGAAAGCAGGCTACCGGCCTCCGCAGAGAATTTTTCGTCCAAATAATCGCTGAAAAGAAGCATTCTATGGCTCCCAGCCTCACATCGAGATGGGACCGGGGCATCTACTAGCATAAAAAGTAAACCAACAGAAGACATTGCAAAATAATACACTAAAAACAACGGCAGCATTCTGCTAGTTATACCGTACTCGATTCTTCACTGACCTCCCCGCGCTTCCTAATACATCGTCTCCTCCGCGCATCTTTGCACTTAAAGGTCTCGAAGACTTGAAGAAGCTAGAGAGACGACGAGGACGAGAGAGGGAAGGTCAACTGTGTATCTTTGGAAGACCATGGGATTCCAAGCTGAGGAATCGAGATCACCGAGGAAAACCTAAAATCCCATCAGACGAACTAACTAGCAAGGGGAAAAACCCAGTCCCGGCAGATAGGCAACAACATCGGCAGCGCAGTCGGCGAAACGACACAATCGTTCCCTCCCCATTTCCCAGATCTTTCCGTCCCAAAGCATTTCTGGGGCAAGGCAAACCTTCGTTTTGACATGTCCAGTTCCCAAACCGTACCACTGCTAGTTGGCGCAGATTTTGGCATTTAGCAACGCAGTCAGGAAAAAAAAATCGTGGTTTGCACGGGCTCACCTTGGCAGACGAAGACAAGACACGACAAAAGTAAGTACTGCGAGGTGATCCCACACGCCAAGGACCCAGGCCTTGTTTGGGATTAAAGCGGCACTTCACAGACCAAATTTAAGAGCACGTTAAAAGTTTGGAAGGGATTTTGAAAAAGATCAAATCGATTGAGGCGTACAAATCCTCATCAGAACCAAAGGAGAACGTGTGTCTCCTGTCACATTTACAACGACATTCAAATACCTACCGAGGTCAGTCAGCAACAGCATAGATTTACAACAGAAGTGTCGGAAAGGGCACGTAATCCCCCTGACACCGAGAAATCATTCCGAGTGTCCGCGCAGCTCCAAACACGCCTAAAGATGACTGAAAATCCAGCCTCTCTTCTCTCTCACGCCCTATCGAGGAGCTGCTTGAGAAATCACAATCGTGTAAACCACAACTGCAGGACTACTTTAGAGACAGGCTATTTTGACTTTTAACAGCGTCTTAGAAACACGATCTCTCTTTGGGGATATTTGCTGTCAGACTTTGACCAGGCAAGGGGAGACTCAAGACTTCCACGGGAACGGTCTGGTTCTTACGTTAGCAAAGTCAGAAACCCACACGGTTGCCCGACACTGAAATTACCGTATCGACCAAAGGTGTCCACAATTTCTGGAGTGCCACCCTCGTTATAAGCAAATCAACTAAACTCTCCACAACTAGAGAAAAAAAAACCTCTGCGGTCAAAACAGTGTGTCTCAAAATGCCTTCTGTCACAGCACGAATTCCAGCGGTGATTAAAATTTTATAGGCAAGCTGGAGTTTGAGAGACCTTTAAATAGAGAAAAAAACCCCAAACCTCAAACCCTACGCTCCTAAAACTCAAGAACGCACATGACGGAGTTCATTTTTTCCCCTACCAATTCCACTGCGAGAAGGTGGTTGTGCTAGGAAACACCATCCCACGTGATTAAGCAGCTTTCCAAACAGCTTCTTTCTTTCCCTGAAAGCCCCCTAATTTCTCAAAAAAATTCCTTTATCCCCCCCCTCACCACTTTCACCTGCAGAACCTAAGCAGAAAAAAGCCATTTGTCAACTAATCCCAGTTCTTGGGGTTCAGGACTCTATTATGCCGCACAATTGTTCATGTGCGTCTACTTAATACGGAGGGAAAAGATGCGGCTAAATCGGGAAAAAAACCATAGCAGGCTGGGCAGAAGAGGTGCCTTCTTCCACTGTGCGCACAGTGCGTTTTTGCTGACTGCAAGCTCTCGCACGGCAGGAAAAAGCCCAAATGCCATCCTTGCTCTTGCTCTTGGCAGCTGTTCTCTTATCACCAAAGAGAATTTATCGCACCACTGACAGATGCTGAGATTCAGAAGCCGGAGCTGAAAGCCAAAGGGATTGAATCCGAAAGCAAAACCGCCAAAAAAACCCAACCACCCAAAAAAGGAAGAGCCCTACCAAAACGAGTCACTTGACTGCACACATCGCACATGCACCTCTCCACGGGGAGAGGAAAAAGAGCCTGAACCCCCCACGGCAGATGGCAGGCGTGCCGTTTTGGGCACTCCCGGACGCCGCTCAGGCTCTACACCGAGGAGCGCGCTACAGGAAAGCGCGAAGAACTTCACCACAAAATTCCTAGCGGGGACAGTGCGAGGAAGAAAGATGTATCTTCGGGGAAGAGGGCCTTGAAATCAAGCTTTCTTAGTATCAAGGTCACTCTAATTATCGAACACACGGTACTTGTGTTCCTAACGCTCTCTCATGAAGGGAGTTTGTGGCTCGGGGGTGTCCGGGGATTTCTGTTCTTCCCCGCACGCACCCTCTTTCAAAGACTCTTTGACTTCCACAGCGCTACGAACCTTACTTTCTTATATGCGACTCCGCTGCCTATCAACGCCCAGCGGTTAATCTCACAGATGCTTCGGCTATTTCCAAGAAAGGATGAGACAGGGTCTCTCCGTTTTTCATGACAAGGAGCTTTAAATATCTCCATCTCCCGACGTTTACTGTCAGTAAACGCGTATTGTACACAGGGCCCTCTGCCAGATTTCTTTGCACACTGATACAGAACCAAAAGTGCTTTATGCACATAAACAAACACATGGTCTCTGTGGTCATAAACCGGTGCCCATAGTTTATTCACAGGTTTTGCCTAGAAACCTACTCCTGAACACAGTGTTCTGAAATATACCTCCTTCTTCCCGTCCGCGGGGAAAACACAATTGTTTTTGATCCCAGGCAAAGGAAACCCGAGCCGTACACCGACGCCGCCGGCAGCAGGGTGCAAAGGAGGACACGCGAGACCTCCGACCGCCGTTCGTTCCCAAACACGTGTTCTCAACTCCGGTCACACCGGTAACCGACTTCATTCCTGGGCACTGCGCTGCCTCCTCCGCAAAAGGCCGAGACAGCCGAATTCTCCCACGGCAGCGGATTCCAGCGGTGGGCAGAGGAGTCCCCGGGCACCGCCCGTGTCCTTGCCCGCGACGAACGGGTGCGAAGCCAGATCCCCACGAACAAAAACAACAAAAAAAAAAACCACCCCCAAAACCCCACCAAAAACCAGGAGGGGGTGTTTGGCCGGGCACTTCAGAAGCAGGGCCGCCAAGACGCCGCCGCAGCTGCCTCGGGACCCGAAGGGCCCCGCTACCGGCCTGCGAGAAGGCGCCGGGCCGGGCCGGGCC
>JAVKLA010000007.1:35238947-35266517 GCA_034782735.1 Sagittarius serpentarius | reverse complement strand
CCCCGTCCCCCATCCCGCTTGTGTCTCCTCGCAGCCTCTTCATCCTCTCCAACGAGACCGTCAACATCTGGAGCCACCTGCTCGGCTTCCTCCTCTTCTTCACCCTGGGCATCTACGACCTGACGGCCGTCCTGCCGGCGGCGGGTGCCTCGCGAGAGGACTTCGTCATCTGCTCCGTCTGCCTCTTCTGCTTCCAGGTAGGGGCTGGGCGCCCGCCGAGGCGCCAGCGCCCGCGCCCGGGCTGGGAGCGTACTCGGGGCAGCCCCTTCGTTGCGGAGGAGAGCGGTGAAGCCCACTGGCGCGTCCCGCGAGTCGGGCGGCAGAGCAAGACGGGCTAAGGTCAGGCCTGGGAAAGCGTGCTTTAAGTTGCTTTTAAGGGTAACGGACGAGCGCGGTCGGCGAGTTGATTTTAACCCGTTTCATCTATGGAATAAGCCAGGGAGACCTGAAGAGAGCTGGCCTAAGAGAGAGAGCCTGTGGAAAACAACTAAATGGTCCTAGGCCGTATTTCACGGCTTCAGCTGGGCGTTGGGCGCCGGTCGCGCCTGACGGGGGTCCCAGGCAGCGTCAAGTTGCTGCTGGAAGGGGTCACCCACGAGAACGTGACGCCGGCCCCGAATGGCGGTAGGGCGTGTAGTCTAACTTCTTAACTGTCCTCACCAAGAGCTCCTGTGCTAGATGAAATCTGTTCTCAACAGCAGACTTCAGCTGTGTCATCGCTTGAGCGCTGGAGCTGGCGTGAAGGACCCTGTCCCTAAGAAAGGCGCAAAGAGCCGAAGAGCGCTCTTCCTGTTCCCTGAGGAGTACAGGATGCCTTTGCATAGCTAGAAGCGGGGAAAACGCCCTCGCGGGCTTGGAGAGGCCTGCCGTTGTGCTCCTCCCTGCTCCTGTCGAGGGTTGCAGAGAAACGCAGACGTTACTCGGGGGAAAAAATTTGATGCCGGCCTAGAAGCAAACGAGGGGCCCGCGCGTAGGAGTTACATTTCTTGTGTGCTCCCTCAGTAAAGTAACGTGGGGGCCGGGCAGTCAGGGCAGACTGGGGCTTTGGTTTCTGCTTGTGGTAGTTCGGCCAAGCAGAATTCGTCGTCCCACGGTACCGCTGCAGACATGGCCAGGCTCCCTTGGGTGCTGGCTCCTCACTCGGCCTCACGGTCTAGGCCTCAGTAGCCCGCTTTTCTTAGCTGTGCAACTCAGGCTTATCGCGTCTTGCAAAGTTTTCTGTTCCTCCTTCCGTCTGTCAGAGAAGCTTGTGTTGGTTTCTGTTGATTACTGGCAGGGATCACAATTGCCTACCCCAAGCTGCGCTGCAAAACGTCTTAACGGGTCAGTCGCGTGCTCTAAGCGTCAGAGTTTAAGCTTGCTGTAGGCCCTGTCGCTTTTTAAGAAATTAACGCGTCCTTGTTTGAACCTTTGTATAGGTCTGTATGCTTTGCTCAGTAGGCTATCATCTTTTCTGCTGTCACCGCTCAGAGAAGACCAGCCGACGATGGATGGCGTTGGATTACGCGGGAATTTCCATTGGTATCCTGGGCTGCTATGTGTCAGGCGTGTTTTATGCATTTTATTGCAATAACGTAAGTTTGAAGCACTTTTTCATGTAACGTTTAGTTCCTGTGGTCTCGTCCTCGTAGCTTCCACGCCGTAGGAAGGGGGTTCATTGCTGGGTGTCCAAACGGAACATTAGTCGGGAGACAGAGATGGAAACTGAAACAAGTTCCTTCTGACACCAGCAGAACTCTGCTTGCTTGAAGGGATAGGCAAGTTGAGGTTTGCCTTTCACGCTGTCAATCACACAAGCCTCAAGAAAACGTTTAAATTTACGTGAAGGCAGGGTAAACTTTACAGGTCCTACCTTTGTCAAAAGCATGAGGCTGACTACGGGATGCGTCCCCGTTCCAAGTAATTCGAACATCATTTCCCTCTCGGTAGCTTAACGTGAGGCAGAAACAAGCTTACTTTCTCTTGTTCTAGTAGAGGACAAGTAAAATTAGTTCCCTTCCAAGGCCTCGATTACATCCACGCCTGCACCGCGTACGGCAGGCGGGTAGTTGTTCAACAAGTCTGCTGAGGCAGAGGTACCTTTAAAATGTTTTGGTGAAGACGCTGCTTGCAATAAATGATGTTCTGCCGGGTGTACCCGAGCAACGGAGCCTCCTCCCCTCGCTGTCAGCTGATAAATACAAGTCCCTTCGTTCAAACCCCGTCGTCTGCGCTCGCAGCAGCGACGGGGGATGTGGTGTGTCGTTACGTTTAGCGATGTAAACTTTCTACCCAGAGTTTACTGTTACGCGTGATGAGAAAATGCGCAAACTTGCTTTTGTTTCTTTTTTTTCCTCTCAGTACTGGCGTCAGGTGTATTTAATCACCGTGCTGGCAATGATCTTGGCAGTATTTTTTGCTCAGATTCATCCCAGTTACCTCACGCAGCAGTGGCACAGGCTGCGCTCCGTCATCTTCTGCTCGGTGTCTGGATACGGAATTATTCCCACCGTCCACTGGGTTTGGCTCAACGGTGGCATCGGTGCGTCTATTGTGCAGGTAAAAGAAAAAAAAGGGGAACTCGGATTCTCTTTTGCTTTTCACTTGCCATCTTCCGTCCGCTTACGCTTTGGGAAATGAGGAGGAAGCGGCGGGAATTAAAATTTCTTCAAGGACGGAATTCTTTCGGACGATACAATCCCAATGCAAACACTTAGAAATTTACTGAGAAGCGGTAGACAGGTTGAGTAGATTAAATCTCCATTACTGATTTACCACCGCACCAAGAGAAGGAAAACCGGATACAAGTGTGTCCGAGCCCGCCTGCCCGAGGGACGGGGCAGCCCGTGTAGGTGCACCGCGCCCTTGCGCACCCCAGGGCGAGGGACAGGAGCGGGGAGCCGAGTCGGCTGCGGAGCGGGAAGCGGTCCGTCAGGCTGCACCAGTGCTCTGGGCTGTCCGCCTCCGCAGCTCGAGAGGAGAGAGGGGAACCCGCAGGCACTGGTGGGACGATTATTTGCTTCCTCTTCTCTTCCCTGGGTTGGCAGCAAAAAGCAGTATTTGCCCGCCCAGCCCTCTGTCTCTTACGCAACCCTCCAGTAAGAGCACTGTGAAGTTACTGAACTGTGTTCCTGTTCTTGTTTTACTTGTGCTCTAAAAAACAAGCAGCACGGTACAGCTGAAGACCGTAAAGTATGCCCCAGCACGAAAACCGCAGAAGTCGTCGCAGTTACCCAGGGACCTAGCTGCTGAAGAAAACCTTTCCTTTTCATAGCGAGCAGTGACTGTGCACGTTCTTAGGCTGGCCCTGCGGGAGGACTGGCCCCTGGGCTGAGGGCTTAGCCCAGTGCGGACCTGCTGTTGCACGCGCCAGAGCAACACTTACGAATGCGTGTACTCTTTAGACAGGGCACTTAACGGTGGCCTTCTAAAAATCAGCTGAACAGTGGTCGTCCCCCCGCGTTGGGTTTCTCCTGGTAGAACGGAACGGTATGTGCGGTACGCGTGTCGTTTCCGTACTTCAGACAAACGCTCCGCTTCCGGTAACAAAACTTCCTGTTAAGGAAAAGGAAAAGCAACTCACGAAGGGGTTGCTGGGTTATTTACCATCCAGTAGGTAGTACTCCCGTGGCCCTGGGTGCAATCCCAACGGGTGAATGAGAGTGGGCACACAAGTCGCCCTTCTCACCTGTCCTGGCCCTCCTGTGTAAGATCAGTGTATTGGAACGTGTCCTTTCACCGACAAATTTCGCATCTGCTGCAGGCTGCACAGAAACGCTAAGTAGCTTGTGTACTGAAGCAGAGAGGTCGTGATCAAACAAGTTTCTTCCCATTCAGATTTTCCCAAACTTTGACGTTTGCTTCCCCGCTGGATTTTGTCCATAGGTAACATAGGCAGTGAAGAAAGATTCGATTTTGTTGTGCCTTTTTCTTTTTTATCTGTAGGGACTCTTTTGTTTTTTTCTTTTTTTTTTTCCCCCCCCTCTCTCTTCTCTCTGTATTTTTACCTCCTAACAGAATAGGAGAGCTTCCTTTTCTTTTGCAGGAGTTTGCTCCGCGTGTAGTTGTCATGTACTTCATCGCTGCTGTAGCTTTTCTCTTCTATATTTCCAAAGTTCCAGAAAGATACTTCCCAGGTAGGAAATTGTCTTCTGGGTGTTTTTTCTGCACTTAAGCTTCCCGCAGTGTCACGGTCCTTGCTGCGAGTCCTGAACTTCCTGTGAGAGAACAGGGTGACCGTGTTCCCCGTCAAGTGTTCTCACACAGAGTAAAACGTTGCGTGTATTTGCAGCAAAAGAAGGCAGACAACTTCCGCTCGAGTTCGTTAAAGAACTTGCGCCGCCTCCCAGCAAGGGGAGCGCAGAGTTGAGGTTTTGGAGGAGACCGACTGCTAATGGCGTTGCGCGAGTTCTCGCCGGATTTACCGATGTGACCGCTCGCCCTCTTTCTTCCCCACAGGACAGTTGAACTACCTCGGCTCGAGTCACCAAGTGTGGCACATCCTGGCAGTGGTGATGCTGTATTGGTGGCATCAGTCCACCGTGTACATCATGCAGTATCGACACAGCAAGCCCTGTCCCGAGTATAGCGCCGAGCTGTGAGTGAAGGTACGGCGCTTTTCATACTCGTGGCAATAGGACCGGCTAACAAGTACAGCGTTCGATAACCCTGGCTTTAACTTGTCACAAGTTTCCGTCAGCCTCCCTAAGTAGCTTCCCCAAGAAAACGGCGATGGGTGCAAGACTTGCTTGCACCTGAACAAGTAGGGATCCTGATGCCCGGCCCTCTGCTCACCCGTACTCTGCTGTGCTGCCCGAGGCTCCACGCGCCTGCGACGCCCTTGAGCGGAGTTTTACAACAGGCTGGACAGAGGACTGCCACATCCCTTGCAGCTCCGTTTCACAATTTTAGTAGCCTCAAGCCGGCGTTAGTATTTGTTCCCATGCAGCCTTCTCCTCAGGCTTTCGTCGGGCTTTCAGCCTACTAAGCCTTGATCTGGAATTTTTTTGGAAATCGGGTAAGAGTTGCTCCTTTCATGGGCGTCGTAAGTGACTAAAACTTGTTTCCCCACTGTGTTTCAGAGGCACTGCGATGAAATTTCTGACTGTGAGGGTGTGGACCTTACTCGAGGAGCCGAGCTGTGAAGTTAAGCACGGAGGCAGTTGCTTTTCTGACTTCTGGACTGTTACCCGCTTGCTGGGACAGTACGTTACTGTGAGTTTGGAAAGAACCGACAGCGTTCCCGGGGATCTGACATGCCTTTCCTTCTCACGTCATTTCCCGTTCTGCAATCAAGTGCAACACAGGTCTTCCTGAAGCGGGACAATGGAAAGCTGGGCTGTAGAACTCGGCATTCGGCTCACAGCAGTATTCTTATTGCTCGATAAACACGAACAACCAACGAAGTAATTGCCCTTGCTGAGCTAACAACAAACAGGCCCATAGACCCGGCCTTCAGGTTTGGTTCGAGTGCGTAACTCAAGAAACCGCTCCGGACAGCGTCCTTGTAAAACCACGGTGACGGC
Source organism: Sagittarius serpentarius (assembly GCA_034782735.1). Lineage (NCBI taxonomy): Eukaryota > Metazoa > Chordata > Aves > Accipitriformes > Sagittariidae > Sagittarius > Sagittarius serpentarius. The sequence continues at coordinate 35,261,013 of JAVKLA010000007.1, read as the reverse complement.
GGGACCTGGCCTCCAATCTGAATCGCAGCGGCACGGCGTGTACTTTTCTGGAGAAGCTCTCTTCCTTTTTCTAGAAGATGAGCTCACGTGTCATCCACCGTAGGCACATCTTCATTTTGGATCTTAAAACTTGCCTCCCCCAATCCGGGTTAGCGCCGTTACTTGCAAAAATTTCTCTAGATCCCGTCGGTAAAGTGGAATTAGTATTCATCCATGTTTCAGGAGTAGTGCGAAGCCTGCGTGTTCACGTTTGTTACTATCTTGCAATCAGTACAGTTACTAAGAGGCTTTTTAAGTCACGCTTGTTTAACGGGATGAAATAACACACCCTGAGTAGTGAACCTGCTGGGGATTCACATCACTGAACTTTGGCCTTTTAAGGTGTGATGTGTTACACCGTACTTGCAGACTTTGTCCCCGAAAACGACTTATCACCATAAGCTTTCCACAGTAAAAAGGCTGCCTTGGGTTTTAGAATCTCTTACAAACTCAGCACTGCGCCCAGAGGAAACGGGCAGGTCGTTAAATAGCTGTAGCGCAGCATGATCAAGATCACAGGGTGCCTGCTTTTCAAAGTGGATTGGAATTACGTGGGGTTTTGGGTTAGAATCAGCATTTTTAAGTGGCTATTGTATAGCAGCTGTGCTTGCGTTTACAGTTCCGTTCAGCAGCGGTAGCAAGTGCTGCTGCTGCGTCGCACGATGAAGTGAGTGATGGTCAGCGTTAGGCACGGGGAGATGCCTCTGCTTGCCTCAAGATGCTGTTACGACTTAGTCCCAAGTGGTTAGAGTTTGGGACCGGAGGCGCTGCGGGACGCGACCGCGTCGGCACGGCTAGCGTTAGAAAGCGGGGGAATAGCCCGGCCGTTTCTGCTTCGGCTACGGGTAGAAGCCTTCTGTTCTGGGATTACACGCTGCCCTAGCGGACCTCGTGCTACTCCCCCCGTTACCTGCAGCGTGGCCTTCGGTAGCGCCCCAGCATCTTCTCCCGCGTTTTGTGATCGTCTGGCAAGTGCCGCCGTAATCCCCACTGACAGGGGCCTTGTAAGATTTCGAGCAGGTTGTCTTGCAGCCGAGGCCAAGGAAGCGACAGCGCTGCCCCGCAGCAGGTAGGAAAAGCTGAGGCAACCCTGCTACAACAAGCTCCCTAACACAGGAGAAGCCCTTAACCAACCGTCGGCCGTGCCGGCGCCACGCCGCGACGCCATTGCCTCTTTCCTCTCGGGGCGGGTTTTCCCTTGAAGGGTTTTAGCTTATGCGGAGGGGGAGAGGCGCCCTTTTTGCAGAGCCCTCCTCGGGGCGGGCAGGCTGCCGTCAGGTCCCCCCAGAGCTGCCCCTGCCCCGGCTCAACACGCCCCGCTCCCTCAGCCTTTCTCGCCGGGGGTGTGCCAAGGACACGCGGAACAGCGATGGGAGGGTACGCGCGGGCCCCTGAACGCTCATCGGGGATGGAGAAAGGGGGACAGTAACTGCTTCACTGGTAGGCCGGAGAGTAACGCTAACTGTCTGGTTAGTGCGGGGGGGGGGGGGAGGGTTTGTTGGTTTGGGGTTTTTTGGGGTTGTTTTGGTTTTTGTTTTTAACTCCGGAAAGGAGTAGGGGCAAGAACTGACTTTGCATTTAAGATGCAACTCTCAGACCTTTGAGCCTTTCAGTGTAAACACTGGGTTTTTTTATTACTTTGTTTAGGTTTTGTTTTTTTTTTTTTAAACTTGACAGCCAAGCAAGTTTCAAGTGCACTAAGTACTACTACTGAAGCCTGACAAGGAACCTGCAAGTATAAAAGCCTCTTTCCAGTGTTACGTGAATATTTAAGGAAGGTGTGTTTGTGTATTGGAAGCATACTGACGTGACAGTTTGCTAATGAATTTTTTTTAGGTAAACTCTTAACCACTACAGCAGTTTTCACTGGTAAGGAAACTGACTGCACAGCGGTACATTTTTATTATCCTAACAACATTTACTAAGCTGCATGATGGTCTTTTATGTACATAGTGAACCTGTAAATAAATTTCAGTTCACGGGATGTTTACGTGGAGTAACATCGTTCTTGCGTCTCACCGAGTGAAACGACGCGACTCATGCAACCATGCACCTTCTGTCACCTCCCCCGTGGTGGTTTTTATATATATATATATATATATATAATATATTTTATACACACACAGGGAGACTGTCTCTGGAATGATCAAGGCACAGCACAGACAGGCTGGGCGGGTGTTCTAACTGCACTATTCCGCTACTGCGTGCAGTGTATTGTGCTAGCGGTACTGCAGTGTTCTATTCCTGTTTTGGGAGGAGCGCCTCTAGACGAAGCTGCTGACAAACTCAGCTTTGCAAGCTGCCGCCTGTAGATCGAGATAGTTTCCAAGCAGGGCCTTGTTCGCATCTTAAGAGCCGTGCCCGCTTCTGTTGCTGGGTCCTGAGCCAAGGAAGCGAAGGTCGGTCCCGACTCTGCCTCAACTGAAAGAAGGCTGCCCTTTCCCACCTCAACTTCGCAAACAGGCTTTTGCCCTAACAGAAGCCGTTCGACGGCATGCAAAAACCCCGGCAGAAAAGCGAAGGGCTAGCACCTACCCTGCAAAAACATCACAAAAAAATACGTAGCCACACCATTTCTTTTAACTAACTGCTTTAGTAACTGCAGGGGCTGAAAACAAACCAACCCGCTAGCCGGGATGGCACGGGCAGAAAAGCTCTGAGCGTACGCGTACCCTGCCGACGCACGCAGCCTGCGGCGGGGATGGCTTCTGACCCTGTCCGGCAGCACGTGGCACGCGCTTGCACAACACTTACTACCAGTCCCCCTCCCTATCGCCCCAAGTCCTCCTCCGCTTGCACTCGGCCCAGCCTTTAAACCACGGGCAGCGTGCAGATGGAAAGTCCGCGTTGTCCATGAAAAACTCATTCTTAAAAGCGAGATTTTAACAGCCGCGGTTGTTCATCTTCATTTAAGCTGAAGCCTCCGGTTAAACCGTATTTCCTTGCGGCCTTGCTTGTATAAAAATTAGACCGAAACGGGCAACAGGCAGAAGACACAACAGCCAGGACACGAGCTAGCTACTACTGAGTAAGTGAGTGCCGCTGCCTCTCCCATCTTTTCTTGACCATTTCCGTTCTTACTGTAGCTGACCCAAGAGTAAAATCAGTACAAGCAGCGTTCCAAAAAACGTGCTCTGGTAAACAGTCGCCAGAAGGGGGTCAAATCACATTAAAATTATGTCCAGAAGATCAGGTGCAGAACTAAGCCCACGGGGGCAGCACTGGGAACTGTACTTAAGATTAAATTAAAGCCGAAATGTGAATACTTCACAATGCGATGTTCAAGGAGATCTGCAAACTCACTGTTATCACGTTTCTTTATTTAAGAACTGCAAGTAGTTTATGACAGACATCAGTTTCACCAAAAAAATTTAAAGTTCTCTGTTTAGTGGTACACAAAAAAGCTTTAGAAACTTCAAGGCTAACAAGAAATGGAAGTGTAGTTCAGGAAAGTGCACTTAAAAGCTGAATGCCAGCAATTTTAAAATAGTTTTTATGCTCTTCAATATTAGGTGATGCCTTAGTTACAAATTTAGCTATACACACGACTTCCTTGATTTTCCTTTCAGAATAAGCACTACAGAAAAGTCACGCAGCAGCCACCCTTTGCACTTTTTTTTTTTCCCTTTTGCAGCTTTCACTCATATTCACTCCCCTCAAGTCACACGAAAGTGATTGTGGCTGCCGTCTTACTAGAAACACAGCAACTCCAAGAGATACGTGATGTGTGCGAGCATGTGTATATTTTATATATACTTTTCATATATAAAAATACACGATATAGTATAAAAAAACTCCAGATAAACTCTTATTCTCACAGTAGCAAATATATCAACTTGTTTTCACAGTACTTGGTTTTACTAACTGGTACACCCAGAATGATTAAAAGTTACTCCCTCCAAAGCTGGTACTCATCACGGGTCCCACATTACGCAGCTCAGCCAAAGCACTTGCGCGCATCTCGAGGCCGTTTGAGAGTCTGCAGGGAAACACGGCCGTCTTATTTTTCTTTCTGTGACCGCAACCATTGAGGGCTTCTTAGTACCTTTTGACAGAACCTCTCTCGCAAGCAGCTGATTCAAAAAGGCCCGTGGTCCAGTCATTCAACATGCCGAAGGAAAAGCTGCACAACTCAATCGCTATTTTCGGTTGGAAGGGAAGTTATCAGCTCCTTACCTTGCCCTTACTGTCTTCGCAGGCAGTGCGGCACACGTCTAGCGCAGCAAGCTCTTTCCCCTAGTTCAGGTAAGGTCACGACAGACTCCATGGCAAGCACGCACGCACGCGCACCGAGTAAAGGCAAAACGATACCACGCTCCCCGACAGCACCACGTTCCGTCTCTGTTGACTAGTGGACCTTAGCTGACATGAAACCCAAACTTGGCTTTAGTTCTCTATCAACCGTACATACCACACAAAGTCAGCTTAGCGAGGCATACTAATCTCTTTTCAGTCACGAGAAAGGATAAAATAATTTTAACTCTACAAACAAAAACGTTACATTTATGCAAAAACCTGCTTCGTATCTAGAAGACAAACACCAAGGCTGATTAAGGCCATTAGAACGCGAATATCATCGGCCGTAACTCACACGCAGCCAGAGACGTTACGCGACTTTTAGAGTAACTTGGGTTTAGTTTGCTTTTATCCCGCCTCCCGGTTTCTGCGTACAACCTCACTTCGGCTTTCCTGTGCTGTAACGCAACCGCTTACGACCCTTCGCCTCCAAACCAACCAACCCGCCACGCGAGGAAAACCTGTAGCGCTCCTCAGCCCGACCTCTCAGGGTAAACAAACAAAAACCAAACACGCTTCCTCCTGTTCTTCATTTACCTGAATATTTAGGCCTACACCACGTCAGCCGATGCACAGCCTTTTCCCTCCGGGTCCGGTCCGGTGCGCGTTGTTAACCCTTTCCTCTGGCACCAAACGGCCGAGCAAGCCCTGAAGTTGCTTTTCCACCCGGGAAAGCAGCGGCCACGTGGCTTGGGCGAGGACTAGCCGCATGTAAGACCGTGGGTCAGTCGCCTGTTGTTGTACGCTCGTTTTGTTTCCACCCACCTGCCCCACTTGCCATATCGTTCTGTTCCAACAGTTTTTTAGGCAGGTAAGTAACACTTCAGAAGGAAACCGTAGGAAGGCAACTCGTAAGCAGGTGCAGAGAAGGGGAAAAAAAAGGAGGAAAAAAAAAAACCCAAGACACTTAACCTGAGTATCGGAAAATGCTACAAACCTTGGCGTGCGCTTCTTACGGCCTTTGGCGCAAAAACCCCAGGTGAGAACAGCAGTAATAAAGCCTAGGAAACTCCTGTGCAAATAAGAGTTGAAACATTTCTACTCATAACCTCCTAAGAGCTTCATTTCTAAGCCTGAACCAGGCATACGTAACCACGCACAGCTGTAATATTTCACTTTCCGCCTGCGAGAAAAACGAAAACGAGGAAGGTGAAGGTAATGAAGGCGTACAGATACGTACGAGCTACGTGCACATCCCAGGACTAGGGGAAGCAATCTCACATATATCCGAGGGAGCGTTTTATCCAACCAGCCCGCAAAGGCGTCAAGCGACCTCTCGCTCACGTGTTGCTTTCAACAAATAGCGTTAAGGGATCCACCGCCACCCGCACTGATCTCAGGACGACTGTATAGCCAGCAGGAGACGCTGGGGGGTGGGGGGGGGCAGGAAGCACCACCCTACATATTTCACTTTACCTCCTGTGACGGGGGGGGTGGGGGGGCGGACGACGACACGACACGGGGGACAGGGAGGGACACGCAACCACAAACGCTGTATGTCCTCCATATATAAACATCCAATTATGTTCTCATCAGTACTCAGTAGAGCAGGATATAAAGTTGAGACGAACAGAGGAACCACCTCCCTCCACTTCCGCTTTAGGGCTGCCACGGAAAAAAGGCAGACAGACTGGACCATGCCGAGCGGTACTCGCTCCGCAGACGGCATACACGGCTTGGCACAAGTTGCGAGGCAGCGGAGAAGCCGTCCTGCCCACACAGAGCACGTAATTCTGCAACACGGTAACGAAATCTTGTCCTCAACGAGCCTGTTCACAACACCTTCCCATCACCTGCTGGCTGGCACCGCACGCTCCCGAGCTTTTAGCCACGTCGCGTGCACCGAACGCCTCAGAGGTACTGCGCAGCAGGACAGCAGTCCTGCCTGTAAGGCTTCGTGGTGTGAAATGCAGTTTACTGGTACAGTAGCGATCAGCTTCTGCAAGCTACCTGCTGCTTACCGCTTCTGTTCCGAAACAAATCCGGGTTCAGGGAAGTTTCTTCAAAGCTCAGTGCATTTAGCAAAACTTTCTTATAAAATACACTCAAGTACAATAATAGATTCATCAGAACGTAAGAGAACAGTAGGTTACAGTCATTTCATAAAATTATTATTGTCTTAAAAAACAACCGTTTTGAAAGAATACACGTTGTCTTTGCAATAAAAATCCAAGAAGAAAAGAAAAGGTATTTTCAGACACAAATCCCAATTTGTAATCAAATAAATCCGATGGTTGCATCTCACAGTCAACCGTAGAAGTCATCTGAAATACTCCGTATGTGCCCGATGATTTCCTCGTGTAAACCAGTCCCTCTTCCCAGCGTACTGAGGAGTCTTCAAAGTGCTGCAAACGCTGGCTGCATCCCTGCTCCTTTACTCCCCTACATTCAGGCTTTTTGTCTCGCAAACCATTACGTTCTCTGTATCTTTAGTTTTAACTCTAAGCTTCCAGTTTGCTATTCTACATTAATGGCACTTACAGTAAAAAAAAAAAAAAAACACAAAACAAAACAAAAACAAACAAAAAAAAAAAAAAAGAGAAAAACCCCACCAAAAACCACCAACCAACCAACCAACAAAAAACCACCCACCTTTAGGCACACAAAAAAATAATCTGCCTTTCACCTCTGCAGCTGCATAGATGTCTACCAGGTCCCAAGCCACAGCCGTGCTCTGGGCCTCTGGGCCGCAGCCCCTTGACGACTTGGCTACTTTATTTTTATGATTAATAAAGGCAGTTTTCACCTCAGAAGCAAAGACTTGACTATTTCCAGCAGATCAATCTGGATATTAGTACATTTTGGTTCTTAGGTCTAGTGCGACTGAGACATGAAGAATCACCCCAGTTCCATTAGCCTACCTGTACGTATGGAAAACGTTTTTTTTCCTGTGACCTCTGCCCGTGCCCCTCCCTCCGTCTCAGCACATCACAGAGGACCGAAAAGGCAACGCAAAAGTGCAGAATGACGGTAAGTTCCAGGACCCAAAGTCACTGGCAGACAACGATTCGTATCTGACTTCTCTTTTCATTCAGGGAGCCATCTGTCGTAAGAAAATGAGGCTCCTGGTTTGTTTTTTCTATTTTTCTCAAAAACAAAACAAAAGAAAAAAACCCGACCAGTATAAATTTGCCATCGGTCTAAATTTCATCGTGCAAGCTGGCCATGCCTTCCTGGACTTGAACGAACTGTACAACCCAGGTCCCTGTCAATTCAACCGGTTAAATTACTCCACTAATTAAAACCTCTATTAAGCAACTCAGAGAGGCAGAGGGGGTAACCCATCGGAAGCCTTTACTGTTTGGAAGGAAACGGAGCTGCTCCAAAGGGATCTAACTCCAGCGCCTGTTGCTGTTGGCTCTGCGCGCTCTGCACTACCAGTTCCGTGAAGGGTACCGCACCAAAGTCATCCGTTTTCAGCCCGTCACCACCGTGAACGGCTCCGTGCAAGGAGTTCTGCCTAGGTCTGCCAGCCACTACGACTGTGCCGTGATCCCCGCGGTTGTCACCGAACGCTTGATGCTGGGGATGCCGCATCAAGTCCGGCGGGTGGAAGGGTTTGGCTCCAAAAGGATCCAGCAGACTCTCGTCCGTCTGCAGAGGGTTGGTTCGATCTTTGCTGTCAGTCAAGGCGACGCTTATGTTCTCTTTGGAGTCCGAGATAGTCAGGAACTCGTTGCTGCTCTGCGAGTCCCGGCGGCCTGCCTTCTTGTGCCTGCGGGCTCTCTCAGGGGTGCGGTAGCTCGGTTTCAACGCCTTCTTCGTGGTGGTTGGGGTGCCGTGGTGGCGCTTCCCGTTGTTCTTCGAGACCTCCTGTTTCATGCGCCTTTGGCGGGAAGAAAGTTTCTGCAGGTTCCGCTGCTGCTTCACCTTCTGCTGCTGCTGCTGCTGACTCCCTGTGATCTCTTCAAAAGGAACCAGCCCAAACAGGTCCTCTTTACTCCCACCGGTCTTGGGGAGAAGGGAAGGCTGAAATGGGGTGCAGCCAAAAATATCGACGCTCCGGGGAGAGGTGGGGGAGAGCAGAGGCTCGGTTCCCGCCACCTGGCCGTCTTGCTGAGACACCTTTTTGCTGAAGGGGGCTTTTGTGAAGACGTCAAAGTCATCCTGCTCTTGGTTCAGGCTGGGAAGAGCCGCCTGAGAAGAGACGTCTTTGTCCGCCTTCTCTCTTGCCTGAGGCTGCAGAGGAAAAAAGGGCACTGCCCCAAACACATCAAATTCCTGGCCAGGGTTCCCCTGGATGACACTACTCGGCACCTCAGACAAGGACGTGTGTGTTGCGCTGGGTTCTTTGATTTCACCGCCGCCCACACCATCTCTGAACCTACTGCTCAGGAGCCCTTCCACAGATTTTTGCTTGGTACGATCAGAATCGGAGTCAGAACTTAGCTTCTCTTCCTCCTCTTCCTCCACCTCTTCCTCAGAGTCCATCAGGAGAGGTCGGTGGCCTAAATGCTCCGGTTCGGTATCGTTGTCGTCATTGAAGTCTCCATTCTCTCCCTGCAAGACTTCTTCGTCCTCCTGTTCTTCTTCTTCCTCACTGCTCTTGGGAGAAGGAGGATCAGACTCAAAATCACTCTCTGACTCATCGCCACCTTTCGCCACCTGGCCCTCTGCAGTTTTCCTCCCCGGCCGGGGATCTCTAAAAGCATGGCTCAGTTTTCCAGCCTTGGTTGGGGTCCCTAAGTTATTTCCTCGATTGCTGGCTGAGTTATCCGCTTGTTTTCCAGGGGAACCTGCAGGTCCGAAGAAAAATGCAAAACAAAACTTGAAATACGCTCTTAAAGTCAACGCTTACTCCACACACGCCACAGCCACACATACCAAGAGCTGATGCAAACATACATTCTGTACTTTACTGAGGGAAATGAGCTAAAATCAGTCCTAGTATTTCAGACAACACTCAAAAAATTGATTAATAGTCAGACCTTCTAGCTTTACTCCTCAAGCACAGGATGTCTGGAAATACAGTACTAGTATTCGGGGGGGGGGGTGTGGCACGGACAAGGGACCAATGCACACCGGTGATCTCTAGAGCCAGCTTTCCTAACACACTCATTACACAGCCCCTCCTCTCCAGGGAAACAGGAGCCACCGTGCTTGGAAGATCTAAAAATTTTTTTTTTTTTTTTTTTTTTTTTTTTTTTTTTTTTTTTTTTTTTTTTTTTAAAAAGCAGACTTATCTATTTCTTGAAGTGCTTCTGCTTCGATCGTCTCCTCTGGCAAACTTACCGCTCTGGTCAGGAAAACAGTGAGCACAGGCAAAAGAAAAGTATTTAGCAGTTTCTGGTAATTCACTTCAGATCCCGGGTACCATTTTACAGCGACGACAGACCTCCGAGGGCTCGGCTCTGCTGGCCTACCAACCAGTCTGCTCTGCAGTTTCTGTATACCAGAAAGCAAATGCACCTTGCTGACAAACACAGCCCGTAAGGTGCCTGTTGAAAGAGGTGCTCCGAGACCGACTCACTCTATTAAGGCTTCTACCGCCCTGTCACGTACATATGCCAATACTGACATAGTCAACGTGGTTTCAACAGGGAAACGAGTGCAGGACACCCCGTTAGTCCCCAGTCTTTCCTCTCCCAAGCTTTCATAGCACGAGACCATCTGACACAACATCTCCACGATAATCCGGTTCCTCTAAGGACTGTGAAAATCGGGGACTGGGCGAGAGAGAAGTTGGTTCCTGTCCAAGCTGCAGGGAAGATGACATGAGGTCACTCTGTCTCTCTGTCCTGCCCTCGAGGGCACCAACTCCTTACACGAGCTGAAGAAGCAGGACTTGGAGCCTGCCAACAGCCGCAACAGAGAGACGGGGTTTGGGGCGGGGGGGCGGTTGCCTCACGAGTGTGTTTTGAGGCACACAAAGGGAAACGGACAACAGTCCCTGCGGGGAGATCACAAGGTAATCGGCTAACATAACTACATGGAAACAGAGGTGCAAGGACAAGGATGCTTCCCGACACGCGTCTTGGTTTGAAATACTCTTCCGTCCCCCCAGTCAGCGCCAAACCTGTCATTTGGACTCAGAAACGCCAGTGAGAATTAAGCCCGATGGTCACTGCCACCCGGGCGTTTGAAAAGCTCTCCCCAAGTGCTGGCCCTCGGTTTCAGCAGAAACAGCCTCTCTCCATCAGGGCCTTTCCCCCAGTAATGCCAGCAAAGCACACGCTGCGATAGCAACGCCGGAGAGCTTTTGCTTTCAAAAAAAAAAAAAAAAAAAAAAAAAAAAAAAAAAAAGCAATACTTGCCTTGCCGAACCTGTGCTTCGAAAATGTCTCTTTTTCCAGTGACACTGAAGCTCCACATTCAGTCCCTTCTAACTTCTAGAATAGCAACTCAGGCAAAAAAAAGCTATTGCTTTAACTGGAGAGAGGTGTTTTGTTCTTTCTTTTTAGGGAGGATCTGTCAGCTCAGTTTCTCTATATTGAAAAGAAACGTATCCATTCATTTTACTGTGACACCTTCATGCTTGCTATTCACTATCTGACAACTAGAGCTAAGAGAACAATTCACTGATGACTCTTTTGTGGGGCGGTTGGCTTAGAAATACTGGGAGCAGTAAAAACCTTGCATCAGTAAACAAAACAGACGGCAAGAGCCCGCAGATGAGATCGGCCTGCATAGTGCCCTTGGTACGGCACTCATCAGACTTAGGCAAAGCAAGTTTGTCCCAGTGTCGGAGCCCCGTGGGTGCACCGAGATGTCTTCCGGAGCGTAACTGACTGTCAGATTTCTATTTGAAGAGAACGAGTAGGAGGGAGAGCAAAACACTTGGTCCCAGCTGGGGAAAGCGTATTTGCTCTCGAGACGTCCTTTGCGCTAGGACACAGATCACGGGGCAGCCACGCCGCTTTAAGAATGTGGAAGTGAACACGTAACGCTAACAGCGGCCATGATAACTCACCTCTTTGCTGACAGAGAGCAGCTGCCCACAATTTTGGCGTAGTGTTTGGAAGCGAGGCTGTATCACAGTCACTCCACGCTGAACAGCAGGTGGGTACCCACCTTCAGACGGGGACCAGAAAGGAGGCAAAAACAACGGCCTTTAAGCTTGCGGCAGCCAGGACTTGGACTGAGAACCCGTTTATGCTTGCCTCGTGGCCACACCGAGTTCCCTTTTAGCAGGTACCCGCCTTCCCTAGCGAGGTACTGTGCGACACACACAGCACAGCCCGAGTGCCCGGCCCGAACTTCTTACGTCTCCAGTACCCGACACAAACGTGGGGGCAGGGGCTGGCCCTCCCCGAGGCAGTTATTAACAAGCTGCAGTCGCAGCACCGCGCTAGGCTGCCGACCCTCTCGCCTAACCAAAAGCGACACCTTGCCTTTACGGTCTTGCGAAACAATTGCTGACACTTAATCGACTCAATGCGTTCACAGAATTGAAAAAGCTGGGGCTGGGTGTGTGCACCAGTTATTTCTCTGAAAGGAATCTTCAGCCAGAATCCAGCTCGTGACTCTCTGCCTCCGACAATACACAAAACAATTTCTCACGTAGTTTCTTCTTTCACAAGGAAATTGGCACGCAACTTCCCGGCCAAGTCAGGGTCAGATTTTTTTTCTTCCTATGCTCCGGTTTAGACCAGAAGATTAAGTTTTACGAGAACAGTTTCTTCCTTTTTCAAAAGGAATGAATAGCCGATTTCTTCATCCACTAGCCATTGTGCCCTTTTGCAATCAGACTTAAAATGACAATGAAAAATCCGCAGCAACGTATTTCATGTAGGGATTTAAAGCCAAGATGACCAGAATGACTAAAAACATCAGGTGATTAGGGCTTTGAGCTGTTTCTTTCTTGCTTCTGGTGTCAGATTGCTTCTTATCTACTGTAATTTTAAATACTACATATTTGCTTTACCCACTAAATTAGAATCTGGATTATTTGGCTGCTTACTTTAGATTTCCCAAAGGTACAGTCTTCACATTGCACTATATAACCCCCTATCTTCCAAATCCTGCTGCTTCCAATGTTTACTGAAACACTCATGTTAACATCAACACAGTTACAGTTAGAAGAAGAAGAAAAAGGAAGTATTTCCAGGTTACGTGCTAACAGCACCGAAGCAACAAAAAAAAAAAACAACACAACCCTTTACGTATGTCAACGTGCACATGACTTTACGCTGCCAGGGAATGATTATACCTTTGTACGTTATTTCCATACGCAGAAAATAGTTTATAAAGTAATTTTCTGAAAGACAAGAACCAAACCGCACTATGTCTACTACACGCCGCCCGTCAAAAGGTTTAAGTATTACTTGTTGATTGCTGCCACAGTCACGCTTACCGGAAAACGAACGGCAAAGGACACCGACAAGACAGAAAATCCCAACCTCTACCAAGAGCTGCTGACTTGCTAAACAAGTAACTTAAGCCACACGATGTTCAGCTCTCACTAGCAGGCCTCACCGGACAGAACATACACCAGACAGGACTTGACAATACATGGCAACACACTTGAAGCAGTTTCCCAAACCATACTCAATGCATTACCACGCGCACACAAGCCATTCCAGCATCTCTTAACAGACCCACCTCTAACTGTTATCCTTGCTGACAAAACGCAGCAAACGATTTTGGGCATCGGTCATCCAGACAACCTGGTTTTTAAGGAATCTCTATTAGCATCCTACATTTCTTTTCTCGAGTCTAACAACTACCATCTCCAGAAAAACCGGGAAGGAGTCAGGAACAATTCACTGAGCCGTCCCGCTCGCTGGAGATGCGTGTTCGACAGCAAACACAGAGACGGCCTCCTCGCGCTGTGCGAAGCAACGGGTTTTGTTCACAAGCTTGGGGCTCTGAACAACTCCTCAAGGAAATGCTCAGCACGTTACTCACTGGCAGGGACAGAGAGGTGGAAGGCGCTTGAATAGCTAGCAAGGGCATTAAAGGTTTGAAGTACGTGTTCATTTTCACAATACTTTCCACACAGCAATCAGTCTTGGCGCTACTCGCTTTTGCGGCCTCTCGTTCCACTCGGGGCCACGGGGCTAAGCCATCCCACGCCGAATATAGCGCACAACACCCTTCCCGAACGATGGCAAGAACGAAGCGGCGCACCGCAGAAGGAAGCTTGAGCCTGAGTATTTGTAAGCGTCTGTCCCTCCACGCGAGAAAACGTCTTCTGAAATACCTCCAGTCTGCGGCCGCTCGGAGTTTCCAGCCGTAACAGCATCACAGCAGCAGGCAATTAACTGCCTGTTCGCTCATCAGCTTCAAACCTCTCCTTTCAGTGCCAATGATTTCTGAACAGGGTTTCTGAATTTCTAGCTCTTCGGCTGGGAGGTTCCTCCTTACGCACCATCTCCTTGCCACAGCTACGAATATTACTTCTTTATCGCAGCAGGAAATTTATGCTCCTGTCTTTTGTAGAGACTCAAAATTACTGACGAGCTAACGAATTGCGCAGTGATTAGAAACTCACAAGCTGCAGTGACAGCTCACCATTACTCACGTTTCAGACCCAGCATCTAAGACCCTACCTGCACGACTTGAACAGGAAAGCAAGCGCTACACAGCGGATGACGCTGGGAGCGGCAATGGCTCCTGCCGCATAGTTTTGAAGGAAGCACTTTCACTTCTGAAGTATTTCAAGAGCGGTGACCTCACTGCTCCCACATTTGTCTTTTTCAGGAAAGAGCGAGTATCTTGCTTTATTCTTCTCTTTCTGTTGAGGCGGTGTACACAAACGGAGCCATCGACTCCACACAGACATTAGTCTAAGATACTAGTCTTAAACTTTCTGCAGTCTAAACATAGCCAAACCTCATGGAAGAAACCGCCTCTGCACACGCGTTCTCATCTGCAGTGTCTTTGGATTAGTCCCAGTAACAGGGAGAGAAAATGGCAGCAGACTGGTGTCAAAACCAAACCAAAGAAACAAAAAGAGCCTACGTAGAGCTATCCATTTTAAACCCATGAGAGCAGCATTTTTTTTTGTTTTTACTGCACTACAGTTCTCCCTCTTCCACTTCTAAAGATGTCAGCAAACTAAAAAAAAAAAAAAAAAAAACCAAAAAAAACCAACAAAAAAACCCCAAAACCCAACAAAGAGCACTACGAATAGAAACTAAACGCCCCGAAAGGGAAAACTCCCCGGTTAAATGTTCTGTCACGGTGGTTTCGTGCAATCTTCTCAACCTCAGCTGCTGCAGAGACCGTTCAGATACGCGTTCATAAAAAAATGCTGCAAGATGTTGAGTAACATCTGTTTGTAATGTACTGTGCGGATTACTACACTTCTAATCAGGTTTGCATCGCATAGGAGACAATTGTTCTTTGCTCAAATGCAAGCCAGGTGGAACATCTTTAATCGTATAAGAAGATCCCAATCTTCAAGGAAATTTTCTGTTCTGATGTTCTTTTTCGAGACATCCGATTATAAGAGGATGAATTCCCTCCTAACAACTGCAGTAATTACATGCCTTCTGCTGGTTCCTCATTTTAGGGTATTGCGGGGCTGGCGAAAGAGCGGGGCATAAGGGCTCGAAGCTTTCTTGGAATTGGTAACATACTGCCACCATCATTTCAGAACAATTTGCCACATGTCAGGCCCAAGGATTACCGGCATGCTGCAACTCAATCTGCACTATTTCTTTGACAACAGTCACAGCAGCAGCTGCTGCCTATTGTAATGGGGATTTACACTGCTTGCCACCTTTACTTTCAAGAACAACAAAAAATGGGAGAACAAAAGGCTTCTGCCTACCATCTACCGCGTAGATATTCTTTCCAATAATTAGTCTACAGGTTGAAGTGTGTCACTGAAAAAAAAAAAAAAAAAAAAAAAAGTGAAAGGTGTCTGCGTGAATGGTCTAACATTTGACAGGAAAAAATAAAAAATTTCAGAGAGAAAAAGCACACCACCGGCACAGCCCACACATATCGTTTATTCTTGCGATGTGCGAATAAGTTCAAGTTCCTTTGCAAGTGTTATCCAAAAAAGCTACAGTCTAAACATTATCTTGATACAGGGAAAGATCCTGGACCTGCGTTCAGCACTACCTGAAACCATAGCCAAGGAAAGGTTACGGAGGAACAGAAGCAGAATTTTCAGCGAGTACAAATATTGATATGAACTAACCTGGATTGTCAAGTTACCCAAATCCAGAACGCTGTACAACAGCCATATCCAGTTGTGGGTGCGGGCATCTTTTAATCAACAATTCAAGAACATCAGTTGCCGAAGAAACGTGAACTGATGGCACGAGCTGTTCTCGCGTTGTAGAGGAAGCTGGCTCAAGTCCTTTTTGCTTCTCCCGTTCTCACGTTTGTAATTTCTTCCTAAACTGTAGCGAGTTCAGTTTCACTTAAAGCTCCAGACCACACAGTAATTCAAGGGCTCCAAAGCCGTGGTACAGAAACTTGCAGTGGCTGGAAACGCTGTTAGAAGCGGTATACGAAAAAAGTAGCCAAATGAATCGTCGTCACCCACATTTCTTCACGCCAGAACGCGCTTCTCTGCCGCAACACGGTGAATGCTAATAATCCGCGACTGCCGCGGAGTCCTTTCAGGGATGTATCAGGTCCAAGTCTCCAGATGATTTCCATTGTACTGCGATCTGGCACGCAGCTGGCTGGTGTTCTGCCAGATCCACGCAGCGATTTACAGACCACACCACAGAATTGCTCTTATTCCAAGACGGACACCTCTAATGATCATTTAAAGACAGCAGCAAGTCCTTGAGTGCAGAAGTCTGGAAGTCAGAAGGAAGCCGCTACAAAACTAAACTTGATTTTATCCCCGGTCACTACACAGTGAACACGGCACGCGGTGACCGCAAAGGGGTTACTTATGTGCGTTAGAAAAAAACAACAGCGACTCGATCAAGGAGCACCATGCCTACAGTACAGAAGATGAGCCTTGCAAACATTCAGTAGAACAGTTAAATAGGTGACCTATAGATGACCTGAACTAGAACGTTATCCCAATAAGACAGGCCAGGAGACAGCTCGCCGAGATGCTGCCCAGGAGCAAGACACCTTGCAGACAGCTTCAGGTCAGCACTTGCAAAGAAATGCCAGTCAAGGTTTCCCAGCTTCTCCATTTCTCCCACAGTCCGTCCGCACCATTTTGAGAGTTACCCGAAATCTTGTATTACTTCTCTGAATTCCAGCATTAAGCTGATGGAAGCAAAAGGCAATCTCGTCCCGTTTAATCCCAGAAAGAATTAGCGTAAACAAACATAAGACGGCAAGACGGCAAAAGGCCACCGAGTACAACTCAACAGCAAACTGCACTATATTTATGACATTTCCTCCTTACAGTCTGAAGACAGCCGAAAAGGCGTGTCTCTGCCGAGCTTCTGGAACACTCAACTTGATGTTAACAAAGGATGTTACAACGCAAGCTGGTTAACACACACACTGGAATCACAAGCTTCCATTCCAAAATGCTGACCGCAGAAGCCAAGTTTTCCACTGTCACCATCCAGTGTTTCAGGCACTCGAGAACCCCAATCTGTTTTCCACATGTTTCCACATGCGCCCGCCTTAAATGCTCTATTACTGGCTATTCAGCTGTGCTTTCTTCTCTCTTTTTCGTAAAAAGTTTAAATGTTAGTTCTGTTTCTATCGGAATGAGGAATGGAATTCTTTCGCAAGCCAATTTTCTTGTCCAGCCGTGTCGAGTTCTAAGCCGTTACTATTTTCCACAAACATACAGGCATAAAGTAGCGCGCATAGCAAGTTTACATGTAGTGCTGCTGAAAACGCTTTTAACAGGATATACACTAAGTGTGAGTAACACTAAGTGCTTCTACACTGTTTTCCTATCGACTATAGTAAGAGGAACCCAATAACGTTAGTTCATTTCACACCACGATTTGCCCTCTGCATAGCATGTCAAATGACATACAAGTTGTTGTCGCTGGCTCTCCATTCCCACCCGACAAGAGAAAGCAGAGAAGCGCGACGGCTAAGCAGCCTTCCGTCCATCCAGTTCCAGGTTTTCCTTCCCAGTGATCCTTCCGGCAGCAGCGGCCTGAAATGCACTCGGCTCCGCAGGGAAAACCCCAAGGGCTCACAACTCTCAGCAACCCACGGTCCTTTCCAGCAATGATAAAACATTTCCCATTTCTACCGCTGCGTCTCCCTTGCGCTTGCCATCACCTTCCCCGACGCATGTAAATGCACTCGACGGCACTTATTTTGTTGGACTACCAGCACTTTACGGTAAGTTGTTAAGTCAAAAGACGATACGAGATCTTCAGCTTCTTGCTGCTATCTCGCATCAGATGACAGCAACTAGTTAAGTATTTAGGCAAGCCCTGCTTTCAGCAGAGAACCCTGAAGCCTCTCCGAAACAAACAGCCTGGGTGACTCTACTCGGCTACAGTCCATATACATCAACATTTACAAGCCTGAGACCTCTGTCACACAGAAACAAAAAGACAAACCAAAAACCATAAACAAACCAAAAACGAAACAAAACAAAAAGCCCCAAACAAAACAAAACACAACACCACAGCAGAAAAAGACCGCTGTTGCAACTCAAAGGTTGTTAATACCCTAGAAGACATCTTCAACAGGAGCTGTCACTTTTTAAGGAAGCAACATTGTCCTTATTTATTTTAAATAGTCTGTATTGGTAACATCAGCATTTCATCTCATCAGAATTCAAGAAGTCAAAATTCAGTAGTCGGAAACCTGGGTGAATAGCGGTAACAGTACATTTGCACTGCAGACACGTTACAATAAGGAAGTGAAACTTCTGCTCTAACTAGATCAAGACAGTCTCTCACACCCAAACGCTGCAATTGCGCTCCACGTATTAAACCTCTGTTCCGTTTTCTATTCAGTCCCCTTCCCTTGGATGCCCTGATTAAGGTACACATGTGGTCTGCTTCCCAGTCAATTCTTTTACAGTCACCAGGAACGAACCGGAAAGAACATCTTATACAGAAACATTACGTATGAGAAGAAACCAAAACATTAGGGACATTGGTCAAGTTTGTCCTAGAAAGCCCTCGACTAGAAATAAAACAGGTCTAGGTCAACGCCACTCTCCTTTTCTTCGTTGTCTTACAACACCTCATTTCGAGACATTTCCAAAAACAATTCCGTGGGGGAAAACCAACCAGCTTTTTCAAGCTGTAGCTTCAGATATAAAGATTTATCACAGCACACTTGTTTGCTAAGTGTAATTCACTGTTAACATAGATTTAAGAATACCTTCCTTGAAATCAAGCCAGTATGTACGCTTATTGAAACTCCAGTTAGGAGTCAGCAGAAAAAAGACGACTGAAATCTTACAATTTTTTTTACTACAAAACAGGTAACAGTTCACACCCAACTCCACGTTTCTCAAGCAGTCTAGTTTTTCAGCCATGACTGAACTGGATTTTGAATTATTTTTTTTATTCTCCTTACGAAAAGGCATCTCCCCTCTTTTTTTAGCACGTCAGGAATGAAAGGTTGGACTCAAAGTAACAAAAATAAAACATGTGACGTAATGCAGCGAGGCCATTCATGACAACCTAAGCTATATAATAACTATGTGAAAAACAGCAATGAGCAAATACTTTTCAAAGACCTAAAGGTGAGGAATGGGAAAAAAAAAAAAATAATAATCCCTAGACACAAGTGTACGAATACTCCCGACAGGAGACTAAGCACCTGATAGTCACCATCTCAGACGAAGTGTAACGATCACTGTTCGTTTCGCACGTGAATTTAGGCTCACCTATAAAACAACGCAACCTCTTTAATGAAGACTCCAGGGTAAATCCTCCCAAACTGCCACCTCTAGACTGCACATACAGAGCAAGCGTAGCTTCGCTGAAGACTTGCTTTCACACTGTAGTGAACTACTGAGTATTAACAGCATGACAGAAGGTAAACTAGTCCTTTCCGAAAGAGCAGAACAAAAGGAGAAACTAAGGACACCGTAATACACCAAGCGGAATTCATTCAAGTCTTTCTAACAACAGGAGCAGACACGGAGGCAGAGGTGTTTCTACAAATTGCCTTGCGGAATACAACAGCGTTGTCCTGGTCACTCTTCACCACGTATTGCACAAGAGCGCTTGTCAGCATGAAGCAGCCCTAGTAGACGATCTTCAGGAAGGGAAGATGAAAGTGAAAGGAAACACGGATGCTAACTTAGGTTGACCCCAAGTGCTTTATTTTCAGGCACGTTATCAGAGTTTTTGGACGTCTGTAAGAATCATTTTGAAAAGTCGTATTAAGGCACCTTGATTACACAGACACTCTCAACAAAACGTAGGCAGGCACCTAAGTGGGTCCATCGGTCGCTGAAGCTCATTTTACCATTTAACTGTCATGTAGGCTTTATTCTGCCGCAGGTACCAAAACAATTATTAAAGTGCTGATCCAGCAAACGTTAACACCGGCAACTAAGTTGCAGGATGATGCAGTTTCACATTCGCAGCCAATGTTCACATTCAATGTTATTTTTACTTCCGTCCAAGGTAAAAATAGCCCAAGCTGAACTGAAACACGATCACGAATCCCCCCCCGCCCCCCCCAAATGAACAAATAACATTTTTCTGTTTTGACACAATTTGCACGGAAACTATGCATTCAATGCAGCAGAAGCTTACAGTCTTAACTTGGCTGGAGAACTGAACTAAAGAAACAGCATGAGTTGGAAGCAGACTACGGGGCAGTAACAAAATTTAGTCTTAGCAAGTAATTTGCCTTTAGCAAAAGCGCTTCTGGTTCTGCGCCAGCGATTCACACTGCACCGGTCCAACGTGTCTGCACTGCGAAGACTACGTAGTCCGTACATTGCACAAGTAGCAGGAATCGGATGCAGAAGTATTTTTTAATTGGAGGTAATCAACACGTTAAAAAAAATCTCCTCGACTCGTCTGCTGTCACGAGGCACCCAACACCTTTATCGTTCTTTGGTCATTTAATCGGATGTACATACTTCAACAGATATATTGACAGAGATATATATGTACGTACGTGCGTATACATACACATATATATACACACACATATATGTGAGGTAGCGATGTTACAGATGTAACTTGCCTGGGTGAGAAATGAAAGGAACAGAACCAAAGGGATCTTCAGGAGGATTTTTCTGCGGAGCAGAATGTGGCTCCACATTCTTATCTGAAGATGCTCTCCTGTCCACCAGCCTGTCTGTAAAAAACAAAATGAAACAGAACAAAAAATAAAATAAAATAAAAATGGCAGGTCTTATGCCTACGCAAAGATATCTACTGTACGGGGTGAGGGAGGAATATACTCTCGATCAGGGAGCTTTTGATGTTTTGAAAATATCCTACAACTTGAATTCACACTTCTTGATCGTTCAGGAAAATTCACCTGCACAAACCTGTTGTTCATCCCCCTGTTCCACCTAGAGCAACGTGTGCGTGGTGACACGCTGCTTGAAATGAGGATCCCTCTTACACATCATACGCAGCCTAAGCGCTCTGGAATAGAAAATACTAGTCCCTCTGTGCTCTTGATGTTTTGAAGTCAGAATCGCTATGCTTATCTACACCACAAAATCATTCCTTTTATCCAACTTTTGGCCAGCGTTTGCTACAACAAGAGAAAAGCTGACAATCACAGCAAAACAGCCGGGAGTACTTTTTATTAGGTAAGTAACATCTGTTAGTAGTTAAAAACAATTTGAGCATCATATAACAGAGAGAAATGTAGTGTCTGTTTTGTATGGGCTTCAACCCTTAGGAGATTGATTTTTTTTTTTTTTCCCTTTTAGAAAGAAACATACAAGGAGTTTTTAACACAGTCCAAAAAAAAAAAAAAAAAAAAAAAAATCAAAGCACTAGAAATCTTGTGGGGTTTTTTGTCTAAGCTCTTATACTAGCATTGCTGCCAACTTCAGATCCAAACCATCTAGCTCAGCCACCACACTGCAACTCAGGGGGGTCCAGCAAGGCCCGTCAGCCACTTAGACCACCACGGCGACAAGGCGTTCCACCTTCAGCTAACACCCTACAGCCTCTATGCAGAAGACTCGGCATTTTGCTTTCGCCCTTTTTCACAGCAAGCAGCTGCTCTTCCAAACAACCTGCAGCACAGCCTTCTTGACCATTTGCCACTGCAGAGATGCAGCTGAACTGTGCCCTAACTACGTATCGAGCTACCTGCACATTTTCTCTTCAGTCCTTCAACGCAGCAACCAGGATGCTTTACTGAGACAACCACCAGGGACTAAACAGCAAGCTCCTCTACTTCAGACTGATGCATATTAACCCTCTGCACAAAGCCCAGGAGTTTTGAAATTACATGCCAGTTTTCACAGACAAGCGTTCCGTTCGTGTTCAACTGTCTGTAACGTGACTCATCTTACTCTTACCCACCGTTAGACTCTCCAAAGGAATACAAGTGGGAGTTGTTCCATTACAGGCAACCCCTGCTTAAAATACAATCCCAGCTGGGGGCTCCTTGAGCAGGAGATTAAGTAGTTGCTCTCACCTCAACTTACACATACTCAAACTGGCAGAGACTAACCAACCCAAACACAATTATCCTACAGCGACACCGCCATGCAAAAGAAAATACTAGTCGAGATGCACAAAAAACTGTCGGCTTTATGTTTAACACCATCGGCTTCGACCCTTGAAGACAAACAATTGCCAAGCATTACATCCAGCAGCAGTACTTATTCCTGATTCTGAACAGTTGTACCCGCATCGCTTTCTCTCCTCACATAGGAAGGGTTTAGGGGTTTGATTTTTTTTTTTTTCGGGGGGGGGGGGGGGGGGGGGGGGGG
>JAVKLA010000007.1:35189722-35238122 GCA_034782735.1 Sagittarius serpentarius | reverse complement strand
AAACAACCAAGTTTTTTGCCCCCCCCCCCCCCCCCCCCTCCCCGTGAATAACCATACGAATGCAGCCCTGACTGCTGCCCGAGACACCATCACGTGCCACATGGCACAGCGGACCCTTCCATGGAAAAGTGCCGTTACTTAAAACCACGAACAAGAAATGCAGCTGTTTCCATGTAAGCGACAGGCCCAAGATTCCTCAGGAGACAGCTCTCAGGCCTTTCTGAAGTACCAGAAGCACTTGCGGACAAAGGAAGCCTGGTAAAAACCACACATCTTTCCTGCACGGATGGCCTAGGTAGCTCCTTCATACCGGGCGTACAGCAAAGGAGGTGGGCAGACAGCTTTGTAGGCTTTGCACCCGCACATGTCTCGGCTGAAGGACCAAGATGATTCTGGGCCTAACCAGCAGCTTTGTGCAATTCAGCGTGAAGGCTGTGCTGCTATTTTTCCCCCTCCCGTTAAGAAAGCAGACTCATTTTCTTGGCTCCTAACTCTGCACAGATTATTAAGTGGTTACGGGAGTTCTTTCTAAGAAATCCATTTCTTCGCAACGTTGTCAGAATCTCGGCATCCTGTGTTGTTTCTGGACCGTCGTTAATACCGATAATGACGACGACGACGACAGAGAAACAGCAGCATACGCAAGAACGAGGGACTCCATCCTGTAACTCCGTATCAAAGTTCTCTTCTCTCACCACAAAGGCACTCAGTTGTGAAATCTTAAATCAGACATTACATCTCACTGCAACTGTCGGCTTTTCAGTATGAAAACTTTCACCAAGTGTACGCAAGCTATTCTGTTCTATGAGTCAGCTCCCTTTTTAAAGGGAGAGCAACTAATCGTCACAGCAATACCCATCACTACACACACCATGACATGAAGCTACTCAACACATCAAATTGAACAGAGATGTTAGCCTGACAGATTATGATGACATCTTGATCCTCCAACAAAGGCTGCGCATATTTACTCACTCACGTACTCCCGTCATGCAGCTTTGAAAGTATTTGACAAATTTAAAATACATTTAATTTACGTATAAAGCATCAGCTCAACAATACAAACCAGGCCTTTGGAAGCGGAAAAAAAAAAAAGATTAATGTTTTGACTGTTACTCAGCACCACATAACTGCAAAAAGACAAAAAAGCTTATGTAACACCGTACATGAGTTACAAAGTACAGGACGGCAACCGGGTTCGGTAACAGAAAACATAACAATTTATCAAACCTGTATCTTGAATTCTCCTTCCTCTCGATGGCAAAACGATTCACCGTAAACTCAATAATTCAGCAAAAAAATTACTTAGTAGTAGTAAACAGCAGTTCCCTCTCAGAAGAGATAACCTGCATCTAGATAGAATTAAGCCTTGATCCTTAAGAGATATCTAGGAAATTCCAGGAAGTATTACACAGCTATAAGCCTTAATTGTACAATGAGCTCCCCAATTTCTCATTAATCCACCCAAGTCAGAGAAAGTACCAGTAGACAAAATTAAGTATAAATACTTCCGCTTTGACTGAAGTAAAGGCATTACCACTGCCAGGTAAGTTCACACCACCTTTGGCACAACATCCTTAATACCAAAAAACAAAGTTAAAAGGTCTTTGAAGTCTTTGATGTACGTATCTGTGTGCGCACACAAACACACATACGCTGCGATTAAAACTAGCGGCGCTCCCCCTCCACTGGGCCCCTAGCAGAAACGGAGCCAAAAGGCCTAAGAAAAGCTCCAAGTGCAGCTCAGGCTACGTACAAGCAAGCCTGCCATCTAGGGTACGACTGGTCAAGCGGGGAATTTGTTTTGATTTTTAGCTTCTCTGTATTCAAGCGACTCCAACCCTCATGCTAGTTATTACTAAGCACAACTGCGCTGTTATGTTTACTTCTGTGATACAGCACATGAAGTTTAGTACCACATCCAGCTCTTGCGTGCACTGAATTATCTTTCCGAAGAGGCGAGACAGAAACACAGCTAAGTAGATTTAGTCTTTGAAAACTTGACGCTATTTTCACAGACGTAGTATAAAAACCGGATAAGGGAATGACAGTATTCATTAACGGTTCTCTCTGCTGGAGATTTAGAGACAGCAGCTGGCGGCGTTTCCCTCCAAGTTATTCCAGCCTTCACGAAGTATAACTGCGCGCAATTCGGCACTTTCACAGAAAGGGTTATCAAGCACTGGAACGGGCTGCCCAGGGAAGCGGCCGAGTCACCGTCCCTGCACTTATTTAAAAAGGCGTGCGGACGTGGTGCTTAGGGACATCGTTTAGTGGGGGACTTGGTAGTGATAGGTTAACGGTTGGACTCCATCACCTTAAGGGTCTCTTCTAATCTAAACGATTCTATGATTTTCTATTTCCCCAGCTCACTATAACCAGCCTATCGAGCTACTGCAGGCAAGCGTATTTCTTGTACAGCATTTTCCAGCTTTTCTGTAAAGCCCCTTGAAACATGTCCTCGGTTAGTACCTTCTTCTGTACTCATACTCGTTCAAAACACGTGCCTTAACGAAACCGAATCTCATAAAACTTTCCGCAACCACAGTCAGCAGTCCAACAGTCAGTTAAATATTCCAGAAACGGGCAACTTCTTGCTGACCTTTTGGATCAAGCTAACCTCCTCCAGATTCAAGACTGTATTATTTCAAAAGACTTCTAAGGCTTCCATTGGAAGCAGGATGCCTACAGATATTCAATTCTACTACTAAATAATTTCAAACTGTAAACTTGGATTCGGAAAGAATGCTTATTTTTCAGCTGGTACATTACCCATCTCCCCCAGCTAGCAGTAAGTCCTTTCACCGTCAAACGTGTGCAGGCTACATCGTCATCTCAAAAAAAAGCAGTCTTATTTGATCAACACAGGATACAAGTGAAAATAATCAACTAGAGTTTAAAAAAAAAAAAAAAAAAAAAAAGAACCAAGCCAAACCAAACAAAAAAAACCCCAACCAGCAGTCACTTTCCTTAAGTATTAACAGATAACAGGCACGTCTTGTTCAGCTACATTTAAGGACACAGAAAGCCAAATAGAAAAAGACTCAGTTGAAGGCATAGTTGTTGGGTTGTTTTTCTTCCCATTACTTGAAATTCAACTTCACTGCATTTTTAATTGCAAGGAACTTGCCGATAGCTAGCCAAAGTATATACAGTCCGGTTTTTGACACTGTCACATCTTACAAGTCTCACTAATAAACCTGATCTTGGCAAAACCAGTTTTAGCAAGACCATCTCATGGGTACGTGTTAAGCAATTAAGAAAAGGAAGTAATTCCAAGTAAAAACCATGGAGATAACCGACTTCAAGAGGAAAAAGTTTATTCAACCGTTGCCATATCAGAACAATAAAGCAGCCCTAACACGTAGCCACTCATCAAAAAGGACATTACAAAACATTAACATAATGTAAGAGATCAATTTTCTTTCAGACATTTTCAAAGGACGTATCAGACCCACGGAATCTTCTGCTCTGGTGTGCAAGAAAAAAGCCGGAAAGGAATGAAGCAAGCAGCCAAAGTTTCCATCCTATCTGACAACATACCTCTGCTGTTCAGAGCTTCTTGACGATCAAGGTGACACAAGCAGTATTTGAGCGCTAAGATATTACCATTTCTGCGGTATCTGAGCCAGTAACTACCAATTTTAGACAGCGAGTTCCTATTGCACACATTTTCAAAAAGGGAAAGTAAAGAAAGAAGACAGGCCCAACTCTGCCCTCAAATGCTCAGGAAGAATTCCCTGTACACGGACAAGACAGGTGCCGGAACTGCTGAGCAACTACAGAGCGCTTTTTTACGGTGAAGCAAAATAAGCCTTCAGGCGTCCCTTACTTGATCTCAGCAGGTCAAATTCTCTGTCCAGCAGCTCCTCCTCTGTCAGCTTGGAAAAATTGTCCTCTCCAAAGGGGTTCCAGCCTGACATATCAGGTGGGTTACTGATGCTCTGCTTTGGGTAACTGGCAATTGCTTCAGCATCAGGAATACCTGACCTGTAAAGTCAGTCCACGGAAACAAACAAAGAGAAACATCACACGATTGTTTATCAGGGTGCAAGTCTATGACATGGTTCGTTATGCCAAAATACTACATACAAGTAACACACAAGCATTAACAGCTTATCCCAAAAGCATCTGAAAGCTAATGTAACAGAAAACAAATCGCTCGAAGTACGCGGTTTGATCACATAATTTCCGTATGCGATCCTCGGACTTGTATTTTCAATTTATTAGTTGTATCCAAAGCACAGAATCCTTCATCAAGGTGACTGGCAAGGGCAAAAACTGTATTTCACCTGTGGTCATTTCTATATCGTCTTAGGAGACTGCCTTGTTGTCCTCAAAAAACAAAAACAAAAAAACCCCAACAACCTACTAAATACCTTTGAAGTTTTCATCCGTTATCTTCATTTTCAAAATATTTTTTCGCGACAGACACACGAAGCGTCTTTGACTCCTACATCCATCCGACTAATACAATTAACCATTTGACCTCGCAGCTTCTGCCTGTTTGAGTCTTATCTACTTAGATAAGGAAACCCTTGACCAGATGCGTTTTTCCTTTCGTACATGTTTTGGCATATGACGCCTACCGCTTCTCTGTTTCTCTGAAGCACCCTAGAAAAGCGGCTATCAGCCAGTTACTGCACGCTAAGTGCTTCTCTCTCTATGCCTAGCCAGGCTCTGCTGGCCACACAGGCGGCCCAGCTCCACGGGGCACCATCTCTTCAAGGCAAGAGGAAGGGGAAGGGGCTCCTTTCTGTCAGCTCAGGTGCTGCCATCCCGCAAGACTACGGACTCTTTCTACCGAGAGAAGGGCAACGTGCAGTACAATACAATGCATTCACTACGTCAAGGGACAAGAAACTCAACGCCCCTTCCTTTAATACCAGTAGTTGTATTTTTTGTTTACCAGATCAACCGTATGCGTTGCAAAGCACTGCTAACCCTCAGTCACTGACTTGAAGCTAAACAGCAGGATCAAAATCGTCAGCCAAACACACAAGAGAGAAACCGGAAAGATACGTATTTACTTCCAGACTGGAACGATTCCTCTCAGAAATTTTTTGTGACAAAAGCACTCTGGCAATAGACTTGACCGAAGTACAGCTGCTAAATCTCAGACACGGGCACAGAAGCGCAGGACAACGCGCTCTGCTCGGGATTAGACTGCCTAATTGGCAAGAAGAAGCCACACCGGTCACACCGATCTATCACATCAATCGAGCCTAGAGCAGAAAAATATTTTGCCTTTTACTCCTTCAACGCACCGTAACCTAGAAATGACTAAGAAGGACAGCAGCACCTGAAACATCTTAAGTCATGCTATTAACTGCAAGCCTGCGTCAAGACTGACTGCGCACCATTCCCGCGATGGCAAAGGACTTCTCTTTCAATCTAGTATACCAGGAACATATATAAATATATAAGCTACTTCGTAACATTAGTGAAACTGGACAAATCCGTGACATTTTTTTATTTTTAAATCGGAAAAGGTTTTTATTTCACACACTTTTTTTTGTAAGAACTCACAGGAAAGTCACTTGTTCATTACGCTTTAGTAAGCAAGGGCAAGTCCACAGGCCCCGGCAAAGGGACCATGTGGCTGAAGAGGTGTACTCCGTCATACACTTAAGTCGGAGCACTGGTCAATAGACGCATGAGTTAGAAGCCCTAGCAAATAAGTGCCAACTATAAAGCCTCTCAAAAAAAGTGTTTGAGATGACTTCCACACACCCATAACCTCATTCAACATAGGCTACTGACCGTCCTAAGCAAAGTGGTGAGCACTGAGTTCCTGGAATAAGCCCATGAACAAGAAAAAGTGGAAGACCGGTCCTTTAAGAAGTTGCACCAGGCTCGCCTGTTAACAAGTTAAGGGTCCCACCCTCCTCCCGAAATATCCTTTCCCACTAGACAGCAACTCTCCAGCTGCTTTAAGCAATACCTTACTACTGAAGCAAGGAATTTCTGAGGAAAGTGCTCAGCAGCGCTCATCACCATCAGGAACGTAAGCACTTAGTAACCCTTGGGTACATCGGTGCCAGAATACTTGCCTGCTTGCAGGGTAGGGAGAATCTGCCGCTGCTCCAGCGTGCGCTGGAAGCGACGCAGGGTAAGAGATTAAGGCTGGTGAGAAGTCTTGTGGAGAAGTGATATATTCAGGAGATTGCGCCTGTTGCGACCGCTGTTGCTGCTGAGCGAGCATCTGCTGCTGTAGGAGAGCCTGCTGATATTGCTGCACCTAAGAACAAGAACGATCGGGTTACTGAAGTCCACGTGGGCCAGCGAGAATCTCTTCTGCTAGGTAACAATACCAGCCTTGCAGCCAAATGCACTAACAACCACCACACTCCAGAAAAGCTTGGTAGCTTCAGCAGAAGCAAGAAGCCAGACCTGTTCCTTGTACGGGTGAGAAGAAACTGCCCTAACCGCTCAGCGATACCTTTTTTTTCCCCTCTTCCAACCTATTACCACTTAGCTTTTTGTCATCATTGCAACCTACGTATATGCTACTGCAGCACTAGTAAGTTAGTTTTCATCACACCCTATTCTTAAGTATTAATAATCAAAATTTCAGGACAATTTGTCCTGAGTTTTGAAGAACAGATAATGCCAGTTAACCTTTCTTGCTTTTGAAGAAGGACTTCGATGCCACCATGCCTCCTATCACTTTGTAGCATAACAGACATTTGTTGCTGTGGTCACTACTGGAGACCTTAAGACCCAAGTATGTTTCAAATTAGTGTATACCTGCTGAACGAAATTTAGGATACATCCCACCTGATGAATATGGAAGCGCAACTCCAGATAAGCTTTCGCAACCAAGTTTGCGTTAACTCCCCCCCCCCCAAACTGAGTATCATTTTACATGCTGAGCCTCACACCATTTACCACGTCCACAGCTCATTACAAGTACTCACAAACTTCTCTTACTGCATCTTCACGATAGACTTACAAACACAGCACGCATTTTAAGATGGTACCATCTCCTCCCTTCCGTTCTTGACATACCATAGCAGGATACTGCGATTGGGAAGGTTGCTGCTGGTACACGGACTGCATCAACAGCTGCTGTTGGAGTATCTGCTGGTGCATTGCTTGTTGATACTGCAGTTGATAAGAAGAAAACAGCTTTAAGAAGTCACGACTGCCCCCTTTAGAAATATCCAGATATTTTAGAAGAAGCATCAAAGTTTCACTTCTGTGACTTAACAGCATTTTTCAGTTAAGTCATCACATAACCAAGAATCAGCTTGCGATTCAGTCACTGCATTTTAACGACTCTGTGTTTGGAAGCTTGTCTGTTTCCCAACACGCACACGCACACGCACACCCCCCCCCTCGCCCCAGCCCCGATTAATACCAGCCTGTTAAACAGAAAATTAGACTACATATTCAGCGCTGCCTTTTCTAGGGCAGGCCGATTAAACGTTCCAACTTGTGCAATTTTTAGCAGTGCTGAGCCCCTTTGGAAAACAATTCAGCTGTGCATTCAAGAATAAACACGTCTCATCACCACGGGGCCGGGGGGGGGGGGGGGGGGGGGGGGGCGGAGAAAAGCAATAGGTGTCTCGGACAGGATCTCAAAGTTCTCGTGTGACCTAGCTGCTCTTCTGTTATGTTTACAGTTATTTATGCTGCGCAACTTAAGCAATTATACTTGACGGCATCCAAGCTGGACAGCGTTAGAAGACACGGTATCCATGAAAAATCTGGGCGGGCAGACAGAACAGCTACAAAAAAGGAAGCTCATCACTGACCAAGGAAAACCGAAGAAACCAAAACCTGCAAATATCTTACTCAGATAGTATACGTACAACCTTCTACTGCAAGCACAGCATCGTCGCCCAAATTAACTCCTAACATTCATCGCGAGCACGTTTACACATACACAAAACCTTTACTTGGGCCACACGATGGTGATGATCCAAAGCAAGCTGGGATTCAGGATCAAACCGCAAAAACAAGACAGCGCAACGAAAGCACCTTGCTGGGATAAGCATTACAGTGCGTGTGACGAGACAAATCAAAGGTAAAAAGGAGGGGCGGGAGCCCTGATCCCTTTCTCTCTCCTAGCAGGGAAAAAAAAAAAACAGGCCACAACAGCAGAAACGTTTACCTAGCACACGATTCAGAGCGTTATTAACAAGCATAACGTGTCTCTCAAACTTGTCTAACCGATTCGACTCGTACCTGCTGAAAGTAAGCATCTTGTATCGTAGGTGGCTGCTGCTGGTGATGTAAATGGTGTAGCTGCTGTAGCCTCCAGTCGCCCTGCTGCAGCTGCTGGAGAACTCTGTTCTGCTGCGGGGGGTGCTGGTTGGTCCCTTGGGACTGTAAGACTTCTTGTCCATTCCCTGGTCGCGCGGTTCCTGTGATAATCAGACGACGCTATCGCTATCGACATGCTGATCTCTCAAGCGTAGCTAGAGCGCTCCCTGCCAGTTAACCGCTTTAACACTTCAAGGTAAAACAGTTCATAAGCTTCCCTTCCCAGTCTGACAACCGGGAGGTATTAAGATCACTTCTCCAAAAATACTTCCGGGCCTATCAACGCACGATTTCTGCTTACAAGAGGCGGGAAGCTTCCTTTGGGCTCACCGCAGAGGAAGCTCCGTTCAAGACTTCTGCTTTCCTAACTCTGTAAGTCGCACCTTCTGCTATCTCAAACCCTAACCCTCAAAGCACACCATTTTGTAAGCGAACAACGCATACAGTTTGGTTTTGGTTTTTTTTCCTTTTAAGGGAACTATCGGCTCGCTTGTCAAATTCCCTTTAACAGAACACCTGATCAGTTTTGCCATTCGAGTGGTTTTTGTAGCCTTTTAAGAAAGCAGTTACTAACATAAATCACACTCTCTCGTGTGCTGTATTTACACGCTGAAGTGCTCAGCAATGATCTGTTCCCTCGTCATAATAGGAAAAGCTTTCCAAGTCGGATGTTATTTGGATCCTGTCTAGTGAAAGTAGTTTACACCTGGGACAAAACCAGTCTCGGTGGTCTTTTAACTGGACGCTTTCCCAAGACCGTCCCTGAAGATACTCTTCCTGACTCTTAACAGACAAGCAATATCACAAAGTGCAACGATGAAACTATTCAAGACAAAATGAAAACTGTTTAAGCGAATATTTATCGGAGCCGTAACTCTTTTTGAAGGAGGTACAGAAAAATTCACAAAGGATTTACCAAAAACCCATTTGACTCGATTCAGTCTCCCCCAATTACTCCTCCGTTGCCCCCTATGGCACCCACAGTGCAACGTGAAATGCATCAGTCAGTCGTTAAACAAGTGAAGTTTTTACGGGGCTCCAGCCCACGAATAGTACCAACATACTGCTGACATCTCATAACTTATCGAGGCAGAGGGAAAATATTTTTCCTACTACAACCAAAGCGGTTTGTTACAGAAGAGCTCAGGGCTTTCCGTGAATTATTTGGAAGTCAAACCCGAGCACGAACGTCTCTCGGTCCGCAGCGGGAAAGTTAATTCAAAATCAGTGTTAAGCGCAATGAAAAAAATAGCCTCACGTCTCAACAATTCGCATTTAGTTCTTGCGGCACCCGCTCGAACTGTTTACTTGCGCATTTAGAGTCTTTTGGAAAGGAGGAAGGCAAGAGTTTCGGCATATAAAAAGAGAAGCGGAAGAATTTGAGTTTCAAACGTTATCCCTACTAGAGCAAGAAGGGAAGAACACCCCCAAAATTCCTTCTTCATTTATTTTGGTCCGTCTCGAGACTTCATTAAGTTACCTTTTTGCCCACAATTACCAAATTCACCAGGAACCTGTACTTTGACTGGAGTTGCTGAGCTCTGGATCGTCAGCACACTGGAAGCGGCAGTGCTTGAATTGGCCTTTGGTCTTTGTCGCGGTGCAATTGAGGTTTCTGTTGGTCCAACAGTATCTGTTATTCTGAAACGGCAAGGAGACCGTGACGCTAGATGAAATTGCTCCGTAAAAGCTTTCCTCAGTTCACAGCAGCGACAGAAATTTACGTCCGCCGTTTGAGTCGGCAATCCTACGACTACAGATACGACTGCTGTTCATACAGACAGGACATAAGATTAAGAAAAATCTTGTCTGTTAAGTTCACTCATTTCTACCTTTTGTTAGAGATCTAGCCTCTAGCTGTTTTAAACACCCACAAACTGCTCAAAATATCTGCGTCTTCCTAGAAGTACTTCAGAGCTGTACAAGAGGCTGCCAGGGTAATAAAGATGTTCAAAACAAAAGTACTTCTGAGGTTTGATCCCATTATCAGGTTACAGCATATGCATTTTTTAACTGTCCAGCCGCTTGCAAACACTAATTCGCCATCTGCGCTCCAGGACCTAACACGTCACATTAGTTGCTACCGCATTATATCGAGACACCATCTGCCTTAACCTGCTGTAACTTAGGGCCACGAGGAAAGCATTATTTAGGAAGAGCTATGAATCTTCCTACTATCGTCTAGCAGATTTAGCTGGAGTTTCAGACATTATTCCACAGATACTCTACGCCTGCCCTCCGCTGCACATGACCAACTGACAGCAGAGCCCGCAAAACCAACCACCTCCAGAGCACGGCATTACCTTAAAATGGCACAGACACCCACACCTACGTAGCTCAAACACAGCTTGCATGAGCCCATTCATTTGCTTCTCACTCACAAGAAGCTAATTAAGTCAGAGTTGAAATAGAGCCGATAATTATAGCTGAACATAAAAGCTGGTACACTCGAAACCCTAACAACTGCCATGAACAAGGAATAAAAGCATAAAGGATTCTTCCAGCATTAGCATTAAGCATACACCATATACCACAGCAGAAGCGAAAAAACAGGACCAGGAATTCCTGAGGTTTTAGTTTTGTTTTTGTGAGCAGGTACAGGAAAAGGAGTATTTTGGTATAAAAATGGTCATTTTTCAAAGAACAAAACCCACTTACCTTCATCAATCAGATTTGATTCGCACTTTTCAATACAACTCCGAAGAGCACTTGACCTGTACCATATTATCCTCATCTGCCACTAAAATCTTTTCATTCAAAACTCACTCATCACACTAGGAGAAAATAAAGCAGACCAGAAACAGAGTGCCAGCGCTCAGTCCACCGCAAAGCAGGCTCTCAGTTTCTTTCTCTCCGTGGATTCTCAATACAATGAAAAAAGCAATGCAGCGGAATCCAAAGAAAGGACTTGAGGGTCTTAGAATTGCAGTTTATCTATTTTAATGAGCTCCGCGACTAAGATAATTTTCCATTTATTAACGAGCATATGAAAACAGGTTTCACACGAACATGCAGCTTAACAATATTAGCGGGGGAAAAAGAAAAAAAAGTAAAGCCACACCCGCTGCTCACCTTGCTTTGATTTGGCTTTTTCTAGCAGCTGCCTCACTAGCTGTCATGGGTTCAGGAAGAGTTGAAGGGACAGGAGAATTCTTGGGAAAAATAAATTGGAATAAATTAAAAAAATGAAATCCTGAAAGAAAAAAATCATTACATATTGAAGAGGAGTACTTGGGTTCAAGGTTTTCATGTTACATGCAGAACTCACTCACACGGCTGTAAGATTAAGAGTGTTTTAATTTCACAGTAGCTCTACTTCCTCATATCTGTTGCAGTAGTAAAACAAAAATATTACCGGTCTGACTGTTTCCTCAACTACTTCACTACTTTTATGCACTACCAACTGTCAACAATAAAACATCTTCTCCAAATGTCTTCTTGTAACTGCACAAAACAAAGACTTGCTTTTGCCTCAAGTTTAAGAGCTAAAACAAAGCCTTACTTTTAGACGAAAGAACAGTAGCTTTTTGGCCCACTCAGCTCTTCCACCGCAACACGAACTCCAGAAAACCATGCGGCGTCTAAGCTTCTACGGTCCTTTAACTCATCCCCATCTCAACCGAATTCCTGAATGAATTACGTTTCACCTCAACCACGCTGAACCAAGGAAAGCTACAATTTTGGGGGAGGGAGGAAGATCGTCTCTAATTACGCACGCACTACCTCCTTACTTAAAGAACGCAAAACTAAATCTGGTCACAAATAGTAGAGACAGAGTTAATTATCAAATACTGCTTCTGAAAAATACCGCCACTACTGGAATTAGTCAAGAGTCTACGAAGGAGACCGACAGGCATACTTCCGACTTTCCCCTGAAAAGATAAGCTGCTGTCTAAGACAGTACACTGCACTCAGCCAGCCCCTCTTCTAACGGTCACTCATATCCTCACGGAACTTCGAGGGGGAGAGTCAGGAGCGTCCACGCGCACATTTTTGCGCTGCTTCTCTTTTTAAGGCAGCCACGGCTGTGAGAGGGGCAAGCGCTACAAGAAGAAAACGACAGCAACACAAACGAGGGCACAGACTGCTGCTCTTACTGCTGTTTTAACACCCCAGTGGAACAACCGCACGCCCCAAACAGCTTGCTTCAGTTTCTAAGAATACTCCAGGTACCTTCACTTTTCTGTCTCTGTCACAGGGCAAAGGGCCAAGTAAGCAGGCAACTCCTATCTGCAGGGGAAAAGTCAAAAAGTCCAAGCAACAGACATATTCTCAAGTCACTTGAGTGACGCGATCCTCCTCCTCCTCCAATGAGCAACACAGTAAATGCCCAAATTACGTTCCATCAAGATATGCTCATACTTCAGGATACAGTATTTGAGGGAAAGTACAGTTACTGCACCTCCTATTCACCCGCTGCAACAGCGTAAGGCAAAACCATTCGAACCACTTGAAAGTTAGCCTTTACCTACAAACATTAAGTACTTCAAGGTTTTCTGAGTCTTTTTAACCTAGCTTCCAAAAAGCAACACGCACATTATACGGGGCACCTTCTTCTACAAGGATCAGTGATAAAAGAATTCAAAGGGATCTCAGCAAGTTCACTCGTCTGCCTCCGAAGGCAGAGTTTAACTAGAGTTGACATTTGTTCCAAAATGAACGTCGAGATGGATTTTTCCAGACGCCTATCTTGAGAATCACTTTATAACACTGAACATTGTTGATGGGCCCTCAAATTCCATTGCGCAGTAATTAGATCCGTGAACGAGATGATCTTTGAGAGAAAGTTCAGACTTCCAAACAAAGTCCAAACTCACATGGAAAGCAAGGGTAGGAATGCAGGCTAACCAAGGCACTGTTGTGTTTGCCTTCCACCCCCCTGTAGTCCGTCCAATGGATTAACCTAATTGCTAAGGATGATTAAGAAAATGGGTTTATCCGGAACAAGCAAAAATGCTCTTGACGGCACAGTTACAACTTTAAACCTTCTACTGTCAACAAGTTCAAGTTCTGTAGTACAGTTCACAGTAATCGGAGTAGACACAAGAGATGAGTAATGGTTAAAACTGTACGTGAGTTATTGGTACGGTACCAATATAATTCACAAAGCTATGCCCTCAAACTGAAAAATACTGTGTTTAGAGAGCTAATATTGCAGGTACGCAACAGCAGCTTGAAGTGCACTCTGCTCTCTGGTCCAAATTTAGGAACGAGGTTCACGAAGAAATTGTAATCATCCCTCTTAACTGATTTGATAGACTTTTCTCAACGTCACCGACGGAATACACCGAAGAAACAGAAAAAAATAAACACTACTTACATTAACGTTAGACACTGGACAATCCTTTTTGGCAAATTTAAAGGCAAAGTAAGACACTTGAAAGATATCAGGTCTCTGTTCTTGATCTGGTTCAAGCATATATCCTGCAAAAAAAAAAAAAAAAAAAAAAAAAAAAAAAAAAAAAATCGACAAGACCAAATTAGCACTGTTGCATATCAAAAAGCCTGTTGAGACAGCACGCTACCAGCAAGAAGAAACTCTAAAACTCGGCCAAATGAGCTTACCCCAGAAAAGAGTTATTTTTATTGTTATGTTGGTTTTTTTGGTTGGGTTTTTTTGGTTGGGTTTGGGGTATTTTTTTTACGCTTTTTGTCAGGTCAAGTAGCTTCTAGGGTCAAACACAATTGAAGATGATGTACGCTGTTTGGTATTTTGACACTCGGTCGTGGAAAGGGCAGGTGAACTGAAGTGCTAATTAATAACTTCAGAGAACAACAACATAAAACCAACTCGTAGCACTAGATTTTCCTAGGGTTAATACAAAATCCCATGTAGCTAACAGAAGATTCACGGATATATCTAACTGTATCAGGCTGAGGTTCTACATCATCTCTTGTCTTGCAGGTTTAGTTGACTACGCACACTTTTGTATATTTAAAAAAAAAAAAAAAATATATATATATATATATATATATGGAGTTCCACACATAAAAGGACTTTTTCCTGACACGACACAGAATTTCTGATATCCCCCTCAAACAGCGGCTCTGCAAATTCGAAGGTGTGGTGTTTTTCAAGCAAATAAGACTTAAAACGTTTACTATATAATACCGACTACGTAACGAGGAAGTCTTGCCTAGATCACCAGAGAACCTTAAGAAACACCGACAGGTATTTTCTAAGCAAGCTGAGCCTCTAAAAATATGTTCAGCTACAAAGAAAGTGAGCAACCTATGAAAACTTCTCAGTTTTGATGAGAAAAATCGAGCTACATTTCCAAAAGTGTTCAGTAGTACAGCCAACCTTAAACAAGAGCCTGTAAAAAAAACATGGAGTAATTGAAAAAAAAAAAATTAATATCAGTTTAGACAGATCTTACAATTTTATTCAAAGCCATGATTTCATAGTCAATATAGTACACGGTAAGTTTTATTTTTATTGGGTTCTACAAAGTAAAGCAGATTTCAACTTGCAGTGACAGCACCATTAAGCGGCAAGAGAACACTTAGCGTGAAGGGACTCCTGCCACTCGATTCTGAAATCTTACATTTACGAGGTGGAGAATGTTCAGCTTGTCGCTCCACGCTCCCCACCTTATAAAAGAGCCGAGATGAAGCCAGAAGTCCCTGACATACCTTTTATGACCAACTGCAGCTTTTTTTGGCTTCCATTCCAAATGGCAAGAAGGAAAGTTTACATTATGAGATTCTTTCCCACCCGCATATATTCCATGCCAGTAATGCTCATCTGGACACAGCAGTTCATCGAATCTTAATAAATCAGCGTTCATACTTATAAGGTGACAGGATTAAAACCTATACTCTTCTAAAAGTAGCGTTGTGACACAGAGAAAAGTATTCAATCGCTTGAACGTTCATCTCAGGAGTAAGTATTTGCAGAAGGTAAATACTTACCGTGGTAACCGCTATTTGTCAATTATCAAAGCGTGCTCAAAAAAGTGGTTAGGGTTTGGCATCTCCTATTATATAAAAGCATAAACGACGTGGTCAACACGTTCATAACTTACAAATAAATTCTAAGAGCTCCTACTCGAACTTTCTGAATTTTTTATATCCTGTCAGTTACGCTCTTTCAAGTTAAGCTGCTCACAGTTGAAAATGAAGAGAACCAAAACCACTCATTGTTACTGTAAATATTAGATCCTTTGTCTCTCTACCTGGATAACAGATTAATCGCTGGCCTCAGAGATTGTTCTTACCCTGAGTTTTCCTTCACGCTCTTTGTGCTTACACGCTTTTGCCAGACTTCACGTCCGACACTTTGGGTTGCACAAACTTCATCAGATTTCTCTTCTGTTATAAACCATGAAACTACTATAAACGTCTCGCCAGTGCAATTCATCTCAGCACATTTATGTTTCTACACTAAACTTGCACTTCCAATTCATCTAAGCACAACTGTCCAGCTCGGCTAGAAAATACTGTTAACGGTCTGACATTCCATAGAAAATACACACTTGAGAGCAAAAAGGAACTGAGTAAATTAAAGAGCTACTCTCTTCGTTCCCCTTATCTCTTTGTGGTTTCTGGCCACCTAAGGAATTAAAAAAAAAAAAAAAAAAAAAGTCATCCATGCCTCCCAAAGAAACCAAAAACTTCCTTTAACTTCAGCAAAGCTCTTCTGAGTTGAGAGGTACAATTTAATCTGGCAGGTCTTTGCACTATTTTATCCTGTTTCAGTTCTGAAGTTATCAATTCATCCCTTAAATGCCCAGAGTACAGTAGCTGATTTTAGCATGTCAGCTGTCCGGGAGAAAAAGACTTGTTCGTGCTTCATTCGCCCGGCTCACTTTTAGCGCCATTTCAAAGCAGCTTCCTCTCCGTTTCTGAAATTCCTCTCTAGACCGGCACCTCCGTTCTGTACCCTGTGGCACAGTCCTCCGTTGCGCAAATGGATAAGCAAGCCTCCTTTCAAGGGCAAGTACAGGAGTTACAAGACAGACGGTAGCCAGGAGCAACTCCCACTGTTCGCTCAGGAACCCAGCCAGTCGGCACCACCCCTCCAAGTCACTCGCCTGCATGAGCGGGATCTTCTGTGTTTTATTTGATTTACGAGGCAAAAGAATTGCCACGCTGCCCAGATACTTACTTATCAAACAGTGTATACTATGAGAGTATCGGGAATTGTCCGGAACGGTAAAGCTTCCATCGCAAATAGCAACTTGACTTTCTCCAAAGGGAAGTGAAAAGAAACAAAGTTTATACAGCAAGCAGCCAAGTGCCTGTAAAAAAAAAAAAAAAAACAAAAAAACAAAAAAAAAACCACACACAAATACAGGCACTGAAAAGGGTTGAAAATAAGCCTTTTGGACAATAAAGCAGGACCAACAAGAAACAAATTGCATCCAGGCTACAGCCAATGCTTACGCTGTTCCGCAGAAGCTGCATTATGAAACACTGTCGGTGTGACAAGCTGATATATAAAGCAGCTCTAAAAAGGCTTTCTTTCCCACTGGCTCCCACGTTAGACAACAAACTACCAAAATGAAAGCATACCCCAAGAGCTGCATTCGCATTGTCACATCACCCGGAGATACCACTAGCTTTTCTGCTGAATTTGGTCTTTATTTACGTCACTGCGCATCAGCTAATAAGAACACCTTTCCTTACCACGCTGCCAACAGGTTTCCACAAGAAATCACTGGCGACTATCAAGCAGCAGCCTCAGCCGACAAAAAGGAAAAGAATCCTCAATCGCGTCCCCCTTACCTCCAAGTGATCATCACACATAGCATTCATTTTATTTACAGAAGACATCACTTCCAAAGATACCTCTACTACATTCTGCACTGTACAGCTGCATGACATCAGTCACTTCCAAAAAATTAGTTTTTCTATTAGTCAATGCCGCTTTTAACTTCACACACACACACACACCACTTAAGTAGTTCCATATTTCATAGCACCTGATGTTTTGCTTACCCAGATATCTGCCTTGGTAGTAATTGGTTTTCCTCCATAAAGATTGATCATTTCGGGAGCTCTGTACGATAGCGTTGTGTACCTAGCAGCATATAATTAAAAGAGGAAATAAGCGAGAAGTGTGCCGCAGAACCGAAAGAGTGTTTTCCTGCATCTGCCACGCACACATCATTCACACCCAAGCTTCAGATATGTGCCTGGAATTGTCTTACGCAATCCAAGTCTTTTATTGCATTTACAGCGCCACAGAGAATATTCGGAGTAGCAACATAAAACTGTCATACGCAAGAATAAATATTTAAGTCAGCTAAAATTTCCTTGTAGTCTTATTTCCCCAGCACGTGTACTTTTGCAACAGTCACTTTGCTTAAACGCTGCCGTAACCAGTCACTTCAAAGACGTAATAACTTGGGAATCCTGCAAGCATACTCCTTATCGCATGCTGAAACACACAGAATGCAGACTTGAAAAAAACTAACACTTCAAAATAATTACTAAACTGGCAGTCAAAGTATTTTTCAGAGCTGGGGAGAAAAAAAAAAAAACAAAAAAAACCCAACACAAAACCAAAAACCTGTGTCACTTTATAACTTGAGAACAAGTAGCCTGTACTTATTCCTCTGCAGTAGTTAGCCTAAAGGGGCAAAACCAAACTAATAAATGTTTTCAAGAGTACGTCTGTAATAAAAGGTGTAATGTTTTTCTGATCAGGCTTAGGAGAAGGAACATGGACCTTACTCTATAAATAAGACTCTACGTAAATCCATTCCAATGCTTATTTCCATCAGTTCCTTTTCTTTCATACCATTAGCTCTATTAAAATAGCACAAATTTAAACTATCAAACTCCTACAATGGCCAGTAACCAGACGTATATTTTTGAGCCATTTCACTTCGAAACAGCATGCTTTTTTCCACGAGTTTTATTCTTAAGAATCTCAGTGTTGCAAAACCAAACTGTGAATAAATGGAAGAAATCTATGCTACCCAATAGCTCCACTGTTTCACTATGTTTATTTTACTGTATTTATGTCAACAGCAGTTCAAAATCAACCATGAAGTTCATTTCGTAATAACATACATGCACACTGCACAATAATACATGGAGCTTCCTAGCAGCACAATCACTCCTTATGAATAGGCCACTTTTTTAAGTGAACTTACTTTTTAATTTCTTCCTCAACCACGTTCACGCCATCTTTTTGAGGATTAAGATATTTGTTAGTGGCACTGCCGAAATCACAGAGAACGTAGTTCCCGCTATCGTTTAACAATATATTCTCCACCTTGAAAGGAAATCAACACGCAGAAACATTAGATGAAAATAATGGCATTCATTTCAGCGTTCACTGTTACTACATGTTCTCACACACAAACCGGGAAGTCGTCAGAAAAATCAATTGACAGGACTTGCCATTGGCGATGGCTGACATCCCGTGGTTCAGTCTCTCTGTTTACAGGTCCACCGACAGCAACTGCTTCCCTAACTAAAAGCCAGTCTGAGTGAAATATCTCCAGTGTTCTCAGTCCTTTTTAGGTAGGTCACCGATTTTAACCTACGTGTTCCTTTTGATTAAGTTCATACCTTCAGATCCCGGTGAACTATAGGTGTTTTGCACTGATGCAAGCGGGCAACAGCTTCACAGGTATCACAAAATATTCTCATTACTTCTGACTCGGTAAAGCCTGTCTGCAGACGTTGATTCATCTGATTCACAACTTGCCCAGCTAAAGAAACAAAAAGGGAAGTTTTGGGGGTTTTTGGTTTGAGGTTTTGGGGGTTGTTTTTTTTTTTTTTTTTAGTAATTCCTATCACGTACAGAATTAAAGACTTACTTATATGCATAGAGTCCACAAATAAGACGCAAGAAAGTTTTCCACAGTCACTGTATTGAAATAAAACAAACCTGGTCTGCCAAATGCGCTCTCTTGTGTCATCCTAGATCAAACAATTACTGTCACAAAGGAAAAAGAAGAAGTCTTTACGACTTGAAACCCATTTGGGACAAATTGTCACAAACACAAAGCAGCATCCGTCACATAAAGATGGCAACTCAAAAGCACGTCCTGCATTCAGATCCATAGCGAAAAGCCTGCCATTCAACCGAGTTCAATTTAATTCATATTCCAGACACCCTCTCTCTTCGTCTTTCGGGGAGACGAAGCGGGGGTGGGGGCTGGCAAAGAAAAGAAAAGAAAAAAGAGCCCTGAATACACTCTTCGAGAATGACCTCACTAAACCTCTTCACAGGTTTCTTCCTAAGATGGGGAATCATTATTTCCCCATTTCTCAGAGTAATTTTGCCAGATAATACTAGGCTCTTCCTGCCACAACACTCACTTAATACTAAGAGATGAAGCAAAACTCACTATCAGCAGGGCCTTGGTGAGCATTCCATCGAAACAAGGGTGCTTTGCAAAACAACAGCCTAACACTGCCAAGTCACCAGACAGTTGACATCCACGTGGCTGTTTACCGCTATAATTAAGGAAAGAGTGCTACCAACAGGGAGTCAGAAGCGAGCTCCCACAAGGGTACAGAAATTCACCCATACAGCAAGGTAGAGACCCTGAAGCGTGGCCATTAGTTTTCACGTTCTCCTTATTGCCTTCCCTAAAACGTACATCAGGACCGTCTTTGGCGCATCTGTCTTTGGCAGATTGCACAAGCTGTAACATTTACTGCTTCTGCTGCAAACACAACCAACGTTAACCTCAAGTTAAAGTCTTCTTCAAGCGTTACAGACATGGGGTGGGTTTTCTTTCTAGTCTAGAAATACTTACTTCGTACTTGTAGCACTCGTTCCAATATCATCACCTATTTGGGTTAACCGCCATCTCGTATTACGAGGTCGGTGTCTCGTTACCCTAAATTTTAGATAAACTTCAGAAGTTAAACTCAATAGCCAGTTCGTTCCAGTGCGTATGTGAGGTGGAGAAAAAAAAATAGCCTAGAAACTACATGGGTTTGTATACTGTTTGAAACAAAGATACAAGGCAGGACCGCAGGACTATTTTTGGGGGGGGCCAGCATTATCAACGCGAACTATGCTACGCTCATTTATAATCAGTCACCTGTCAGACAAGAGTAAAGCATCTTTAATCTTGTTGTCTAAAACAAAAACAGCAGAGGGAGAAGAGCAGTGAAAAGCTTGCCAATCTTTCCTATCGAATTACGATCTAGCTACGTGTCAATCAGTACAAACAGCAGAACAGAACAATTTCCCTTCATACTTACACAAACAATTTCCCTGTTGCTAATTATACGTAATTACAAATCCACGTCAAACTGACTTTTACACTTTCTCAGTGTTCAACAGCTCGGTGCCTAAGTAACAACGCTAACAGAAAAGCAAAAAGAAATTCTTGGATTCCAGCTGTGAGCTACACATGTTAACCTTTCATATTAAGAGAACATTTCTAAGTAGAAAACCCAGGTGACCAATACAAGCTTTTCCCCTGCATTTACTCTGAGAACCTAAGAGTTGACTCTTACCTCGACAGTACTCCATGAGAATGAGTACCTCCCAAACATTATCGCTTATAGAGTTAACGGCACAATCCAAATAGCTCACAATATTCTTGTGCCCAGATAACTCTTTCTGAAAAAGAAAATGCACATTACGCTTCAGCACAGAAAAATTTAAACAAATAAAAGTAAGTACAAGTTTTCAGACAACCAATTTTTAAGAGCCACTTTACATGCGGAATTAAGCAATGCTTACTTCCTATCTGACTATACAAGTGTCATCATCTATACCACAAACTTTCTGCCTATAAGGTAACTTAAGGTTAACCTAAAACTACCTCTTACATCAGGTAATTCAATAGGCGCTGCTCTGATTACAACTAGATAAGGTAGAAGTCTACGGGGAGGGAGATAAAACAGTCTTCATAGTATCTCCTGGAAAGCAACAGAACAGATTTTCTCTTGCCCAGTCAGCAAATATTTTTTTTTTAATCTGTCAAGTAATCGTAAACCCAAGTGTGCCTGAGTAAACCCTCCAGTGTCTCTCCTTTCTTGCTAGTCATCTGCTGAAAAGCAACAGAAACCCCGACGATGCAGGTAAGTTCAGCTACACGCGTCATCAGTTACCGCAACACCGCGCTGCAGCTTCAAGAACGTGCTTACGCCTGCTCACGATGACAATACTTGTGGAAGCCACCAGCAGCATCATTCAGCTAAAAGAGCTGTGGCGCACAGAGGCCTGGAGAATTTAAGTTACCAATGCAGAACGGGAAGAAATGGCTTTCGCTTGGGAACCAGACGTACTGACCTAATCGACCGTGGTATCAAATACGTTTTTTAGAATCGCTTTAGAAGTTACTCACGCACCAACCCTAAACTCAGCATTAGTTTCTGAAACTAAGAGGGCAACATCAGGACCGCGAGGCGAAAAGAAAAGGTGGTCTAGAAGCGATTGTCATTGAAGAGGCAGTCGATGTACGTATATTACAAATCAATACATTCTCCAGTTACAAATCACGGGCTTCTTACCATAATTGTAATTTCTCTCTTGCATACGTTGAGATCCGGCACATTATTAACGTACATTCGTTTCAGTGCACAACGTATTCCACCGTGGGTACGTACCAGAAACACAGTTGAAAAGCCACCT
Source organism: Sagittarius serpentarius (assembly GCA_034782735.1). NCBI lineage: Eukaryota > Metazoa > Chordata > Aves > Accipitriformes > Sagittariidae > Sagittarius > Sagittarius serpentarius. The sequence continues at coordinate 35,216,290 of JAVKLA010000007.1, read as the reverse complement.
GGAAAAAAACAATTGCAGGCAAGTGAGGCTACTTGAATTTTTTGTTATTCCTCTAGCCAACACCACTGCACGCTAGAAAATGAATAAGAGAGTCTACGTCAGTCATTGAGCGAGGAGTAACGAGGGCTTAACAAGTTTGAAAAGATTTGCTACCTCAACCAGTGCCACATAGGTGCAGTATTGTTGACGGAAACATAAGGATCTTGCTATTTTGTTACACCTTCAAACGAAAATATTTGAAAAACACTTCCACATTCAAGTAAGTTTGTAAAGCCTAGTGCCGACTCTACGTATTCAGGCATCAACCCTGAAGGACTTCCAGAGTTATCCAGAAACCTTAGCAAAGCGAAGGTCTTCTCTGGATCTTCACAAATGTCTAAATCCCCCAGTACTTGATAAAGGTTAATATTAATTCCCTAAGCCTACAGTTTAAAACACAAAAATTACAATACTAGGAAAAGAGCAAGTCTTGACAGAGACTGAAGAAGTCACGCAACTCCTCAGCACAGCCTAAAGACAGGTAGAACCTCCCGGCAATCACAGATGGTGCAACCAACCAACTCTCAAGTAGTGTTTTTTCTCTGAACCCACACTAAATACGCAGTTCAGAACTAAACATTTTCCCACAACCAGTCCCGTCAGGAACGTTCTTCGTCCAACAGCGCCACGCACTGTAAGCCATATACACACGAGCCCGCCTCCCAGCTTCCCAGTATGAGTTTTTTCTTCTTCTCTTCACCGGCAGAGAAGAATCACGCAGACAGGAATTACACACAGAAGCAAAGTGCAACAGCCTGCACAGAGAGAACTTCCAAATGCTCAGGCAAACCAAAGGAAAAACAACGCTCTCTCGTTCTATCTGTCTTCTGTTGTACTTAACTACTGCTCAAGGCCTCGAGCAGATTACATTGGCAACACCTCAAGGTTCACACGCACGGACAGCTTTCCCACAGTTTTAGGCGATCTGCCTCACAAAAGAGCTCATGTAAATCCGTGCTTTCCGTCACTGACTGCTGCCTGATGGTAAGCCAACTATTACCATGGGAACTTTCAACTAGTGCAAAAAGTCAGGTATACAATCAGGACGAAAACATGTAAAATTAAAACGATTAACTACTCTGATAATCAGGCAGGCAATTGAAATGCACGCATTTCACGCTTGCTGATATAATCTGCAAGCAGCAGCTGTCAAGTATAATGCACCTCATTTGATACAAGTCTCGTGCTTGAACTAACGCGCACATCGTAATTTACGAGCGAGGAATCTCGGTTTTATTAGGACATTTTCTTAACGATTAACTACCTACTATTTTTTAACTTAATTGCTCATGTAGCCAAATGAGATGCTACACTGTTAAAACGGAATTACTGCCAATTTTAATACAACCGCCTAAATTCTGCAAAATTATTATACTTAACCTAGTTTACGTAGGGCCTTCCCAAAATGCCAAGAGGACCCCCGGCTCTTGAGCTGTTCGAGTTCTAATGCTGGGTCTCAAATGATCCTACGGGGCTCCCCTAATACCAGCCTGGGGAATTACGTTCAGAGCGACGTGCAGACCTTCGTTAGTGGAAGATTAGTATTTGGTTTTTTTTAATCCTCCCAATAAAAAGCAACGACTTTTTTAAGCACCAAGACTTGAGCAAAAATATAAAGCAGTACTCGGGTAAAGCACAAAAGCCTAACAATTAGAAGACAAAAAAAAAAAAAAAATCACTCCTTGTCTTTCTAACCGCTTTCATAGCCTTAAAACTCTCTACGACTAGCAGGAGGACAAGAACAAAATGCCGGATTTCAAGTTTCCCTGAGAATTGTTTTTAATGTAACCAGAGCAAAGACGACTGGATAAAAATAATCAGTAGAAAATAGTGAAAAAAAAAAAAAAAAAAAACAAAAAACCCCACACCTAAATACTCCGACAACTGCTCTGCTTGCCATTAGGTGGCAATATTAACCAAACTTGAACCCTGAAACAACCCTAAAAGCAGGCCTATTCCCCATTTTGCCAAGTAGGTATGCGGCCCTGAATTGTTTCCCATTAGTAAATATCAGCACTACGAAAATCCTTTCATCAAAGAGCCAAGTGGCATTACTCTGAACATAACTTGAATAAGCGTATTAATACTTACAGAAAAATTAAGTCACCAATGTTCTGGGAACCTTCATCCAGCAAATCCCTGAACTATTAAACTTTAAACCTTTTCAGTCATTTCTGATGTTGAACTCCTCACTGAAAGCACCGAAGCAAGCAACAATCGGTGCGGTAAACATTCACGAATTACTAACATTGCTACGGGTCAGAGAGGAAGGAGGCAAGTACACATACATGACCTTGTCCTGTACGGAAACACTACCAAAAATAATGAGCCGCTGCTTGGCCCACAGACTCGAGATTGCAGACGGAACAGAACTACACTTGCGCATGTCCGTCAGCCTCGGAGCTGGCATTTCATCAACATTTTCAGCAGCTGAAAAAGTTTCCTATTATCTCATATCAGGGAAGACAGAAAACACGCTCAGTTCTCCGTAACACAATGCATCCGAAAAAAAGCTTAAAACAGAACTGTCATAAGCTACGGCATGTACAAGGATGACAAGCAAGTTCCATATGTTAGGCCACCACCCTCTCTACACACTTGCATTCCTGACCGCCCATCATGACAATTCCGGTTGCCTTCTTAAACTCCTGATGTAGTCAAATCACAACTCCCCCCGCCCAGCATCCCACAAGTACCTCTCCATCTTCCCACGGACAAGAAATGCCACAACACGCTGCAGTCGGGCCCAAGGCAGGTATGCAGGCACTAACTGTCTAGCACGTATTCCTTACCTACCGGGCAAGGAGGTAACTTCGTTTGCCAACTTTGAGGCCTTTCCATCAAAAGGTAACGTAACTTTGGGTGGTCTTATTTATGTGAGCACCAAAACTGACAGTACCTTTGTTTAAAAACTGACAGAAAGGGCACAGTGACCAAATGTAATAACCTAGCAAACTGCACATGAGCTCAGCCTGTCAACAGGTTCGGCAATACAATTAGTTGAATCTCACCGCCCACAGCCATTTCAGTATTTCAGCCTAGCAAGCCCTTTAGATGACTCGTCAGTAAGTAATTTTAGGTACCATGGAAAAATTGCCACTGAGGTATTCCAGACAACAGGACGTAAGGCTACCAGGCACAGGCAGAGAGCATCAACACCACAGTCCCATTACTTCCTCCTTTGTTCCACATCCTCAAGAACCAACTCAAATGTAAATCGAGAGGCCACAGAAAAGGCAAACTAAGGAAACCATAGGGCCGGTAACACAGTCGGTCCTCGAGACCTGAATACGGGACTGACCACCGTTCTGAAGAGACTCACATGCAAAGCAAAAGCACCAAAAACAAAGTATCATTTACGCACCACGACAGCAGCGCCGCCTTTAGCCAGCCGGTGTGGGCCCGCATTAACTTTGCAGGAACTTCCCACAGCCTTGCTGCTAAGCGTCAATCAGCGAGGCATCCCATCGGTGGGCCTCACAACCAAGACTCATCTCTGTTACTCTCAGACCTTGCCACAAAGAGCTAACAGGACACGCTCATTTTCCCCTCAAAACACACATGTCCTTTTCAATGTGTGCTGTACCATCAGAATCAAATTATCTCTATCCCCTTCCCAGATTTGAGACTTTGTACTGGTTTTGGCTGGGACAGAGTTCAATGTCTTGATCGTAGCTAGTACGGGGTTACGTTTTGGATTTGTGATGGAAATAGCGTTGGTGACACAGGGACGTTTTAGTTACCGCCGAGCAGCGCTTACACAGAGCCCAGGCCTTTTCTGCTCCTCAGGCTGCCGTGCCAACAAGGAGGCTGGGGGTGCACAGAAAGCTGGGAGGGGACACAGCCGGGACAGCTGACCCTAGCTCACCAAAGGGATATTCCGTACCATACAACATCTTGCTCAGCATACAAAGCTGGCGGAAGAGAGAAAGAAAGGGGGAACGTTCGGCGTGGTGGCGTTCCGTCTTCCCAAGGAACCGTTAGGCGTCGCGGAGCCCCGCTCGCCTGGAGACGGCTGAACACCTTCGGGCCAATGGGAAGTAACCAACGAATTCCCTGTCTTGCTTTGCTCGCGCGCACAGCTTTCGCTTTTCCTATTAAACTCTCTTTAGCTCAACCCACGAGTGTTCTCACTTTTGCCCTTGCGCTTCTCTCTCCCATCCCAGCGGGGACCAGTGACCGAGCGGCTGCGTGGGGCTTAGCTGCCGGCTGGGGTTAAACCACAAAAGGCTCGCAGGTGCTGAATCTCTTACGCTCTTATGTCCATCAAACTCATCCGAGACTTAAATACTCAGAAGTTCCACAGGACAGGCACATTGCACAAGCCACTCTTCCTTGAAGTACCTGCTAAAAAGCCTTTCTATAGCTTCTACAGGTATCGAAGTCAGTAATACTTAGCAGAATAATAAAACCCTGAACCTTTGACAAGTAAACTCATTACCAAGCTCAGCAAGTTGAAACTCACACCTCTTTCTTACCTTGAACGGTCATTTCTTTCACCTTTACCATCCACTTTTGGGATCTCATTAAGAAGTTAACTAGCAATGTTTCGGGTTTGGGGGGGTTTTCTTGTGGGTTTTTTGTTTGGTTTTGGTTGGGGGTTTTTTGTTTGGGTTTTTTTTGCTTTGGGTTTTTTTGGGGTTTGTTTGGTTGGTTTTTTTTAAACAAAATTCTACATCGGCCATATTTTCTAGTGTGGTTTTTCCCTATGCGTATTTAAGGTCAACCTTGAAAAATTTCACAGGCCTCCGTATTCTATTTATGCTTAACCATGTTATGTTCCTGAAACTCCAGCCAGGAACCAGCATAGCTGTCAGCACTCAAAATATCCTACCTGCTTACTCAGGTAGAACAAAACGAGGCTGAAGAATCTTCCCGTACCTTTACCATCTTTCAGACTGCTGGCAACCGATTTGTGAAGACGGGCTAGAAGGGTATCAAAGATATTCTGAACAGAGTTACGCATGTTTTAGATATATAGATAATATGATTTTTTTATTATACCGTTAAAACATATAGAATCACCAAATATTGTTCCTCCAACTGGTCAACTACTCGACCATATACTCAAATCTCAGACAAACAGAACAGAACTTCACGAGCAAAAGGATTTTATGGGTATAGTAATAAGCAGTAACCACTACCCAGACCTATAAATGCTGAACCAGGAACGGTAGCTACTACAGTCGCTCTCACAAAGCCAGCAAGCTATAAAAGCTTCCCTACAAATACATTAAAACCTGGCTGTTACTGAGACGTGGCCGAGTTTTAACGTCCGTTTCCATTTAGACACAAATAAATACTCAACGATAAGTTTTTATAAAGCTCACTGTTAGTTAACAAGTGTATTTTCAGGTACAGTATTTACATCCAGCTTTCCTGTACGTGTCAGAAACCTGAAATGAACGAAGACATAAATGTGGCAAGCCACAGATCCTCACTGTTCTTGTGCACCTACACTATCTGGACAGTTAGATACTAAATAACTTCCTCAACAACTAAATATAATATTGAGTTAAAAAAAAAAAGAAAAGTTTTTGAAAAAAATAACCCTTAGATGTGTGAGCCCTAAGAAGGGCTGTAAGGGCAACATGACTGCCTGCCTCCATTACAGCACAGCTCCAGAACTGGCTTTACAGTCATTATGTATAATTGTTCTTAATAAAGCTCACTAACCTAAAGTACAGTTTCTTTCTAATCTGAAGCCAGTTCGCAAGTTCCGCTCTCAGCTTCGTAGACCTTGGCCAGAGAGACGGCCTTGCGTCCCTCTCTCCGCAAAGCTGGATAAACAGGTTGAAGTGCAAATCATTTTCCAGTGATCCATCTACTCACGCATACACGGCTAACCTTCCCCCCCCGCCCCTCCCGTTGCAGCAAGATGGTTATCCGTCCACACACTAATGTTCTTCAAAGTAACAGCTCTGACTTTTTTGCATTTCAGATAATTTAACATACAACAGTAATTTAGCTGTATTCACCTGTGCTCTGAACAAACTTTGGTTGTTAGCAATACTTTCACTGCTATCTTACTCCGCATCCCTTGATGCCTGGATCACTTTGTACGTACATACCCGCTCTCCGTTAATTGTAGAGCCAGAAATCATCCAGATACCTCAATTATCTTCCAATATCAGGCTGACCTGCAGCCAGAGACGCTTCAGAAGTTACACACCTCCTGAAAACGCATAGCCTTCTGAGCAGTATAGTTTGCGAGCCCAATGCACAAGCATGAACCATTTTACGGACTACAAATCCGCTCAGTATTCTGACCGGTCCCTCTCAAAGTAGTAGCATGAATGCCCTGCACATAGGCTCCAAGCAATAGGAAGAAATAAAAACCTTCTTGCAAGTCCCTAAAGAAGGACAGCAGTAAGGCCTCATGAAATGCTTCAAGTGCACGCTCTTTGGGGGGGGGGGAGGGGGACGGGGACGGGGGACAACAACAATAAAAAAAAAAAACACCACCAAAACAACCAAACAACTCAGACCTCTGTAGCTTTATGAGGTGCCAAGACACCAAAGAAGCCAGTGTCCAAAAGAAGAAAAATCAGGAAAGAAGTAGTCCTTCTCCGCAAGAAAAGCATGACCTCGTGAAAAAACTGCTTTCAATACCCACATGCAGTTCCGTACAGAGCACGGGGAAAGGCCATTTTTCATTAAGCGTTCAGCACCACATCGACGTGCTATTTGACCAGGTATTTTGCGTAAACTCCTCTCTGCCACAGTTGCAGGTGAACCCATGTCAAGGGCAATTTCTTGCAGCTCAGTTTTGATCACGTCTTCACATCGCGTATAATAAACACGGCGCCTTCTTGGAGCTCGGAGAGGACTTCTGTGATCCCGATACGCTGCTATCGTGCCACACAGCCCCCTCTTCCGTCCTGCTGCTCAGTTTCTTCTCTCCTGGTGTACTGCTACAGTGCCCGTAACTCAGTCCACTCACTGGCATCCTATTAGGATAATTACAGGGCATTTCTTCCCATTATCAGAAACTGCCCGCCCCCCCACCCCCCACCCCCAACGAAGGAAGTCCTTACTCCACAGAGGCACTGCGTTCCGTTAGTCAGTACGGATGTTGCACCGCAGGCATATTTATGGCAGCAATGGACTAAAAGCATACACACGAAATGCTTCAGAGTTCTGCGTAGAGGCCGCTATTTAGTTCTACACTAACAGAACAGTTTAGTTCTATACTAACAGAAACTTGTAATGCAGCTCGCAAGCTCCGTGAAGAATTTATGCTCAGGCACCCCGTTTTTGTCAAAACCTCCAGAGGGCAAGGAAGCCACTGACCACGATTCTGCCTTTCCATTCCTGAAGCACCTCTGCATGAGAAGACGACGGGACATCCCGTTAACAAAGGCATCAGCTCCCCAGCAATGCGGCCAGAATTCCTGCAACAGCCAGGGTATACCTCACGTTGTATGCTAGGCTCGCAGAGCGTGGGTTGAAGGTCGTCCACTTTTCCTCACCCAGTACGCTGCCACCACTCGACCCGCTCCTACGCTGCTGCCTCCTTGCACCAGTCACTGCTAGCCCCGAGCTCAGCAAGAGCATTCCAGCTACCAGGAAGGTGCCGTACATCAACTGTCCCACCACCCTGGCTGTACGGCTCTCAGCCGAAGCCGTAAGACCTGTGCGTGCGCAAAGCACAGTAAAGCGGCCTTCCTGCTGAATAAAGGCAGTATTAAATGACACTAGCCATGTATACGCACGTTTACATTTTTATATATTCATGGACGTGCTCTTGTGTGTGTACACACGTATGAGTATATTTTTCTTAAAGCATATTCCACAAGTCTCTGTGGTGGACACAAGGCTCCGAGACACTGCTCCGTCCGGAAGAGCAGCTGACAGATGTTGCCTGCAAGCTGACAACCTCAGCATGCCCACAACCAAGCGCAGAACTAGTTCCCTACTTTTAAAATAATCCATGTCGACACACACACACACACACACACACACATATACATTTTGGAGTTCAACATTCCTCCACTTTATTTTAAGCGTGCCGAAAACGCATTCCAAGGGGCATACCACTGTTCCTTTTCCCACTGCCCACACAAATTCCCACTGTGTAACAATCTGAGTATCAGGGCTAGTTTAGACAAGCAGCGCTGCTTTCTTCAAACCAGCATCTGCTCTTAAGGCAGCGCTGTGAAAATAGCAGCTGTGAAACACATACCAACAGGACATTACAGTACACCCCGTGAAAAGCAGGTCTGCTATGCACACCTCTAGCAGCTAATTGGACTGTTAGCCCGGCCGATGAGCAGGCACTCTCGCATTTTACTTCTTCCGGCACCAACCGCGGTCCAACTTCGCAAAAAGCTTTCACATAAGCACCTGAAACTACTTGGGGCATCCAAGACACTACAACTTACTAATGTGCTCTGGGAAAGAGGAATTAAGGTCAGCCATAGATTTTTGTGAAAAGTTCTCTTATTTAGTAACACCTCCGCACCAGACATGTCCAGGTGCCAGACAGGAAAAAAAATTCATCTAGTATTCTTACTGGGACAGAGATAAGCAGTTAAGTTGTAAAGGATAACATACAAATGCCAAATACACAAATCACTTCACATTTTTAGCCATTTAAAAATAGTTAGATCAACCGATAGACTGTACGGTCACATAACGAAAACCCACAGAAGCCAGTGATGCAAACAGGTAGCAGTATTTCCATCATGATGAAGTTGTAAAGCTTTAACCCCAGCGAAGTTCACATACTTAGAGACTTCAATATGTCACCAATACTTTCTCTTAATGCAAAAGATCCTAAAAGCTTGCCACAGAACAAAAAATTAACTCTATGCAAATTTAAGTGCTACACACAATGCTATAGGAAACTGCCCAGAAATCACAGGAAATTCCCTAACGTCAAGAAAGGCAACAGGTAAGACAGACGAGGGGTCGGAATATAGACAAACACTAAAAATATCAGTCCCGAATTGGCATCTTGTCCTTCCTTTAAATCCCACCGAGTATTCCTTCCTACGGCACGGACCTCAACAATTTTTCCTCACAGTGGTGTAGCTATTCTTCATAAAAAAGCCTTAACGGGAATTTTTAGCCATCACCCCTGACAACACCGTCATTCACTCCTGGCCTGGAAGGACCAGCAAGGAAGCCTGAAAGAGTCAATGGTTTCAGCTTGTTTGGGTGAAGTTCTCTAAACTTTGAAATTCTTACCCTCCGTAAAGCCCCTGCTCTCCTCCATTCCATCAGGCAATATCCCTCCCTCTCAAAGAAAAAAATACCTAAAGCGAACGAGCCTAAGGCAAGCGTGTGCGTGCGTGCCAGCAACAAACTAAGATACCATCAACCGGTCTGTCTATTCCGTCAACTCCGTATTAAGCGCATTTAGAAAACTGTCATTTAATGAGGCGATACAGACTTCAGAACGTTCTTTTCCTGTACAGAGCAAACCTGTTCTAGTCAGCTAGAGTCCTACAGCACTACGCTCGATTGTCAACTAAAACCACTAGAGACAATGTCCAAATTTACGTGTGAACATGGTAGTTCGAGGTTTAAGCAAATCTTGTCTGACAGCTGGCCGATTGAGATGATCGAGCTTCCATCTAGCCAACAGCAAAAGGAATAAAGCTCAGCGTCCTGCACTGAAGATAATCACGCTACTCACCCCACATGCTTCTCAGAGTACCCAGGTGACTCGCTATCCGTACTTGACCACTGCAATTACAACACTGCTTCTGTACCATCTTCTGTCTGCCTCAGCTATTTTGCTTCAAGAGAAAAAAAAAAAAAAAACACGCACACCCCCGCATTTCCTAATGCGGGTAAATGTGCAAACTATTTGAATTGAACGCAACTACTGAAATAGACGCACTTGCAATTCCTGCAATATTCCGTCAAGTTTAAGGAAGATGAAACCATACTGACTGAATAGCTAATTTAATGCATGCTCCAAAATAAATAAAAAAAAAAAAAAAAACCAACACCACAGCCACCAAAAAACTGGCAAGCATTTGATGTACCCTGTAAGTAACACATCTTTTGCATCCTAGACAAAATACTGTATTTCTTAGGGTAAAACTGATCCCTTCTTCACTGCATACTCCTGTTAGAAGAAATATCTAAAACCTCTCTACATTTCAATTTTGAGTCAAGCTGCCTGAGAATCAGTCACAACCACCGTACTACTTTCATATATGATGTTATCACTTCCTTGTGCTACTCACCAAAAAAGAAAAAAAATCTAACACGTTTACCTCTATGACCGTACTTAACAGATCGTTGCATTTAAGTGAACTAATACTTACCTTCTCTCAATAAGGAAGAGAGCACAGAACATGACTAGTAGAGCACCAACAGTTCAATTAATTGATATTAAATATCAAAACGTTTCACCTCCAGATTCTGAAATCACGTTACAACAGAATTACTTGAGACTATTAAACGGTTCCATCATCTCTACTAACAGAAACCGAAAGTAGGAAATGACGGTAAAACTTGGCAACAAGTCACAGTCCACTGGTCTCCATTCACAAAGTCAGCTCTTAAAGTTCGAGGGCTACGCTGTCACGCAGACACTTGCTACTTGACTTATTAGAAACAGAAGTTACACGTAACACAGAGGGAAGGGTACTGTAGTTTTTCCTAACAAAAAGAACGAGAGCTTTCTTCTCACGGAAAGAGTACAAGTATTTACGTCGGAAGATACTAATCCAGCCTGCTACCAGCACTGGCGGGGACAAGGAAACACTTCAGCACAATGCAGAGTTGTCAGCGTTACCTTATGCAGTTTACTGTACAAAGACAGTACAACAGTTGGTTTACAGGCACATCAGTAACAAAAGCAAGGCAGCATTCAGTTCGGCATCTTGCAGTTCAGTGCGCACAGAACTATCTTACAACGCTATCCTCTAACAACGCAGGGATCTTCAAGCGGTTTTTACTTCTGAGATGTACAGTAATGCAACCACTCCATTTATTTTCTTCAAATTCTTTCCTCCTTTGCAAATGCACTTCTTGCACATCCCAGTATACTTAAACAAAGATGCTTTCTATTCATAGAGCAGGTCACCATTTTTAAAGCAAGTTCCCTTTGTACAGGCCTGCAAAGTTCCGTCTAGCATCGTTGCCGAGTTTCCCACGCACAGCGCCAGTACTTGTAATTGCATCCCTAACTTGGCATTTTTAGAATCTCCCCAGCTGGCATAAACCAGTTCTGGAATTAAAAAAAAAAAATTAAAAGACTGAAGTTCAGGGAACAGAACCTACATTTCCAAGGCCAAGAAACGCTTGTCAAGAGTGACAGCCGTTTGCAGGAGCAAGCAAGATTTTTCTCCAAGCGACAGAGCTTCATGTCATTGATGCTTCCCTTTCCAAACAGTAAGATTCAAGAGCAACCAGAAAGTCGCGCAACAGAATCCTACCAAGCAACCTGAACGCTGGAATTTTTTTGGCCAAAGTCAAGACTGTTGACTCAACATTTATATAAGGCATTATGCTGTCTAATCTAGGCCAGAAGAGTTAATTCAATTCCATTTTCACCGTGCCATTAAACCTCTCATCTCTCAAACTTTAGTACGCTAGACATACCACATTACTCAGAACGTAACTGAGGTGATGCCTTTAGGCAGGATGTGCTTCCTGCCCAACTTTTCACACAAAAGGTTGTCAACTTGTCCAACACGTTGGTAAGATACCTGTAACGAGCATCTGCTAGCATGGTTTAAAAACAAAACAAAAAAAAACCACCACACCAAAAATCTTTGAACGGCGGTTTCATCTTCAACGTGTGGAAAGGTTTTTTAACCCATCCCTCCCGACTGTTTGCTCACTGAATTCAGCTCCATTTGTAGCATACTCTGAACTGAAAACAGAGAGAGTTTGAAAAGCAGGACGATGACATTATCTGTGAATATAGACTAGACAGAGAAATTAAGTTACTCATTCTACAACACCGAGGCTACGATCAATAAACCCCATGAATTCAATTCATTTTATAGATTGCTTTCAGATGTCTCTTGCCAAGCATTTTTAATGCACGCACACCCCAGTTTATTTTTTCAAAAAGCTGGACTTCAACTCCAATATAATCAACAAGTGTCAAAGCAAAATACAGTCAGAGAACGGTTAAATCAGTGGGTACAGATACATTATATACCTAATATGCAACCAGCACAACTTTCTCGGAACTGAACTCCACTGTCATACTGAATGGTTACCATCCAACTAAAAACAAAACAAAAAAAACCCCACAACAAACCCACCCAAAAAAACAACCAAACACATTTTTTTAACTAAGTCTTATTTGCTCTGTAGTTTGTCCTTCATTTTCCTAGAAAACACTACTTGAATTGTGATTTAAATATGCAAGCATATTTAAAGTCAGAGAATGGATCTATAACCTCACACACGAGTAACTCACCCACTGAATACCACAAAGCTACCACGGCACAGAAACAAGGCAAAGCGTAAGGTGCCCAGTGACTACTTCTACAGCATCTTGGGGAAGTGCCACCCTTCGCTGCGAAAGAAACAAAAGAGTCACCAGGCCACGGACGGAGAGATAAAGCAAGCAATTCGTAACGCTAGAAGCATTTCAGGCTAAGGCAGATGTCATCGGGAGATTCTCTGGTTTACTGCTTCCCTAAGGCATCATACCCGTACTGAATTAGCAAGACGGAACACTTGCCTCTTCACCACTAGGAAGAGTCCACAGAGTCTCACTCGCATCTTAGCATCTGAGCGTAATCACCAGTGAACTCACTGACCATTTTTCACACGTGACCATGATGAGAACTGGATTAACTGGCTGGAATTAGTTCTTACGAATATCTGCTATGAATATTTCCGGCAATCGGTATACGGACCTTCATAATCTCACCTCATCTTCTCTAGCTTTCCGCAAATACTTGTCTACGTTTAAACTCTTGAGCATACCGAAGGAACAGATACAGACCTATGTGGCATATGAACAACAGGGGACCAATAGACTTTCTTAAGAGAGCAAAATATCTGAGATTCGACCTCCTTATACCAATAAATAGAAGTTAAAAATATTTTAGGTAATAATAGTTCCTTGGCACCTGCACGGGGGCAGGCAGTCCTTAAAGCTCTATCCGGTACATGTTGAACGCACTTCAATTCTTCAACTCACATGCAAAATCTCTCTTTATCAAGAGTGCTGTCTGATTTATTTTACATCACTTATGCTGGGGATTCGTTCGGTGGTAATACTTTCTAACTTCACACTGTGACATCTGACGATTCAAGAAGAGACAGTGAAGCTTCTAAACAGTATAAAGCAGCTCGATCATTTTAAACAAACAAGCTATGCTGCAAGGGCGACAGGATTCCAAGTATCAGAGTCAAGATTACCAAAATCATTTAATACCTCTCATACACCTACTGTGTTTCAAGGCAGAGTCAGTCAGTAACAGCGATAACTCCGAAAAATGCAGTTACTCACTAAATGGACCCGTCTGGAAGCCCGCACGGCTTTGAGTTAGCCTCAAAAAAGGAAAACCTTGGGGGCCATCTACCACCTAAACCCAAAGATGCCCTTCAACAAAAACTCCCTCTTACAAATGCAGCTATATAATTCAACGTCAGCTTAACGGAACAAAAAAGTCAAAAGGAAGAAGTAAGATAGTCCGCTCGATGGACACAATCGAACATTTCAGGAAAGCACAAAGCTGGGACGGTAACACTGCAAATTCCGACCAAGACTGGAGGAACTTGAAGACGTCTACATGACTAAGCCAAATTAGATACAGCACCCGGTGTTTTCTTTGGGTAAGTTTCTACATGGTTACACTGCTTTTAGAACTACCCTAACAATGCACGCTTTCTTTTCTACCTTCAGAGTGCCTAAGGAATCTCTGGATAGCTCATTCCGAGAACAAATAATCCTCCTGCTGCTTTCAGGAGTTCTCATTAAGTAAAAGCCGAGTGATACTACTTAACTGATAACTCATCTAAATTGAACTCAAGGTGAAGGTCTCAACTCGGCAGACACGGACCTTGCTGCTGAGCTCTACGGAGAGACAGCAGCGCTCCGAAGGATGCAATTACTTCATTTCCTTCTTTTTCAGAAGGTTTGTTTTCCTGCACGTCATGCACAAAACAGAATCGGTCCCATGTCTAACGCTGACACGACAAATTTCATTCTCGTTTCCTATTCTCGTCTCATGGAACACAGACTTCATTCAAGTCAGGTGCTTATACATGTGTGTCAGCAGAGTAGTTAAGTGCCTTATATTCTTCTATGATCTATTTGCTCTGTATCTGAGATATCGAGTTCAAAACCAAAGGACTAAGAGGAATCACCTTCTCCCGTGTTTACGCTGCTGCAATCCAAAAGAGCACTCGGCTCTATCCGAGTTCTTAAACAGCACAGACCAAGTCCGCGCACATTTAGCAGCTGGATGACGATCAGGTCCAAGTTTTGTTCCTCCACAGCTTCTCCCTCCAAAGAAACACCGCTTTCATATAGTTTCACACAAGAAATTCAGTAACTATCCAAAACAAAACAAAAAGAAAGAAAAACTGTTTACCAACAACTTTTCTAAATAAAAGCACATGCAGTTTTTCAACCGACGGGAATTACGAAAGAACTTACACGAGTGTCGTATTAACCACTGACTTCTGAAACTATTTTTTGTTTTGTAAGGAAAGGGGCAAAAGGCTGCAATAACAACTCATTAGAACTGCTACTGAAAGACAAAATGCAGAGCTAGAAATCACAGTCCAAATGACAAATTATAAAAATTGAGAAGTAAAATGAGTCAGTGCAACAGAACAGAAATTAAACCAAGAATTGGACCATTCCTATGTATTAATACGTAACTCTTGGAGACCTGCACGTTAAAGTTGCAAGGTGCCACCAATTCATCCATTAAAATAAGGTGCAACTGTGGAAGGAAGCCCAACATACACATTATCCCACATAAAATCTCCTCAAGTCCTGGAACATCAGAATTCCTTTCCTAGTTGTGTATGGCAATCACGGCCTGGCGTACTGGAGAAGCAATGAGGAAGAAACCATCACAGAGCCAGGACGTTCCACACTCTACCTGTACCTCTTGTAGGGACTTGTTGTATGACCCGGGGCAAATCTCTTCATCTTCCTTTGTTTCTCCATCTGCGGAATAATGACTCTCCCTAGGGGATGCGATGTTCTTCCGATCAATACCAGCTCTGACACCTCTTGAAGAGCAAGACAAAAAATGCTAAGAGGTGTTCACGCTCACAGGAGCCTACATAATCATTTCCTGCAGTATTTTTACCGTTTGCATCAGAAATGCCGAGGCAGACGTAACGAGAATCGGGCTAAGAAAAGATTATCGTACCTTCACGAGGAGAACAGTGCAGGTTAGCTAGTTTTCGGTTCCACAACGGACACTTTACGTTTTCTAACACCCGTGTTCACGTTGCTCAAGAACCGAGCAGCACATCTTTGGCTACTCAAACCAAAAGAAATATTCCCCACTTAATTAAAAGACCTCTAGGATCAAGTAATTTATTTCCCGTTGTTAACCTGTACTGGGCTGTGCACTGTCCTCCACCTTGCTTCTGTTCAGAGAGCCGCTTTCACAGCGGACCCCACCCCTATCCAAGACATCCCACTGCCACTAGCGACAAGTAACTAGCCTAGACGAGCGTGAGCAAGGAGCGCACGAATCAGAGGGGAGGAGAGGAAAGGCTCCTACCTTCTTAACCAGTAGACAAACACTCAGGAGACCGAAATCCATTCCAAGACAACCAACAAAGCCGGAGAAGAGGAACTGATCTTCCTTCCTTGTCAGCAGCTAGACAACGACGAAAAGAAAAAACAGAACCTAGCCCTTCAAGAGAACAGGGGTTTCACGTTCACCGCCTAACTTCCTAAGCCGGAGCGGAAAATAGAGGACAAGCTACCTCTACGGCAGCAGAACGACAGACAAGAGACGATGTGACCTGCGTCAGCGTACTGCTGCTTAGCGTCCCTGGGATCTCCAAACTAGCCTCGGACTTTCAGCTTAAGGTATTACAAACAGGCAAATATTCCCACCATTTCAGGAAGCACCTATTCATCCAGTATATTAACGGCTTTTAAGCTAAACCTATAAAAACACAAGAGGAAAAGCTTCCATTCCAAAACAGATGCCTGCAAACCTGACAATTTCTTAGGAAAAGGACAGCATCTCGAGCCATGAAGTTACAATTAGGTGACTGACCACATCCGTGTTCCTGGTTCACCCCGAATGCAGAATAAAATCCATTTACTAGACCCACCTGTTACCCGACACTGGCGGACTCCCCATTTTGGCAGGCACGGAGCATTCATAGTGTCAGTTAACACAGCTCTGCTTACAAACAGCAACTCATTTGACTGTGGTAACCTACTTATCTAGACTATTACGAAGGCAAAAAATAGCCACTACAAGTAAAATACAGCCCGAGGTTAAGAAACTGAACAGTTTCGAGAACAAAGACTTAAGAAGAACGCTGTAAACCAAAACAATGCCAAACACAAGAACGACAACCTACACCGATTACCTCAAACACTCTTCCTCCGAACCCGAGACCAAACCTATTTAGCAACAAGCGAGACATTCGTCAGACAGCAAGCGTGCACACACTTACAGCTAAAACAAAGAAACATCTACAGCTAGAAAGATGCCCAAGTTCACACAGTTAACCCGTGCGTATGTTAAAGCACGCTCATTCTTTGCAGAAGGGAAAGGGAAGTAGGCCTGTAATGACACTGCTCCGTAGAGACCGAGTCCCATCTCTGGCATTAACTTCAGCTCTCATGCACAGGAGACCTGTACAAATACTTCCATATGGGTAATGTATTAGTTAATGACCGACAGCTCTGGTATTACATAAACAAAAGCCCAGAGAAATATACATGCTCTTCCCAGAGTCACTGGTTTCTAGTCAACACCTGTCTGAAAATGAATTCTACTTTTATTAGCTAACAAAGTTTTTCTTTTCTATGGTGACATGCAAAACTCTGAGATCAAAAAAAAAAAAAAAACCACCAAAAAACCAAACCAAAACAAAAAAAACTTTCAGCTGAACCAACAACACACACACCCCCAAAACAAGGTCCTGCGCAGCTTCTTTTAAAGCCAGGCCAAGTCCTTCACAGACAAAGCTAATACATCCTCTATTATGACATGCCGCCTTACCCTTTGAGGGTGCCCAGGAGTTTCAGAGTAAAAACACCTGCACGCGTACGCCCCCTTTTATGACTACTGTGACATTAGCATATTTCATCGTAACACATCCGCAAGGAACAAAGCCAGTACACGGCATACGCATTTGTTGCATCTGTCTCTCATCACAATTTGGCAAAGGACAGACGGCTTGAGTTTGTGCATCGTATTAACGCGATACTGCTACAAATCAAGTTGCTTCTCCTACGCAACCATCTCGCTCTTGGCCACTATCCCAACAACTTAGCTCAGAATTACTAGATTCCAAAGTACTTGCTCAGTATTTAACTACTTCTGGGCACACAAAAGTTACATTGATAGCGTTCTTGAAAAAGAACGGAACAACGATGCGCCGTTAACAGAGGCGTAGTATTACCTCTTCATGTACATCGCAATGCAGAAAGTCGCATCCTTAGGGGATGCGAAGACTATTAACTTTACCGTCAAAGAGCATGAGACCACGTGTGCGTAAGAGCTAGACGTGGTCTTAGCTGCACAACAGATACCTTTGTCAGCCCACAGGCGTTTCCTAACCTGTTAGTTTCTCCGTCTCTGTAGAGGAGGCACACGACAGCTCTGGAGAGTACAGCGGGAATGACTGTTCTCCCCAGGTACCACCAAAGTTCAGTCAGCACGCTAGCTATGTGACTAACAAAACTGAAGTTCAAGCATTCATTTCGTGCGCTACGTTACACAAAAAGATCTTTTTACCTGCATACTGACGGAAGACTAAGACCGCATGCAAATACCCACACTGCTTCCTGGTTTGTTTTCTTTTTCATTACACAGAAAACAGCTACATCCTGTAACAGGCAAAACAATGCTCTTGTTTCAGGCTGTTGTTAGATGCCATCACTAGCCTTGAAAAGCCCAAAGATAAATTCCAAGCGCTACAGACAGCACAGTCTCCCTATCTTCCATTACCCCCACATCAAAACTTGGGTCAGCGTCTCACCCCCTGCCGTTCTGAAGCTACACACCTGAAGTAAGGCAACCGTGCCTATTACTGGGACTGCACGTGCATCCTATTATACTCTTACCCAAAATGGAAGTCAGCCAGTTTCAAGCCCTCGCCCCGCTTTTTTTCTCCCTTTATCTTTTCAACTCCAACAAAGCATTTCTGCTACTCAAACACCAGCAAGGTAAAACCGTTTGAGACAGAGCGACAGGCTTGACCTTTATTCACACGTGAACACAGACTCAGTAATGCTACGCTCTGAAAAAAACCACGACATGGCCAATCCCAACTCAAATTCCACAAGTTATCTTTGCAGACACCCTTGCAGCTCATAATCCACCTGAACAACGGAACTAGATTCCAAATGAAAACAAAACAGTAGCTACTGCAAAGAGCAGCAAGTCATACGCTACATCACCACTAAACTCATGAAGAAAACCAGTAATGAACACGTCAGCTTGCCACGTATGAGGAGACTGCCATGCTACACAGTCATGGCAGAAGTGACCCTGCACCTGCTATAGTCGTAACACCTGCCACAACAATGAGCTTTCCTACTGTACAATCAGATTCTCAGAGTTAAAAACTTGGTGCACACCACACAAACGCCTTGAAGTACCAAAGTTAACACATCCTTTACAACGACACTTCTCTCTGCTTGCCTCTTCAGAGCAAAGGACAACACACCGGCCGCATCTTCACACGAGAAAAAGCAGCGTACACTGTACGGCAGCACACTTAAGAATTTATCGCAGCTACTGGAGTTGCAAATCCCCAAGGTCACTTAATTTTAAAGACCTAAAATTCACGGTACGAAAGGTTAATCGAAACGGGGCTTAACAAAGCATCCTAGAAGGCCAACAAGAACCTTACGCACATCAGAAAGTTGGTCTATTTGGTTTACTAATTGAACTGCTATTGCTAAAACACATAAGGTAGAAAAAACATCCACAACAAAACTTTCAAGACAACCCTAATTCTAGGACTGATTTTGAAAAACTTACTAAGCCTCCTTCCCGGACAAAAAGCAATTCAACCTTTACCACAGCTGTGACGCTGATCAGATTTTAAGACTCCCCTTCTTCCCTTTAGAGAATTAATTGAACAAAAAGCTCCAGGAAAAAGACACTTGCGCTAAAAATTAAACAGTGTGACAATCTACAAATGCACAGCACAAGATCTCACAAAACAGGACTTGGATTCCTCTCTATTAAGGTGATAGTTTTCTTAGGCCTCGACCGGAACAGTATGAAAATAAAAGACTGAATAATAAATGTCGTCAAGAACTCGCCAAGACCGCACGCTCAATGTAAGTAGGACAGTAGAGTTTGCAAGAGGCTCCTTCCTTCACTAGTTTGCCAGTAATGACTCCAAGAGGTTGCAGTGTGAGATGAATTACAGGGAACAGGAGAAAGAATTTCCAGTTTTAGAGAGGCAAGAGTCAAGGTTTTCACTTGTCCTCCCTATTGAGAGGGCCCTCTTCGGAGAAGACTATGCTTGAACCATCATACTAAATAAATGAAGCAAACTTTCTGCGTCACACAAACATTAACTGACTACCTTAAAAGCAATCACCACTTGAGTGGCTTTTTCCCTGCCTCTCTAGTCCTAGATATAAGGTCACTTACAAAAACAACAGCTTCCTGAGAGGTGACGCCGGAAGGCTCAACACCACACAGCTCCAAACTCGCCACTTTATCAGCTAAAGCGGTTTAAAAAAAACCAGCATAATCGCTATCACGCAACTGCTTTCCACGTACACTAGGGCAAAGGAAATAGAGAAAGTTACAGCACCAGAGCAGTAATGAGTCACTTTCAACTCCCCCGTCCAAAGTTTCGAGACACAAAAAAGCTAAACAGCAGCCTATTGCCTTCTCTAAACACAGCGACACTACCTACCGCTACTTTACATCCAACTTGAGTACTTCTGGGAGCAAGTTGCACAGAGTATTACTCAGTTTTTTCTGCATAAGTCTCTAGCATCTCACCTCCACCTTCATCAGCAACGCACTTGCTGGTGGGAGAGTTAAAATGGAAAAAACTCAACGGAACTAATGACAAGAGCGTTTTGCTTCCTCCCAATAGGGTCAGCCTACTCCTTCCCAAAACTCAAGGTTTTCAGGGGCAAGATCATCACCCTCTTGTGCTATATTCACAGCACTCTAGGACATTCCTCATCAATAACTAGCGTTCACGTCTGTGTCGTAGGCAAACAGTAATTACTGGATAATCCTGCAAAATCCAGTTCAGTAAAGCTCACCCGCAGCCAGATTAGCATTGCCTGTATGCGACAAAAAAAAAAAACCCTCGTGGTTGTTTCTAGGACACTACTACTTTTACTTCAAGGTTCTTTGCCCAAGGTAACTCCAAGTCCAGTAGCACTGGCCCAGTATATAAGTTTACAACTACCTGCTAGCCACATAACGCTTTTATCACGAAATAAAAGAGAATCTCATCAGGACACGCATGCTCCAACCCTCTCACCTTCTCATAAAACCCCGATGATTAAAGCTTTACGTTCAATCATCTCCCTCCTCCTTTTTGCAGAGGACCGACCAAGACCCAGCTCATTTTGTTGAAGTGCTTCTAGCTCAACGAAGAGGGAGAGGTACGCATTTCTCCCTCTTTGGTGGAGTACTTCCAACAGGACAAACGTTCAGTGTCTCTACAGGCTGTTGCCTTAAAGCGAGGTGGGGGGGTCAGGACGGGGACAAACAACAGGAGACTACCGCCTGACATGGAGTTACCCCATTTCTCTGTTGGGCTAAAAATAGTCTAATTAAGAAATCAGGAAGCATCCAGATGTGGTACTAATTGTCCTGGACAATGGAAGAACAACCAGCCTGAAGAGCCCTGTGGTACTTGAAACACCGGATCAAGACATACAGGACTCTAGATCACAGTCTATGAGCTGTACCACACCAGGGAAAAACACTTTTTTTTTTTTTTCTCCAGGAAGATGCAACAGCTTATGTCCCATAGTTCCACTAATCAATTCTGAACAGGAAACAATGACGGCAGTATGACGATCATCTTTCCATGCCACAAAGCAGCTTCCAAACCAAGCCAGTCAAGTTCGAGAGTGAAGCTTGACAGTCCACTGCACATTTCATAGAATCCTAGAATGGGCTGGGTCGGAAGGGACCTCAAAGATCATCTCGTTCCAACCCCCCTGCCACGGGCAGGGACACCTTCCACTAGACCAGGCTGCTCAAAGCCCCGTCCAGCCTGGCCTTCAACGCTGCCAGAGACGCGGCATCCACAGCTTCTCTGGGCAACCTGTTCCAGTGCCTCACCACCCTCACAATAAAGAATTTTTTCCTAGTATCTAACCTAATTCTACCCTCTTTCAGTTTAAAACCATTACCCCTCGTCCTATCACAACACTCCCTGTTAAAATCTTTCCTGTAGGCCCCCTTTAGGTACTGGAAGGCCACTATAACGTCTCCCCCCAGAGCCTTCTCTTCTCCAGGCTGAACAACTCCAGCTCTCTCAGCCTGTCCTCGTAGGAGAGGTGCTCCAGCCCTCTCATCATCTTCGTGGCCCTCCTCTGGACTCGCTCCAGCAGGTCCGTGACCTTCTTACGCTGGGGGCCCCAGAGCTGGACGCAGCACTCCAGGTGGGGTCTCTGCAGAACACATGTAGTGTCTCTTCCCCACCACCCACAAACATCCGTAACTGTCTCTGCTTGCTTAATCCTCACTCACTGAAAACATACCCACACACTAAATTTCAACACAACACTTAACATGCCCACTTCGGTCTGCTCATGGTACAAAGAGAACTTCAAACCTGGAAAAGTCTTTATTTATTCAGTTTAAGCACCCCAGAGTCCTGCCAAGCAACCAAGACGCTAAGACAACTGAGTATCTTCGAATGACTACCCTTACGGTCTCCAGAAAAATTACTTTTACTGCAGCTAATACACTTCAATAACTCCTTTCTGTTTAAGTCAATGCAAACAATGAAGGAGTATTATCCCCAGGTCAAGCCGCAACTTTCTACCTCCTCCTTACATAAACCAAAAATGTTTTGGGAAGTTGCTAATTTTCACTTTCCTTTTCACACTTCACAACATAAACTGTTTTGCATTGACATTCAAGATCAGTTTAAAAGGATGTTTCATACTTGGCCACATCCATTCGGCTGCAATTTCTGAACTAGAAAGTCTTTTTCAATACTCGAGTCACCAAAACTAGAGTGCCCCGTGCACCGTCTGTAACTTCGAAGACAGAATTCTCCGACTTTTTGTCGGAGTTAATCTTCCAAACTTCAGCTGCATCGCACATACTCTTGTTCAACAAAAAGATACAAAGAGAAGGCCTGCACTCTGCCTGTATCGCTCACTCATTCCGTACTTGTACCATCCCCTCAAAATGGATAGGGGCTCACTTCCGACATCGAACCTTAACCCAAATTGATCGTTTTTTCCCCATCTCTGAGAAATAAACCTTAAAATCAAATACCTCCACCCAACAAGATACGGACCGTTGGGTTACGAAGGCTAAGAACTCAGCAGAAGAGACGTGTTCTTTAAACAAAAGAAACCATCTAACAGCCTACTAGCTACAGCACTTCAACCTTTATACCCACCGTACTACAAAAGGATGCAGTTGCTTTAGATAGCTTTGTACATATTTATGCAAAAGAACTAGATGATAATGCTACATACTTTTGCCTTTAAAACACTGCAATAAAACACTATTGTCAAAGACAACAGAACAGCGTTTTGAGGGCAACATCTGTATCAACACGGGAAATCTACCACAGATTCATTACCGCAGCCTAACGAGGTAGTTACTAGTCGAGCCTTTTGGCATGACTACTGCCGCTCACGCTAGTTACCGGCAACCTAAGCCCTTTGCAAAACCAAGAGCTAGCTTCCCAAGACAGCTCAGATGCAAAATTTAGAAGGGGGGTGGTAGGGGGTGTCTGAACAGTTCGAATCTGACACACACTATAATGCTATTAATTCGAATAGCTAGTCAAAAAAGCCTATCCGTACCACGCCACTGCTAACAGAACACGATATATCCATTGTGAAATAGGCTTGTTGTTGTGTTCATTATATTCTTTAACTTATTCACAACATTTTGTGACACAAGCTAAAACTCTGATATGGGCCTCTGAAAATCACTTGTAAACGGTATTTCATCAGCACTGACTAACAGGAACTACCTGGCAAGCCTAAGACCCTCAGTAAAACTGGGTTTCAGAAAATCAAGCAAGAAAAAAAATGCCTTATGCAAAGGGACTAGGAAAAAAAATAATTTGTTCCTCCCTGCCCCCCAAGGAGGAGGATTATTAAGCAGGCGATTTATAAAGTGTTCAGTATTAATAACAGATTGCAATACATGTCCAATCTAAGATCAATAACATACAACTACCTACTAGCAACTGTTACCAAGTCAAAGGAAAACCTGACTGTCGAGAAGAAATTCCTAGCTAAAAAGCAACGTTTTCATTCATAAACTACTGTGGTCAGTTAGGAGTACCCGTGTGCCACTTGAACACTTCGCCACAGTGACCTTCTCAACGGTCACGCCGGGGCACGCATCTGCTCCCCCTGCCCCAACACGCACACGGTTAACCCAGCTGCTTCCCGACAGTCCGAGGAGTTGAGCGTAAGAGGATCGTTCCCCCGGCTCCCTCACTTCCCTATTACCTCGACCACGCAGTTATGCCACCCGTTATTTTCTTCTCCTCTAAGCCTTTTTGGGTCCTCCCTACCGAATAGTTCTGGTGTTGGCTTTGAAGGTTTTTCCCCAAGATGCAGCACACCTACACTGCCCTG
Organism: Sagittarius serpentarius; assembly: GCA_034782735.1. Taxonomy (NCBI): domain Eukaryota; kingdom Metazoa; phylum Chordata; class Aves; order Accipitriformes; family Sagittariidae; genus Sagittarius; species Sagittarius serpentarius. The sequence continues at coordinate 35,192,322 of JAVKLA010000007.1, read as the reverse complement.
ACTCTTATCGCTTCTAGTCCTAGGCATTCCTATTTAAGAGACCTCATAAAAGCCGTAGAAAACTTTCCATTTCAGTCTCAAAAGTAAGGAAGCCAATTTGCACCACATTCAACTGTTAGTATGCATACTCCCCCTGCCCCCAACCCCTCAAGGGTGACAAATTTGTTTCTGCAAGCTACGAAAAGAAGAAGAAGGAAAAAAAAAAAAAAAAAGCCATCTATAGTGACTCTTAAAACAGGACATTATGAGAATACTTTTAGTAACATGCTAAACTGAAGCAATCACCGTGCAGCTTTTCTGCTTTCCACGACATGTATGGTTTCTGCGTTACCTCCTCAATTTATTTAGGAGCCTATTTCCATAATATTTTTAAGAAGTCTCTACCCTCTATCCTGCAGCCAGCCCTGCAGGTAAACGACCTTCTGTCAGAGCACAGTGACTCCGAAGGAGCTCTCAGCAAGGACCACTCATATTTTAGGCAACCAGGTATGCAGCTGGCTAAGCCCTAAGCTCATTTTCATAAGCCACAGACAAAATAATTGCTTCCTAAATATTAAGTACCAATTCCACTATTCTACTAAAAGTTTTTCCAGATAGCAATTAAAATCTAAGTACCACCTATACGTTTCCGTTTTAAATAGTTATCTGTGTGTACTTGTTAAAACCGCATCTTAAAAATTCATCAAGAAATGCACGTAAGCAATGAAAGCTTACTCGTACATTTGTGCATAAACTAGTCTACGCAACTCACAGACATAAAAATGACAAAGATGAATTATTTTACCCACAACATCCAAAGCAGTGTGTTGCAGTGCCGCAGAATCCAGCGGCTACAAAGTATACAGGAATAGCCCTGTACTCAGCGACCTAGGAAGTGAATTAGAGTTTATACGTTACAATATCGGCTGCCACCAGCTACGAGAGATCAACACTGCACTGTTTCCCACACGCACAGACACAGTAAAACGCAAATATGGCTGTTTTGACGACGGCCCATGCCAGCGTCTACTGAAGTCGAGCAGCTAACAAAGTCTAACCAAATCTAAGACTATCTGAATTCACGCAGCTCTTAAACTTTAAGACCCAATGGAGGTCCAGCGACATAAAGCGCAAGTTACCGGCAAGAACTGGAAGTCGGGCGCTCCGCGACACGGAGAGAACAGCGATTCTCTACAGCACGAGTTGCTCGCGCTGCAACTTCACTCGTGACCCTGCCAGAAATCTACTGCGTTCCAGCAAAGAAGATCACGGGTTTTGGTTTTTTTCAGATTAGCCGGTAAAAGCCTACTACGGGATTAAACCACCCTATTCGCAGTCACCGGTCACTGGCCACGCCGTCTCCAACCCCAACTGGTCCGACCTGGTGCAGCAGCGTCCCGCTCTCTCAGACATCTCGTACCGGTTCGCTCACGCCACAAAACTCTAAGACACCCAACGAGCCCCAGGCACCAGCCAGCAGCCGAAACACACAAGAAAAAAAAAAAAAGAAAAAAAAAGAAAAAGGAAGGAAAAAAAAGAAAAAAAAAAAAAAGAAGGAAAAAAAAATCACAAGCCCATTAAGGTCGCTTGCACAAGGGGAGAAAAAAAATCCTGATGCTCTTCCAAGTTAGCAATAGAGCTGGGTCGCTCTCCCACCATTGTCGCCCAAACCCCGTAATTACAGCTCGGCAAGACTAGCTCTTAGCAGATTTACCCACTCCAGTGGAAGCAGGGCTCGGCGGCTCCGGCGGCACAAACTCTGCTGCCTCGCTCACTCAGATCCAGTGCAAACGCCCTCCCGTGGCTCAGGACGCTTGTTTTTGTGTAGGCAAGCTGGAGATGAATAAGAAAAGCGCCTAGTCTCTCATTATCTTTGAATTTCAGACTTTTTTTTTTTCCTCTCCTTTTTTTTTTTTTCCTCCTTTTCTCTCTCTTTTTTTTTTTTTTTCCTCTCTCTCCTCCTGCCCTGGAACAATGCAGAAGGACCTCATCAGAGTGAAAACCAGGCTCCCGCTAGGCTTTAAAAGCAAGATGAACTTGGTGCACCACCCATCTTTCTCTTCTCTTCTCCAAAGCTCTTTAAAGGGGTTATGAGGCGTCTCTCTCAATTTATCCCTTTTCTCTTGATCTTCCTAGCAGAGGGGTTTGGGGTCTAGTCCTGGCTGTTTCAGCTGATCTCATCCAGTCTAAGGGATTAGAGCTTCTTCTCCGCATCCCGGCTCTCAGCACATCTGCTGATTGGGTTCAGCACAAGAGGATTACATTGGGACCCAATGACGTCACCGCTAGGACATAAGTTCTCCTCCATTAACCAAATCCTCATCAGCAAGATGTCCTTGAAACTGGAGGAGTAACATTCAGGACTCCATTGCCAGCCCGTCCCCACCTTCCTCCCGGGCGGGCTGCTGGGGCTTTCGGAAAAAATATTGTTTAAGCTTTGAGGACTTGCAGCTGCATCAATAATGTACCGCTACGGGCTGGAGGATCGAGGCGTTATAGGAGAGCGCATACCCTATAAATAGGGTTCTGCACCTAAACTGTTAATCAGAGGAGCTTTATATATTCTGTTGCTTTTTCTTTTTTTTTTCCCTCTTTTTTTTTTTTTTTTTTTTGGTGGGGAA
>JAVKLA010000007.1:35146402-35184229 GCA_034782735.1 Sagittarius serpentarius | reverse complement strand
TCAGTTATCACTGGGGGGGGGGGCGGAGCCGGGGGCCGGGGGCGGTGTGTGGGCCCTTGTGTGTGCCGTATAATGTTTTCTTAAACCCTCAACTCGATGAATCGTGAAATCGTATGAGATATTAAGCTTTTGTTATCAAAAAAATAAAAGAGCGATAAAGCTCAGCTTCTGCTTTTTATGACTGTGGAGTCAACAATGAACTTTCACTGCATGAAAACAGGAGAAAAAACAAAAAATTCCCAGTCACACGCTGTGTATGTCTCCATCACAATATCGGTACGTCTTGCTTCTTCCTTTCTTTTATTGCCTAGGGTCTAAAATGCTGATATGATCTCCCTTTGTTAATAATTGCGTAATGGCAGATCTATAATGGCATACACATTTTTCCACTTACTGTCTTTATTCAGCACATAATACGCATCTTGAAACTTCTCTCACAGTTAGTTTCACAAAAGCAAACGTCCAGAGGTTTTTTTTTAAGACAACAGTAACTGTATTCTCAGTGTCAAGATAGCGAGAGTCATAGCTCGTGTCACATCATGTATCCGTGACTTTCTTTCACAGGGCTTGAAACCTGGGTCCCCCTCCTGACTCCTGGCTGCTAGACGGCCTTCAGCATGCTGCTTCACCTCAGTATACAAAAAAACTTTCCCCAAATCAGGAAAAGGCAGCTTTAAGTATGCTGCTTCACCTCCACATACGAAGAATTTTCCCACCTATAAAATTAGCGTAGCGATTATTTACTCCATTGTAAAATACTCTGAAGATTTACGGAGGAAAGCTCTAGCTGGGAATACTACTTGCAAATGAAACATCAGACATTTCACATGTCCTTGGAGTTTGAAACGTGATGATTTAATCCTCTTTACACTGCTGTACAGTTCAAATGCCTTTACCTTGATTACTCTTTCTTAAGCATTTCTCTCCTTACATCTCTCCCTACTCATAACCCTTTCCTCTGTACAATACATGAATTGGTTTGAAAGCAGTCCCGTGAGAATAAAACAGCTTCCTGCAAAAATGTTAATTATCCCTTACAGAAGATAGTTACTAAGGCAAAACAGAAGTGGAAAACTTTCTGTGTGCGAGTGTCATTTTGGAAATGTCTCTTGCTGTTTCTGGACCAACTCTTTTCATTCTAATTACCCGAGCTGAGTGTCAGAAACGAAACAAAACAAATCCTAATTTTCTAGAAACAGGCTCTTTACGTATTAAAACTTATTTTTAAGTGTCGCTTCATTATTCTTCACCTTCATTTAAAACTCACGGATCGGCGTCTTTGTAATACAGGCTCTGAAGTGTTCAGCGATTACTGCAGTAAAATTTTTTTGTCCTTATTCGGGTACGTGAGGGTTATTTTCTGTTTTGCAATAATTCAGTCAGTGTGAACAAAGCACTGCCAGAGAGAAGGTTTTCCCCGTAAGCACTTCTAATTCTTCTTCCCCTCTTATCGCCTCATTGTTGCATGTTTGTTTTCCTTCTGGTCCCCTGGGAGCCGTGAGAAACATCATCTTACACAGAGAAGTAGCTATACAATCTTCCTATCTTAGTAAATACTGTGTCTTAGTCAGTCTCATACTGCTGACCCTGATGGAATCTGTTTTAGACACAGTTACTAAAACCAGACAAAATGTTTATGATGAGATAAAACCTAAGAAAAGCCCAGGAGGCAAGGGGTTTGGGGTTGATTTTGCTTTTTTCTAGGATCGAGTCGTATCCTAGCTCCGCCGTCTCAGAGGCAGCAGTAGTAATGAAAGGCTTTTTTTGTTTGCTAAGTTATATATACAGAATAGCAGAAGGATTTTGGTATGTTGTGAAACACGTTGGCATGGAAAATATGTTGATGGCGGGGGGGGGGCAAAGAAAAAGACTGAAATCACTTGGTGCAGAGGGCTGGCACAAATCAGCTAGAAAGCAAGTCTCCTCTGGGTTTGAAGATCTGAGCAGCGGTAGAGGCTTTGCATTGACCTTGTGAACAGAGACACATTTTCATTTGTTTCAGTTTCTATCAGCTGTTCTAATCAGGAGAGAAACAAAAGGAGCTGTGGAAAACAACTAAGTCACTGATTTCTGACATTAAAATGGAAGCAAACTGAGGAGCGAGCTGGTGAAAATACTTAAGGTACAAACAGCTGACATCAGCTTTGGTGACACCCGGCGCAGCTCTCATTGACACTGAGGTCAAGAGTCGACTCTCGCAACGCCAGCTTCGGTCATTTGTACCACAGCCGGCGTCTGGGACCAAACAAAATATGATACGCTTGTTGATACGACAGCCCTGGCCGGTTCAAAACAGCAAAGGGAAGTGGGGGAAACATAAAGGCAGATGTGTTTGTAAGAGTCCTAGGTAGAAATCCTAGAGGAAGGAATAGGAAAGAGGTGGTGACGGGCTCAGAATTGCTTGCATCTTGACCTGGTAAATTGCTTCACATGAATAAGAATCTGTTTCCTTTCTGGAGAAGAAGTGTCTCCTATGTTTGTCCTGATGACCGGGTCTCTCGCTTCATTTCATAGGGTAACGTATTCCTGCTCGCTTTGTAAGAGCGTACCTAGATCCGTATTTGACCTCTTGAAGTTGAACTCTCCCCCGCCTTCTGCTGTCCACATTTCTGGTTATTCCCAGCTCACCAGCGGTCTAGTTGTTTTCATTCTCTCTTAGAAACGAAACTTGATTTCACCCTTGGTTTAACAATGAACTTTTGCAGACCTCTATATCTAAGAAGTTTCTCTTATAGGAATGAAGTGTGCTCTGTGCAGCCTTTTGAAGGAAGGCCACCATCGTAACTTATTTAATGAGTAAGTCTTAGAAAGTGACTTTCTTCCTTGGAAAAGTTTTGCATGTGACTAAAATACGTGGCCTTTCTCAGCAATTCTTAAACCGTGGTACGTGGTTTATAAAGGGCCTGCTGATAGTCCACAGAGATCTGGCTGATGGCACAACGTTCCCCTTCCTGAAAGCTAAACTTTGTTACGAGAAAACTTAAAATGCCCAAATTCCAACACTATTACTACTCTCCTGCTTCTACAACTGCTATTGAGATAAAGAGAGGGACAAAAGGTGAAGGTCAAGCACCAATGGCAAGTCTCAATGATATCTTAATTTCAGCAGCGTACAAATTAGAATATAGCACCCTTCATTTACATACTTTTGAGATGTAAATAGATTACTTGATAGCGCAAAAAAAAATCCAAGCGTCACCAAAAACCCCCAGAGGCGTTGGTACGCCCCAAAATCGCTTGTAGCAGTAAGAAGTCATGGAAAAGCCACAGCCATTGAGGTTCAAGGAATAATTTTATTTCAAATCTTTTTCTTTCTACCCTATTTGCAGACAGAGGTTTTACTGTTACAGTTGTTCTATAAACCGAGCAATGGTCCTTTTTTCCCCTGAGTGTTTTTTGAGCCTTGGAGAACTGCAAAAATATGCCTGGTCATCAGCCTTTACGCTAAAAATACTTACTTCTTTATATAGTCTTATAAGCTTGAAGGGAGGAGAAAAAATCCTTGGAACCGAGAGCCTGGGAAGAAAGAATGTCTTACGGCTCACAACTGAACAGTCTTTGAACAGTCTTTGTGCTGATGCACATTAAAACACTGAAATGGCGTAACTGCAATAACTACAGATGTCATTGCTGGCTGACTCGTGCCTTTAAAAGCCCACTTATAAATACAGTTATGTTGGTTATAAATTGTTTAATTTTGCAAACGGGTTATTTCCACTCACGAGCTGTTAGCTGAAAGTACATTTCAAATACTATGGAGGTATGAACTCTAGTTCTAGGTTTGTTTGGTTAGAAAAATCGTTAAGACTTTTGCGAGTTGTTTAGCCGGTAGCATTTGCATCCAGGCTAAGGAAAGGGAAGAATTTTGTCTGCCGCTAGCGTAGCTGAGGTTACGCGCCACCACAGAAGTGGAGGGAAAGGTGGAGAAAAGAGAATTGCTTCAAGTTTATGCCAGATCTAGGCAGGTACAGAAATACCGTAATAAATGTTCGTAATTCTGCAGTAGCCTTTCCTGAAATAGGCTGTCCATTGTTCCGCTACGCAAAAGGACGGAGACAGAGCTATTGCGTATCCTAACGACTGTCATTTCGTGCTCTGCAGCCCAAGTGCATATTAAATAGGATAGATAAGCCTTTGGCACGAGATGGGAATAACTTTCTGTTCTGGCAAGCAGAGAAGATTATTAGGGGCAGAACTGTGTTGGATCTGGTTTTGAATAGTATGTTGAAAGTAGTCGTAAATCTAGAAGAGTGAAGTGTATTGAATGAAAGTGATCACAAAACAATTAAGTTCACCACGCAGAGAAAGGAGTGGTAGTGGCAAATCACCGGTGAGGGACTTCAGAAAACTTCGTTAAGTATCACAGCACTTACGGATGGGACCTTGGCAGAGTAAGTCAAGGCACACAGGAGTGCAGGACACCCGATGACTTCCGAAAGGTACGTGACAGAGTGAGCAGCAAAATTTTCTGATGCAGTGGAGAGCTGGGCAGCGTAGTAAGGAAACGATATAAAAATCTGAGACGGAAACATTTTAAAGGGTTATATAAATACGTGGAAGAACTCACGTTAGGGTTACCGTTGCCTGTTTGACTGTGAACTGGGGCACTGCAGTAGTCTCCGCTGGGATGGATTTCATTTGAGATTACTGGATAGCCTGGATGGCAGAAGAATGTACACTTCCAAACTGTTCTGATGGCTCAGTATCTGAGAGGAGCGGAAAGTAATTTGGAGGGGAGAGTCCAGAATCAGAGGCATCTTTAGAAATGGAGAAATGGTCTGAAAATAACCCGCTAAGGTTCAACAAACACAAATGCAATAGCTAAGGGCAAGAGGAAAAAAATTCTTGTGTACAAAATTAGAAGTATCTGACAGAGCAGCAGGTCTGTCAAAAAGGGTCTGAGGGCTACAGCGGCTCACAGTCTGAACAGAAATGTGCAATAGAGAAACAAAGGCCAAATTCAGTCTGGCACATACTGAAAGAAATGGCACGTGTAGGACATGAAGGTAATTCATCTGCTGAGGCTTCGTCTGAAGTGGCACATCCCATTTTGGGTATCCCGCATTAAGACAAGTTATTTTGCATCGATTACTTCAGAGAAACGCGGCAAAGAGGAGAAGTTTAGAAAAGATGTCCTCTGAAGAAAGGTTAAACAAATCATATTCCTCTGGACGAGAGAAGAAAAGAGTGAGTTACTTTTCTGCGACGGAGAGGTTGTTGCTTACAAGAAGTTGATCAATGTTTCTCAGTATTTACTACTAGGAAGACAAGAATAATTTGTCTTAATTTACAGGAGAGAAAATTTAAACTAGACAGTGGGAAAACCTTTGCTGTAAATAGGGTAAGGAAGCAACACAAGAGAACTCCTTAAGTGCAGTAGCCCTATCATAAAGGTTGTAGAAGCTTTAAACTTTTCAACGTTTCATTTGTGGTTTTTTTAAAGGGTAAATAGACACGTATCAGTTGAGAAAAGATTAAACTTGAGTTGTAGATACACATGACGTGCCTTAGCGCGTGGCGGTAGAGGAGCTGAGTAGGTTCTTCTCAACTCCGTATTTCTACATAGGCATTCAGGACAAGGAAGCGCTAACTCGGTCCAATTTGATGTGACACGTAACAGAGATGTCACAGAACTTAAGAATCAATGGTTCCGGCCTGCAATGTGCCGGCTGCTTTCATTTACTCTCGTGTTCTTCTATGCTTGGTTGGAATGGGCCTTCAAACTGCTGTAAAGTTGACTTTACTGAGCAAATTGTTCCAATTTTTATCGGAAAGTCAGTAAAGTAGTATAGGTTAGCTTTCGAAACACAGGAAAAATAGTTTTGACAGTAGAAGGAAAAACGACTCGTGTGGCAGAAATACCAGCACAGGCCCATAAATGAAGATTTGTGACAGGATATGTTTGGATGGGGGGACTGCGAGCTAAACCCAGCAAAAGCATAAAATGTTTTTCAAGTTCACTTTTTAAGCTGGCTGGGGTGTTGAAAGATGATTGAAACAATCTGACAAGCTTTCAGGACATACATTCTTTTCAGAGCATGCATTGGCTTTCCGATGCCAATAAAATTGGGTAATCCGTTAAAGAAAAATCCTTTCTGCATTTTTTCCCTCGTTTTTTCTCAGCTCACAATTACAAAACCAATTGCTCTGCAGGATCTTGGCCCATCACTTCCTTCCAGCCTTTTATTAGTCTCTAGGAAAGGTCTACACCTAGTCATTACTGCTTAACTGGAGTGTCACCAAACAACAGTAACGCCTTTAATCTTTACGAAGGGTGATGAATTAAGACTTGGCGGTGTCCTTGAGAGGAGATGAGTAAAAGCAATCCAACCAGCCGTGAGCAAAACCTGGGCACTGCCCACGGAAACTGCCCCTGGAAACTGCCCACGGTGATTGCTGACTAGAGCAGAAAGAAACAAAAAGGCATGAGCACTTTAGACTGCAACCACCAGAGCCTGGCTCTCTAGCAGCGAGTGATTCATCGTTCACGGGCGATTTCTACTCACCTCTAGACCTCCAAACAGACCAGGCACAGGCTTTTAGCATTTAGATTCTACTTTTTTTTTTTTTTTTTTTTTTTTGTCCCCTAAGTCTCGCAGGCAGATCTGTCAAAAGCTGCTTAGCGCTACGACCGTTTCCGTGATAGCGCGATTCCGGGCCTCCTGCCTCGTGAGGATGCTGCGTCATCTCCAGTTCATTATGTCCACAGGTAAAAGGCTGTGAACTTTTGACCGTTCATGAAAACATGGCATCAGATGAGAAGATGCCGACCAGCCCAGGACGTTCGTCCCGATTGTCCTCTGTCATTTTATGCTCCAGCTGGGACATAACGGGAAAGCTGTATCCTCCGCACTGAGTTTAGTAATCCCAGTGGCAAAAGTAGCTTCCATTGGGCTATGACTCTTCTTCTCACCAACACGAGTGGGGAGCCAGTGCACGGGAAAATGGAGCTGATTCGGTGTCGACTGCGCTCCTACACGCATGCACCATTAGAGAAGCATCAGCTCGCAGAGGTGATTAGGAGAGAAAGGATCGAGGCTCGGCACAGCTGTTTATCCTATGGGAGCAAGGGGAAGCTCTTGCCTTCTGCTTGGTCTTTCATTTCGATTTTAGGGACAGCCCAACCATGCGCTAGGCCAAGTCTAGGTTTGACAGTAACATCCAGCAATGACAAAAACGCGTTACACATTAGCTGATACTTCAGACATTTGCCACTGCCTATAGTGATTGAATTCTGGGGGCTCACATTCGCCCCAGCGTAGCAGCACTGCTTTAGATGTGAGCTTAATGAAATCACTGCAGTGTGCACACTGCTCAAGCAGTTTCTGAACAGATTTAATTAAATCACTCAAGGCAAAGTCTTTATTCAAACTCTTGCTCAAGTACTTCATCTGTGATCAAAGAGCTCATTTCCCCTTGTTCCCCGTGAGCAGCGGGTATACCCGGGGAGTAGCGTGGCGTTCACGTTTATTTGTTACTATCCTGCCCTGTGTCAAACTCAAATGTCTGGAAAATAAATGGGCAAAGCGCCACATCCAAATGTAAGGCAACTATGTCCGCAGCTAGTATCTGTTAGCATTGCTATTAGAAACCGCAGGAAAAGACTGTGAGGAAAGGTAGTAAAGATTGGACTGGGCAATGTTGATAAGGCTACGACCGTGCTATTGGTATATAAACCAATGGATAATATAAGAAGATTTCTTTAGCACGCTCTGTATTTGTATTCCAAAAATGAGGTAGCCAATTAAACCCAAAAGCACGCAGTTTAAACCGCTTCTGGAAAAAGATAGATATCTGCAACAGCGGATGTACGTAAATATACATAGAAACAATCTTACATGTCTGCATATAATACTGGACTAACCTGTAGAACTCTTTGCCACTAAGGTTGCGAAGATTAAGAGCTTAGGTACATGCAAAGGAGACATCTATTTTGATAATGAGAAGAGTCACAATTACCTCAATTGATAAATTGTTCAGTCATTAATGAGCACTTGGAACTTTAGCGCTTCCTTGCAGGTGCCTTCATTATTTCCATATATATTGTTTACTTTCCCCTTTGTAGCATCTGGTGTGGTTCACTTTCAAAGTCTAGATGTCTCAGTGTCAGTCACCGCCTTATGCTTCATCCAACAATATACTCTAATATTGTTGTGTAAATATTCTAGTTTACCTAAACAGCTCATCTATCTGCAGAGCACGTAGCTGTGTGCGCTAGAATTTTGTAACAGTAATAAGATGTAAACCTTTTTCCAAAAAATGGTCCGTTCATTTAAAGAGCAAACCTGTTGGGGGGATCTGTCTTCTGTTAAGGGAAACAGCGTTATTGTTTTCTTAGCTTTCTTACATTAGATACAGTTTGAGAAATGAGAAAAAATGTCACGGCTGTGCTCAATTTAGTTGGGATCCGTTGATTCAGTAAGTGTCATTTCCAAAAGCATTTTCAAGCCCCGCTGTGCTTATGAAGCCAGCCGCTTTTCAGTTAGTAACTCCGAGTTATCTGGAAATGAAGAACACGCGCTGCGACCTAGGAAAGCAGAACCTTCCTACATATCCTCTTGCTTTTCCCCGTCGCCGCGAGGCGCGTACCGACCGTTGCATCTACGCTTAAATATCTGTGGTGAAACGGCTTTACAAAAGAAGGCGACAGCAGCCTTGCGCGTGACCAAATCTGGACTTACTTACAATGTGGGCTGTGAGAAGCTTATGGTTACGGTGCCTGTTCATGCTGCCTGTTACGGTCTAGATCCACCAAACAGCTTGAGAAACTGCACTGGTGTCTAAGAAATCAGAAGCCGGGAAAAGTTTAGTAGTTAAAGATCGTAAGGGAGACGTTGCTAAAGCGCGAAGGGCGGTTGAGCACGTTCTCCCTCTTGTACCTTTGACGCCTCTTTTTTTAAAATGGACGGCTGTTCAGAGCTAAGACGTGAACAACGTTTCTTAATTCTGGTTCTCTTTGAGTCTGCTAACGTGGTTCAGCTGTAACGGTCTTTCTGCATGGAACACGTGCAGTCACACGGCTTGTAAGCGCAGGCAACAGTATAGGGAATCACTATTGCTACAGTCATCTTCACTTCTTCGATTACTCGTTTGGACCAGGAGTAACGCTAGACACTCAAATGTAGCATTTGCTACACTGCATTGCGAAAGTTCCCTTTTTCGAATATATATTAAGCTGGGAATATATTATTCCTTAGATAAGGTACGGAAATCTCTAGCTGGGCTTCCGTCAGCCTTAGCTGCTGATGAGAAGATGACTTCTGCTTCCATTTGTGAACACTACGCTTTCATACATCGAATGCTTTAGGACGTGGAAGAATACACAGCCTAGATCGTCCTAGCGTAGGCTAGCTCCCGAAGGCGCCTGTGTCTACTAGAAAAGGACATTATGAGACACTTTTTTTAACAAATGCGTGGCAAAAGTCACAGCTTCGTGATACGACTTTTGAGCGGTCTACAAAAATGGGATCCGGGCCTTTATTCCTGCAGAACCCATTCATGAAGGCTAAATGAATACAGGGGGATGTTTTGTCCATTTTAGATACTGATACAGAGATTTGCAAGTTGCCTCTTTTTCCAGAGGAGAAGAAGTAAATTCTTTCTTTTAGTGCTGTGTAACTGTTGTGTAATAGAAAATTAGGTGTGAGGAGCTAAGTTGCCATTTGTGCAATGATACGTACTCAGCTTTTTGAGAAAGGGGAGAACATAATACAAGTCATCAACTTGAACGTTTCCATATCCACGGTGAGCACGTGTACACGTTTAGGACAGAAGCCAATACCAGTACACACTAAAAACCTGCGTGACAGAAAACAATAGAAGACAGTTAACTGCAGCACAGGTTTTCTTTTTGTTCCCTACAACTATGTCTGAGGTTCAACGCTACATTCTATTATCAAATGAAATCATTGCTCATCTGAAACGCGGTAAGTTGCATAACTTGGAGACAAAGGAACCCATAAGCTAATGCTGCTAACCAGTGACAGAAGAGCGAGAGGGGTTGCGCTGTTTTCTGCAAAAGCACGGAAAGAAGCGTTTGCCCACAAGTTTCATCGTAGGCTCTTACCACAGCACCAAACCGGGGTTTGTATTCACCAGCATCGTTTAGGCACAGAAAGGAGAGCGCGCGTATCCTTCAGCTTCAGCTTATACCCTTTCTGGGGTGCACCTTATCCCCTGGTGCGTCTCATCAGCTCTGACGATCGCATACATCTGCAGGTATTGAAATATTCCGATACATAAATGCTAAGCCTGGGCGTTCTGAAAGGCACCAAAGGAGACAGAACCGCGGTGATGACTGAGAAACAAAGGCAAGGGCGGGGGCCCTCCCCAGCCCGAGGGCCAGAGCACACACTACACCCATCCATCCCATCGAGGCTGGTGACGCAGGGTCATCCCGCCCTCCCTGTGTCCCTGGGACAGAAGACGGAGAAGTCAGCATCTAACGTAGAGTTAGCAGCAAATGGTCTTTATATTTGCACCCTACAGCTAAAGGCTAGGAGAAGGTAAAAATGATGCTACAAAGAGTACCGGCCTGACAACCACCGCAACACCCTAATCTGACGGGAGCGTGAATCTTCCGCTGAGCTGTGCGCTACATTTCTTCCCCGAACATGCTTTGTCTGTGGAAAAATGCATGTGCGGCATCATTAAAAGCAGGATACAAGCTTGCCTGTCATTGATGAAGTAGATAAAGAATGGCTTGATGTTCTTTGAAGTACAGAACACAGAGCGTATCTAAGAGGGCAGAATAAATTGCCCGATATATTCTAGATGAGAAACAATGTGTCACATTATTAAAGAGACACTAATGCGCAGAAGAACAGGCTTAAGGTGGCAGACTCAACTTGGCATTATCATTTCTTAGGTTTTCCCTCCCCAGCTGGCACGTATGATTATATTATCGCTGCGGGACCCGGGGGAATTTCACTGTTGACTACCGTATTTCCCAGAGTAAATATCCATAATGAATCGATTCTTTTTCTCTTGGTTTTTTTCAGGAGAGGTTGAGCTTGAGCCACCCTCACCCTGAATCTCAGCGACCTTCATTCTGTCATTTAGCTCAACAATAGCTTCTCAAAGTGTCTGCTTTTAATTGACAAAATGTTAAAAGGAGGTTTCAAGTCTGCATAAGGCAGGCAAATGTGCAGCATTATTTTAAGACAAAAATTGCTGCTTGACCTCCTGTGAACCATTTCTACTTTGAACAATGAAGACTGATGTCTCTGGTGTCTCTCTCGGCTAGTATCAACGCACAAGCTAGCTTCTGTTACACTGGTTTTTGTTTCCGTGATTGCCATCCTAGTAACAAGCAAAGCTCCCTTTGCCCAGCCAAGCTTACCACGACTAAACGAGGCAGCGCATCTGCAACCTCTTCTCTTCTTCCACCGCCTGCTTATGTGGAGACTTAAGCCATGTTCACAAATATATAATTCCAGGCATTTGCTTTCTATCCTCATACAGCAGTCAGCGTCAGGCAACTCAGAAAAAAAAAAGCGCAACAATGAAACAAAAGTACAAAGAACAGCTTGATAGTGCGGTAAGCAATTTAAACAGCTGTCTTGGTTTATCCTTCCCAACGGACAGTGTTTTCTTCATTCCCCAGCAAGCATCTCTTCCAAAAAGAAAAGTAAACCTTTGTTAGTGCCTACCAGTTGGGCAGAGCTGGATAAAGCTGGCAAAGATTTTCTTCATTTGTTTCCCATTTAAAATACAAGGCTTTATTTGCCTTTTACGCTACTGTGAGGTTTGTGTTTATGTAAGTTCATGCTTTTAATTTGCAGAAATTAATTTTGTACAGACACTGTGTATGTATGGAGACTCGCTACTATTTGCAGACTTAACGATTCTCAGTATCTTCGGAAACATTTTTTCCCCACAACATAAATGACAAAGGAAATATCAGACTCCGTAAGAGAAACATTGAGGTTGAACAAATTAGATGCCCTTTCTCTCCTCATTCCCCACATACAGGAAATACAAAATGCTCAGGTTTCCACAAATATTGCATTATCTCCGAGTCGTTCAAATAGACGGAGTTCCTGTAACAAATAAAGGGGAATGAAATACGCTATGTGCGCACGTAAGAACCCTACCCTTGCCATGTTCACATCGTCCTTTGAGGCAGAGTCCCGTTTGCTATGGACTTGGCCAACATCCTCCGTTTAGTTTTCCCTCTCCTCCGACTTCCATCTTGCAACGTTTGCCCTTGTTTGGTGAACTCTTTTGAAGAAGGAGCATAATTTCTCATACTGGGAAAGCACACAGCTCCTTGAGTCATTCTGTAAACGAATGTATGAAGACAGCAGCCCTGCAGGTGGAAGTGAAGAACATCATGGGGTTATTCAGAACTAATTCCACAACTTAATCTCGGTTCTTGTAAGAATGCGGTCCGAGTTACTTGCGCTAAAAATGTGGGATAAAACAAGGAAAGAAGCGGGGAAGGGTGCTCATGCTGCACTGTCTCAGAGGGACGATACGGCTGCTGTGTGGCTTCGCAGTACTTTGAGGAAACCAGCGCTCAGGGGAAGATAGGGAAGAGCCGTCCCTATGCATTTGGGGGCGCTAGAAGCGACAAAGGCAGACAGAGGAGCCACCTCCCAGCCAAAGCATGCCGCCGTGTGAGCCTGAGGCCTAGGTCCTACTCTAGGAATAATACTGCTTTTTGACGCAAGCAACAAATCCCGTTGACCTCCTCCTGGGAGAACAGTTTTATGACAGCCGGAGATGAAACCTGAGAACCTTCTCTGCGGCAGGTCTCTTCCATCCCAGTGTTGGCACACTGTTACCGCAGACCTCGAAACACCACTGGCGTGGGTTTTACAGGCATTTCTCACCTATCTCTAGTGAAGCTAATGAAATCAACGCAGTGCCATAGACCAGCATGAGGCTGTAGAATACAGCTACGTATGTTTGCACCAGCAGCGTATCTACCTGCTTCTTTCCAAATTTGGTATTAACAGACAAATCCTGCTTCCAGTTCTGACACTTGCGGCACTTCTTTCTGCCTGACTTGTCGGTGAACTCCAGACGGGCAAGCAGTACTGGAGTTGCACTTCTGAGACACTCCGCGCGCTGAGGCAAGCCTGAACACGGTTGCCTAGACTCAGGCCGGGCGGAGAGGGAGCAACCATGTTACAAAACGCGCCCGCAGATAAATTCTTGGAGTATGTTGATTTTCATGTAACACAGTTTCCTCAAAAAAAACTTGACAGCAGAGCAATAGCTGGTTCCAGCCATCTCCCCTCGAGCCTGTGTCCACCCACGGTGCCCAAAAGCGTGCTGGTACAGTTGCCTCTGGAAGACCCCATGGGCACTGAAATGCAGCAAGCTTCCAGCAGGGCACATAAAAAGGGACAGAGCCAATAAGTGGCTCACGCCCTGTACCGACGAGGTACTCAAACCGGACGTGATGCAAGCCGGGAGGAGACAAAGACCAAATCTCTCTAGTTTAATCTGTAGCTTCCAGTGAGTTACGCTGCCCCACTCATTTCCAGTGCCTCTGTTTCTTTAGAAACTTACCGTGAGGAAGGCACGTATTTTGCACCGCAAGACCGAGTCCCAGTGAAGCTATTACAAAATTATTAAGAAGTGAGCTTACTTAGCCTACACAGACCTCTCCAAATAGACACTTCCCAAAATAACCTGATTTCAAAGGCTTTAAAAAAACTGCACACATAGAAGTTGTTTATTCCCAAAGAGATGAACCAAACCGTTCTCTGCACTCTAAAGTCCTTTCCAGAACTGGATTCCTTCCATGCCGCCTTTTCATCTAAACACATTTGTTTTAAGTGGTGGGTTTTAACGTGTATGTCTCTCGAACCTCACCTAGCTCAGACGCAGCAAGAGTATCCGTATCCCTTATGGGATAGCATCGTGGAATATTTTATACGCTACGACAAGCGATCTCTTCTGTAATATTTTGGTCCAACATTTCCTGGGCTGTTGGATGTCAGCTTTTTAAAAATGGAGCGTCCCGTAAAAGGAAACTGCATTAGAGGGAGAGCAATAAATGCTTCATTCAGTGTGCTTGGCCAAAATAGCTCGCTGAGTCTTGGAATGAAAAGACCCTTGTCCATAACAACACAGACACGATCGCAAGCACAGACAGGATGGCTTTGCCTAGAAGAGGGAAATGCCTTGTGGCGTTAAGGAGGAGGGGTGAAATCTCTCGATGGGCAGGGCAATCAGTTCGATCAGAGTTAGGACACTTCTAACGGGGAGTGGGGAAGAGACGGGAGGTCGGAAGTGCATAAAGGGGACAGCAACCTGAACCTCCCATCTTCCTAAGGGAGCCACCTCCTCTTGTTCCCTTCCTGTCTCCCTTAAGAGAATATTTAGGAGAACTCATCACAGAAGCATTCCAAGGAGGAAAACCCACCAGTTATCACTCGCTCCTCCTCTGTTGTTCTTTCTCGGCTGTACCTTCTTGAATGTTACAACACTCGATCCACCCCTTTTCTATGTCACCCTTCTCTTCGGTGG
This sequence comes from Sagittarius serpentarius, assembly GCA_034782735.1. Classification (NCBI taxonomy): domain Eukaryota; kingdom Metazoa; phylum Chordata; class Aves; order Accipitriformes; family Sagittariidae; genus Sagittarius; species Sagittarius serpentarius. Next base: position 35,169,745 of record JAVKLA010000007.1, on the reverse strand, counting down.
CTTGCATGTTACTCTTCCTCCTTCGCGCTCTCGTAGATTTTGCACTGTGCCTTCCGCTTCCACCCCTTCATCTGGACTCTGCCTTTTGCCCCTCTGGTCTTAATCAGCAGTTCCCCTTTAACTCCTCGTAACTCCTGTCTCCCGAGGGATTCGTGTTGCAGATGGCAGCAGCAAAAGCAAATTGAGGTGCGCCTTACAAGCTGAAGCCGGAGGACTCGGACAATGATTTGCCACAGTATCGGATCCGACAGCAGTGCTAAGAGGGATCCTACGAGGACTTCGTCTGTTAGCGGGGATCAGTCAAGCGCGGTGCCTGTTTTTATTTACCATCGGTTAATGACTCCCCAGGCCCATTAAAATTATCCCACAAGGTTCAAATAAGCACGAATGCTGTCTTGCAGAACTGCAGCAGCACTACAGACCTCGGAAAGGAAGCCTGACTCAGGCTCAGCACTTCATCGTGTTCACTTCTTCCTTCCCTGAAAGTAACTCGGAACTTGGTCTCAACAAGAAGGACCAAAGAAGCAGCAGTCATGCCTAAAACAAACATTTTATTCTGATAATGAAGTTACAAAAAGAAGTTAGTCTTTTGGTAGGGCTATAAATGCAGAGGAGCTGTCAAATGTAGGGAATGCTGCTCTGCACATCTACAATGCGATAACTGTTCCCGAAAGGATCGCTCAGACGTCACAGCGTTTCTGTCCCTTCACGGAGCGCTGCCTTCGGTTCTTCCCTTGATCACAAGTTCTCTGACAGGACTGCATTGGGAAAAAAAATGTTATTTGCAAGCTCTTTTCAGGCTATGCTCTTTTCATGCTCACGATCGCTAGACTTCTATTCTGTGAAAAATGCAGGCTGCAGACACAAGACTTACATATCCACCCCACTTTGCAGTACAGAGGAAATTTAAGGTAGAGGAGTGCATAGTGTAGCGAACCGTGCATGGGGCTCTCAGTGAGGAGACCCAGGCGCTCTTCCTGCTTCTGCAGACAACCTCCAGTGACACGAGACTAACAAGTCTGTGACCTGGCTGCCTACGCTGAAAAAAAAAATACAGTTTGCATCCGTGTGCTTCACCGCCATGAAATCTGCAAATACAAAGAAGAGTCGTGTGTTTTTAGTAGGAGGAGCTGATCTCCCATCTCTTGCCGCGGGAACAGAATCTCTGAAGACAATTTGCTCTCATAGTCTTCTGATTTTTGAGAGCAGTAGGATGTGATTTGTTCCAAGGCAAAGTGCCTTCTGAAGAGGCTGTTGCATGCTTTCCAGATGGGCTTCGCATTATCTCTCCATACTGTTAGGGTACACTTGAACAGCACTGCCAGCAACAGGAAGTTGCTGATGTGCTTGCTCGCGTGTTTTAAGATGCCTTAAGGTGAGCTGCCAGATTTTCAAACAGAGGTTTTTCTGTTTTGCGTGCCAAATATTTCTTAAAGAAACCATACTCTATTTTCTCTTGTCTGTGATATCACTCATTTGCCCTAATGGCATGGCAATGATGTTCCGGTCACATCGCAGAGTCAGAGAAAACAATTTTTGCTTTCTCCCCTGGAAAGGGTACCAAGTGTACCAGATAAACAGCTGGTTAAATTACATCTTCATATTGAACGCACTTCACGTACAAATTTTCGTCTGTTGATATTGCTATCAACTTTCAGGTAGATAATTATCTGTAGCAATGCCAGAGACACTCACTGACCTTGTTTTCGAATGGAAGGTTGTCACGGCACGTGCTAACGTTATGTCTTACGCCGCTGTCTAGACGTGGCCAAAATTACTCTCAGCCTTTACCGACACTGTTACGGGAACAGAGATAAGTCCGTAATACAGCTTTTCAACCCACCCGACACAGTGCAAGGGAATTTCTTTAACCTAAACTAAAAACGAACCCGGACACCAGAAGCATATTACCGGCGCGGCCTACTAATGCAAAGCACAACTGTTTTTGCCTTCGCGTGTCAAAATGAAAAATGTGCAGCTTAGTTATTATTATTATATTGTAAATAAGAAATTTGTTCAAGACCGAAAAACGCAAAAAGCCACAGACAGTTCCTCACGGAAAGAGCGTCCCCTCCTCCCTTCCCCAAAAGCCAAAGCCAGGAGAAATTCACTCACTTCAGTAAATATACATCAACTCATATACATCTGCGTAGTCTGAAATGTAAGGTCTAAACCACGTGATCTTTTTTCTTATCCCTTTTTTAATTCTCACGGCGTGTATGGTCCGATCTCAGAACCGCGAGGCACAGAGTATAAATGGAGGGTACCAAGCTCTGATTTCCCAGCTCAGTCTGGGCTTAAAACCACAGGGTCAAGTAGGCGTTTCCAAAATTAGACTTAGGCTTAGCAGTACAAAAATCACCAAAGGCAATAACATTTTAAGGTGTAGCCGTCTCTGGCTTTCCCGTCCTGGATTTAATTCTCCTATTGTGACATACCATCCTTTACCTAGGCTAGTTCAACTATCCGGGTAATTGCACTACGAACCGAGCTGCTGAACAAAGCGGACAGCCCTTCCTGACCCAAGAACGTCTCTCTATGCGAGAAGCTGCGGCGGCTTCGCTGCCTCCGCAATAGGCTTACGCGCCTGCCTGCCGTGGAGACGATCAAAGCAAAACTCTGCTTTTCTTTGGTAGGACCAGGTTTTTCTCCCGGGGAACCACACGGCTCCTCATTTGGTAGAGAAGCCACATTTCCGTGACAACTTTGCTGGAAATGCTGTGAAAGAAAAAATTAATTCTTAAAATATTTATTTTAAAATAGCCCATTTCTCTTATCGCCTAATGTAAATAACCGAACAGTGACGCACAACATAATCCACATCTGTCTTCTCCTCTGCCTTTTTCGTCCTGCTTGCTTCTCTTCAGCTTACATCACTTTTCTTCCCCTGCAGCAGCGCCTCTTCTCGATCCAGACATCTCCCACCCGACTGGGGAGTTAAAGAAAACTTAACTAGGACGTAACAAAAGTTGGGTTGCCGCTGCCTTCCTGGCTTAATTTGGGTTCTAAAAAGCCTGCTTCTCCCTCTGCCCACCTTGCACTGGTTTTTTTTTCCAGGCAAAAGCTCTCCATTTCTTTGTGCAGCACTTACCGCAGGGCCCATTCTGTAGCTGGGGTAGCTGCATTTTTGTAAAACAGGCAATTAAGAGGGGGAAAAAAATCCCAGTTTCTTCCTCCTGGACGTGAGCAAAACAATTATCCCGTGGAAAGCATAGTTCGCCTGTTCATGGTTGGCCTTTGTGTCATCTCGGTTCCCATCTACTCGACAAAGCTACCATGCTGAAAACGATGATCTGGTTATACAGCCCAGGCTTTAGCACAGTTCACAGCACCTAGGAACAAACTGTAAACATGGCTCAGTTCCCTACAAGATGAAAAAAAAAAAAAAAAAGAAGATTTTTTATGTCCTTCCTTTTTTTAAATATGACATACAGCATTGTCACCGGAGTTCTATCAGCCGTTTCACTTAACTCTAGACAGAAAAATGACATTAAAGCCCGCAAAAAGTCAAGTGTTGCTTTAAGACTGTTCATTAATATTTGATATATATAATATAACATACGTGGCATTTTTGAACTAAAAATTTGGTTATCCTTTAATTTCTCTTGAATTGCCTTTGGGGTTTTTCCTTTCCTCTGGTACTCAGTGTTTACTCGGGTGTGTATATAAACGCACACCGGTATGTAAACGCACAGAGAAAAGCTACATTTCTGACATAACAAGGTGACCTCAAAAGCTGAAACAAACCAATGCTGCAAACCACGCAACATCATGGGCTCGGACTTAGACTGTAAATCCGCAAGCAGTGTATGCTGTACTCAGGTTACCGAGACGCAGGACCAAGTTTACACGGTCTCTGCTGCTAATTCACTGGATAATGCCGGAAAAAAATCCCTTTCTTGCACAAAGACACGGACTGCCTCTGTGTAAAACGAAAGTGATACATATCTCTCAAGTCCCATTTACTGACTTCAGTAGGAGTTGCGCTTGATAACAAGTACAGGATCCCTCCCTGTACTAGCCTGTATTAGATGACTTGTGTATCACAGGTGTTATTCTGAGTCATCAGCTGCTCGAAACAGCTCTTTTGAAACCTTGGAGTTTCCCTTTAAGATCTGATGAGATCTGTGTCATTCAACAGCTCATTTTACTTCCTCAGCATTTTCTCACTTCCGCATTGTACGTACTGGCAGTCACGATCAGATCGTTTCAAAATAGCACCCTTCTGAACACAGGAAAGTTTTAAGCACCGGGTCTGATCTCACACCAGCACCGAGCCAGCAAAACATCACTAAGTCAACAGTTACCGTGGACTGCTGTCGGCATAGAAGGGGTGAAAAGCCAGTCAAAACTCATTGGCAAAAACTAAAGACAACATTCTGCAAATTACTGAGGTCTGTCACTTTTTAAGACATGAAATCCTGCTGTCAAGGGAACTGAATAGCATTAACCAAACTCTGTCAGTGTCACCATCAGGGACACAGAGAACCTCTCACTGATCATGGAATTACACCAGCAGCACAGGGAGCATACACCTTAAAAAACCCAAATCGATCTAAAAAAAGCTTCCTGAGGGATGCTAAGTTTTTGGTGTTCACCATTCCCCCCTCCCACCCAGCAAAGCAGTAGATCTTTCTCTATCACGCAAAACTGCCATTTCACTCTTGCTGAAGCATACAGTGCAAGAGCTGAGTTCTTTCCTCTCGCAGTTCTGTTCTCCATTTCAGAGGAGCTGTGCCTGCTTTACACCAGTCTAAACGAGAACAGAATCAGACATTCCATCTTCAGGGCTTTTGTTTCAAAGATAAATGACTGTGTTTTGCTGCTTTCCCCATGGCTTATTCCAGCGATCTGCTGCCAGTTCAGACTGGCTCAGTGTCAAGACTCGACACGCAGCAAAAACAGTGGAAAAATAGCAACGCTCCATCTGATCGGCTAATTTGGAAGGTTTGCGCGCTCAGAGCCGTAACAGTTGGGCAGGTAGCTGACCCACAGCATTTTCAGATACCTGGCTCTATGAGAGTGCTTTGCAAAAGTTTCCTCCGTGCGTTTTGGCAGGAAGCAGACGACGCGGTAAGCTTAAACATTGAAAGGAAAGAAAGGGGGAAGGGGGAGAGAAAAGAGAGAAACAGCTAATCGCTACAGAACGCGTGCAAATGTAAATGTGCAGCCAAGCAGGACACATCAATGTGTCGCATTTGGACAGAAGATAAACTGGAGGTCGGCTCGAGCAGTGCTGCAAAGACAAACTGACGGCATGCAACTGAAGCCTTTTTTGTAAAGAATGGTCTAGTTCCAGCGTTTGATCCCCTGCAAGGATTCACAGTTGTTTTATAACTTCTCACGAGAAAAAAAATATTTGCTTCCTGCCTTAGCTCAAAGACACTGAAAGAAGTAGGGCCAGATTCCTGTCCTTTGAGGCTTTTTCTAGCGATCTGTCAGGAAGAACCATCTCCATAAACGCTTAATACTTTTCACCTCCATCAGTAATCAAGTCCACACAGGTGAAAATAAAAGCGTTAGAATGAAACAGACACCGTTTCCATGGGGAAATTTTATTTCAGATCAGCTCCGGAGTGGACAAGCAGATTCACAGCTTAGTGTACTGTTTTGGGAGCAAGTTTTACGTTAGAGCAATTGCTTTATCAGAAATAGCTCCTAGAACTACAACGTGTGGGGGGCAAAAGTGCTCAGTCCCAGTCAGAAACACGTCAGCTGTTGACGTCGCGTTGTAACGTGCATAACTCGTTAAAAAAACTATCTAGGCCGCGGACTTTCGCTTCAGTCTCACACCTGCTTTTATACAAAATCTTCACACCTGCTTTTATACAAAATCATTTTGTAAGTTCCCTATGCAGTTTTGAGTGGAAGCGTCACGCTGCAGAGTGAGTCCGTATACTCAAGTTATCTGTTTATTTTTGTTTCTTTTCTGTGAGCGATCAGAGCCGCTGACTAATCAAGGGAGAGTCTCCTACTTCTCTGCTCCTCTTGGAGCTGAAGAGCAAACATAGTAACAGGAGTGAGACTTACTTCATCTCACATTGTCAAGGAATGGGTTGCGGTACCGTTATTCGCAGCGTGCAGAATTTTATTCCGCTGTCATCTCACCTGTGAGAGACGCTAATTAATACAGAAAGATATTTTTTTTTCCTCTTCAGGATGTGCGCGAGAAAGCCCAGCTGAAATGTCAGCTTCCACGTTTCAACATTGACAATGAAAACCGCAAAGCTTTCTGCTTGTCAGCTCCTGGGGTTTGCTTGAGGGAGATGCACAGGGAACTGCTCGACACTTTGATTCCGCATGGGGTCCGTCCATCCTCCCCCCCCCCCCCTTTATATTTTTTAAACAGTGTCTTTTAGGACTCATTTCAAAATCTTCTGACATAAGGGCCTGACTAAAAATACGCTTTTTGAGAAACTGTTCAATAAAGCGCAGTGCAAAACTCCCACTGTGAATAAGAAAATGAACACGATAGGGTCTTAGGCTTCTTTTGACGGAGACATTCTTTGGCCACCCCAGCTGCCGGTCAGCTTGGAAGTGGCACTGAAATCCTTCTCTTCAAGGGACAGCTGGAAGCAACTGTGGGAGAGAGAGGAGCACTGTCACAGAGCAATAACTCAGCTCTGAGCCCAGCCTCAGCCAAGCAATTTAGGATGCTCAAGCGCTCCTAAGGGATGGACAACATTTTCTGCATTGACGGCCATAGCGGAGCAGAAATGTGACAACCAACAGGTGGTTAAATTCACTATACTGTGGTGACTTCTTAAGCAAGGCTTATGTAAATCCTTCAGGAGCTACCTCTTTCCATTTAAAACAAAAGAAAAAGTCAAGAAATCTTTTACCCTACATCAAAAGCCTTGATGCTACCGACTATCTTAAGTACTTTGTTATCTCTCTGCTTTAAAGCGCAGATTTCCACATCCTCACTGCTACCTACCAGAAGTGACTCTTGCAAAAAGATTTTTTTCAGGTCTCTGACTGTTCTCAAGGCCATAACCCTTGAATACAAAGAGTAAGGTGTGCTCTCTTGGCGGGACTGCACGCTGATGGACTGCTCCGAGGGCAAACGGCAGATCGCATGAGAGGACTTAGTTAGCGTTACACCCTTAGCCTCTTGCTCCCATTCCGAGATGCCCACATCCTCACATCAGCGACTCGAATGCGCTTCAAGTAGGCAGACCACGTATTCAAGTAATCGTTCAGCCAGGGAGTCCCAACTCGCACCCAAACGATAGTGTTTTTTCTTTCTTCCAGCAGGAGTATTTCTTAGCTTACTGCATTTGTGCTTCTGGGATTCACCCTTTCAGCTTCTCTTCACCGTCATGAAAGAGGCCTATTTAAAATTCCCCAGAAAACTCTCCCTTAATTCTAAGATTTCCGGAGCTGCTATTTCAAACAAGGAAAAACTCACATGAGATGTGTGGTGTACTGCGATAGAGTCAATAATACCGACCTGCCACGCCTCTCAGTAGCTTCACATTCTTTAACTGGCATAGCAAAGGATTTTTTTTCCTCTGTAAAGCGCAAAATCCTCCAGAAATGGAAGTGAAAGCTGCATGAGATCATCTACTGCCAGAAAGAGAAGGCAGTTATCAGTCACTCTAGGTAACATAGCTGACTGCCTTCCAGTTAAAGGACCATTTCCTGGGAGGCAGGTGATACCTCTTGCCTTGGACGTGGAAATCATCTAGTAGCCTCCCCTCCTGCATCACCTCGGGTGTGTGCAGACAAGCATCGAGATTATTACAAGCCTTACAGGTAGAAAGTTCCAAGAGTGCCACGTAAAGAAAAGACAAAACAGAGGCGTAACAAATCATCACGTCCTTACGGACTGAAAGTAAGACGTGATGCTGCAGAAATGCCTATTTTATTCGGATTTCAGGTTCTGTACTTTAGAAGATCCTAAAGCAATTTCCAAACCACAGCCCTAATTCTGAGGAGGTTTAGGGTCAACCAAAGCCTTACTCAGTGGAGCTGGAAATGAACAAAAGCAAGCGGAGCAAGAATTGGATGGCGTGCAAAAGGCCAGGAACTCATAGCTAGCTATCTTGCCTTCTTCAGGGCTCACCTCAGAGTTCGTTTGACCGGACAAGCACACGCTTTGGATAGAGGAGGGAAGGCAGGAGCAAGGGGGAGGATACACCCTGCCCCCTGTGCTCCAGAGCTCCTGAGCAGACGTTTCCTCCGCAGCGTGTTACAGGGGGAGGTCAAAAGCATCCCTCGCAGCAGAGTCAGGTCTCAGTTGCGCTGCTTTTTTTAATGCACATTCAGACTTAGCGCTGCTCGCATCACACACCTCTCCCAGTCGCTTTTATCGGCACTAAGGCCAACCTGCCGTGCGTTCGGCGTTCGGTTGAACAAGGGCTCCTAGTACGGTGAAGCACGCGAAGGGAAAATTCTGGCGTTATGTTCCCTAAGCTCGCTAAACAAAGCTAGGGCAAAGTCTTCTGGAAAGCCTAGCGCTGCTTCTCCGAAAAAACGTAGAAAAGGTGTTCCTGAAGTAAAGCTGAAAGACATATATGTGATGCCTGGAAGAGGACTTTCTAAAAATATTTCCCCCTAAGAAAACTAGCCAGTCCAGCCCCTAACCACCTTTTACCTCTCCTGGACCTGGAGAGAGTCCTAGGGTCCCACACAGGCTATAGCTGCCCGTCACACCGACCACATACGGCAAGACCTGGCAAATGACCGCAATCCAGGCCTATACCACATCTCCGCATCACTGTTAAGGGAAGGGAGAGAAGGGAGACCCAGGACAACACACAGCCCTTCAGCCAGAAGCAGCAGACGAACACAGACCCGAGGAATAAGCCCATCACTACAGATCGGTTTTGTTACACGTTTCCCCCCCCCCCAGCCCTAAGCATCCATGATGAAAGCCTCGGGAGGCCACAGAGGAGGGGTGCCTCCCAGCCAGGAGCCTAGTACCGGTCGGTTTGTAGATGCAGGTGTGAATATCGCTCCTACTATGCAAAACAAAACCCTCCTTACTGCTCCGTGTGTGTGGGCAGTGGATAAAAAACCTAACTCCTTCCCCACGCAGCCACACTAGATAGACAGGCTCTGGCCTTGGCAATACAGCCTTCGGTGATAAATGACTTGTGCAAGGCAGTGGATTTCTTACGGAAGAAACGTGTTCCTTTTTCTTACCCACAGCCACTCCGGTGACAAAGGGGACTGGCATGGGGCTCCACTTCGCCAGGCACATAAGGTCTCCTTCCTCACTGAGAGACTGCTGGGAGAGAGGAACTCATTTCTAGAGAAGCCTGAGACACTGGCTAAGAAAAACTCTGCGGATTCTGTAAAATGCTGAACCCGTTACTCAGCAACCCCAGAAAGGAACGGGTCTCAGATCCAGCTGCTGAGAAATGCTGCAAAGTGACATCTTCTCATTTAGTTTGGGCTGTGTTTTTGTTTTAAGCGTAGGAGAAATAATAATCCTAGTATCACAGTTCAGCAAGAAGCGCTGCAACCTCTGTACTAACTCACGTTTCTAGAGAACGAAGAGCAGGCTGGCCTGGTATACTGCTTTATAACAAATCCACCTTTAAATAAGACCTCACGCTTCTATTGCACAACAGCATTTCCAATTATTTGACAGGGTATGTGCCCGGTGGCCCAAGAAGCACCTTTTCCTAGCCCCCAAAGATTGCCATGAGGTTTAGTTGGGATACGAACGGCTAAGAGAGCCACAGCTGCCCAAACAACGGTTTTCCTCCTTTTGCACCTCAGGAAAATCCTGACAGGTCAAAGTCTGTCGGCACGCGAGGGTCGGTCAGCACAGCGCTGCCTGGAAAGCAGCAGCTGCTATGAATCATATCCTGGGAACTCCATAGAGAGGGCACGGATAAGTGAGGACAGCGCCGCATTCCCTTTCCGGCCTGGGACCTGGCTGTCTCATGTTCTAAACAAGCAAAAGAAACAGTATACGGGAAAATATTTTAATGGAAGTGCAAAAACTGCTACAAAACTGTACTTATTCATAATCCACTGTCCAGATGGAAAAATGTATTTTGCAAGTTTCCGGGGGGGGGGGGGGGTATTATCCTACCGCAGCTCTGTTAAATATTTCCACAGAAAACCTGGGTGATACTTCTAATGAAAAGAAAAGAAAAAAAAAAATAAATAGAGATCACGCTTCTAAAACCGGATGCTGAGCCAGGAGGTCTGCACGTACCACAGAAGAACAGAACTAGGTTTAAGCGTGACTTGAAACACAAGAGCGCGGCTAGGTACGGACGAAAGTAAAGCGCTCGCTGCAGTGGAGCAGGGGCAGGGAGGCGACCAGTCGCTCCACCGTTCTGCAGGAAGGGGTCAAGGGGTTACGGCAGCTCTCAGAACGGACCCAAGTCAGCTGTATCGTGTGCTTTTGACAAGGGGCAGGCACTAAGTAGGGCTATGTTAAGGAAGAATAGGGGATGCAAGAGGTGTGAAGTAACCCTTCCCTTCTGTTCTGTATCCACAGGAGTGCTGTGTCCAAGTAGCGTAATACGCTTCAGAACGAGGTGTGGACAAACAGGATCAGCTCCAGAGGATGTCAGCGAGAACCGTCAGAAGTCTGGAAACCACATGGCCTGTGAGTAAATATTAAGTGGAAGGAGTAGTTTAGCCCAGAAAAGAGAAGACGGAGTCAGTACATAGCCTGTTATTTACAAAAATAGCAAATGGGAGGGGGACAGTCTGTGCAGCCGTGTTCCCTTTGATCAGGGCCGATGATAAAGGTGTACCTGAATTATACCATACGAAATTTAGGTTAAACATCACGGACAAATTTTGTAGCTGCGAGGGTAATTAAGTATTGAATGAGTTGCCTGGGGAGTTGGTGATGTTTCCAGCACAGGGAGGTTTTCGTAAGAGGTTCGACAAACAGGTGTACTTAATCCTGCTGTGGGGTAGGAGACGAAACAGGGTGAGCTTGTGAGATCCCTTTCACACGTAATCTTGTAGTCTAGAGGAAACACTGAGAATGGTGAGCAGCTTCGATTCCTCCTTTCTTCTACGCGTGAAAACAAGGGTGCAAGTATGTTTTTAGAACACAGTTCTTGACCAGCCCCCTACTCCCCCTTTACCTGGCGCGTCCAAGCTCTCCCTTCCTCCTCCTTTTCCCCTAGGTCAAGAGCAAGCATGTTAGTTTGAGGTTATTTCGCATTCTCCAGGCAGTCCCTTCCCCCAGTGCTCCGTCGCTCCTTCCCTGGGGATTTAACTACTTCATCGCCACCCCACCTATCCTGCAAGCACCGGCTAACTTCTGAGGGTCTAACAGGTTGCATAACCCGTACAATCCTTGGCAGCTTGCTTGCTTTTGCAATTTACTGCTTCTGTGTCAGACTGGATTAAAGCCTTGAGTGCCTTGCAGCTGAAATACTACCTGCCCACTGATATTAGTTTACATAATAGGGACGCAGCCTACTCCGCATCACGTGGCTCGGCTAGAACCTGGACCAGCAACACTAGCAGGCCTACTTGCTGTCCTCCCACTCCCACCTGAATCAATCGGGTCAAGTGCCGCACAGCATTTTGCAGGGGCTGGAAAACCAGACTTGTTTCCTGGCTTGGCCGACACAGCCGGGGTACAGAGCCTTGCCGAAGGACAGCTTCCTCTTTGCTAAGCGACTGTCATTGAGAATCCGTTGGTGGTTTTCGATGTTTCTGTTCCTGCTCTGGAAGTTGCCCCTCTTTAGCATTCTGTGGTCAGGCTGCGTCTGGTGCCTGCTAACAGCCTCACGGACAGCTGCTGCAAAGGCAGTGGGAAGCGCACATGAACAAAATGGGTGCACGTTTCCAACAGCTGCTTTCCAAAAAAGCCTTCTGGAGCTTAATGTGCAGCGAACGCTTTGTACCCAGCTAGAGACGGTCCTTTTTCAGCCACGTTACCTGACAAAACAAAAATCATCCCATCGCCACGTAGCTCGACTCTTTCATCGCAGATGATGCTGCAGCAAAAAAACCCCTCCCTCCGACTGGTAATGGACCCCCTCGTAGTGATGCAAGATATAGCACTGCTGCTGACTCCCAAGGCCTGTTTGATCAAGGCCTTCCCACCCATTTCAGGATGGGAGGCTAACCAGTTGCAGTCATCTCCTCCGCCCATCAAGATGCTAACTGACATCCAGGTTAGTCATGATTCCTTACTGACGCTGTTCACGCTTCGCTTTACGCACCGAGGATTACGATAACTTATTCTACCTAAGGCTGGTGGCAGTTCTGCCTGGCCCTGCCCCCAAGAGATCTGGGAGTTTGTCTTGAAGCTAGCTTTAGTGATGGATTACCAATGACCGATCATTCAGATAGCCCCGTCCCACAGGATAGTTCTGCCTCCTGTAGCCTCTTGCTTGCCATCCTGTTTCTCCTGAAGGTCCCACGTCCAGGAACCCTAATCCTCCAGGAAAATTTGCCAAAGTTGTCCCTGTAATCAGGTATGTGAAAGTGTTTAAGGCAGACACCACACTCCACAGGCAAAGAAAGCACTTGCATTTACAGCGTGAAGCCTGCAAGACAAGTTTTCCCTTAACCTGCCACCTGATAAGTAGAGAGCTTTAGCGGTGCTGTCAGAGTTCCCCGAAGCAAAGGCTATAAAGAAGCAGGTTTTGGCAAGAGCTGCTGTCATCTGCAAGACCGCCTCTTTGATCCTCCTTACACTTCTGTAATCGTGCCAACATCTCTGCAAAACAGAACAACAGAGCTGCTGCGTAAAGGCAATCTCCTCCTCACTTCCTTTTTGACTCTGATGGAATTTTTGCTTGGTAACATTTCTTTTTGTACAGGAAGAAAACCCCCGCACCTCCCTCTCCACAGTCTCTACCTCTTTGTTGCAGCATTTCTGTTTAAGCTTACGGGAACGCTGACTCAAAGAAGCAACGCTGGCTAGGAGACCCTCACGCCACCAGCTGTGCCTCTGACCAGTCGTGAAACTGAGTAATCGAGCGTTTCCCTTCTGCTGCTTTCGGCTGGGAGCTCTACAGAATCACAACTGGTTACTGCATGTTTGCCTAGCACATTGCCTATAAACGGTCCCCCGAAGCAAATCAGGGTTGAGTAACCCCGACTGCTCTCTGGCTTTCGAGGCTGCACAAAGCGCCTCCTGGATGCCGTGAAAATGAAGAAGAGTGCAGACAGGCTGTGATACGTGAGGTACGCACACCAGTCCGGACAGTGGTTACTCCATGCCGTGTTACAGGTATTTCCTCTGATTTCTCACTGTATTTGCGGTACCGTAATACGTTGCACGACAGCTGAAGGGCGACTAACAAAGTCAACTAGGAAGCCTTGTCCTGAAGAGTCAGCCACTGCCAAGACCTGACTCTGCTATGCCGAGAGCTGTGCCAAAACTCCAAGCAGTCTCCTCCAGGGGCCCGCATTCGCATACTGCCGGTATCAACCTTTCAAAATGCAGTCGCTGAAGACGTCGGTCAAACCACATGAACAAAAATTCGGGTTTTCTTCCCCTGTAGTACTCTTCTGAATTCTGAGCCCTGGAGGTGAGCATCAGCCACATTTCTGAACCTTTTTGCCTTGTTCTTTTTAACACGGTAACTATGGTTTTCCTATCGGTGTATTAACACAGAAGGTTAGTCTATAAGAAAAGACCCAAGCACTGGAGGACTGCACAATGATGTGCAAGGGCTAGCAATTACGACTTACAGCATTTGAAGTCAAAGTCTCCCTTAATTCACGTAATAAAAAACTCTGTGTACTTCATTAAAGTACAGCCAATACGTTAACAATTCAATGTTTGTTGAAATATGCCAAGATTAACAGTATAAAAGTACAGGTGCAATAGAGAGTCAAACAGAAATGACGATTTTGCTTGAGACCCTTCGTGCATCATCGATGAACGCTGAGGGAGATAAAAATATATGTACAACTAGCATGCGAGCTTTCACTTGCAGTTACGATCAAACTACCAAATCCTTTTACTACTTGCCCTTCACTAGACTGCTTCTGTTTTTCAAAGGAAGAAGCCACGTCCAAGCTACTGAACTATACTTATCTAGAGAGCATGAAATCGGCGCTTCCCAACATGTGCCTTCACAGTTAACATCCACCACATAATTAGTACTTTCTTTAAGAACATGTGGTTTTAAGTGGGAGCATCTTTGCAACCTTTGAATAGGTATTTTTAGCTTCAAAACCGAACAGAATTTGGACACTCAAAGCACCGTCTTTGTTCTGTGTTGGTATAGCAGCCAGTACAACGGGTCTTGGTTCACAACCAGAGCTCCTGTAAACTGCTACAGTATTTGTTTCAAAAAACTCTCCCAGTGTCATCTACTAGTGTGGGAATTGTGTCCTTCAGAGGCTCTTGCATTTTGCATGACTCTTGATTATTTCCTTCTTCGGGACAAACGGAGCCCTGTCATTTACCAATACTTTAAATAAAAGTTACCATTTAGAAAAGATGCAGCGTTAGGCTCCCTTTCGCTTGATGCCTGCTGAACAGTGAAGTATTTCGATGCAGCAGTTGCTAGCATATTCTTGAACAGAATCGGAGAGTGAGAGCAAGTACAGTATTTGTCGTAAACGTGGCGTGAATTCATTGACCCAAGGCAGCAGGCCAGGTCCAAAAGCTATCAGGTTGCATTTGACCTTAAATATTCGTCTTCCACGAGAATCTGTATTTAACAGGTTTGTCCCCTACTCACGTTATCTTGTTGTTTGTGTAGTCATTTGTACCAGCGCGGAGACGTGAAAATTTATCTGGATCAGAGTGGTAGCATCTGACATGCACTCACTTAACTTTTCTGTCCGACATATTCATCCGTCCTTTTCTTTCTCGCATTTTCTATTTACATCTGAGATGACATTTCAGACAAGAGAGCAAAAGAAAAGATCTTTATTCTCTGCAGCACAGAGAAGGGCCAGATTCTCCCTTGCTTTCCACCGTGCCAGAGCATGCCAGTGAAAGTCATTTGGCTTTACTGTAGCACAAGAGGGGCACAGAGCAGCCCGAGTGCTTTGTGCCCCCTCTTTGAGCAGGCTGAAATGACAGCATAAGGTGTAGTGGAAGGTCAGGCGTATGGCACATAGTCTCTAACCTGGAAACAAATACCATCAACTGGACTGCAACGCGTACATGTGCTCTCTGAATGTCACACGAGATAAAAACTCAGTAAGCGCGCAAAAACTTACTCAGGACCCCTGACCTATAGGATACAGTGTTCCCTCAGTCATTCACAGACTTAGACACGGCATCACCTTTTTCTGTTTGCTTCAACAGCATTAGCAGGCTCCCTCAGCTCCCCAAGAGCTCGTCTCCCCTGCAACCGAGAAGAAAGTCTCTTGAATGCCGGGACAGCTGTCGCTCTTTCTTGCACGGGCATTACCCAACACCGTCTTGAGTTCCCAATACAGTGTTAGCAAAGTGATTTAAGTGGAAAATCAGGTAAAATCTAGGGCCGATTGACATGGAGATCATGTCGATCATTACTGAACAATACTACAGTAAACGGGAAAACAGCAAGCAGAGTTGCTCTGCTTTCACCCCCCGCTGCAGGTAAAGGACAGCCCAAGTCGTGTTTGACCAACAGGAATCTCTACAGCAAAACTAAAAATCTGATGTAATCGTGTTGTTGGGATGCTCTTTGCACCAACGTTGTGACAGCAGAGGGAGGCAAAGGGAAGTCTTCCATTCATTTTTGAAATGCCAAAAAACCCCCACCAAAATTAAGGGTGAGATTTGAAGAATTTACAAAGTACAGACTTTTTATGCAGCGCTCCCCCGTGATGCCTGACACCCCAGATGGAAATCCTAAGGCTTAGACAGGGCCAGTCAAGTTGTTTCTCCCGACAAAGTTTGTCTAAAAAACCTTTTCTATTTTTTGACGTGTGTTTTGATGCATCTGATAATTTCCAAGCTACGGGTATTCAGTTTCATTAAAGGAACAAACAAAAAGCTTTGTGCTGCAAAACAATTTAAAAAAGTAGTTGGGAGGGAGAACTCAGATCCCACCTCTTCTCTGCAAAACACAGCCTTGCTTTTGACCAAGTGCTTTTTCATCAGGATTGCTCTGATTCCACTCACTGATTTACCCCTCGTTTATTAAGCAGCCTGCTCTTGGAGGCTCAGAGGTACACGGAGATACACGTTTGGCTACCTTCGTCCGACAGGAATAACATGAAAACCGGTCTGGCTGAAACAGAGCTTGCAGGTTTTCCAACCGTCCTTTCAGTTCTTTCATTCCCAGAGCAGATTCTTCATTCTGAGCCGTTTCAGCATTACTAATAACTATGTGCCTCTTCAGTGGCCCGTTATGGAAGCAAAATAGACATGAACTGTGCTGCGCTCAACGTAGTTCAGCTTTTTTAATGATCTAATACGTGTCGTTATCAGCAGAGTATTTCTTCTTTTAAGACCTTGATACTGACAATCTGAAGCATGTCTTTAATAGTCCAGAAACAGTCTTACTGTGAGGGGATCTATGCAGTAGCTTAATGCTAAGCATGCATTAATGCGTGCAGCAAACCTGGAAAACGGAAGCCTTTCCTAGCTCACCAGCACCCAAACAGGCTTTCAGCAACCGTGCTCCCCGGGCGCTCCGCAGCAGCTCGTGTCAGCAGAGCGCTGCGGGCTGAATGACAGAGAGGTCTTGATTTCAGGCAGGTGGCAGAGCTGGAAAGCCAGAAATCTTCCAGGCGTAACTCCCATTAACTTCTGTACCCATTTCCAAGGGGAACTGTCATTTCCCTGCCGGTGAGTTTTCACCCGGACTGTTGCTGACAAGCCATCGAAGCGTCCAGCCGATCCTGCTCACGCGACCAGTTATATGACCAACGGGGAGACAACAGGAGCTAGACCTGAAAAGGCTTTTGGCCTCCCGCTGTGCTTAGATTATGATTTAATGCTGAAAAGTTGGCATGGCAACCAAACGCTTGGCAACAAAATGTCACGGCCGAGGAACAGGTCCAGAAGAGGGCCGAGCAGAAGCGCTGCCCAGCTCTTCCGCGGGCTTGCCTGTGCCCTACATACGCTTCTTGTCAGCACTTCCGTACCAGCGAGGATTACATCAGAAGGACGTGTTGTTAATAAACCAGGCAGGTCTGCAATAAGTGAACGGCAAATTTCTCCGAAACTCTGGAAATGGACCCTGGCGCCTCATTCGGGCTCCTTTCGCTCTGCGCACCGATCGCCACGCGTTGCCAGGAGACCGTCTTGCTGCACGCGAGGACGCGCCACTAACCGCCATTGTGCTCTCTCCCCGTGTCCCCCTCCTCCCCTGTCTTGCTCTTGCTCCCCTCCGTGACAGGAGCCTGGCAATGCCCCGTTTACTCAGTTCTGACACAATTACCCCTTTTAATCTGGAAGTTTTCAAAAGCTTTTTGCTTTTTCTACGACGATCAGCCGAGCAAAGTCCTCAACCCGCACAACTCCAGGCTTGCAACACGCAGGCTGGAAAAGGGATGCAGGTGCCTCCAAGGATACGGCTGACCTAAGGGGAAATTAGTGAAGTACGCTGTGAAGGACCTGTGTCACATGGATCAAAGACTACGCGCTCGCTGCGTGAGCGCTGTGGCTGCGTCTCCTGACATCTAAGATACTCAGCTTGGGCGCCCGGTTAGCGCATACAAGATACGTTAGCCCCATTTGCGCTGGGAACTTTTTATGACCCATTAAAGCATACCCTCGGCTATTTAAACGCTCCCAGGCTTTTGTTTCATCATATAGGGCTTCAAAAACCTCACTTGCCTTTGGATATTGGCAAGCTTAGTCCCATGCGCATCAGAAAACAAGCCATTCGTTCTTCAGCCTTCACGAAGCGCTTTCCTTATGCCCCTAAAGGGAACCTTTTGCATAGAGACTCGGTACGAGCCAATACAGCGTCACCTTCCCAGTCTGCTGGCGCCACTGCCAATTTCTTACTTCGGAGAGCCCTGCTGTTAAGCAGATAAGTGAAGTTAAAGGCTAATCGGTTCCGGGGTGGGTTTGCCAAGTACTGTGAGCCAAGGATCAGTACATGCTGCCATTTGGCATTGTCTTCCATGGTCAGAACAAACTGAAAGGTGGCAGCTGAGGGGGAGACCACTGTTGTAGCAGAGACCTCAGCACTGAAAGGCTCTAGGAGAATAGTGTAGCTGAGGCAGAACTAGAGAACATAGTGCTTCAGCTTCCTCAAGGATCTTGGAAAGCAGACCGAAAATGAGCGAGGATTTTAATGCTCCATTTGCAGCGACTTAATCACACAGCCTGTCCCTGCGGCTATGGGGAGGGCAATTCCGTCACGTGTCACTCTCAGCGCTGTATCCAGTTTGAAGCATCAGGTCATCTTGTCTTTCCCTGGATGAGAAGTCCTCCACTATCTGCAAGTAAACTAAACTGAGCGTCCCATCTCCATCACTCCCAATACTTCTTTTCTCATGCCAGCATTCCTTTTCCCTGTCCTACGCTTCACCGCTCCCTGACCACCTCTTTTCCCCCGCTAATGCCACAGTTTCCCAGATGCTCCTGGACACACATCCGCTCTTCCCCCCTCGTGTCATTTAACCTGGACAAACCGACACAAGGAAAATAATATTCATTAAGTGGACAGGCTAATTAGACAAATCTATTTCATCTCACCAGAACTTCACGGTTCTGTTTCCAATTCACCCTGGCACCATGGGACACATTCCCCTCGTTCTTCCCTCCCATCACTAGGAGCAGTGACAAACGAGTTACATATTGTTACTGTTCTGAGACTCCACAGTTACAAAAGACATTGGAAAATAAAAGCATCAACCTCGCTGTTTCCAGCTTTCACAATCAGAACAGAGTAGCTGCGTTGTGAGCCAAGAGCGGTGAAGCAAAGGAACGGATTCTCTTAACAGCAACCCCAGCTCTGTGCCTTACTAGCCAAAGCTAAATGCTTGACGTGTGCCCTTGTACAAAATCGAAGGGGAATTTCAGACTACTCGGTGAGTCTGGGCAGCAGAGTAACTCCCCAGCGTGCCAGCGGGCAGCTGAACAGTGCTGCAGCGCATGCAGAAAGAACAAAGGTGCACGGGTAGCACCAAGCGGCTAATCGTACCCTCTGTCACCGTGCAGTCCTGACGACCGTGTTAGTAACCAAATTAGCTATGCTCATAAGCCTCACTAGGATAGCTGTTTTGTTTGTAGAGCTCCGTGAGGTAATTGTAGCTGGTCCCAATTCATCCGAACTGACTTGCCAACTCCGCCTTTACGAACGTGTGGAATGACATACAGAAGTCTTTCAGACACACCAGAGGCATACCATAGGCCCGGCAGAGACAAACTGCAGGTCTCCCAGTGCGTGGAAGGGTTGTGTTTGCCTGTCGCTGCCTGCCCATCCCTCTCCTTTTGTCTTTCATTAAAGATACAAGCCACACACTGACCAGCACGTGGACAGCCAGTAAAGTCAGCGCAAGGACGTTCACAAGCACACACACATACAGCCGGGGCTTTGTTCCGTTCCTGTTTACTCGCAAGGCAAACAGTTCGGCATTGTTTCTGTTTGACAAATTGTAACTGTCCAGCTAGGAAAGATCTGGTTCCAGCCGGTTAGAGCTGGTTTCATTTCTTACCTCCTCCCCCTCCCTCTTCAATAACTTACGAATGCAGCTTACCCAGGGACAAAAAGAACAAGTACAAGCTGCCCGTTGGCTTCCTTCCCACTTTGAACTGACACTGACCTAACCGAAGTCCGCACCTCGACTGCCAGCAGAGGTAAGATCCTTACGAAGCATGGCTTGAAAGGTGAACTCGCGCTTGCCAGGTGTCTCAAAGGCATTAAGGTCCCGCACTTTTGTTATCATTAGGAGCAGCGAAGAGAGAGACCCTTTCACATTCCCACTAAAGTGCTCTCGGCTTGTCGGACGCTAGAGAACTATGGACATTTGACAGTGTTGGAGCGCAGCCGCAGGAACCTCAGGACTATTTACTACCTTATTACTTTATTGCCTTGTATAGCACCTGGTGCAGCAGGTACTGATCATCCACTGTACAACACCAAATGTCACGTACAACTCTTAATACCAGTCTCAGAAAATGAGTATGAGGGCGCTCTATCATCAGAACAAAGCCACTCATTTTCTCCTAGACAGACACAGAAAAGTCATACCAGGGTGCCACCAGATGTTTGATTTACACCCTCTTTCCATCAAGTAAATGACATTACCTTTTTTAAGACAACTTACTGCTTTAGAAGGACATGAAGGCTCTATCACAGCAGAAGAAGCACCTGTCTCAAGGAGCCGATAGCCTTCACAGAGAAGAGGTGGCAGAATCAGATTGGTGTTAAGCGACATAAGATCTGTTACGGAGCTGCAAAGAGAACCCAGTGCTCCTAGGAATACAGAAGAAACTGAAATTCCTGGCTCACCGAGGCCTAAAGTCTTGTTCCTAAAGACATCGGTATCCTATGAAGCCCATCCAAACAGATGCTTCTTAGCTTCGCTGTTCTGTCCAGAAGGTGGATTCAGAACCTCTTCCCAATCTGGGCACCTTTCCTATGAACCACAGTGCGTTCTCCTTCGAGGACTCTGAATTCAACCACCAGTTCCCGTTGGCGTTTGTAGAGAATGGGACTGCAGCTACGACAGACTTAATCCAGGTAAACCACAACCGTGATCCGAAGCGCGCTAAGCAACACGCCTCTTCTCATTGCCCACCATGGGGCTTGGGCCCTCTGATCGCAGCGAAAACAGAAGTACTGGGAAAAACACGGAACATCACTAGAGACAATAGTTCTTTTCTATACGGGAGGTGGAGACCTACGCGCGCAGGATCGGCAACTGGTTCCAGCTATCTGAGTCACCGAAGGCGGACCCAGAGTCCTGAGGGTTCAGTGGGCCCATGCCGCTACCAGAGCAAAGCAACTCTAAAATCCATTTTCCAAATAATCTTACTTGTGTTATACAGCATTTTGAAACTCTTTCCTTTTCAGTTTTTTTCCCTTCTGTAATTAAAAGCCAGTGTTCTTTACCTAGTGCTGAAATGCCTCCAAATATCCACAAACACACAGGGCAGTCTTTCAGAGCGTAATTCGAAGCTAAAATTGTATCATCATCCAGAAACGTGACCTTTGACTCCTGACCAAACAGTAAGACTAGAAGCAAAGTGCACAGTTCACGTGCATATCATTTGTGCTTACATACGTGCTTAAAGCAGTGCACTTTAAGGACTCTCAAACACGTCACAAAATCCAAATGTAACAAGCAGAACATGAACCCCAAATTTCGTCATTTATTAACCCCGCCGTCAGTGTAGAAACCAAGTCCGAGACAGCAGTGTTAACATTTCTACAGCATTGCATTTAATGTGCTGCTTTAAACTTTTTTGCACGACAGCCTTGTGTGCGAGAGCTCAGAGCTGGGTGACCCAAACGTCAGTTTCCCCTTTAGAAGGGGAAATTGTTCTCGTGGGCACTGGTGAGGGAAGGCATGCTCAGCTTCCATTTTGTGAGGCTAGCTCATCCCAGCAGATCTGATGAGTGCCCCTCTCGCTTGTTCCTCCAGTTACGAAGAATTCTATAGATAAACTTCACTTTATCTGAAGGGAGGAAGTTACCGCCGGATGCAGAGAGTCAGGAAGGACAGCAGCCTATTGCACACAGCAATAGCTTTAGAGGAACAGTCATTTTCCTTTGCGGATGGGAAAACAAGAGTGTTAACCGCTCGAGTGCCATGCCACTAGGTCAGCCTGTACTGGGCTCACCGCTTCAGCAAACTGGAAGGGAAGGCCTTTTGCCTTACAATTGAAAGGGAGAAAAGTAAACTATTGAGGCTCTTTGACAGCGTGAGCTGACAGAAATTAGAAGCCTTAAAATTAGAGGCTCTGAGGCAGGGATTCTGTACCTTGCACTGCAGCAGGTATCAAGCCTTTCCTTCCGCTCTCGACTTCCCATATAACCTTGGCTTCCTGGGCTCAGTGATTAGCCGAGAACACAACGCCCAGGAGAACTGATAGCTGCCGGACCGGTTCAGCTGTCAAAGGTCAAGGCAGCTAGAGAAAGCAGTGTATGCTCAAGAGTCGATCGCACAATTGTTTCAAGAGTCACCTGGGCTATCTTTGGAGGGCACTTGAAAAATTCAGCTGAGCTGAAAGAACACAGACAACCAGGACATTCCCTTTTCAGAAGTGCTCTGCTCAATCATCCTTTTTTGCTCAAGCAGGAGGTCTGAGGGCAAGTGATAGCACCTCCCGTATCAGGCTGCCAAGCCCTGAACGATATCGGTCAGATTTTCATTTCTGACGGATGGCTATGCTTCTGTGGCAATAAAGCACACAATGCCCATCCCTGTGCTCGGAGTCTCCCGCTCAGAAGGTAGTGTCACATGTATGCCGTGTCTCTTCCTGGGAAATATCTTAACCTAGATGAGGCATCTTTTTGTGGGCTTTTCCGCTTTTGAAGGAAAAAAGGACAACTTTAGGTATTTCTCTATTTGAGACTTTGGCTTGAGCATGTAAGTTGAGTAAAACTAATTTCAACTATACATTACTTTTCCTCCCTCCTAAAGAAAAGATCCCACTACTGTTCCTTCAAAAAATAATTTCGGCAGAGAACTGGTAAGGTATCTCCCTTTCTCGGTTGACTGTCACTCCCAACGCTGCTGTTGATATTATAGTACGAGCGTGACGTTAGACTATTGATCTTCTATAGATGAAGAAACAACAGACCTGTAACAAACGTAATGAGACAACAGTCTCTGAAAAACTGTCATTTCCTTCCCGCTAGAAAGCAGTGCCTACTGAGCTTAGCTACTGAAGATTCTGCTCATCCCGAGCCTATAGCAAGAAAAATGAAACGACAGACAAAAAATTGCTTCTGCAAAGAGACCGTAGTGCCGAGGAGGGCGAGAGCCAGCGGTCCCTGTCACTTCCCACTACCCTTCACACAGGATTTCCAGAGTCTTTGGTCAGAGCATTAGCGCTGGGCAGGCTGCTTACGCTCTGCAAACTGCTGTACACGCACAGCGGCCCAGCCTTGCGACACACCTTCTCTGTACGTGCCCGGTGCGCCCAAGCAGACGCCAGTCATTGGTGCACAGCATGCCTCGTGGCACTTGCGTATCAGAAGCACTGCAGAGGATTTAGCAAGCCAAAGGGCAGAAGACCTGTTTTCTCGGAGGAAACGTTCTCTCCCTGACATCACGGAAAGAAATCGCGACGATCTTAGGATACTTAACGAGGAGCACTGTAACACGTGTCTACCAGTGATGCTGCTCCAAGGCCCTGTTTGTCTCCCAGGAGAACAGCCATCCCCAGGGGTGGGACAGATATAGCCTGTAAGATTGTAGATTAAGCCTCTAGATTAAGGGTGGCAACATCACAAAGCCACAAAGGTAGACGGAACCTCCTTGCTTCAGCTGCTAAGCAGGTAACATGGCGGGGGGGGGGGGGGGGGGGGGGCA
>JAVKLA010000007.1:35127933-35146392 GCA_034782735.1 Sagittarius serpentarius | reverse complement strand
CCGCCCCCCCGCCCCCCCCCAAGAGGAAACCCTCCAAGCTTTCCAGTGGTGATCTCCCCGTTAATCACTTCTCCTCTGGAGGGTTGAAACAAGCAAGCAGAATCCAGGGCAAGTGCCTCACGAAGCCTAACAACAAGGCTCCCTGTACTGAAAATTAAAGAGCGGTTTGCTCTGTTCCAGCCTACTACAATCCAGGCTCTTGGCAGGCAGGCAGCCACAGAGCCGGCTCTTCTCTAATAACGGAAGCAACCGGATCAGGATCTTGTTTACAAAGGGCAGCCACCTGAGTTTGGAGATGACGACCTCGAACCTCAGAGGCTGGGAGGACTTGAAGTATCCCCAAGGGTGCAATGTGCTGCGTGTAAGCTAGCCCAGGCCTTTGCCCCGTTTACTTACGTCTGCTGCTTGACGGGGGAGACCTACAGTTCATAGTTTGCAACGTCGCTTTACTTTTTAAATGCTCTAAGATTATTAAAGTACCCCGGGACTTGCTCACCTTAAGGAACCAAGGCCCATCGACTCGAGTCTTTACACAACCAACAACTTGCCCCTTGGCCAGCCTCTACAGCGGCCTCATGTCTGCATATCCTGATAAGATAAGGATACATCAAAGGTGTGAGTACCTCCCGGATTGCCTCTCTGAGCTCCTTAGCTTTGTCCCTGAAGCACTGTAACTTTGAAGTACAAGTCATTTGCTGCCTACTCACCGAAGTCCTTCAGGGAAATCCCTACCTCCTGTTAAGTGCAGTCTAGCTGTCCCTCTGCCAGAGATAAGTTACAGCACAAGCCCTGCCCGGAGCGCAGGAAGGAACAGCGCGCTATGATCGCTTATCGGCCTAACAGCCACCCTGCTCTGAGGCACAAGTCGCCCCATGGCTTGGGTGTCACCTCACTAATCTCTTGGTGCAATGCTCCCCCCAACAGAGTGACTGTCTAAATCAGGGCCATAGTAAAGCCCGAGCCAACATCTGTGTCAGTACGCATGTTCTCTAGGGTTTCCTATTCATCGGTTTTATTTTATCACCCCTGCTGAAGGCCACGTTCCTCATCCCTTCATGAAAAACAGAACGGTGTACACAAACAACCTTCAGCTGCTTCAGCGCCAAGTCCAGCAGTTCGCAAGCACCTAGCACGTGTCAGTTAAGCAAACTGTCTCCAGTTCAGGAATAAACACAGGCGCCTCCTGCAAGCTCTGCTGCAGGGATAGCAGGCACCAGCAACCAGCCGTAATGAAACCAGGAGCCCTGACTGGATTTGCCGTAAAATGAGCACACGATCCTTAGGATTACGGTACTGAGGTACTCTTGCTTGCACAATTTCAGGTTTCGATGCAGCAATTTTCAGTTACAAATATAACCAAAATACAGGCCAGCGAACATACCGGTTCAGAACCGACTGCGGTAAGCGTCAGTGCTGCGATGCACAGTCTGAAGGCATTGCACAAGCCTACACCTCTATACAACAAGAAGTTACACAAGTACCTTGCCAGAGAAGAGAATAAAGTCACGGAAAGACATTACCTCCCACGAGCAGACTCACCACAAGCAAAGTAAAGAGCAAGAAAGCTGCTCACTTTCCTTTGCCCCTTTATATCGTCCACGGGTCAGAGCCAGGGTCCTGACCGATCCTTGCTCTGGAGAGATAGGCACTTAAAGAGGCGCTCGCACAATTAGTACAATTGTTACAGTACAGGGAGTTACAGTAATATTGGCTGCTAGTTTGGCATGCCAGGTGAAAAGGAGCAGAAACCCTTACGCGCCCCATTTGGACGCTAAAATCAAATAGTGCCGTTTCCATAATCTGTACCTCACAGACTCCCTCTCTGGTGAAAAGCACTTTTTTAATAATGTAAAACAGATCCGAACCGAATCACATCGCTGAGCCCCCCTAGCGCAGCACACCTATAACCGGTAGCCCCAGCTTCTCTCGTTCCTGAAGCTCTTGGCTCTTAGCACAAACCCACTTTCTTTCATCTCTCTGTGCCACCTTGTCGGATGTCGAATGTGCTATTTTATACAGGTTGCAAAGTCTTTGGCGGGGTGCTTGGGCTAAAGCAAAGGCAGCTGTAGCCACAGTTAAGGGATTCCTCCCCAGAGCTGGGGCTCTGCCCCACAGGCAGCCACCGCTCTTGAGCCACGGAGTCAATCGGAGCAGCAGACTCACTTTGTAACGGTAACATCATCTTCCCTCCTAAGCTCTCCATACGCTTTCTGGACAGGGCATGGCTAAACAAAGCGATCTGCACAACCTCAGACGGCAGAGCTGGTGGCAGTCTCCTGGTCGCACAGGTTAGCACGTTATGCGTCATCCACTGGTGTGTAAACTTTATTACTCTAAAAGCAAAGTCATCCAATTAAGAACACTGCCTTAAGCAAGGGTGAAGCGTGTTTCATGCTTTCTGAACTCCAAGTCTCTCTGTACACCTGCACCCACGAGACACAAACACCTGCTAGTCCCAGCGAGTCCTCTTTATAACGATACATTTCCCTTATCGAATCAAATATCTGGGGAAAATGGCTTGGCAATGAAATTATAAAATCTGCTGGAAGCTACAGAAGTTTTTTATTTTCATCCTTTGAAACCGCCTTGATAGTCAACCGTGCAGAGAATTCAGTGTTTGAGAGGGTTATTTTTTGGGTGACGGAGGGGGAGTTGCAATTCTCTTCACGCACCGAGCACATTGACGCTAGAGGTGCAAAAGGCAAGAGCCGTTCCAGACAGGGAGGGGAAAGGAGGGGGCAGCGCGAAGCACGGAGACGGACCATGTAGGCAAAATAGGAAGCTCCGGACAAGGAGGAAGTGCTTCAGTGCTGTCTTAAAAACGTTTGTTTATGAAACTCCAGGCAGCCAGAGAGAGGTGAAAGAGAACCAGATTTATGCTGATTCAGCGACCGAAAGCTCACGCGCTGCAGCACACGGACTGTCGCGCCTTTCCCCGAAGAGACGGCCGCAGCTTACAGCAGCTCGCGCTACCGCTGTACAAGCAGCTGGAGCGAGGAACCAGCCTCCTGACCAACGAGCCCCGAGCACACACACTTTCGTTTCACGTGTGCAGTCTGTATGTGTCATTTCAGGTGGTTTCTAGAAGTAGATGGGGCACGGTCTTAATCCTTCGGTGGCATAATTCTCTTCAAGGTATTTGGAAGCAGCTTGTCCAAGGATGAGACCGGCGACATCACGCAGCGCCATTTCCAGTCTCTGTTTGTCTGTCGGGGTACTATACGGGGGGATGCTGTACAGCGGCAGCCTCGAAAGCCTCAGCTGCCACTTCACTTCACCAGCACACTGGTTTCCCCAGGACACTCAGAAAAAGTCTTCTGACGTAAAGGTGCTAAGATAAAATGGGTTGATTGGATCACAATGAACCAGTGGGGACATTGCCATTGAGAAATAAAGTACCATTCCTTTGTCTTACCTTGTTTTAGTGCTTGTGTAGGTAGAGAGGAAGCCGACTCCTTTTTAAGGGTTAGGAGACCAAAAGTGTGAGCAGTAAGGAAAGGTTAGAAGCGGCAACTGTCTAGACATAAGAGATAGTCCTTGTATATCAGGCTGTGATGTCAGATGAGATAAGTCACAGATATCACAAACGCCTTGGCCTGGTCGCAGCCACACAGCTCCTTCCTTCTGTGAGCTGAAATCATTTCAGACATTTAGCCTTTCCGACACAGCCTTTCTCCCAGCATTCATGGGCACTTCCCGTGAATGAATGACGGGATAAGAATCAATAAGCCCTGTTCTTCCTAACTCAGACATCTCAAGAAATAACTGAAACTTCACGCACCCCAGTTGCAACTGTCCCCTTAGTTTGTTAAACGCCAGGAGATCTCTTGTGCAAAAGCAAGTCAGCTTCTTAAAGCCAGTTTAGATAAACCCGTGATCCCTGGAACAACAAACAGGCAGAATTCCCAAGTGCAAAGATGGCCCCGTAGTCAACATCGCTGAAGTTGAAAGACTCTTTGTTTCATGCAACCAGCATCGTCTCCAGGTTTTCTCAGAAGCCTGTGTAAAGAGGACCTCGCTCCAACCACCATTTTGTGGAGGGTAAACCTTTTTCACCTAATGTGCAGCGCTCCTCCAATGCCGAGGGTAGTCTTCGTGCGACGCACGCGCGCACGTACGCACGCACGATCTACCCACCCTGCTTTTGTTGCTGTGGGGGTTCAGCAAAGTCCGTTATCCATTTTGCTGAGTAGTCTTTTTTCTTTTTCCCTACTAATGGTGAAAGGCAGTTTTCAGTTCGCCGTCAACGGTGATCTGAAACTGACGGGCCAGCGAAACATTGCGTAAACCACAAAAGAGTTTGCTTTCCTTGGCAGCATGCCCGATCCTGTCATAGTAATGCTCTGCCAACAGCTATTGTCCTTGACAAGTGACTCTGCACCGGCAGAACGGGATCCACTGCAAAAACATTCTTCCCGTGTGCTACGTCGCTAGCACCTTCTGAGCATTTAGGAAGGCTAAAATATCTACCGATGCTGGAAAATGCACATCCCCTAGAAAACAGAGCTATTTTACAAAGCTCAGGGGCAGCGATTTGGCGATGGAAGAAAGAAACACCGTCCAGGAGAAATTAGCCACAAACCGGCACAAAATGCAACCAGAAGAGACTCGGGCGGACGCCACAGAGCCGAGCAAGACACAGCAAATTGGTGGATGAGGCTGTATCGCACGTGCGTTCCCTGCGTTTTTTTGTTCGCTTGTTTCCACGTAAAAAAACAGTTTTGGAGAAGAGGAAGCGATACGTACAGATCCAGAGACTTGTTCCTCATTTAGAGCAATTAAGCATGCAGCCAAATGACTGCATGCACGTCTTTACTTTTGTCTATCTCTTGGAAGAGAGCACAGAGATAATGAGGAACGGGTATTCACGCTGTGCAAGGATAGGCAGTCAAGTTAGCAGACCAGTTAGTGCACAATTGGCTTCTTTCGAGGCTGGCTTAAGGCGGGAAGTAAAAAGGGCTTTGGGGACCACTAACACACCGCGTTATGCTAACAAGGAAATAATCCTGTCCAGGTTCTACTTTGCTAATGCCCTCTCATTTGCGATGAAACGAAGTGCAGAAGCATTCGCAAATACGAGCTCGAAATGTCTTCTTCAGCGAAGAGCAATTTCTTCTTCCTCCCGTCGCAGAGCCCCCCCCGCAGAAAGTTTTCGTTCCATTAGCTGCCTTTTCCAATGAATAAAATGCTGCGTTGCAAAGTTGTCGGCCCGCCTGAGCGACGCGGGGCGCTGTCAAGCTGCTTAAATACTCACAGACAGAATTTTCCTTTTAAAAAAAGAAAATGAAAGGACATGATATGAGTCACAGAAAACTTCCCTCATGTAAAAACAGAGCTGAAGGGGGATTTCTGGGAGCCAGTAAGACCAGAAAGTACAGAACTGGCATGCGGATCCATCCACTGGCACCGGTACAGGGCACTTAACCTTCGGATAGCTATTAGCTTCTGCGGAGGGACCGCACCTCAACAGGGCCTTGAGGGAGTCTGTAAGTACTAATTTTCACCAAGGACCGGGATTACCTGAGCGTGCCCAGCCTGCGTTTAAAAGAGACGACTTTCGACAGCAAGAGCGACCTCGGTTACGGCTGCTGCTTGTCACCACGCTATAAACCGATGAACCAAAACGAGAGGTGCCCCCAGCCGGCTCAGTGCCCCGGTGCGCAGCCCCCAACTCTGCCTCGGGGGGGCCCTGTGGGCAGTTTCTTTAGCTCCCTGGAAGATTTTCCCGTGCTCAAGGAGACATTCATATTCCCTATTAATAAGTCAGAATGTGTTAAGCTTGAGCTCGTGACGTGCGTTACAGGCAGATAATGCAGGAGTTAAAAAGATACCCATCCATGCTATGTCAGCTGCTTCTGAGGGGAGCGATCTCACAGCGTGAAAAGTCAAATGGTTCACACCTCCATTCAATCACCCTTCAGCTAGACAAACTTCCTGGCACTTTGTCTCATCTACAGAGGAATCTCAGCCCCCATCGCTTTCGCTCTGCTTTTCAGACAGCAGAGGAAAGGACACATGTTCCTTTCAGAGCACCTGTAAATCTTGGAACAGAACATCGTGTGTCTGTCTTACTTAATTGTCGATGTTATTATCCTATTCTTGCTTTGGGATATTAGGCAAACCTTCCTTTCTGTGATGAAAGAGCAAAACCACCCTCTGCGTATCTAAAGCAAGAAGATAAAAGACAAGCTCCATGAATGGTTTTGCTCTGGTTTTGTGACAGAATCCGTGCGTCAGAAGAGGACGTTCGTGAACGACATCTGAGTTTTATGAAAACGCGTTACGCGTGCGGACTTCAAACAGAAATCCGTAGTCGCTGTGCTCTGACACTTGTAGCTTTTGCTACTCTTTACACGGACCTTTTCTCTTACTTACACAAGGTTGTGCTTCCTCTCCCACCGCAGGGGATTGCCTGTGAGTTTTGAATAGAGTCACTTCTTTTCATAAATTGAGAAAGTGTTACCATCTTGGCAGCTGAGAGTCACCTATGCATGAACAAAGCCTTAAAGACACAATTTTCAAAGGTGGCGGGGGATTTGACTACTCAATTAAACCAAGAGAAACTGAATGTCCCAATCCTCTGAGGTGCTTTGGAAAAATCTCCCGCTAAACGTAGCAGCTTAATAAAGATCTAAAGATACCGGAGGACATTTTCATCTTTTTTCCTGAAAAATCAAGGGTTACTTTCACAGAGCGGTATCTTGACAGGCATTAAAGCATATCACTGATTCCCACAGAGGCAGATCTTCATATGCCATTCTTCTGGACTGCAATCCAGTTAGTAGCCCTGTTGTTTCTTGCCTCAAGTGTGGCAAAACTATACGGCTAGGGCAGCGTCTCTCCTGCCTTTTGGGGCTGCCTTTCCACAGGCAGCATAGAGAATGGCACATCAGCAGTCTGCAACATACTGTTTGGATCACGGCGACTGCACATACGGGAGGTGTTCATACGGGTCAGGTGGCTTGGTTCAAGCTCACACCTCCTTATTTCCATTCCCATACGTAAACATAGGAAGAATCTGCACTAGACAACTGATGTGAAAGCTGTCAGAGCGCTGAGGGCAGCACCTGGCCCGAGTTGCCCTGACCAGCCGCACCTGCTGCCTCCACTGCATGCGCTCTGCCCATTGGCCCCCGCAGCCTTATTTAAGGTCAGGCTCAGGGTCTTGCTTCTCTTTTGCCGTTGTGCTGCTTCTTTCCTTTGCTCTTAAGTCTGTGTTTTGCTGTCCCGCTGCTTTGAAGGTATCTCAGTGTTGTCTTACTGCTGTGGGGTGGCCTCTTCAGGTGGTGTCTTGCTGCGGTTGCCCTCGTTAGACCTGTTGTGCCTGCTTTATTTAAGTAGGGTGAGACTGCCCCGTGTTGCTGACAGTAAGCCAAAGATCCTGGCTTGCCTTCTTTCAAGTAGCCTGCCTTTGCGGCTCCTTTGTATAGGCATTGCTGAGTTTCGACCGATCACCCATCGCTGGCAGTGGGTAATGACAGAAGAGCTTCAATAAAACACCTGAGAGCCAGATGCCTGCTTGCTATGAAGTGTAAGGTACCACTGTGCTTATAAACATACTTGAAGCTTAAGCACAGCTCTAAGTGAGGCTTTCATTGCTCTATAAATTGTCATCGCATTTTGTTGGCTGGTATATCCAACGGGAGTCTATAATCGCTTTAAAGAGCTTTGCTATCCCATTGCTATTTATATGTTGAGAGCTTTTTCATTTACAGTGTTGTTTGGTGCAATAAAACTTTTTTTTCCAGTTAGTCCCTGGGTTTATTTCATTTGAAAGCCGTATAAATGAGCTTGGTGAGTCATCTGGTTGAGAAACATGGTGAGAATCAGAGAAATGAGGTATGTGCTGATGGGCGGTTCTGTTTATTGATAGGCTATATTTTCCTTAGCAGGAGGTGTAAACAACAGCTGGCTGAAAGAAAATTTGTGAAAGATGACCGATATTATCTACGTAAAGGCTGTCTACGGTATTTAAAGAAAGACTTGCACGAATTCTGAAGCTTACACAATAGCTGTGGGTTGTAAAACACATCAGTCTGTAACTCCTTGATGTTTTTCTAGGCAGAACCTGTGAAGGGGTTCGGCTTAAGCGGTAACTCAATCCAGATGTTGGCCTACAAGGAGCAAAAGTATTTACTGGGCAGAATAATTCCCTGGTTTTCTCGGTGATAAATTTACCAGACCCCCATCCTGCGAGTCAGGAATGCGCTACTCTGCACAGTAGCAACTTTGCAGGAAGCTCTACATCTTATCAAATGCCTCGCTTGAACAAGCTGCTGACACCCACCCAATAATGACATCAAGCTTTGCTTTTGCCAAGTATTCATGGTGTGGGAAAGGGAAAATTGAGACTTGTTTTACCTTATAGAGTAAAGTTTTCTGCAGTCTGGAGTATTCGCTAAGCAGGATGCAAGTTGGGGTGACTTACTACGAAAGGTCATGCAGGCTGTCAGCAGTCAAGTGTTTAAGGGGGGCAGCAGGGGGGAAGCTTTGGGATTTATTGACTTGGAGAGAGTGAAATTGAATTGTTAGGGAAAACTCCTTTCTCCCAGAAGTTTGCTAGCTAGCATGATTATGCACCTGTAAGCTCTGTACAGACATCAACTGTCTCTCTGGGTCATTCCCTGGGCGCACGCCGGTGATGTTGAGGTGGTTGTCAAATGCTGTAACACTAACTCAAATCAGGAATGAAACTGGGAGCTGTCTCCTGTTGCCCTGATTAATTCAGGTAACTGCTTCCTTGACATTGCTTTGCAGCCGCTTGAAAGCGGCGTTTGCCATAGAAAATACGCAAGTGTAGCTACCTGTACTGCTGTTGCTGGAAAAACTGCTAAGCCTGTTAATGAATATGCGGGGGGGATAGTAGATAACGACGCAGGAGCGGGAGATTTTTAAAGTAGTCTGAAACGTGCTGCGGAGTCTTTAAGGGACCCCTTGTTTTCTGTGCCTCTTAGTGCAAAGCTCCCCTTCCTGGCTCTTGTCTGAGCATAATCATCTTGTCTTCAGTTCTGCAAGTTGAAGTTAACTGACAATGCTGACAGCCAAAGCCGTTGCCCCAACAGGGAGTGCATGTAGGCAGAAACAGAAATCACACTCAAGTCATAGGGAGGCTATTTCTATTGAAGTACAACCCTGAAGTTGCAGCAGGAAGATGCAGACAGAGAGAGTTAATTTAATCTTCTCCACCTGCTGTCTAGAGACTTCAGCCAATTTCTAGTCAGGTGTTTCTTTTAATCTATTCCCTGCATGGAAGATTTTTTTGTCGAGGTAGAAGCCAGATCCATGAAGAGAAACCTGTCACTGAGTTTCTAAGTGGTTTATTTTGCTTTATTAAATCTTGTGCCGAGTTAAATACAGTGGCCCTTGGTACAAGGGAGAGTAATTGTTTTACAAAGCTGGTCTATAGGGAACTTAGTGGAGGTGGCTTTGATTAAAAAGCACCTGCAGCGATACCATGATTTCATTCAAAGGCGACCACACTGAGCAAGGCACGTGCTAAAACAGGAAGATGTGGATTAAGCCCTGCACCTTCAAGTACGGCCATGAACGTGTCTTCCTTCTAACGCAATTTTCTGGCGCTGAAACAGTTAAGTATTTCAAAATGGATACCTGCACCAGCAAGTTTTTGCGTGCTCTCGATGGGAATATTATCGTGAGTGCTGTGAGGGGCTTCCACGCTGTGTGCTTGCAGGCAGGCCTGCCTACGTAAGCGCTGCCTGCTACTCTGACGTGTCCCAAAGCAGGCGAGACGTAAGGCTGGGTAGTGCCTTGCTGTCCTCTCCTACTGTGTTCAAGAGGTGCTTGCAGGAGCTGACAGCACTACCCCATGGAGCCGTCAGGGGTGTGTTTTGCAGCAGGTGGTGTGCAATGCCGAACTGAATAACCCAGATCCCCTGCCACACCGTGGGGGTGAGGAAAAACCGTAGTGCTGAAGTGGAGCTGGGGAGATGCCTGGCTGCCCTCGGAGAGCCAGGCAGGCTTCGCGAGGGCTCTGCCGCCCGTAGAGCTACTGAGTGAGAGGGTACAGAGAAGCCCGGAGTGACTTACGGAGCGCTGGCAACTCAGCCGCTTAGTGCTAGCAAAGCATGTTACCGGGTACAAAGCTGTGCAGAGCAATGCCATGCCTTTTGCAGGTTACCGCGGACTAGCCGGACAGGTAGAAAATTGCTCCCCGGCTTCCTGACGAAGCTTCTTGGGGGGCAACAAGCTGTTCTTCCTCGTAAGGGTGAAGGAAGCAGCAAAGGCAGAGGTGAGCTGGACTGCGGTGGGTTTGGTTCGTCCTGTTGCAGAAGTAAGTTTAATAGTGGAACTAGTTCTCGCTTTGAAGTTACGTTTTGCTTGAGATGACAGAAGTTCCTTAAGCAGTCTTTTGTTAAGATAATGGCAAGATAAGCTGCTCCTGCCCGGGTTTCCAAGTGCGTGCTTTGGTTTTCTGATGGTTTAGGAGTCGCAGCGGCGCTGATCCCTTTAGTTATCGGAAGCGTGACACGCGTGAGCTCTGTAACTGGCTTGCTGCGATCAAGGATGGGCACACGTTCTTGGTAGCAGCTCTCTTGGGAGAGAAACCGGAGCCTGGATCTAGGAATATTGCGGAGCTTGCCAGATGGCTGTTTCTCCCAGTATGATGCGTTTCCTTATGTTCCATTTCCAGCATGTTTCTTGTAGTGAGGTGACACCACCTGCTGCCAGCCCGCAAAGCTGCCTCTTTCTCTCCCTGGCTGCTACAGTCACCTGCCAAGAGTGCATGCTGATAGCGCGCTAAAGCTCGGGCAGGGAAATGCAGAGACGGCATCGTGCACTGACTTTTCTCTTAAACGGATTCCCACACCGTGGTGTCAAGGTTGCACACAGGGTATATATAGATTCAAATAGATGTGCTGAATGCCTTCATGAAGTCCTGACCTGATTTGGCAAATGGGAGATGAAAGAGCATGTACTCGTCTTGTTTGCTCTTGCCCTAGTATTTTGTAGAAGGTCATCAGGTCACCAGCAAACACGAGATGACTCTGTCTCCAAACCCTCCTGCGGGGATAGAAAATCATGTCAAGCGAGGGAGGAAGCGCAAAGGTGTGGAAGCCTTCATGACTTTTTATTACAGCTGTGATATTAAAAAGAAAAAAAAAAAAAGACCAGCATGACTTGTCCCACCGCAGTAACCGGTATTTCCCTTCTGTGACAGCCGGTTAGATTTAGGAGGTTTCTAGAACGGAGCGTTGAAAACGGCTCCTTTACAGGCTACACGGTTAACTGCCCAAGATAATGATCAGATTAGCAGCAACTGAAATGAGAGGCGTAAGATCCGAAACAGACACTCATGCAATAAAAACAAACAGACAACAAAGCAGCTCCCAGAAAGGATTATTATTTCTGGAGAATTTCTGTGAGCAGAAATACCCAAGCTGAAGTGGAAGGGACCACGCAGAAATTGCTGCCGTGAGAAGCCTGGTCTTGCGACTCGGCCCACAAGTAAGAAACAAAAACACCACCTGCATCATCATCATCTAACCGCTGAGAAGCTGCTCTGTGTTGCAGGGGCAGAAATGGCGTTCTTTTTCACTTAGTCTCCGTGTTCTTTGATTTGTCCTGGCCAGAGTAATACATTGTCGTGTGCTTGGCAGTTTGCCGTCACTTCTGAGTTCAGTTTCTGAACTGCAGCCAAAATCTCTCCGTAAGGATCGCCATCGCTTTGTTGTGCTGTGACGATAGGTATCGGGACATTCCTGAAACTTGTCTTGAATTCCTCTAAGTGCTTCCTCCAGGACGGCTGAAAGCTGTGACTGGCACTTTCCAGCCTGAAGGTGGTATCAAACACAGAATGTCATACTCAAATTTTAGTGGATTTATTGGAAAAGAATACAGGGTTTAGGCGGTTAGCTGACAAAACACAGCTAGAAAATCGGGATTGGAGGAAGTTTTACTGTTTCCGTTGCTCCAAAGTTACATCACGTTTTCTTAATGCTGTACAGCTGCTGAAGGGCTGTTAGTACTTTGAAACACGCTTTTACCTTGCAGGCAGGCAGAGTCTTTGTATTTGGCAGAATCAGCCTCTGATCCTTTTTAGGCACAGTTTACCCAGACCACAGCGTGTGGCAAGGTAACTATCGGCAACTGCCTGAAGCCGAAGAAATGTAGCAGTATTGTGTTCGGTTTGAGATTTCCTTCGGGTACCCCCTCTACAGATCGTCAGCAGCGGGGCCCTGCAGATCTCGGAAGTGTGAGACTGCCCGAGAGAAAAAGCAAGCTGAACCACAAGATAGTAACGCTTGTGGGGCGTTCCTGGCTGATAGTGGAAACCCAGCTGGTTTTCTACAAATCAGTCTCGGCTATTGTTAGCCTCTGTTCACGGGCTTCTTGGATTTTGGACTTAAATGCTGATGTGTGGAGATATAGATGCTGGATTGTCGGTCAGAAATCAACGGCCAAGTCCTTGGCTTTGCGGGGCAGGGGTTGGATAGAAGAGGACGGTAGTGATTTCAGGAGAATGCACAGCTCAACAATGAAAAATGGTGCTCTAAAGAAATAAAACTGGTCAGACTCACCTATTGGAAGTTTTTCCGAACTTACTAAAGGACTAGGTTTTTTTAGTAAGCTTGCCAGAGTTAATTGCTTGTTAGAAATGGGAGGTTGGTGGCCCCTATTATGATTTGACTGGGAGCGATTTAAACATCCTATCGAAACGAAGCGGTGCTTTAATTGTAGCTGATGCTTTTAAGTTTAAATGAAGGCTTTGTTTCCGAAGTTCATTAAGACATCCAACTGCAATTTCTTTTCTAAGGAATTCAGGTCCAGGGATATTTTAGATTACCTTGAAATGATTCTCATTGAAACTACAGAAATGAAAACAAGTATGTGCAGGAGGGTTTGCCCTAGGTCACCTGAATTTAGCTTCATTATTTTCGCAGAGCTGACTTCCTTAAGAAAATCTGAGGTTATGATGGAGAGTTCCATTGCAGAATACATGTAGGTAAGATAAAAGCTGTGTATAGCTATAGATACATGTATATGTATAGCTTCCAAATAAGTCCTGGTGTCACAGTACAGCAGATGGATTAAATGCAATGATGCCACACTCTTGAAGGGGGAAGGGGACTTGGAAGATCCCACAGGGTACTTCATCTGTCGCTGAACTGGGTCTGCAGCATCTGTGCGTGCTTGACCTTCCTCAAGAGCTGAGTCGCTCTGTCACTGACGACAACAGTCAGTGAGCCAGGACTAGAAACCTGTACCATCCCGCACAGTTAACATCTAATGTGAACACGAAAAGCAGTGAGGTGTAGGACACATCAAAGAATTGCCGCGGGTCGCCGGTCAAAACTTGTTTTGGAGTGACTGAGCACGAGAGCTCCCTGACCTTGCTGTTTCTTGAATGCTTCAGGTTAGGGCCACTTGGGAGAATGCAGGCAGCGAGTTAGCTGTGACCATGACTGCCAGCGACAGCATCGGAGCCCTTCTGAAGGGAAGAGTTTCACCCAGTGAAGGTTTTGTAATTACAGGCACCTTTTGGACAGGGAGCAAGCTTTGAGCAGGCTGTTCCGTGAACCGTGGTGGTGCCTAGCACGAACGCAGCTGTCTAGCCAGAGGTTTGGGCAGTGTCTGCGCTGTGTGCTGGATTTGTGTCGACGCTCCTGTGTTAGAGCTGTGGCGTGATCCAGGCTGTCTTTGAGAGAACAGAGAAAACAACATTTGCTGGAGGATTTAAGGGCAGGCAGCCTCTGTTTTCTCAGCGAAGGTGGAGAAGAGACTTACTCAGTTCTGTGGGGGCATATTGATTCTCAATTCAGGGGTGCTCAGGTAGGGCAAACTGTGCTCTAGAGCAACTGTTTGAGCTTGCAGTCTGATTAAGGGCTTCCTTAAACAAACTGGTGTGCTGTGGTCCATCCTCATGAGTAAACGTTAAGAGATTTTAAGGACTTAATACTGAGGGTTTTGAACTCTTCAAAAGCTAAGATAGTGATGACAGAACAGTGCTACTGCCTTTATCAGCTCATCTGCAAGTTCAACACGTCACAAGATGGTCTGCAGAAATAACCATCTCCATAAAAATCTCGCAAACCAGTCTCAAACCAGCTTCATTTCAGCTGCGCTTTGCTACTGAAGCACAGGACTGTGGCGAGTGTACTCTCATGTCTCACGCATTGCTCGTCGGCGCTGTCGGGAATCTTTCAAAGGAGAAAGAGAAAAGAAGAATGCTGTCACTGCATCGTACTCTCTGTTCCCCCGCTCCACAGTTAGA
The DNA here is from genome assembly GCA_034782735.1 of Sagittarius serpentarius. Taxonomy (NCBI): domain Eukaryota; kingdom Metazoa; phylum Chordata; class Aves; order Accipitriformes; family Sagittariidae; genus Sagittarius; species Sagittarius serpentarius. The sequence goes on along the minus strand of JAVKLA010000007.1, from coordinate 35,132,159 downwards.
TCTGGTCTACCACAAAGCAGTCTGCAAATTCTCTCTCTTCTGAAGGCTAGCAGAAGAATCCCCTGTACGTGGATTTCTACGGGTGTGCACCGTGAGTGCTTCTTTCGTAGCTGTATTTCAAGCTTTGCGGTTTTTACACCCTGGTATGAGTCATTATAAAATGCAGAATCCATCTTCATTTGGGGGTTCCATGAGATCTAAACGATTGTGAAGAAGATGATGAACAGATTTATTTTTTTTTTGCATCATGAGGAGAATTCTCCCGTTCCATGACTATGAATGTAGCGTAAACATCGGTATTATAAAAGATGCAGTTTTACGTGTGAGGCAAATACTGGAATTCTTTCCAGTAGAGCAAGTAGAAACTGTGGTTTCGGTACTACAATGTGACTTGTTCCGGAAAGGGAATGGTTCCCGCTGCCTCACCCCACTCATCTCTGTGGGGAAGCCTTCAGGGTCCCTCTTACCTCTCCAGACAGGGACTTCAGAAAAGTCCTCCTGCCGACAAAGCTAAGGGAAGCTGATCGCAGCATCCTGTGGGAGCCGCCAACGCTATTGAAGAAGTGGCCTCACAGTTACATGTTGAGAAGGCCCAAAGATGCATCGCACCGATGATCCGCGTTAGCTCAAAATCCCCAAATCCAAACTTGAATTTTCAGTGGTGAATAGCGTGACTGCATTGTTTGGCGAAGGGAAGGTGCACTGTAACGACAGCTTTCCCCTCAGGCTTTTAAAGAGGGTAATTTGCCCTACTCGGCTTTCACACTTGGAAGAGTACGTGAGTCTTAATAGGTAGTGGAACCCATGGAGTAGAAGTACTACCGCGTTTATTTCGAGAAAGCCATAATGTGAGCTTATAGTTTATTTTTTTTTAAGTGTTTATTTGACTATCTGCTGGTCATAAGAAAAAAAAAAATCCTCTGGTTCTATACTTTTGCTATATTTTGAAGCTGCTAGAATGTTAAACTTTGTCACGTAAGGCCTCTTTCCAAAGATAAGCCTTCCTATCTCACCGCAGAAGTTCCTCCTGCTCGGGCACCGTTTCATTTAACTGTACTCGTGCATCTTCCTTTGCGAGATGCTTTTAGGCTTTCGCCTATTCTGCCATGAAGTGTGGATAGCAGAAGTCAGTAAAATTGCCACTAAAAAAACAGGCGGGTTTTGGTGCGCACGCACACCCACCCACCCACCCACCCACCCAAGAAGATTAATGAGCATGGAAGGCTGGACACCAGCATATAAGGCTGGATGGCCCCAGTTCCCCTGACTTCAAATTTCTGCCTGGCTATAGGAAAAGCTTTTTCATATTTGTGGAAACTGAGGCAAAAAATGAATTGCCTCAACGACCTCAATCAATGCAGCAAAGTTAATCATTTCCCAAACCACTTTCCCCACCCTTGGGCCTTTCTGACAAAGTATGATGACATAGTGGTTCTTATAATGCACTTTTGTGAGAAAATATTTGTATTGTCACACGCCTTGGGGCGGGTGCTACCAAACCATCCCCCCTGGGGGCCAGGAGGTACTTGGTTTTTGGAGGCGTTGGATTTTTTTTTCAATTCTCATCCTGTTCTAAATACGGGAAAATGGCACATTCACTTCTCTTTTTTAAGGTTTGACTCAAGCTACTATTTTCTGGTTTAGACTGAAGGAAAACTATTTTGGTTTGGTCCTGACATACAGGGAAATGATCACTGGAGAAGGCTGGTGCTGTGAAAACTGAAGTAAACCTTCTAGAGTCTTATTTAGCCTAAACAAAGACTCTGCAGGTAGCTGGCGTACAAAATTCCAAAGAACTAAAAGAGATCAATGGATGGTAATGGAAAACGGTTTCCTCTGAGCTGTAACTTAAGTGATCTCCCCATAGGTCGGTCATCTGTAGCGGAGGGTGAACGGTTATCTGAAAGCAAGCGCAATTGGGTGCAGGGGGTAAAAAGGAAAAGCAATTTGATACAGTGAACGCGGTTTGGGGCGATGTGGATGTAATGCTCAATATCAAGGTTATAAGAAAAAAGTTTCTACGCTGTTGAGTCAAGTTCAAACACTTCTTATATAGAGAGGGAAGTAGAGTGAGTCGCCTTGCTAGACAAAAATCATACGGGTGATTATCAGTGGAAAGATTTCTGGCAAAAAGGATGTCAGCCGATACGGGTAGCACCAGGATCCACTGCAGAAACAAGCGTGACATCGGCTTTTGGCTGTCTCCGAGTTTGGGGCAGCCTGCACAGCTTGTCACAGGCTGGATGTTTTAAAGTAACAGTGAGCAGCTACAGGTCCAGACGGCCTCAGTGGGAACGACAGCTGCTCTTCGCTCTCCGAGCACCCAATCCTGCCAGCGTCCATTTGTGCCCAACTGGCAGCCCAGGGAGAAGGGCTGGCATGAGCAGAAAGGTGCATCTGCGTGCCCTGCCCACGCTGCGAGTGCCCCCTGCGGCACCCCGGTCCCCGGCAGGGCCGTGGGAACGCTGGTGCCACGGGTCTGCTGGAGCGCGGGGCACGGAGCCGTTGGCTCTTTCCGAAAGGTCTGTCCTTCTGGCTGCTTTTCTGGAGGATCAAATGCCGCTGTTACTGCTGGGTACAGCTGCAGATTTAAAGACAAGAAAGGTCAGCGTTAATTTCGAGTCAGATCCGAAGGTGCTTGAAAGCAAAAGCCGCAAGTTTCCGTGCCTGCGTTTGGTGCGGCACGAGCACGGCTTGGCAGAGAGTCATATATATTTGTTATATATTACTGCATTACCACTATAATATTACTGCATGAGCAGGACTTCCGCTCGCCCTCCACGGCCTGTTTAACAAAAGGTAGCACACTCCTTTTAGGAACGTGCTGATACGTGCTCAGGAGGAAGCTGATGCACGTAAGTTACTGCCTGAGGTCAAAAATACTAACCAGAGTAATTACCTCAACAAAAGGTATCGGTAAGAAATACGTACTTAGAAATAATAACTGCGGTGCCAAGGTTTCTTTATTTTCAATATTCCCTGTCTTTCCCTCCGGAGTTCTCCTAGGTATGTAGGCCAACCGAGACATTGCAACGGTTGTCTTTAATAGTAGCATAAGGATAACCGAAAGTCACTGTTCCCTCCTACGTTATTCAGTAGAGCAACGTAACAAAATTGAGCTTGGAACGTGTATATTCACAGAGTAATTTTTGTATCGCACTAACAAGCCTTGACGCTAACGCTAGTTCTTCGTTAGAAGGAACACGACAAGTGGGCTGAATTAACATGCATTTAGCACTGCAAGATTTCTAGCACATGCAGTGAGACTTTTCTTACTGTTTGGCAGCTCTGGATATCCGAATGCTCTGCGTAGTCACAGAGGAGGCGCAGACAGCAGCACAGCTTTTCCCTGCTTTGTCTAAACGGTGGTCCTGATGCAGAGACCATTTCTTGGAGTAGAGGCGCAGCCGTTTAATCTTCGTGCCCGTTGTTCTCTGAGGTCTCGCTCTGCAGACGCGGCAGAGGAGCGGAGCGGATAGGAGCACAGAAGTGGGAGAACGTGGATTTGCTGGGCTGTTAAATCGAGCAGCTAAGTCAACGTTCCCCACAGACGTTGCAAAGAATTTGGAGGGGGGGAGGCGGTTGCTATCGAATAGGTGACAACCTGACCTTACTCGCGAGAACTTAACATCAGTGAGATGAAGTGGCAACAGAACTTCTTTTCGTCACGGGAAAACCCAACCAAGAAAGGGCGAAGGTGCACAGTGCAGGCGGAAAGGGGTCGGGGGCGCCCAGGGACTGTTACGTGCGGCACAAAGGGCCGGCGGTCCCCGTCTGTCACTTGAGCCGAGGCCGAGCCTTTGGCAGGCGCAGGGCAGCTTTTGGGGCGCCGTGCGTGCCCCTGGGATTCCCCGGGCCTGCCGGGAGCCGCGGTCTCCGCCGCCGCTCGGAAGTGGGAGGCAGTTCGGGCAGGTGGACGCCAGCGGGGGGGTACCGAGTCCGTCCGTCCGTCCGTCCGTCCGGGAGCTGCCGCGGGAGCCAGCAAGCGGCCCCTCTGTCCCTGCTGCCCGGGGCCGCCCGTTCCCTCTGTTCCTGCACCGCCCCCTTCCCCGCACAGCTCAGGTGGTTGCGACCGCAGAGGCGACCCGGTGCCTGCGGGAGGGAGGGCGGGAGGGCGGGCGCGGGAAAGGAGTGCGGGCAGGGCGACGGACCCCCGTCCCTCAGCAGCAGCAGCAGCAGCAGCAGCGCGGCGGCGCGCACTCGGCGGCGCGCCCTCGGCGGCGCGC
>JAVKLA010000007.1:35081726-35116815 GCA_034782735.1 Sagittarius serpentarius | reverse complement strand
CCGCCCAGCAGCAATGTGCCGGCGTGCCCCTACCGCCGCCCCCCCCTTGGCTGACGTCTGCATGACATTGGATTAGAGGAACACTACCCTGAGCCTTGACATGTTTTACATTCCGAGTTTTTATTTATTTCTTCGTTGCAGGTGAGGAACTCGGCGGCTCCAGCGCACCGCCGCAGCATCGCCGGGCCGCGGCTGCTGTGCCCCCCACCTCCTTCCTCCCCCCCGCATCACGCCGAGCTCTTTTTCTTCCCCCGACACAGAAAACGCCGTTTTTTCCTCCATCCCTTGGCCCAGGGCCTGGAGCCTGGAGATCTTCCCCTCGGGCCTGGGACCCCACGGTGTTACCCCCCTCCCCCCGGGAGCAGATCAGTAGGGGGGGACGTGCCTGGGAAAAACCGAGTGCTCCGTGCTTCGCGGGGAAACACGAGCAGCTCTCGTCGCACCTGCCGAGAGGGAAAAGCCGTACGCTTCAGGCTGGTGCAGGGGGGCAGCTCCCGCTCCCGGGCTGCTCCGGGAGAGGCTACGGCTGCGGAGTTGTGCTCTGCGGCGGGACCCCCCAACAGTCTCGCTGCTTCTCTTTGCTGAGGAGAGGAGCGGAGCCAGAGAGGGGACCTGGTCCTCGTCATCCAAGTAATCACCTACTCCCTATCGCAAACGGACGCCCCTCACCTCCCTCCTGTGGCCCTCCTGGCCCCGCACCCCTGCTCCCTCCCTGCTGCTGGCAGGTCACAGCGGCCAAGAGCTGACACAGCAGCTCTTGCAAGCGCGCACGTCCCTCAGGCCAAACACGGTGACAACGCGTTGCCCAGAGCAGCAGCATTGCAGTAGCTGCGCCGCGGGACTCGCTCGCCGCGAACGCTGCAGGGCCCAACGGGGCTACTAAGGTCTCGGTGGGGGCACAACACCCACCGGTACTTGACGCCTTCTTTTACCAGCTCTGGGTTTAATTCTGGTACCTTACCTCTCAGGGGACTCAAGGTTACGGGAGGGTCTGCCATTAAAACGGCACTGAAATGAGGCAGCCTAGGGGAGCGTCGTGTCAGCGCCTGCAAAAGCCGTTCACACACACACACACACACGCACGCGCGCGCACGCTCTCTCTCTCTCTCTCTCTCTCTGTACTTGCCGCTGTTCCCGCTTGTCAGCGGGAACAGCAAGCGCCGCAGGGACGGCGTCAGAAGCACCGCTGCCGAGATGTCTCCATTCAGCTCCAGCCCGAGACACGCCTGTCAGAACACGAAAGGTACACCAAGGGCCCAAGCTGGTTTTCTTCCCCTCGCAAGAAGCCGAACTCAAACCACGGACACCCAGAGCAGCTTTCCCAAGGATAATCAGGCAGCCTGCTATCTTCTTCCATCTTCTCCAATAAATAAACCCGCTTTTCCAAGCTGTATTTCTCCACATGAAATGCAGAACCCCAGCGATCGGTGTGACCGCAGAGGCCTTTCTAAAATCGCATCCACAAAAATTCAGAGTGGTACCTTAGCGCGGGCTGTGTCTGCACGCGGTTACCGCCAAGGAAACGGGCGAGGCCACCGCTGCACTGAACGCGTTGTTGCTCGCTGACATCCTTCAGCTGCCCGCTGGCATTTCCTCGCTTTTTTATCTCCACTAAAAGCGCCCCCAGCTATCACTACAGTATGCGCATGGATCGACTTTTACCTCTCTCCGTTTCAACCACATAAAAGGAAAAAAAAAGTACAGTTTGATCGTTAAGCACACTCATTCACAAAGCCTAAACATCAGCTCAGGTGCTTGAACAATTTTGAATACGCAAGACTTCATGGCACAAGTAAAACTAGGTCCTGGCCGACCTTGTTTGGTTTCGGGTGCCATTCCGTCGTCCGCCGTCTCCTCCCCGCCTCCCCAGCCCCAGGCACGTACGGGTTTGCAGGCCGCCACCATTCACCTCAGAGGGCAGTACGAAGGGCTGGATGCTGCAGGCCCTCCGGAGACGGCACTGAGGGGATGGTGTTTCTTCGGGCATCTCTGGCGCCAGCAGATCTCCTGGCTGTTGAGGCTGCTCCTCAGAGGAGGTTTTGGTGACTTGGCCTTAGGGGTCTTCTACAGGACCTCGTTTTTTCATTCCAGTATTTCAACTCACACAACCGCGCAACTTTTCAGAGACTTCCCAACTGCCGTTTAGCAGAAAATACTCCAGCCAAGACGCGCACTCAGCAGAGGACTTCAAGACACGGCAGACAGCAGCTACCAGGCACTTCACCCAGAGAGGAACAGCTCCGCATAGGTTCCGTGACTCAGACACAATTTATCTACAGGCAGTGGAAGAATAACTCTTTAACCAGCCTTTCTGGGTTAACGCTGGCCCTGGCAATGCCACCAAACACAAGAAGGGAAAAAACAGGGATTATCTTGCAGTACGACAATGCGTTCCACAGTATCAAGAGTAAGCAAAGTTAAAGTTGAGAGCAAGCAGCTCCCGATTTGTTTTTTTAAGACAACTCAGCTCCTGGTCAAGCCGTACCCCCGCAGCCAGCCGCTGCAGCCCGGTGGGGCGCGGAAGGAAGAGTCCCACCCGGGACACATCTGAGAGGAGCTCGTGTCCTCCCCGGACCGCGCGCGCCCCGAGGCGAGAAGAGCCGCCAGATCGAGGGGACCGACCTGCACCGAGGGCACCGCCCGGCCGGGCCACCCGTCCCAGGCCCGAACCACGTCCCATTTCCTCGCCTTTCACCTCCGGAGCCGGAGCGACCCCAGCCGGGACCCCTCACAAGCCACGAGGGCACCGGGCACGGTCTCTCGTGGGCACTGGCAGGGTTTCCGACCCTTGCGTCTTCTTAAGCCAACGTCCCGGGAAAGGGGTTCATACAGCCACGGCAAACCACAGCTTATCGACTCCGCTCAAGTCAAACACTTCAACCGAAGCACGCGACGCTGCGCTACTACGGCTTCCCACCGCCATCTGACAAGCCAGCAACCCTGTTCTTAAAAAAAGCATTTTCCGTACAGGAAGGGATGAAACGGTGCTCTACAGCGACCTGCGTTCAAGAGAATTAGGGACATGGATAAATGCTGCAGACATCAGTAGTTTATTGGTATGTTTAGTCAAAACACATTCAGAATGGAAACGTAAAAGTAAAAATACTTTCCACCTGCAACAATTAAACTAGAATCTACTAGCATATAATGCTTGACACGTTACAGCAATAAAGATGGTAATCCACTGTCTTGTATACCTACTAAAGCCAAGACGGTCAGCCAAGGTTGTCGAAACAGAACCGTAATGACAAAATACTCCCACCATCCACACATCAGCAACTAACAGTAATGGTCAGTGAATCCCTTCCTTTGCTTCTAAGAGGTACATTTACTATCGAGAGGGTCGAGAACACGTAAGAGTCCACAGTACAGCAGGTGAGCTATCACCATGTAAACTTCTCTGGATGACGTTCCAATGGTTGTTCGTGTCACTTAAACAAGAAGCAAGCCAGAAAGCCGAATGGCTCAGTAGCTCTTTTTAATACTCCGTTTTTTTTGTTGATGAGATTATTCCCAGTGCCATTTGCCATACAAATAAATGAATTAGGTGGCAGCACAACACCACAGCACTACACATGGGCAAAAACAAAAAAAAAAAAAAAAAAAAGAAAAAAAAAAGGCTACACAAAACACACCGGTGGCAAACTGCTAACTGACGACAGCAATTTGTCCGAAGGCTTCAAACCTAAGTAGTGGTGTTGTGTGGCGAGCGGTTCAAGTACTACAGATTTCCAGGTAACAGCTGAAAATGCAAGACCTTCAACGAAAAAAATGAAATATGAAAACGGAAGCTGGTCAAAATGTGCCCTGAAAAAAAAAAAGGTGTATGAAAATAGTGCAAGACTTACCGTCGAACACAGAAGACCTCGAGTCTGGGCGAAAACAGGCAGATGCCGCTTCGCTTTGCCTAACGTATCAGAAAAATATGTGCAAAATCTTCCACCTTACTCGAAAACAGCAAACGATTGCATAATCCAGAGACACGTTGCTACGATGCCCCTATCTGCCTTTGCTTGAAATTGCGGGTATTTCACGTGAGGTCTTCCGTGCCGAGAAGCAGCTTTAAGTGGTCACACTTTCGCGCAGACGCACACGCAAACACCTCCCCCCACTTTTACTCCCGACGCCCGAGAGCCAGGCGCTTGCAGCACGCCCCGGCATCGAGCCGAACCGTACTGTCTGCTGCAGCTGCAGTTTCTGGGAATGCGCTCCAGAACGTCATCCAGAAACAGACCTCTCCACTGGGAAAACCCACCGGTCAAACTGAAGAAGAGGACGTCTCCTTTCTATCCTTCGGTCCGGAGCCACACAAGCGTCAACTTCAGCTGAGAGTTATGTGCAAAATGAGTAAGAGTTTTTTAAAAAGTGCAACCGGAAAATGCAATTACTTAAGAGCTGCTGTTTTGTTCTCGGAAAATTGCAGTATCCTCGTCTGATAAGCTCACCCTCGCAAAGGATGCTCAGTTCTCCCGATCAGGAGCTGGCCAAAAGCATTCACCGTTCTTGACTGACTTCTGAAATTCACGTCCAAGAGAGATTTCAACTCCATTTTCTTTAACTTTGACACTGATTAAAGAGAAGAGACAACCTGGATGCCTTCTTCCTCCCTTCCCCCCCTCTGCAAAAAACCAGGCGAACTTGTTCATTGAAGAGCAAGGTGGATGGTAATTGTAGCAACGTTTACTGATTGAAAGATACTGCAATTTTTTTTTTTAATACAATTTGTCAATGATTTCCTTTAAATGCTTTGCAGCCGATTGGCTTTGCAGCACAGTAATTCATACACTATACTGTACAAAATCACCAGCAAGACTGGAATGATGTATTCATAGAAGGCACCATCATGCTTATTACATTACCAGAGAACTCAAATACAGTCAAGACAAATTTCACTGTACAATGCGTATCGAAGGGGAAAGGGGAAGGAGGAGTGTGTTGAGCAGCCATCCCTGTGCTGAAGAGGGGCAGATAGAAAAATCTGACGGGAGCTATCAAACCTGTTGCGTACTCAGGGCTACGACTTTGAAACTCTGCGTTCTGTTTAGTTTACAGCTAAATGGATTCCTTCTGGAATAAACGTGTAGTCTTATTAAGGTTTGAGTGTGTACATATGTTGGTCACAGCAAGCAGATCAGATGCCCGCATCGTTGCACAAGCTATTCTGTCTGAGTAAGAGGATGAAGGGTTTTTTGCCTCCGATGCCTCCTGCAGGTGTCAATACAAATGAGTTCAGAGTACCCATTAGTGCATTCTGATGAGCGCGTAAACACGAGTTTGTTTGGAGCCGAGTGTTCTAAGAAGGAAAAAAAAAAAAAAGGCAAGCTTCTCCAATTGCACAAATTGCACTATTTGTGTTTCCAACAGTAACAGGCAGAAACAGTAACACTGACACAAAATGTGCAGCAGAGGGTTTTTGACTGAAAGGACCTGAATTCTATTGGGCACGTCCTTTAGTTCACTTCTGTTGCAGATAGTTAACCGGTCTTTTTTTGTCTGGGTTTTTGTTTGGTTGGGTTTTTTTTTTCTTCTTTTTTCTTTTTTTTTCTTTTTTTTTTTTTTTTTCTCCCAGTCCTCAATTCTCCAAGTCTACATTTATAAATTAACAGTGTGACTCCTGTTGTGAAACTGGGGAAAGACCGTCCACCTCAATTTAAACTGGAAACCAAAGTATGCTTTCACATCAAAGAAATGATCAGAAGGGCTGTGTCACATTCCAAAGCCAAAAAAAATTAACAAGAATGCAAACACGATGGATCATGTACCACTGCCAAGACTGCCTGCCCGCAGTGGAGATTTCAGCGACGCTGTCCAGTGAAACGGCCTTCCATTTGCCCGGTTCCTCGTCCAGAGCCAAGTTTCTGTGCCATGCCACCTCTCGGAGGGGGTCCTCTTCCGTCACGGTCTCGCATCATGCCACCACCCACTATTCCACGGGGACCCCCAGGGCCTCTATCATTGCGACGAATATCCCTACGATCATCGCCTCCGCCTCGGGTCTCTCTTTCACGAGCGGCTCTTGTTTTTTTCTCTTCTACGTTCAAGCGCACCTCACCCCGGAACATAATAGGCTTATAGGGAAAAGCGTTCGAGGCACACGTTAGTCACCATTTCACAAACTCCATTTATACAAGGCATACGAAAACGCTGCACGCCTCAGCCTACAGTCACTTACGTGCGAAAGACAAAAATTAGCTCTTAACGGTTCCCTGCAGCACACAACCTTAGCCCTAGAGGTCTACAGTAAATGGAACAGCACTTTTAAATTCAATTGGCATGCAGGGAATTAAAATGTCTTCCTCAAGGAAAGACAGGGTCGTCTTTAGCCTTTTCACTTCAGGGCTAAAGTTCCTGAAGAATTGCTCTGACAGGTCTCGCTCCCACATACCAGAAATGAAAACTGCTGCTTTCTCCTCTCCGATTCCTCACGTCACAACCGCAAATAACCACGCTCCTTTTTCTCACCCCCAGGACGCAGAATTCAGAGACCCGCGGGACGCCCTTCAGAAGGTTACGTACTCAACTTTCAGCTTACAAGGATCTCTAAAAGTGAGCGCTGAGCTCCATGTGGTGTCTACGTGCAAAGGTAAACAACCTGAATTCGGTATGACGCGGTCTGAGGAAGGCTGGCACCGCTTTCCTAAGCTAAATGACAGAACGAGCGTGCCGAAACTACGTTCTCCTTACAACTGTTGTTTCAATGCCAGAAACAACAGCAACGCAGACGGGGACGGCCCGCGCTATTTGGGCTTTAAGGCACTCAGTGCGTCCTTCGAAGGCTACTCAATGCCAATACTTACTTTTGCAACTAAAATTCGCTGGACCGGCTCAGAATCGTCAAATACCACGAAACCAAAATTAGGCAGTTTTCCTCCCACTCCTTTAGTATTTATGCGAAGTTCTACCACGTTTCCAAAGCCTGGGAAAACACGAGAGAAAAGCCACGTTATCAAAACCCACAGTGCCAGCTCTACCAGCCCTCCGCTTCTTCCAGACAACACCTGTAGCGTTACATCACGTAAAAGGTCCCCTGCGTGGCCCGAAGTGAACGTGACGTAGCTATTCAACACAGTTTTTCTTCTTAGTCTCCGCAGCTGAAATTGCTACTTACTCATGAAGAACTCTTTCAGTTCACTCTCATCGATATCATGCGGCAAGTTCCCAACAAAGAGCTGGTGGCTGTCCGGATAGCGGATTATTCGACGATTATCTGACTCATTCTGTTCCATGTCGCCTCTCCCTATCGTCAACAGAAAGAAGGCGGCAGAGCCACGAAGGTTAGAAGGTGCGTGTAGATTCGGATAAACACATCCTACGAACAGCACCACGCACGTTCGCTCACAACAATTCTGTACCTTCAGCTCTTGAGCTTACGTTTACCATGGCGGACACAGCCGGGAGGATACTATCTTCCTCTTTACATAGTCCTGACATTTTTGTAGTAATACCACAAAGTTTTTTTTTTTTCTTGTCATCTGGTTTCCCTGGTTAGGTTAATTAAATCCACGTTAACTAAAACAGCGGGCATCCCGGCCAAGTTTGTTTAAGAGGATCCTGTTATGTCGTAAAACATTATACTGAAGAGGAGCTCGCTACCTATTAAAACGTACTTTTAAAAAGATTTGGATTCAACTCAGCTCCTCATCAATTCCTCAGCACAACAACAGTATCCTGACTTTGGCACTCACATTACAAACAATGTTTGCCAGTCACCTCTTCTGGCTTTCATCTTCCACCGTTTTGGCCCCAGATACAAGCGAGAGCTCCTCATGTTCTCTCCAGCTCAGCCAAAGTATTAGTACGCTTAGCGGCACGCAAGACAAAACCTTTCCCGGTATCAACCCTACTAAATCATGACCTGCCTTGCGGTGTGACAGCAGCACACTGTCACCCCTTTTGTACCCGAAGTATTACGGTGGAGGTATGCACCCCTTTCTCCCCTCAGCTTCCCCTACAAGCCCATTCACAGCAAGCTTGCTAGCTCGTTTGAAAGGTTTCCTTAAACAGATAAAACAGGTCGCTGACTTCCTCTGAAAGGAAGACCGTAGGGCTGAAGCTCTACCATTTGGTCCGCTGAGATATCAGCTTTTCCTGCCCTGCCTCTGCTACCCCGAGTGTCAGCTAAGAGTTAAAAGACTCAGGCTCTGTTACACGTTTTCCGCATGACTTGTGTTACATCCGAGAGTAGTAGAAATGCAGACCGGCAACTTGATTTAGCCCCAAGTTGGGGCTTTTGCACCCTGCTGCAGATGACATGTTAAAAACCCCCAAGAAACGTTAACCTGTAACAGATGTCACGGTTCTTTCTCGGAGCCTGAAATCCTTTCCGTTTCAGTGCTGTACCCGAGTGAAGATACACTTGCACTGATCAAAGCCAAAAGCACTTGTAAGCCCAGTCCGTACCACAGTTTGGCACGCACTTACTGAAAACCTTCATTAGAACCACTCGTAGCTAGAGCTGGTGGAGGGGCTCACCGTCGCCGAGACTTAACCACTGCTGCAGGCAGCGCTCTGCCAGCTTTACACTACCACTGCAGCACCATCGCAAATGCCACCCCTCCCCAGAGAGCTCGTGACTCATTTTCACACTCAGGGAAGACAGTGAACCGATCAACATCCTCTAACTCCGGGCCTTCGACTAGATTAGCTTTTGCCCAGCGCTGCGCAGAGGTTTGCCAAGCAACCGCCTGGAGTGATGAATGCAACTCTGAAGGCTTTCTCCTCTTCAACACCGCTTTCTGACGACTGCCAAGTAACGCGCACGTTTTCTAGCCAGACCTTCCTACAGATTTGGATGCTCTGTATGAGTAAGAAAATGCAGAGAGCTGGCCTCTCATAGACTAAAGACAAACGTGAGGCAGCCAAACCGGGAACGGTATTTTAGATAATTACACAAGGTGGGAAAATACGTATAAAATTATTTCCTGACGGAGGCTGACACGGTGGGAAGGTTTCCTTCCAAAACGAAGCAGCAACAGGCATTTAAGAGCTCTCGCTTCCAAGGTTCAGCAAAATTCAGAGGACATGGAAAAATCCATCAGATTTCCATACCAGCTTTTCAGAACTGCATCGAGCCACATGAAAAGTACTTAAGGATATAAGCGAGTGGCCTGACTATTAAAAAACATTTCAACAAAACAGAATCTTGGAAATAACGCCTGATCTTTGCAACAACTCATCACCAGCCTGCACTCCAAATCACATTCCCCCGTTTCTAGTCGAAGGCAGTAGGAACAGAGAGTTCATTATCATCAGCCCAATACAATACAGGGACAGACAGGACCCGTGGAGGAGGCGCCTCTCATTAACTAGTCCCAAGCAGACACGCAAGCTGATCCACGTTACCTGGTCGAGGTCCTCGGGGCGGAAAACCCGGTCTTTCCCTGGGACGCTGTTCACGTACACGAGGAGGTTGAGACTGAGCTTCAGGTTTAGTTTCAACTCTTGGCTAGAACAGGAGGAGAACATGCATTATTAAACAGCGGCCCAGTAAAAAATAACCCCAAACCCCCAAAACTCAGCAAAACAAAAAAAAAAAAACCCCCCACAACACAAGACAGAGGTAAGTGGCATGCACAAAACGAACTCCAGAAGATATACAACCATGTCTATGCGTTTGGGAATACGTTTTTTTCACCTCTACAAATTCCTCTGTACCAATCCAGGACTGCAGTGTTCAGCTATCTCTGCTAAAAGGTGCAAAGCAAACATCTCTCAATCAGAGCGTCTCCCCAAAACACGGCTAAGGTGAATTTTCCACGTTTGACCAGGCATTGAGACCCCAATGCTCCGTTATTCAAGAATCCCCCAACCTGGCTAAAAACCTCACACAGATGAAATAAAGCTCCCTCATGCCAAGCTCAAACTTCACGGATTCAGAGGTAGCCCGAGATGAACACGAACGGATGGGCAAATCACATTTTCTGTCCCAGTCCCCGAGGGACTCTTTTCCTGGACTGCCAAACAACTATAAGGAAACGACCGAAAAGAACGAGGGGAACAAAACAAAAGCCCTCAGGAGCGGCGTAAGTATTTCGGAAAGAATAAAGCCACCTGAAATGACCAGTTCTACAGACTACCTGCTGAGGATATTCTGCAGCTTTCCCGATATCGAGACCGTGACGCTCAAAGTACACCCTCCGTATTCTCAGGAACTAGAACACCTATTCCATTCTTGCAGGCAAAAAATGCTCTCAGAGGTAATTTGAAAAAAAGAGACAGAACAATAAAAAAAATGTTTCTATGCAGCCTGTTGGTTACTGAAGCAATTTCCAACATTTTTTTAAATTCCATTTTCTGTACAACAGCCCAGCAGCTGCCGCTGTGCTGGGTTCTTATCTCAGAAAAACAAAATTATCCTTAGGAGCGCAAAGGAGAATGCCAGCCTCCAAGGAAGATTAAACACAAGGACAACGGCTATAAGCCCAGACTGCTGCGGAGAACGAACTAGTTTTCGTTAAACATCTCCCTTATCTTCCTTTAAGGCGTCAAGACAGCTGACAGTTCCAGCCAGACGGTACCTCACAGGGGTAAAAAGACCGTGTTTTACAGGAAACGTGCAGGTATTACGCACCAAACAAATGTTTCGGCCCTCCTGTCGCTCGTGCTCTAACCAGCTAGGCCTTACCTTGTCCTTCCGACATTTCTAGGACCATTTTTTCAATGCCAAGAATAAGCGAGAAAAACCAGCCTTCCCGTTAAATCTCTTTTCGTTAGACCTCCTCGTGGGTCACTGGAGCTCCCCTGCCATCTTTTACTAACACACCTTTACTGCGTTATAAATTGTACCTCGAAAGCAAAACTCAATAGATGCAGACCCCCGCATCGCAGATACTTAGGGCTATCGTCCTTAAACACTCTCAGTCCTTCTGTCAGCCACAGCAAAGGCTTGCTAAGCCACTGACGTCCGTCTGTCAAACCCCAAATAACAGTTAACTTTTACCCGCCTGCTCTGCATTTCACTGAACTTCTCAGCTATCACACAAATACTCACTGTCTACCCAGACAACAAACACCTAATCTCAGCTTCTTTCTAATCGGTACCACCCCTTTTTACACAGGAAGACTGCCTCAGCGCTCTCTGGCGCTGCCGGAAGAGGAAAGCACTTGCGCAAAGGCGTGCTCCCCCCAAACACTGCAATTAATGGCAGCACCACGAGATGCCTATTAAGGGCTGCCATTTACAGCCCAAGCAGCAGCTAATTGCAACTCTCATTTCACGGAGAGCGCACAAAGTGGACTGACAGGCACAGAACGAGGATTCCAAGAGACGACGACTAAAGGAGCGCTCAGCCCAGGAGCCAAGCGTGCCACAAACCTCGGCCTAATGGAGCTTTGAGGACAATTAAGGAAAAGGTGACACTGTCTCTTCTCTTCAGGAGCTCGCACGGGGAGGGAAAGGGACCTCTTTCTGCTACGGCAACGCTACTGGCAATGACAGCAAAACCAGCCACAAGTCAGCCTCTACTCGCCGACCTGGGAACTGAATACTCCCCTGAAACAGAGGAGGATGGGACAGAAAGAGCAAGAGAAGAAGAGGTGGCTCCGAAGGCCGGCCCAATTCTATTTGTGAAATCTTTCAAGGCTTGTACGTTTCTCTAGAGGGCGATGCCTGCCACGATCCAAATGAATGCATGCACGCAAAGAACCAACTAGCCAAGCGAACAACCAAGAAACCACACTTCACGTGAAACAAAAGAAAAACCCCCGCATCATCTCGCCAGAATTCCAGCAGCTAGGTTAGATGCATACCTCAGATAGCTACCACGCTGTCTCCGAGGTAAATGCGGACCACATAACTTCCTAAAGGCACTCATCCGTCACTTCCACAAAGGCACTATAAATCATAGAAGAGTCTATGCAGAGCCTGAACGGATTTACGGTGGTGAGAGAATGCAGCGTCTATAGCATAAAGAGATCACCTTTGCCTGAACTCGCCACTTCCAAGCCAGAAGACAAGAGTCAGGGAGCACCCCGCCTGCCCCCGCCCGTCCGGCACCCCTCCGACGGAGCTGATGCGTTAACGGAAAGGGGAGGTCAGAATATCTGAAAATGCTATAAAGAGAAGGCCCGATTTATGAGTGTAGGCAGGCTGATTTCTAACTGCCCGTAAGAAGACAAAGAGCAAGAAGCGCCGACTGTGTTTAATTCCACAGCTGTAAAAAAACAGGAGCGGAACTGGTGTATGCCCAAAACAGTGCGTGTGCAGCCCTTTGAGGGGTTCTGAGCTCATACTACAGAGGCTGTATTTTTAACTCGATAAAAGATGGGGGAAAAACTGGAGTGATGCAGAGAAAGGAATGAGGAGGACAGTTAACAGCTGCTTTGTAACATCGGTGATGCTGGCTAGAACAGCTTCCCAAAGGAGCCGCCCACCCAGCAGTGCAATCTCCTCTCCTCGTTTACATGCACGGTATCTGGCGTCAGTGGATCCGAGAGAAGAGGAAAGGGCTGCGAGGGGTTACAGATCAGTAGCAGAAATTGTTCAGGTGCCTTTTCTACCAGCTTTCCCCTTACCACGTCTGAAAAGCACGCAAGAAAAAGGAGCTAAGAACCGACTAATTCTGTCTTCAGAAGAGGCGAGAGCTGAAATTCTCGCCGCTTCAGTATTGTTCAGAAACTTCCACGCAGAGTTACTTAAACATGAGGTCACAGCAAAAATAATCTGAAAGGCGGAAAGCACGGCAAGCTGCAGCGGCAACACAAAAGAGCTTCTTAAGGGGACATCTATGAGCTGTATTCTGCTCTCTTGTACAGATCATCTTAAATGATTTTTGCAGTCGTATTAAAAAAATCCATCCTCTCTACTCCACATAAATCAAACCAATTCTGGTTTTGCGTAAGGAAAATCTATTCTGTACTAGAAAAAAAACACAGGTTTTATGGCTCAAATACCACCTAAATGCTCAACGCCCTGTTGAAGCCGACGACGACAGACAGGCGTCCCAACTCATTACGTAGCCATTACCTGGTTTCCATGACAGCCCTGTCAGGCCAGAAGCAACACCACACAAGGTGTTGCTTTTTGGGGTTTTGGGTTGGTTTGTTTTTTTTTCTCTTTTTTGTTTGTTTTCTGTTTTAACATGCATTTGGCTGAAGGGCAATCCTAGACAGGTTCCTCTCTGCCAGTAAAAAAGGGAGAAGAAAGCAGCGCAAAACCGACAGCTGCAATGACCCAGACGCCCTACCGCAAACCGCAGTCTTCTAAAAAGGTTGGACGTGAGCTACCACCGCATGCAGTGCTTCGGTGCACAGCGTCGGTAGAAGAGGTTAAAGCGCACACTTTCTATTTCGAGGATTCTGAGGTAGACGGAGGCAGCTGAACCGAGGGCCTCAGACCGTCTCACACCAGCTTGGCACGCGCAGGACATGAGCTATCGCCCGGTCAAACTTTCGTTCCTCTTTCCCCTCCTCACCCAGTCAGCCTAGGAATGGGAAGACAGCATTGTCCTGGCAAGGAAATGTGAATCCTTCCATTCCTCACACAGTCATAAGTTGGTACAGGGTTCTGTGACAAGTTCATTATAAATGGATAATGAAATCCAGCGTGCTTCTGTAGACGTCAGCCTTACAAGGCAATCTTGCGCCTGCTCAGAAACGGCGCTACCCCTGTTTACTGCGGGGGCACTTCCGCCAATGAAATACCCCTTTCAAACACGCTTTAGAAAACTACCCTTTTGTGGGGAGTTGTTTGTTTTGTTTTGTTTTGTTTTGTTTCGTATTTCCCCTTGTAAACCAAACCATACCCCATAAAGATAGGTCAGAACAATTTCAGTAGTGATGTCCTGTTCCCATACGAACAGATTTTAACGTCACCAACACCCAACGTTCCACCTGTTACGTGTACGTGCCTTCGCTTGCGACAGGAAGGTGAGCGCATTAACATTTAAGACACAATTAATTTGTGCAATTTTACGTCAAACAAAATGATCTGTTAATTTAAAAAACTGAAGCAGTTTGCAGAAGTAATGAGACAATCCAAGGTGTTCACAGATGGGTTACCTGTGAGACTGGTGCTTTAACATGGGGTGGAATTCCAGAGGAAGAAACAGTACCACTAGGAGGCAGGTTTTTACTGGTCACTGAAGCCCAAGAGAAAGCCTGCAGGAAATGCAACAAACCTAGGCTACTAATCATGGCAAACCACTGACATTACTACAGGGAAACTCGTCTGCTGAAAATACACTTTTGGTTCATATCCGACTATTAAATAATTGTTGTGCAAGCATTACAACGAAGATACAGAAGGATTTGCAGTTCTAGCCGTCTGTGGACTCCAACGGTGTGGAGCAAGGGTGTACCGTGCCCACTATCGCTACCTGAGTGAGCCCAGTTCCCTCAGCATCCCCAGATCACCGCTCCCCATGATGTAACCAAACCTCGGACTGAAAACCCTGTCGTGTGAAGTGTCTTCTGCACAAAGAAAGGAAGTGGATGCCAGAAGATCGAAGTAAAAACGGAAAAGAGAAAAAGGATTGTTAAAAAAAAACAACAACAACAAATGGGAGACACGCTGGAGCTTGAAAATGACCTCTCTCCAGCTTTCACCGGTTCCTCCCATCTCTTTCAAACTACCTAAGTGTAACCATACCAGATGACGCACGGTGTGCCCGGTGTTTTTTCAGATGAGGCATCCTGCCTCTAAGGGAAACAGTCAATGCCCCCATATTCATTTCGAACCTATACTGCCAGCAATTTGGCGAGTGTCAGTGCGTTACGGTTTTTTTCAAGGTAGAGCAGTGGTTCCCATTGCATGAGATTTTTGTAGGTGGTAGCCTGAGGTGTTTTCTTAACGTATGTTAACTCCACATTTAAAAAGGTTTACACGTGCATAAAACCACAAACGCACACTTTACAAGCAGAGTATTAAATTTACGACAGGCGACTCGAGCAGCACTTAAAAATAACATTCTTGCCTTTCTTAGCGAAGCTTTGCCTTTTTACAACTTGAAGGTTCCAGTCTAGCTGTTCGTACAGCGTGACGCTGCAAAGAGGTACCAGTCTGGCCACTCAAAAAGGCTAAGTTCAAAACCAAATCTTCTGGTTTACCACCTGCACACCTAGAAGCACAGATATGACTTTTAACTAACCTTTGGTGGTTCTTGCGGTAGTGAAACAGGTTCTACAGGAGGTGGAGATGGAGACTTCTCTTCCAGCTCCTCAAGGGTCTTCTCTTCTACTTCAGCTTTCAGCTCCTCGGTTTTTGTTTCAGATTCCAGTTCCGGCTCAGGTTCATGAGACGATTCTTCTAGCGCCTCCTCTATCCCATTGCTACAATAATCAAATGCATTTTATGCAGCTGCTAAATTGCTTTGTATTTTATGACTTCTTACAAGCTATGCTATAGTGACGGCTGGTATGAAAAAGATCATTCCGTTCCCAGTCGCTACCATACGGGGTAGCTACATATACAGTAGCGTGAGAAGTTAAGCCGTACCCCTGTAGTCGCGTACAAAGCCAGATTTTACTCCTGCCGAAGCGAAGACACGTTTTACAATTCTCTGCAGAGAAGCTGAAAATCTCACAGACATACAAACCCTTCAAGGAATAGCTGCTAAACTCAAGAACTGCTGCTCCCAAAGAACAGAGGCACAGTGAGAGACCAATGGAAGACTAACCTATACACGTAAACGAAGCCAATTTTGGAATGAAACCCGCAGCTTATTTACAAAAATCCCATACACGTTCCTTACCAAAGGAGCTGTGAGTCCTGTTTGCTGAAAACTACACACAACTTCTCCTCTACTCTCTGTGTTCCAATTGTAAGGGCTCTGAAGTTCTTCCTTCTCTCTTCAGCCGCCTCAAAAGCTTACCAAATTCCAAATACTTCTGCCTATGCAGCTCCTGCCACAGGTTAGCATATGCCTAAGTGACTATCTGGCGAACGTTGCCTTTGCAACTTCTTTCCAATACGCACAGTAACCCAAAACCAAGACCTGACTTAACGCTTTTAGGCATCAAAAACTTCCTGCGTTACCTTGAGCAAGTCACCACCAGAATTCCAGCACACTCCCCTCTTCCGTAAGACTTCTCATGAAAAGCATTACATGACCGCTGTTTACCGTTACCGCTGCTGCGCTTAACAGACATCATCGTAGTGATGTCGTAAACTTTTTTTTTTTTTTTAAAAACAAGGAAACCAGGAAGTCAGTTCTGGCCCTTTAAAAGGCATTCCTATGTTTCAAAAAAAGCAGAGGGTTTTGGCGTTGTTTCTTTGTGTTTGGGGGGTGGTGGCGGGGGGGGGTGGTGTCAGTGGTGCATTGTTTGTTTGTTTATTAAAATGTATTTTTCTTACAAAACATAAAGAAACTTTTTTCTTTAATCTTGTTTAAAGACGCTCAAGACAGAGACCTATTCTTCCAATACAGCCGTACAGCAACTTCTCAAAAAAGTAGACCTTCCTCTCACTTTCAAGTGCTACCCAGATTTGAGGAGTAACTGTCATTAACCACCCCTTTGTTAACCCATCTGTTCACATAAAGTACATCGTATCAAATCACTGTTATAAATTTGTATAACGCAGACTCCATTAAGAAGGTACATAAACATGCTTGCTACCTTTTCACCTCCCGCTTGAAACCAGAAGAGAAAGTAACTCGCATCACAACGTCCCCCACTTCCTCTCTCCATTCAAGAAGCAATGTTTCAAAATCACGTAACCTTAACGTAACACAGATCTGTATCAAGTTAAGTGTAGTTTCCTAAACTACCTGTTAAATCTCACTCAAAATCCAAAGCCAAAGCAATCCTGTCGTTTTTACTGAAAAAGCAACATTACATAATAAAACGGGCTTCTTACGTTACAGGATGGTTTTCATAGTAAGTACTGCTGGCATTCTCCTGCACGGGTTCAGGTGATGGCTGCCTTTCCTCCTGCTCCTCTTCCACCTCTTCCTCAGACTCTGACACAAAAAGAAAAACTTCCTTAAACATCTCTGCAAGCGTACACAAGCCGCACTTAAAATACAAGCGTCTTAAAACTACTAGTAATCAGAATAAAGCTTCATCAACAAAATAAAGCAAAATACGCCCCAAGAAAAGACAGAAGACCCTTCCACTCGTTCAAAAGGCTTTGTTTCTCACTATTTTCACAAAAAGGAGAAACCAGAGACATATTGCTGCTAGGAAGTTCTGAGAAGAGGGTCTGAGGGTCTCTCAAAGCAGCAGATGCTTTTCATGCGGTGGCGGTAAAAGAGCAAGACCGCGCTATTAGCTCCTAAATCTCAGTACCTACAACGAAGAAGATGAACCTCAAATACAAGGATGATATGCCCTAAGACGCTTTCGTTCCACAGAACCGAGATGAAAAAAGGCCAGGAATTATCCAGTGAACACATGTACATGCATTCTGGCTTCTGATTTGCTTTGCCTCAGTGAGCGGAGCGGGGAAAAACCCTCCCAGGTCAAGGTCAGCTCCGGAACAGACATGACTTACTGAATGTGACGATGACATGAAAGTGAACTACGTGGCGTATTTGAAAAGGCAATTAGATTTTTTTTTTTTTCCTTCAAATCACTTTACCTAAAAGTTCAACTGATCAGAGAAAGCAAGCCTACCTGATGAAACCAGTGGCAGCGAAAGTACTATTGCTCACGATTTCCGTTCTCTGCCAAGCCTCATCCACCCTGAGCCAGTTCAGCCCTTCAAGGAACAAGGTCCTACTATCCGACCTTCATTTTACAGCACTTTTTGGACCAGCAGATAGTTCCAGCAACATAACCTATACTCCCCGCCTCAGCCCCCTTCCAAATCACTACGCTCCATGAGAACGCAATACAGTTCGCGTCTTTCCATCTCCTCTGGACGCTTCTGAAAGCTCTGCATATACTCTAGAGGAACAAGAACAAGACAAACGCTACCTGTACAGTTCTTCTCACCTTCATCAAGTTCTCCTTCCGAATCCCCGAATACTTCATCTTCGTATCTGAAGATGTCATTATGGACATAGAACTTGTTTGGAACGGAACCCTGCAGAAGAGCGACATGCATTTTTTTGCATATACGCTGTATTAGTAGTCAACCACAAGGACAGATTAGAGATATCAGCTTTGGGGTACACACCAACATTTTGGAATAGGACTATTTCGCTAAAGCCATTTGCCAACCATACCTCTTCTCTTAAGCAAACAATCGAATGGTAACTGCCGCCCAACTTAAAAAGGAAGTTTCAAGCAGAAGAAAAACAATTTTGCTAAGTCACGGCAATCACAGGTTCTAACTAAACATAAGGTCC
This sequence comes from Sagittarius serpentarius, assembly GCA_034782735.1. NCBI lineage: Eukaryota > Metazoa > Chordata > Aves > Accipitriformes > Sagittariidae > Sagittarius > Sagittarius serpentarius. Next base: position 35,098,585 of record JAVKLA010000007.1, on the reverse strand, counting down.
CTCAGTTTCATGAAGGAATTCGAGTTTTCCGTATTACAAAGACTTCACAATAAAAAAACAGAATGAACTTTCACGGGGTGACCGTATGCTTCTAGCACTGCATAGGGAAACAATGAAGAAATGCAACACGGTTCCGAAGCATTTATCACTAACCACACAATAGTTTGTGATGAAGTGGGGGGAAAGAAGTAGAGAGAACACAGGACACCCTTTGCCTTGACACAGCTCCGCTCTCGCTAAGAGCTAAATTTGAGCAGGAACTTGCGCAGCAACAACCCATACTCACATTTGCCAGCAGACTTGAAGAAAGTACAGAACTACACCAGAGACTTGGTCTGCAGAGCTGAACGTTTTGCTTTTGATTTATCTGTGCCAAGGGCAGCTCCCAAATGCAGAAGCTCCAATTCGCTTTGTATTACTGCTCCAATACCAAAAGTCTAAGAAAATAAAACAGCTCGGGACGGGTCCAATACACTCGTTTCTCTGCACTCACATACTGTGACACATTTAATGATAGCCTCCGGGCCAAGCGCTAAAAGCCAGATCATACCTTTCAACCCCAATATGATAAACCGTAGCTACAGGTCAGGTTTCCATCATCCTTATTTGAAGTTAAACACAATCTTACATATACTTACTTCCGGCGCAAGCACAAAAGTCTGCATGAACTTCCTCATCGGCTGCCCGTTGTTTGACAGCTCTCCCATTACTTGCACAACCACCCCATCACTCAGAGTAGCATGAGCATCCACGTGACGAATCTTGGTGTGGCATTCACTGAATTGTAATGACATCACTTTCTTGTGTATCTCCTAGAAATGAAGAGTTACATTTTACCTACACCGAGTTTTGTACAGAGCTTTAAACCTTTTCAATACCCGAGTCTGAACTAACACCAAAAAGCACCCCAACTGAAGCTCCAAAGGGAAACACAGGAAGCAAGAAGTGTTTTGCACTGACAGCAGTCTGCCCGAGCTCATCTAACTTTTACTCTGAAGTTTTCCACCAGGATTCAAGTACTTCTCAGAGAAGGCAAATAGCGCACAACTTGCTATCCAATTTTTCCAGCTGTACTACAACGTATGACCTATTTTAAGGCTTTCACTTTTTTAAAGGGCTCGTGAGATGGACAGGACGTACCTTGTGTTTAAAACAAACAAACAAACAAACAAACAAACAAACAACAACCACCCCACCCCACCCCCCAAACAAAAAACCCCAGCCCTCTACGAATCCACAAAGTACCCAAATGTCACAGGAGGGGGTAACATCTGCGCTGCTGCCTGCCGCCAAGATTTTTGCGCAGCCAGATCAGGTTCTGCCGGTGAAAGGAGAAGAAACCAAACCTGCCCTGGGCTAAAAGCCACACTGCTCAAAGATGTGGCTACGACATAAGGAGGTGCCCCTAGGTGACAGACATTACTCTGATAAAGAGCTACAACCAAAGCGAAAACCTGTGTTTCCTGGACTTACTTCACTTCTTCAAAAGTTATCTGCCGCTTTAAGAAAACTCCACTCACAGAAGAATTTGGTTACACAGACAATTCTATGCAACTCGCAAAGATAAAAGTCCCCTTCCCAAGGAACCACTTCTAACTGAAATAAGATACATCCATAGCACAAGTCTAACAGGTCCTCTTGACTTTGTTTCCCATCCTAAATATATTTTCTGCGGTCCAGATGCAAAGCTGAAGAATCAAACACAAGTCACAATAAAAGCAGCAACAACCAAACAAAAAAATTCAAGCCAACAAATTCCTATCTGTCTCTGAACGGGACGCAGTATCACAATACATTATCTACCAGATAAGAAAGTCAAAGTAATCGGTAAAGAAAAAAGACCGATTTATACGAGTAAATTCTGAACATTAATGATGACTACAGGATTGATTTTGATACGCACAGCTTGACCATACACTGCTTCCTGCGGCTTCCCACTGGCATCCAGTCCTCCATGGACGTAAGAAGAATTCCTGCCATAAAACCTGCAAGTGAAGAGACGTAAAGGTCATAGCAGTGAAAACATAAGAACCAGATCCAACAAACATTTTAGCCTTAAGCTGTAGAGCTCAACGCATCAGGAATTTCACCAGAAACAGCAATTCAAGATCGTATTTTCCACTTGCGAGGCTCCAAGAATACAGGAACAAACAATATTCTTGTCATATTCACTATCCCGGTTTGCCCAACGTACGTAGCAAGCTCCTAAGTCAACCTCAACCTTTCACTTGCTCCCTTTAAGCAAGACAGCCATTTTGGCTTGAAGCTTCCCCAACGTCAAAATCATCTGCCCGTGTTAAAACCACGCTACCCAGCCAAGGCGTCAGGCTAGGGAAGGACAACCCGCCTGCCTCTCCTCTGGATCCCCGTTCTCTTCAAAGCTTCGGGCAGCAGCGAGGGATTCTGCCTCGGATCCAGACTGTACGGACAACTTGTCTGACCAGCCACCCCACCTCCCCATCTACCCCGTCCCTCTGCTCTACGTGGCTGTTACTTCACACTTCAGCTCGCTCAGAAGCAAGGGCCAAAGAGCTCACTGCAAAGCTCCCAAGTATTAGAAAAGGCCACGTTCCTCTCGGGCACCACAGCTGAACACAAAGTCCCCAGAAGAAACGCTGTCTGTAATCAAGCGTAAAAACACCAGCAAATGAAAGGCGGCCAAACAAAACTGCATCTTACTGCTGCTACACCAAGAGATAAACTCGGTACTAGATGTAGCCCCAAAGCAGCGCCCGCTCTACGCTTCTTACAGGTAGGCAGCAAACAGTATTTCATTTGCGTTAACTGCACCACTGCGTACAATAACTGAATCACCACCTACAGCAGCCTCCACTGTGTAACTTTCGACACAAAACTAGTATTCCATATTTATGCTACTCAATAAACAGCGGTGGTGGTTTTGGTCTTGCAAATAGCACAAAGCTCTGCACCGCCCCAAGAAAAACAAACCCCGAGACCCTTTCCTGACCCAGCTTCTGGACTGGATTTCTAAAACTCGTATTTTCTATACGTAATACACATACACTTGCTTCTACTATTTCTCTTACAGTTCAGACATCTTTTTGCACTTCGATTCCACTTGCAAATTTTGAGCCTACAATAGTCTAAGTTTTGTTCTGGATTTTTACTGCCACATTATAAAGTGCGTGACACATGCTTAATATTTTCTGTACATTTAAATTAACAGAACAGCCAAAACCATCATATCGTACCTTCTTTTATTTAGAAGCATGCTTTGCCTTGGGAGTGATTGCCACGAGGTCTGAATACCAACGCTTGCCCTACCTCTACAAGAGAACACTTGCCCTACCTCTACAAGGTACCATTATTATCCACCCTTGTACTGTCTATATAGGAAATAAAATTCTCATTATGTACTTCTATAAACTCACTGTCACACAGATTAGCAAGGATACAGAACGTTTCTCTCTAGTTAAACAAGCCAACGCAGAGGGTCAGTGTTAAGACACAGAATTAAATGCTAGAACTTCCACATTTGCCATTTCTTGGTTTATCCTACTAAGCCTAGAAACTCTTTGCAGTTCTATCTTCCTGAAAACACCAACCCAACATTTTCACTCCCGTGACTACGTCCAGAAAAAAGTCCGGGAAATATTAGGCTGTTTTCTTTGGTACCAAGTGCATAACCGTGTTTTTGAGCATGGTCAAGCGCTTCCTAACAGCAAGGAAAAACAGAAGTTCAGCTGAAGCAGTGCGCAAGCAGATTCGAAAATATCTTTTCACTCTCCAAATTCCAAAGTAAGCCCTCTGACAGTCAGCATACCTTACTCAGTGCTTTCACTGGGGGACCAAGAGTTTTAACGGACCGTTAAGGAACTGCTGAAACTCTCTGGCAGGCAGAAAACCTAACAAGTGGGAACTGCAGATCAGGAAAGGAGTAAACGTTAAGTCCCCAGTTATATGGACTTACAGAGATTTTCAGTTAAGGGGCCCGTAAAGCCATACAAAGTGACCTGAAGTACAAGAGGCATGCAAACTACACAGAGCAACACCCACTTAGAGGGCAAACTGATCTCTGCTGACCCGTAACCCCCCCCGGATAAGCTTCAGATAATGACTAGCGACAGGACACCCGGTGCTCTTCTCAAGCTTTCAGTAGGATAAACAAGTGACTTTAACACTTGTTGTCCCAACTCCCCTACCGCTGCGAGGAGGAGTACATCAAGCACCAGGAAGCCCTCAAAACCAAAATCTTTCTGCGGCAGCGAGCCAGCTGTTGTTCCGATTAACAGCAAGAGAAAAGGGGAAGATAAGATGCTCTCTGAGAAGAACACCACTCATAAACAAGGGAGGACCCAAGAACAGAAAGGCAAATGTCCTCCAGATCTGAGCCTGACGAGAAAAAAGTAGCCACCTCCGCGGCCCAAAAAAAGGGACAGCAGTGGCAGAGACTAAAACTGGCTAGAAGACATTTCACACAAGCAGCTCAAGAATCAGCTATGATTCAGCCAAACCGTATCGAAAACTCTGGGACGCTTCTGTGCAGAGGTATTGAAGAGAAATTTCACAGACGCTATTGTTAGCGACGCTCGTGCCACCTTTCAAGTGGACAGAGAATACTCGTGAGCACAAAGCGTCACCTGCACCGGGGGAGCCTGCCTCGTGACTGTCGATCCACCTCCCCCGGCCTCAGCAGGGCCATTCCAGGAGACAGTTAACCGCCCGGTCGACAAAAGCCCCTCCGCTTCATAAAAGAAGAAAAACTCTGTAATGTTTTTGGACTAGAGCCCTTGATGAAAACACAATTCCTGCAAGAAGGTACGGACAATTCCCTGTTCCCGCTCGACGTACCACGCGCACGGCATTATTTGGAAAGCTGCATTTCAGAGTTGTTCGAGTAAAGCCTGAGATTTAGAGGGGTGGGAGTAATATCTAGTACCTCCCATAAAGCACCAAAGTCATCTTCAACAGGCTAAACTTCTCCGCAGACACCATTTCTCCTCACACGTACATTTCTGCCAATTTCCTATCACCCCCATCTGGAAACATCAGTCTACATCCCAAATGTACCAGGAACACCAGCTCCATAATGCTGCCATAGCACGTGTTAATATTGATGCAACGGAAGTAACGTTGCCACACTAAGAGAAAGCAGGAGGGATGGCAGACCTGGAACACCTGGCTGCTCTTCTTTGACCGAAGCGGTTAGGGAGGAAAACCGTACCGACAGTATTTTGCTTCTTAAATCAAAACACAACCCCCACGCCGCGCCCCCCCAGCCAAATCCTGCCAAGGTTACACTCACTGTCGTTACAGGCAAATGCTCTTTTGAGCAAAATCAAAGACTAACTTCATCACCAAGTTTGATGCATGGGTGATTTACCCCAGTATACAGTTTAACTGCCATCGAAAAATACATGTTACAGAAGGAAAAGGCAATCTCACTGCAGAACCGATATAATTCTCCCCCTGCCTTTGGTAACAAGCTGTGAAGCATGGCCTAATCATCCCTTATAAACTCTCTTCTGTCTCTTTGTTTATGCAAACAATTTCTGGGTTTCAGAGCAATACGACAGCACACTTGACAAGAAACTTGTCTTACTAACTTGGGCTTTTCTATCATTCAAAAATGACCCCGCTGTTCTGATATCAGGCTTTCCATTGCGTCATTTGCTCACAAAGTAATTGTTGCCGTGGAAAACTGCTGCAGTCACACCCTAAGTCTCTGAAAGGAAGTTCAGCTGCCCGACTTTTACAGGCAACAGATAGTTATAGATATGAACAAGATGCTAACTGCTGACAGATCTGCCTACGAGGTGTCTCCAAAGCTACCTCCAAGGCAAGAGGTCCTTTCCCAGGCCACCTGGGGAAAACACTCGGGCGTGACACATACCTAAGGAACGCAGTTCTTGGGTCAGACAGAGCTGTCAGTTTGTCTGTCAGGTATCGATGTGCTACATGGACGTACTTGTCCAGTTGTCGATCTGATCCGACTCATTTGTTGAAGTCTTGAGGGTGAGGAAAAATTCTGCAGTTGCTAAAAATCCAGCTTTTAATTTCTGTTAGATTACTAAACATACATTAGGAAAGCCTGGAACACATTGCTCGGACACCTTAAAAATGGAGTTAAACATAGAGAACAACACGGTTCCACCGCGGTTCAGTGATTTAAGTGGAAATACCATTCATTTTCCCTACCTCAAAGCTATAGAGATGAGAAGAGGCGTTATTCAAAAGCCTGAATTCTTAAGTAAGCCACCCGAGAGCTCTAATTTGTGCTCCATCAAAAACACTCCGGTTTTTCACCATCAGCCTTAGGTCAAGTTCTGAGACACGACCAACCCAAGCAGTGACTGCTTTTTTCCTTTTTATACTCTGGCAAGCTACTTTAACGTTTATTCATTAAAAGTCCATGCTGCTCTAAGTCCAAATGTGGAAATGCAAAATCTTAAGTGACAAGCCCTCTGTAGCCAATCGAAACCAGAAAAAAGAAGGGGGAAAAAAAAAAAAAAAAAAAAAAAGGAACAAACACATTAAGAGTACCACTTAAATAGTGGACACAGATGAAAAAAACATACCGTATTTTCCACCTATCTTGTCCAGGCCATGACATCTATACTGAAATCTCCGATCATAATCTGGATAAAAACTTCGGAGAGGCAATGCAAAATACGGTATCCTGAAATAATAAGCATGCTTGTCTTGGGTACTAAATGCAAGTGCTTCCTGTGCCATTTTCTTTCCTTTTCTTTTCTGTCTTTTTTAGAGAAGAATTTCTAGAATAGGACCACTTTTTTACCATTTTATCAGCTGAGAAACAGCTCACTTTTCTACACAGGAAATACCCTGGTAACATGCCACACATCCATACGGTCAGACGTGGTTCTAGAGCCTATGGCGTTTTCAGTAAGATGCAATAGTTTTCCAAGAGCCCAAAAGTTACCCAGGTCCATTTCCTCCCATACTCAAAAATCAACGTTTACCTGCTTTGTTACAAACAATACACATCTCTGTTCAAAAACATTAGTCACTTTGTGTGTGAAAGTGTTACCTGTGCAAGAAGTCAGGAGCTTTATTTAGCAGAGTGTAGTACTGTCTCACAAACTCCCGCCCTACGAGCAGGGGACTTGGCTTCTCCATCACCATTTCTTTGGTACACAGCGTCAAATCCTGTAATTAAACATAGTCATGTTAGTTTGGAGACAGCCCTATATACCACAACTACCCATAAAAGGGTGAGCGTAACAATACTTGAATTGAAACAACTACGTGAACGGGAACTCAATTCACACAGAACTACTCCACTAATTTGAGACACCCTCCTCCACCTCCTTTGAGTAAATAAAAATACTTCAGTCAATTCATGTGTTACTTTGACAAAGAGGGAACAGTGGAAACAAAGTCCCTTACAGAACAGCTGCTTTAAAAAACAAAACAAAACAAAACAAAACAAACAAACAAAAAACCAACACCCCCCCCCCCCCAACAAACAAATCAAAACCCTGTTAAAAACACGTAGCAGCATTTATTTAACCCTTTGGCAATAGACTGATGAACAATTAAAAATCCAAGTTCAACAGCGCTGCAAAACAAACAGGAACGCACTTTCTTAAGTCAGCCGGTAACATTCTTTTATCTCAAAGCACATCCACTTCAAAAAGCTGCTGTCACACCTGTAACAGAAAGATAGCAGCACCAATATTCTGAAGTAATTATGTGGGCTGGATTCGCATTCCCTGAAGACTGGGAAGAGAAACCTTTATGCCTCAGAGATGACCAAAGCCTTAGGTACTGCTTGTCCAACCTAACGGCATTTCCCATGTGTCAAAGAATAATTTAGGGTAGAAAGGAATTCCGGGGGTCACCTGGTTCAAGCCCGGGCTCAAAGCGTGACCAGTTTCTACCACGTTGCTCATTCAAACAACTTATGAATAAGGTTATTCGCCAACATGTAAACAGAACTTCCATTTGCCATTTGTGCGTGTCGGCTGTCATCTTAACGCAGCGCACCTTCAAGAAATATGGATCCACACCCTCCCACCAGGTAGCTGAAGGCAGCGGTAACATATCATCCCCCCGCGCGGGTCCTCTGTACTCCACGCTGAACAGGCCCAGCCTTCTCAAAGTCTCCTCCCTCCGGGTGCTCGAGTCCTCTAACCATCCTGGTGATCCTACACCAGACCCACTCCCGCACGTTGGTTTCTTTCCTGTGCTGACAAGCTAAAAGTGGGAGCAATGCTCTGGGGTCTGGGTGTCACAAGAGTCCAAATGGAAAGCAAGAATCACTTCTGCTCACTACGCTCCTGCTTACGCAGCCCACGACACAACCGCCCTTCATCACTGAAAAGGGACGCTGCTGACTCAAGTTCAACTTTTCTGCCAAGACGCTCAGGCCCGTTTGTGCAAAGCTGCTTCATGTCCAGTCGTTTCCCAGCCTTTACTTTTGCGTGCACTTTTTCCATGCACACGCAGAACTTGGTAACTTGCCTTTACTGGACTTTGTGGTGCTCCTGTCGGCCCGCTTCTCCAGCCTATCCCTCCAAAAACTTGCTGCGGATCACTTTAGCCCATCATCCAGGTCAAGAGGAAGGTGGTACGCAGCATGCAACAGCATCAGCCCCAGTATCGCCCCCAGGGAAAGTTCACAAGCAGCCAGCTACCAGCCGGACTTTGTATCGCTCACCACAGCCTTCCGACGCGGGCTGTCTGGACAGTTTCCCACCCAGCTCACAGGCTGGCTCTCCACTTTGGCTCCAAGGATAGCACAGGCAACTTAAGGCCTTAGTGAAATCAAGGTAAACCACATCTGTTGCACTTTCCTCACCCACCGAGCCATTCGTGTCGTCGCAGAAGGCAAGCTAGCTGGTCAGTTATGACCTGCCCTTGGTACATCCACACTGGCTGTTCCAAACACCTTCTTGTCCTCCATGGATCTGGACACAACTCCCAGGAGGACTGGCTTTACAAGCCTTCACAAGGATCAAGGAGAAGGCGGCCAGCCCATAATCCCCCCCACTACCCGCCACCTCCAACGGTTCTCAGTTTTACTTGCCATGTTCCTACCCGTCCGTACTGTCGCACAGATTTACCCATCTCACAAAATCATCTTCAGCACTCTGGAAGTCTTTTCGATGGCTTGCCAGCACCCGACATATTGCTTTTTCCAGCTCACGTCAGGAACGCTGAACTCACTCGTGAATACCAGCATCTGCAATCATGAGACTCCCTCCAGTTCGTTCTCTAAAGAAAGCTTCATCTACTTTCTCTCTCAAAAACCGAATGTGTAGGCAAGGCAGCAGGCAAAGACGACCAAAGTCAAAAACCCAAGTTTCCAACTTGGGAGATAATCCTAGAATAATTTTTTTGTTTTCTTACCAAAATAACCCCAAGCCGTCAATCCAAGCCAGGGGCCAATACAAAGGACTGTTCGCAGCTACAGCTGGACAGGACACGAAGCACGTGAGGTAAAACTGAGAGACCAACCTCAGCTCAAGAAGGGCCTGTAATAAAGGTAAAACGTACACAGGAACGGTGCCACAAAGGTCTCAGATGCTGCATCAAACAGGAACTGCAAAGCAAAAAGCCCAAGTACTTGGCTCAAACAGTTTACACTTCATGGACTGTCAAAATAATCTCAACCCAGCAACGCAAGCCACAACACAGCACCAAGAACTGTTTCCAAATACAGTTAGACAGGAATCACACTTGTAGGCAAGGCAGAAGGCAAAGCCCAAAATACAAGTTTGGAACCTGGAGGTAAGAAATCAGAAAACTTATTTTAGCATTATTGAAAATTTTTATTATAACCTTCCAAGACTCTGAAACACAGTATGAGTTGTGACTCACGGCGAGCCCCAGGGGAAGTCATTTTGATAATCAGACCCAAAACCAAACGTGAACAATACTAAGGGACGTCAAAGGCTTGAGCCCTGTGCGCGTTCAAAGTGGGAACCTCCAAAGAAGCAAAATCTGAGCAATTTGGGGATCTTCCTAACGTGACTCATACCACAGCAATGGCACACACACACACGGGAATTTTACTTAGAAACCAACCTTAAAAGAACAAGGACCTCACTGTCTACAGATGAGACTATTTTGTTTGCACTCCCGTCCCACAAGCAGACGTTGAACACAAAATTGGCGATACGACCTTCACCACGAGCACTTGTGAGAATACACAAGGACGGAGCTTCATCGCAATTTTTTTCTTTTCCAAAGAACCTATTAAAAAGCAGATCACAGGCAGCACACATTCTTATGAATATAGCAATACGCAAAGTACGTATGTTAACAAATCGCTGGCATACCACAAGGAGAACTGAAAACGCCTCTGGGTACAAAACATAATAATTTGCGACAAGTCATTACGCTACTTCAAGATCTGTATCGCACTAGGTATTTTCGTCATTGGAAGCTGTGCTATTTCGGGAAAGGCCGCCGAAACTTTTCAGAAAATCCGAGAAAGTCAGGTACGCGACGATTGCACACAGCCAATTCGTCCCTAACGACTTGAAACAGAAGTCGGTTTACACGCTCAAAGAGATGAGTACCATCCACCTCTGTCCGTATTTCAAGTGACAGCACTATTGATTTTTATCACAGAATCACAGTATTTTACAGGATGTGTCAGTACAACTCTTCACCTGTCACAGTATTATTTCCTTTCATTATCTCTTCAGAGATCTCAGTAGGGGTAGCAGAGGCTCAATGAACTGTTCAGGTCTCCGAGTCATTCGAAGGCACTAAAATAAAAATGCTGGTCCGTCTTGCTATCAACATGGGTACCATGAAACCAGGTTTTAAAAAGATTAATATCTCCAGGTGTCCCAATTCCTATAGCACCTCCTTAAAGTCAAGGACCCGAGTCTTAGCAGGCCCGAGGGGTTTAGCGGTAAAAGCATCCGTGAAATTTAAGCCAAAACCCAAGGCATCGGCATCAACAATTTAAATAGTCCAAGCGTACAAAGAACGGTATCTCCATGTTTTATCAAGCACTAATGGAAGCCCCATAGATACACGTCCTCTGTAAAAGCTACTTTTCCAGTTTTCATCAGTACGTACTCCAGAGCCAAGGAGTAACAGCTAAGAAAGAAAAATCTGAGCGCTCTTCACATTTGAATAAAATGAGCCACGTTCTTAGGTCAGCCTGCGCAGCCACTGGGAAAGTGTCTTAATGGGAACTTGCTGCTCGAGGCACTCGAGTACATACTAGCCAGAAACAAAATACTGAAACTGAGATGGCAAACAGCAGAAATCAAACACATTTATCTGCTAGTTTCTTTACGGTGCAACTGTGTACTGTTAAGGAACCCCCCTCCATCACGCACACTGAAAAAAAACCCGTCAGCTACACAGAAAGGGCAACACGAACACCCACCCATACAACTGCTGCGCGTGCACAGGTAATCCTGCCTATATCGAGCTGACATAACAACTGATTGACAAGATTTAATTTCCACCCTATTCAGTACTTCCGATTCCTGTGCTACCAGGAAGGCACACGGGATTTGCAGCGCATTCGTGAACCAAGGAGAACCGGCAGCCACGCGATGTATTTCGTTAATAGACTCGCAAGCCGGAGGACTAAACGATACATGGAATCCCTTTCTTCTCCAGACAAGGCTCGGAGGTAAGGGACCCGGAGGCACCCACTCGAGGGAGCGAATTCCAAAACTGAAGGAACATGCACACGCACCCGTACAATACTTCTTGCAGCTTCAACTGGCACGACTCAAGTTCCTAACAACAACTACTTAAGCCTACAGGTGCGACAGGAGAAGCTCGTCACTGTGACCACAACCAACCAAGTTCCTATCTCCAGTTATTTCCATGGTCACGTCTTTCAAGAAAACAAAAACAACGAGAGAGTTAGCACAGAAAGAAAGGAATTATTTGTTATCTGCATGCAAAGATAAGCAAATGCACAAAAGCAGAAAGGATATTTTCCTCCAAAGAGCAACACCAAGGGCTACCGCAGGGTAGTGCTGAAATAAGCAGTAACTTTCATTTAACTTTGCGACAACACGCCAGCTACATTCCGTTAGATTCAGGTACAAGGTTATTACAGACCTTCCTCAGCTCTGCAAAAAACATCTTTCCACGGCCCGGGATAACGAATGCCAGCCGTGACAAATAAAGCAAGAACTTAGCCTCTGCAATGAGATGAAACTGTGAAGGGCTAAAAGGATGAGACAGAGGTCACATTAGGACAGTCGTGCTGAAGATCTTGGGAACCAACTGCTACAATAATTTCTCAAGTCCACGCTGAATTAATAGCGTGCAGATTCATTCAGCCTGTCATCATCTTTACACATAAAACTTTATTTATAAAACTGTGTTTGTCGCTTCTTCCGACCAAATAATAATAATAATAATAATAATAAAAAAAAAAAAAGCCACCTGAACTATCATCCACCGGTTTGCACAGGAGGGCAGCAGCAGTTTGTTTCTGAAGAACCACTGAAGGCCACTACGCGCTGAGTAGTCAAAATGTTCACGGGCATGCATCTTGCTCGGTAAGCAGCTCTCACATTAGAGAAGCCTTTGTTTCCTAAAGTACATGTAAGCTGGCTCATTATTATTACTCTTATCCTGCAGAAATAAAGAAGTGTGACCAGTCACCTGTGGCAAGGCATTAAGTTACCCGAGGCGATGACCGAGCTACAGAACGGTGGCGTACATGCTCAAACTGAGGTACCCAGACAATAAACTTGGGCACAAAGTCTTTGGCTGTGCCAAAAGAGGTAGTTCAAAGCCACCTCAATCCTGTTTCAAGACAGACCAACAGCAGTGACTCCGTCTGGATGCTTCACCAATTCTACTTCAAAAAAAACCCAAAAAAACAAAACACCTGAACCGAGTCCTGACAGGAGCTCCAAAAAGCTTCATCTGAACTTGAAGGTAACATCCATCAAGACAAACTTCTAAGCTTTGGGAGGGAAATGCAGGCCTCACCATTTGTTTTACTAAAAAACTACGAGCAAGTAAAATATTTTGTTTATTGACAAGCAAATTTCATCCTCTGAACAATTCTTCCGTACAAGAATTCATCCATGACTAAAGGCACACCGACACAAATCTGTACGCTTTTTCAGAAATCTGCAACAGCGTGGCTTGTGCTTAAATCCACAAGTCTGCAACTCGTGTCCAAGTCGCTGATCAGATTTGAATATATCCCTTAAACTGAAAATAAAATTGGGCAAAATGTCCTCGCAATCAGAAAGATGCTGCCCACACAGCAAGCAGACAAAGCAAAGCCATGAGGGACATCGTGCCGCTTCCCACACCACAGGAGCCAAGGGAAAACAGAAGGGAAGGGGAGAGCAGCTTTCACGTTCTTGGAGAGGTTTCTCCTGAATTCAGATGATCACTTTTAAATGGCGTTTCCTACTGCAGACTAGCAAGTTAACACCTGAAAGAGAGTGCCTGCTACCGCGATCCATAAGCGTGACTCTGAGATCCCACTACTGCAACACATTGTGTGAGCAGCCACACCTTGAATAAAGCTAAAAAACCTAAAAAAGCCACTGACGGTCCAGCTGGCACGAGCCAGGGCGTCTGTAGTACAGCCCTGCAAAGGCTGGTGGGTACTCCATGGTAAAGTAAAATAAGCATCGACTGGAAAGAAAATATACTGGAAGAGCAATCAAAAGTCCCAAACAACCTCGTTCAGTACTGAAACCACCTTCTGTCTTTCATGCTCTGCGACGTAAGCACTGACATCATCCTCCAGCGGCAGTGAGGGCCAGCAAACCTGTATAATCTACGAGAATCCCTTTACTTTACGATCTCCTTTACCTAATCCGCTACAATCTGAACTGGCTCGGCCCCAAGGCACAGCATGCAGTTCTTTGAAATCAAGCTGGCCTGCAGGGTTGGTTTGTGTGGGATTTTTGGGGTTTGGGTTTGTGGTTTGGTTTTTTTTTGTTGTTGTTTTTTTGTTGGTTTTTTTTAAGGAGCTTTATAGCATCCTGTATTTTAGGAGCACGACTACTATAGGGGACCATCTTCGGGGGAATTAAGCTGCACCATCCGAAAGACCTAATATCTCCCCAGGAGCAATAACAATAGCAAGCGTAGCCAGTGGCACCACCCGTTCTGGGGAAGCCACTGCATAGTCAGTCTCTCTCTCTCTCTCTCTCTGCAATGCCAGGTTCAGTGCCTTTCTTCTCGTACCTCACCAGATATACCTATTAGTCTGACATATTAATCTTTTCACATGCTCCTTGAGTTGCAATGCAGTCCTTCATTTGTCACGTACTCTCGAAAGAAATGACATCGAGTGTCACAACTGCTACAGCAAGAAGGAAGACTCAAATTCAGCACTGTGCATTAAAATACTGTGTTTCCTCAGCCTATTTTCAGCACTGAAAAATATTCTTTAAGTCTGACAGCAGATGTATAATTTGAAACCTCAGTTCCATAAAGGAAAACATTTTATCCATAAGGACACCGGTTGTTAAGTAGACTGGATGCTCATTCAGTCAGCTCGTTCTGTTTTCTCTTTAGTTTAAGCTACCTATCACAAAAGAGATTCTATTCTGCTAATGAAAAAAATCACACGATACAGATCATAATTCCACAGGGCGAGCCCACATCTGCCAATTAGAACATTACAAGGACATTTCAAATGGTAAACCAAGATTATGGCTCTTGCACCCACGCTACCAGTGTCTACAAGAAAAAGGAGTCCTTTAGAAGGAGAAGGCTTTCCTAGGGCAGGTATGGCCCTGCAGGCGTGCTTACAATCACAATAAACACAGAATGCCTTGTTAATGATAAATTCACTCCAGAAGCTAAAGCCATACCGGTTTGTCAGTTATCCTGGTTTCCGCTGGGATAGAGTTGTCTTCCTAGCAGCTGATAGAGCGCTGTGTTTTGGGTTAGAATGAGAAGAACGTTGGTAACACCCCGATGTTTTCAGTTGTTGCTCAGTCGTGTTTAGACTAACTCAAGGACTTTTCAGCTCCTCGTGCCCAGCCAGCAAGAAGGCTGGAGAGGCACAGGAAAGCTGGCAGGGGACGCGGCCACGACAGCTGACCCAAACTGCCCAGAGGGGTATTCCATACCATGGGACACCATCCCCAGTATATAAACTAGGGCAGCTGGCCGGGGGAGGGAGCAGCGCTGCTCGAGTAATAACTGGGCATCAGTCGGCGAGCGGTGAGCAATCGCGTTGTGCATTACTTGTTTTCTATATTCCCCTCCTTTTACTATTATTATTGTCATTTTATTATTGTTGTTAGTGTCATTGCTACGTTCTTCCTTTCCGTTCTATTAAACTGTTCTTATCTCAACGCACGAGTTTTACCTCCCCCCGCCCCCGCCCCCGCCCCGGCCCCGGCCCCGATTCTCTCCCATCCCACTGGGTGGGAGGGGGCAGCGAACGAGCGTGGTGCTTCGTTGCTGGCCGGGGTTAAACCACGACATCGGTAACAACACCTCCTCGGCTCAGAATGCAAGTTGAGAAACGCTATACCCGCTCGCAGTGCTGTGGTAATACAGCTACACTACCTTCAGGAGCCTGGATATACGTAGCAGCGCTTGCTCCATATTACTTCACGTGAAGCCTGCCACACAGCACGGAGTAGGTCAGCATAGCCTGCGCTGCGGAGCAACCATTTCTATCAGGTTGGTCACTGATCTTCATTTTGCTACCGCTCCCTAACGAAAAGTGTCCGTAAGACAAACCAACCCTGAGATACCTGAAACAGCAGAGAATGCTTTATATACAAAATTAAGAGAGGATATCTATCCCCTCCTGCTCCTCCACCCCATTACAGAGCAAAGGTTAGTGTGCCGGCTTTAAACATACAGGTTGCGTGTGAGTCATCCACTTGCACAAGAACGGAACAAAATAGCTTACTCTATTTCTCAACAGTTCAAAAATACCTTAGGCATCTTTACGCTTCTTTCTGTAGCAAAGTAGAACACTTGCACACTGAACTTGAAACGCCTAGAACATGCAGAGGCCTCGGGAATTGCCAAACCAACATGGAAGGCCACCACAAAAAAAGCTGCACGACTAAGTCTTTCTGGTTGAAATCAAACAATAAACTCGTATCCCCTCATTCTCTACCGTGTTAGTTCTTTCATGCAGCGGTGCTTGGCAGCAAGCTCAAGATCCAGGGTCAGCCAACTAACCGAGGGATTTAAAAGCTTTGCCGTGGGGAGGCTTCTGTGCGCCAGCACCGGAACTGCAATGACCTCTACTTTAGCCCTCGGAGGTTAAGGGGAGGAAAAGCCGGAGAAAAGACCAAGCCCAGCTCAGAAGACAAATGAGAGAAGCTCAGAGAAGATCTAGTCAAGGCATCCAGATCTGCAGAATAAAAGGTGCTCGCAACAACTTCAGCCATATTACGTGCGAAAACCGAGAAGCTCGGGTTGCGACTGGGGAAATAGGAAGCGGAGAAAGGCGAGGTCTGCAGAGCTGGGAGAGATCTTGCAGCCAGCGATGCCATCGCAGTACCGATTCGTAAGAGAAAAGGAGGGCTCAGTGAGCCGAGGGTGGGAAGCTAAGGTTGCTCCTGCAGTACGAACGAGGCTGAGGAAGCGCCATCCCGCACATGCCGAAGTCCAGACACCTCTGGAGGCCCCTGGAAGGCAACGCATGAGGCAGGCCGGGCAGGCAAGCAGCCCGCACCCAGGAACGCAGGGCTCGGGGCGTTCCGCCTGGAAGCGGCGGCCGAGGGGGCGCTTCTCTCCCGCCCCACCCCGCCCCCCCCTCCCCCCCGCCGCCCGGGGCGAGGCGGAAGAGCGATCGCCGGCGGGCCACACGCCGCCAAGGTGACGGCGAACAAAAGCTTTCCCCCCGCCCCCGCCGCCGCGCCGCGCCGCGCCGCACCGGCCGAGGAGCCGGGCCGGGAGCCAGCAGCCGGGCCCGGCCGCGCCGAGGCGGG
>JAVKLA010000007.1:35054330-35078623 GCA_034782735.1 Sagittarius serpentarius | reverse complement strand
GGGGGGGGGGGGGGGTGTGTGTGTGATGGACGGGCTGGACGGCGGCATCGCAGACGCGCCGTGCCGCGCCCCTGCCGTTAAATCGGGATGTTCCCTGCTGGAACAGCAGCCTCCAGCCCGGGCAACCTGCTGCCAAAGGCAGCTCGGAGGGAGCGGGAATGGTTACAGGGCCAGGCACGGCGTTCTGAGGATCCGGGGCGCCCCGGTGCCGGGCCCTGCTCGGAGCAGGGAGGTCACCGTCGGCGCGCGGGGGATGAGCCGCACCGCCGTGCGGTTACTGCGGCGAGGCCGCCTGTTACCTAGTCGCGGCGCGTTGTCTTTTATCCCTCGTGTCCGGTGCGTTTCCAGATTCAGAAGCTGTGCGACCGAGTAGCTTCCTCCACTTTGCTGGATGACCGGAGGGATGCTGTCCGCGCTCTCAAATCGCTATCCAAGGTAAGTGCCGAGCTTCCTCGAGAGCCGCGTGGGTTTTAGCGAGTGTTGTGATGTGTCGTCTGAAAAGCTTTGCTTGGACTTTGGGCTAGGCCCTTACCTATCCACTGTTTCTCCAAACAGAAATACCGACTGGAGGTAGGCATACAGGCTATGGAACACCTCATCCACGTTCTTCAGACAGACCGGTAAGCGCGTTGCTGACTTCTGGCAGCCGCCTCCAGCTGGTAACTCGGCCCTTCTCTGCTGCCGAAACCGAGACGTGCGGGCTCGGTTCGCTGCACCGACAAAGCCGGGAGGGGAGCTGGGTTTCTAACGGTTCTTCTGGCACGGTGGCTTTTTATGATGACAGACTTAATCGGAGCGTGTTCAGAGGTGGAAAGAACAGAATTCTAGGAACTTGGGTGAGGGACAGAAAGACCAGTTCTGGAGTGAAGGTGGCACCAAAGTGCGTCTCGGTGCTTCTCCGTGGTCAGTTTCCACCACTGTAGAAAGGTAAATCCGAAATTATAATGTTAATTAAATGCAGGATTGGAAATAACCCACATCAACTTGCTGTCGGGCAAAGGGTGAACGAGAGAGCATTAGGAGGAAACGGATGAAGTCAGCAAATGTGTGTTTTCTCAGATGTGTGTCATCCAATGAATTGGTAGAATAATCCTGTCGTGGGGAATAATGGCAGGCATTTCTGTTGAAGGGCTCAAGTAAATAGGAGAGCTGGACCGCATGGCTGCTGTTAAGACAGATGACGCTAGTCTAAATACTTTACGTGGACTAACATGTAGAACTTCTGCGATCCAGAATTTGAAGTATCTGGGCTGTCCCTCTCTTCTGCAATTGCTCACATCGCTGTGCTTGACAGTACCCACACGTTGTAAGTTGGAACCTGTTTGCAGGGCTCTGATTTAAGGCGAGTGTGTTGTGACAGCCTTTCGGTCCGGGTTTGAACATAAAGCGGGTAAACGTATAAAAAAACCCCACAGTCATAAGGGCATCTGTGTCCTGCTTGCATGTGCGTGCGTGGGAAGCATCTTCTAATGCCCAGCCAAAGGAGAATTGGGAAAGCAGCCGGTCAGTGTCTAGAAGGAGGCATTCCTTCTTTTCTGTTGGCTAGGGAGTTAAAAACGAACGTCTGGCTTGCGCGCAACTTGTAGGATGCAAACGGTGAAAGGGAAGGCTATGGCAGTAAGTGTCACTGACGTGAAGGGGAAGCCCTTCAGAAAATTAGGTCAAGGAGCCTGCTTTCATCCACTTATCTGCTCTTGAGGCCAGATGTGAACTTCGAGAAGGGAGGCGGGGCTCTGTTGGTCTCTTACCTTCCAGATGCGAACCCAGACCCTTCGGGGCAGGCACTTGAGAGCTTTGCTCTGCTTTTTGGGCTCCAGTTGTCCCTTTGGAATTTGGGTGTGCTGGGGCTCTCTGCAGATGTTTTGCGTGACTCGGGCTACAGTTCAAAAACCAGCTAATACATCTGTGTGGATTTGGGGTTTTCAGCTGAAAAAAACGCTGTCTTCCACAAAATGTTGATAGGCAGATGTCCTACTGCGTGTTTTATGGTGGACCAGCACATAAGCTGGCCTACATGTTGTACGCTGTGGTGCGTTTGAGGGAGGTCTAGTTGTAGCCCCCGTGTCCGATAAGTTCAGGTACGCGTTACAGGTGGTGTGAGCGCGCTGTTCGGTGTCAGTGACTGCAGAGGTGAGCCTTTGGGGTCTTTTTCAGTTGCAGGAATACAAATCAAAGCCAGCTCATCGGCATCACTGCTTGATGAATGAGTCGCAGGCTCAGCTGTTCCCGGTGCCCAGCGTGACTGGCATACTGAACTGAGAGGACGGCGCTCTGACAGAGGGCAGTGCAGTTGTGCTGTCATCGCTGTTTCAGCGTTTCTCGTAGGTGTGATCTTTGGGCCTTTCTGGTGTCCACCGGAGGTGCCCTGAAGCTTTCTGCAGAAGTGGGAAGTGCTCATTTCTTCCTCCTGTCCTCCTCTCTTTTTTTTGCGTGGCAGTTGCTTAAGATTATTTTTGATCAGCAGCAGTGCAACTTCAGAGAAAACAGTACGCAACGACTGACTCGAGTTGTCTTCTCACGCGTCACCGTATTCATGCGACTGACTCGCATGCGCTGGTCCTGTACGTTGTCTGTGTTGCTGTGAAGCTTAAGATAACAGAAGGTCGAATTTGATTAGAAATGTGAAAGGACCAGGAAAACACTATGCTGAAGTCAAAACAGTGACTTTTGTTTTCCTCTGTAGCTTAGCTTTAGGAAAGTATGGTTTTTCAGTGATTATTAGGTTGGCCTGAAGACGGGTGACAGAGCTCCTGAGGTGAAGCTTTTTGGCCACGAAGCTGCTGCTGATGCTTTTTATCTTACGGACTGGAGACGCTGCGCACCTATCTGCCTGCTGTCTGGGACGTACGCCCGTAGTTGCTGTGTTCTGCGCGCTTCAGAACGTGAACGTAATGCATGGGATTCCCTTTTTAGTTCCCAGATGAGTAGAAGCAGGGCTCGGTTGGGCTGTATCAGGTGAGGCTTAATCTGCGCTCCAGCCTTTTTTGCCGCGACGGGGCGTTAGGGCGGAAAGACTTACGGGGGGAGGAGCCAGCAGCAGGTGCGGGTCTCTGAATTCGCAGAGCCGGGGTGCGTGCGTGGAACGGATAGCTGGTGTACGGAGTACTGTAACGTGAGAACAGTGACATGTGCAAACACGCCTTCCTATTATATATTTACCAAAAATTAATGCAATGGTTTGAGATGCACAAGTGTTTGATCTTCAGCAGCATTTGTCTTGCTGGAATGCCTAATAGCAATATGAAAAATGGAAGCAACTTTGCTGGTAGGAGATGACTTTCGTAATGCAAATAAGCTCGTTGTGAAATCGGTATCTAATCGAAAAGTCATTCGGTTTTAAGACCTCAGCCAAGTATGATAGCACAGCTCGTATCTTTTCTGAGAATTACGTTAACTATTATTCCTGTAGTCCTTGAGTAAAAATGTAGCTGTCTTTCATCTCCGGTGTCTCTCCTGATTTTGGTGACTCAGCTGTTCCTTCCCTTGGAATTTGAAGTGATAAGCACAGGTACGGTATCAGCTCTGTAGTCGTAGCAGTTCTTTCCGTCCTTTCATTTGCAGCCCCGTTGCTGTGCTAATCTTTCACGTTTCTTGCGGTGAATCGCGCTTTTCTTTAGCTCTTTGTGTTACAAGGTATGCTGGTATTTTCTTAATTGTGAAACCGTTAGTACGAGGTGAGAAGCATTTATAGCTTCATCTTCTAACTCTAGCAGGGGAAAGGCCTGGTTTGCACAGCTGTGCTGAAACGGTGAGCGCTTGTTGTGCCCCGTTCTCATTTCTGTCCTCGGATCTTACGCTGTTGCTTCGAATTATTTACAGCCTTTATCCTGGAACAGAAATACAGCGCTTCTGTCTCTTAAATGAACATGTTGTTCCACTTGTTATATGGTTCACTTGTAGATTGCCTTAAGCTCTGTCTCCTGCCTGAGTACTTAAAACTGGTTCTGTATAAAACTGACTTCTTTCACTAGTTTTTTAGCTATGCGCATCAGCCATCCTGGAGCCTGGTGACACTCCTGAGCCAGTCTTTAAACGTTCCAGGCTCTTACATGCGCCAGCTTTCTTAGGCCATAGGTTTCTTTTGTAGTTTGAAGTAGGAACTGTGATCTACTAGAGGACTTTTCCTGACTTGCTGTCTAGATGTTGCCACATTGCAGCAGGGACTACTTTGAAAAAAGATTTGGCATTGACTGTAGAACTGGCTGCTACCACTCAGCTGTTGGTGTGGGAGAAGGCACTAGAGCGAGAAGTCAACTTGGTCTTTAATGCTGTGGTTCTACTTAGATAACAAGGTTTTTAAATTTCAGCGTGACAGTTCTAATAGTTTGAAACCTAACGTGAGCCTAAGAGAAAGAGTTCTTTTATTTTCCAATTGTAATACGCTTCTCATTAAAACTTCTGTAAGGGGCAATATAAGTGTCGGTACCCCTTTGATAGCTTTTCCACGACTTGAGTTTTTAGGGGGAACAAAATGCCCTCTCTTCCAGGCATGCTGTGATTGATGACATGATAGAAACACTCTGCTTTTCCATGCTTTTCTTGACAGTATAGATGATGCTTGTCTTTATTCTGACTGTGAAATGCCGTAACTTGAGACGAATGGGTAAAAAAGCATTTTTGAGGCACCCTACCTGGGCAGGACAATGCTTGAGTGCCTTCGTTTCCGTATGATTCTTCTCTGCTCTTGTACGTGAGCTATGGAGCGCTGCACTGACATCTTGGTCGAGTGCCACACAGAAGCGCAACTAGCCGAGGGAAGATGCCTGAGGTGGCTGCATAGTTGCACTGCATGAGGGCTGCATCTTTTACGGACGCGTGGCAGACTGGAAGTCTACTTCTTGACTGATTTTCACTACAAGGCAAAAGCTGCACAGCTTCAGTATGAGCAGAATAATCAATAAAATGCTGTTTGTGGTGAACAGCAGATGGTAGCAAGGCAGTGAACAGCAAAGATAGGATGCCGCTCTCCTCTCTTTGTGATGTGTTCCTCTTTAGACAAGAGAAACAAGGCCTGCTTTTACCGCATCTACATCAAATTTGCTTAATCTTTTGTAGCTGCTGTGATTTCCCTAACAAGGGAAAGGAAAAGCAAGGCTGCAGCTTGGTGGTTGCTTTTTTTTTTTTTTTTTTTTTAAGTCTTCAGGAAATAATTTCTATGTGTTTTTCACAAGTGGAATTGTTTCAGTTACATGAGAAGGCAACCATAGGCTTTGTAGTGTTCTGTTGAAGAACTCAAATTACAATGAAGGGAAAACATAAGCAGGCTGGAAATCTGAGCATACCTGCTGGATGAGACCGTTTACACGGACTAAAAGCTTCCTTTACTTGCTTGGACTGACAGTTTGGCAGAGGAGGAGATAATTTTTTTTCCCCTTGAGTTTGTGTGACAGCCCAGCTTAAAAGCAGGTGGTACCGGTTGAGTGACACACTGTGGAAAAAATGCACGTCTCCTGGGAGGACATCAGCAGGACCAGGATTCAATTGAAAACCCAACGTGAAAGAACAAACTACACTGACACCTGATTATTTCCACCTTTTGATTTAGCGCGAGAGTCGTAAAAAGGGAGGTGAGGTGTCATTTGACGGCCCGCTAAAGCCCTTGCTGTAGCGGTACAAGAAATGTAGGTACGGATTGCTCCCTCTGTCTTCTTAAGGCTCGTGGATCACCTTGAGGCATCTGTGGTTTTCTTGGTTGCAACAACTGCTGTAGGGCTGTCCTCTTTAATTAGTGGCCTAGCAGAGATAGCTCGCCTCAATTAAGGCTTGGCTTTTAAGACTGCTGGTTAGTCTGGTTTTAGGCCTCTGCTGTGAACTAGCCCAGTAGCTTCTTAAAATGCAAATTTACCTGTGGTGTGGAGGCCTTAGCTTGTGTGCCTTAGACATCAGTGAAAGCAAATAGTGAAAAGTTTGAATGAGAGGTCTTGTTTTGACAGGGTGCTCTTCTGATGCTGGGCAAAATAGCCGTCAGGTGTGTCCTCCTGCGCTCTCGGGCACCTTCCTTTGTAATGTTAGGTTTTCTCTTCCTTTGTTTTTTTTGACCAGCTGTGCTTTCATACTTTCCTGGTTTATGAGCAACGAAGCAAGCAGCAAAAATGGTTATATTCCCCCCCAAAGTCTTGCACTGTGCCTTTGTTGTAGTGTAGGGTTTACGCACTGTTTAGGCTTTGTAACGCAGAAGAAACAGGTCTGACGTAAAGCAGGGCTTACTAAGAGAAGACTCTTGGTGTAAGCAGGTGAACTAATGCTTTGGGGTTGGACTGGCTGCCCAGCAGCTTCCTGGGGATGCTTGGAGTTCAAAAACCCTTAATAACTGGGCGTAGTCCGAGTTGGTGACGCGGAGGCTGGCCTGCTTGGGAGAACCCGCAGCTGTTGTCGTTGCATTCGTGGGGCGCGCAAGTTTTTGGCCCCTGGTTCTCGCTGTCGGGGCGGCGGGGAGGGTCTTCCGTGGGACGGTGCTGAAGCTTGCCTGCGGCTTCTTTGGGTGACTTTGTGGGAAGCATCCCTCCTCCCAGAGGTTTCTCCTGGTATGCTTGAGGAGCAGGTTGGAGGGAGTGACTCAGGAGATGGAAGAGACTCTTACAGTGAAGCTTCCTGTGGTCATCTTGTGTCACCAGACTTTCTGGATGAGGCCACCTGAGGGAATGGAACGGGGAAAAGGAGTTAGACTCCACTGAGGGACCAGACACCTCACGGTTACATGGTATTAGAAAATGTCTGTCCACACCAGTCCTTCTCACTTGATCTAATACTGCAGAGGGAACTGTCTGTGCAGAAAAACAATGTTGTGAGAGTAGTTGGAAATAAGTCATTAAAGAAAAGTGGTTCTTTCATTTGCAGTTCAGATTCTGAAATAATTGGCTATGCCTTGGACACTCTCTACAATGTAATATCGAATGACCTAGAAGAGGAGGAGCAAGGTAAGCGCTTGGTAGTAATAGTTGTGTTAACTGTGGGGGTGCTCTCCTGGGTGGTTTTGTTCCAATTATAAACTGTAGTGCTGTGTGATTTACTAATGCTGGGGCTCGCTTTGTTACTGTGTAGGTGTTATGACAATGCTAAAAATCTTGTTGTACGCAGCTTGCATTAAAGTAATACTGGATCTCTTGCTTACTAATTTTCAAAACTATTTTCTGTGAACAGCAGCCAGGTTGAAATGGGATAATTTGTTGGTTTTTTCTAGTTTGTAAATAAAGAATCGAGTCATTCTTTGCTATTGGGAAAGGACAGTTCTAGCTGTCGCTGTCAAATGGGACGCTACTATCTGATGATTTAACAAGGATATTGAGAGAGAAAATCTCGGGTACCCACGATAAGGTGGCTGTATGTGAGTGTGAAAACCTTCTTTAGCAGCCCAGCTGTGGCATTTTAGAAGGAGACTCGGCCTGTCCTTCCCGAGATAGTTGGATGTAGAAGTCGATACTATACAGCTAGGCTGTAAAACTCCCTGCCCCTCCTGCCTTTATTTTACGTTCGAAGGCTTTTCTTGGTAGGCCGTCACAACTGGTCTCAGAGGCCAACGAAAGGGTCGCAGCTCTTGAAAAATAACCCCGTATGTCATGGAAATGTCAGTACGCTGAAGAAAATGACAGCGGTAACCCAAATTAGGCTTGGGCAAGAAGAATGTTCTCAAAACTAAATACGTGAGTAAGAGCCGCGAGTGCCCAGACTGAAGAAGAGCCGGAGGCTTCTGACAAGTAAACCAGCTGTGGGTTATAACCATTTCAGGCTCTTGAGGGGTGAATGGTGCGGAGGGCAGCACGGTCCGAGTTTCCCTGGTTTTGGCATCAAGGACGTGTCTAGAGAATGGGGATGGGATCTGGTGGAGGGCCATGCAGGTCAGTCAGAGAGGATGGGAGGAGGCCTCAGTCAGTCAGAGAGCGATGCCTGTCGGATGCTGAGCCTGTGCGCGCTCGCTCTCATCACCATCACTGGGGAGAACGCAGACAAGGTACTAGTTACAGTCACGCAAGTAGCTGCCAAGTAGGCGACCCTGCCAGAAAGGCTACTTGGCTGTTAAAGTGAAGCAGGTTGTGTAGTACCGCCAACTGTGCGGGATTCAGCTGACCTTTCCGACATTTCATTTGTGCCTTGTTGCAGGTGTTACTTCGAAATCCATTTCTGTGTGTATTTGCCAGTCGGGTCTTGGCTTGATGGCTGTTTAAATGAGTAATCTAAGCCAGGTGGCCGTACACTTGATTTCCAAGGCCTTAAGAGGAAAACATCAACAAATAAGAGGGCTCGTAGCATATCCGTTTTGCTTTTGGGTGAACGAACGTGAGAATCCATCGTACCAGCTTGTCCAAAAAAAAAAAATCAGAGGTCTCGGGCGAGCGTGAATACGGTGTGAGCGGAAGGCTACGTTTAAGTTGGCTGAATATCCGTGGCTTCTAACTTCCTGCATTTGCCATGGACCTCAAGAGTCTGTCTAGTCCTTGCCAGCACTTGTATCTCATTTTTCAGTTTCTATTACACGTAGTGGAGTGCAAATACTCCTGCGAATGGGCAGCGTATGAGGCAATACTGCCATTAGAGTTGACGTCTCTTGTCTGCAGTATTTACCCCAAGATTCTTCTTCAAAGGCTCTTTAAGTGATAAATCACCTTATGGAAAGTAGATGAAGGTTTCCCAATATGAGTAAGTTTCTGCCAGTATGTTGGCATCACGTTGTGCAGCGTGTCCTTTCACGGTGCCTTCTACGATGAACTGTCTCGTCTTGCGTAGCTGCAAGAGACTTGCAAGCTGAAATCCTTCTGCGATACGTTATTCTTAACCGTCTCTCAGATTGTCGCTTTGCTTACTTGCCCTTCTTTTCCTTGTTCATCCAGTTGCCTGGACTTGATGAAAGAGGTTTTGAACAAGATCAGACTCTTACCGTGCCGGTGAATGCATAATCAAGGTCGCTACCACAAAACGTGGACTTGACGAGAATGTTATTAGCAGTCTCTTAGGAAGAGCAAAGAATTGACAAACTTGAGTTATGTGTGTGCGATCACCAGTGTCGTAAGAGCACGGGGTTGTTCAGTTTGGCCACTTCCACGAGAACTACCTGAAGGAGTAATTGCTGTCGTAGGAAGCGAGGATGGCTGCTTTGAAAATCTGAGCTTATGCTGCCAATGGTTGTGCTGTTTGGAAATCTATTCAATTTGTAAACTTTTCTCTTGTTTCTTTTTCTTTTATCTGCATTGACAGATGATTCTGAAGGTAAAAGAACCTTTCCTTATATAAATATGGCACTTTGTTTTAGGCCTAGTTGCTACTCACACCCGTAACACTCGCTGCCGTTTAAAAAGGACACTGTAAAGACTTGCATCAGAGCTTAGCGAAAGCTTTTTGCGTTCTGCTCTGAACGTGTTCTTCGGAGCTGCAGTGTCTTCCCAATTTTATTTCTCATGTGATTTGGGCATGTTGAATGCCAGCAGATCTCCAGAGATTGTAATAATGGTAAATTCTTGTTTAGGATGTCATGAAAGCGTGCAGCTTCAGAACTGGTAGGATTTTAAGGGGCAAAAGTCTGTGAACAGAGTTTCTGTTTTCAAGAAGCCCTGACGTTTGACACAAATGCATGCGCTGCACCTCAGCATCCTTCACAGTGTCTCTTTTAAGCAATGCATGTTACAATACAGTGTTCACTTCTCCCATAAGTTATCACTAACACTTTGCACGTTCTCCGTTTTTAAACTGGTTTTATCAAAATGCACTTCATTTGTTTATTTTCAGGTTAAATTCTAGGTTGCAGTGCTGCTTGTTAGTGAATCGCTAAGAGCTAATCTTAATACATGGAAGCCGTTCTCTCTGTTTGATCCCTGTGAATGTGCAGATTTAAAGAGTGATTATGCGTCGAAGTCTAGTTCCAAGATCTGTGATGTATACACATAAGTACAAGACGCAGTTGCACTTTGCTTGTTTCTGTCCAACTCCTCTCTCTCTCTCTCTCTCTCTCTGTCTTTTTTCTAAAAAATTTTAGTGGAAGAAATAGTGGTAGGAAAAAGCCAGAGTTTGGGGTGGGGGGGAAGACAACTTTAATTTGTGCCTTTTACAGAAGAATCCCAAACATCCTGAACTAGAGTCACGTTTTTGGAATAAATAAAAACTACAGCAAACTTAAAAGAGGCTCTAAATTGTGTACACTGCTCAGGTTTTGCCTAAACACACCCAGAACTTGTGCAACGACAAGAGCTGGGATTAGGAGGAATCCATAGTTCAAACACTTGCTATTTGTAGCTCAGTTTCAGGAAAAGACAAGATGTTCACTCACAGCTCGTGGAAAATTGAAAGCGAAATATTTTGACTTGAGCATCTCTTTAAAAGAAGACAAGTTCAGGTCTGTGGGTTTTCCTCGGTTTGCAGCAAGCTACAAGCACGTGCAATCCGTGTGTGATTCTCGGCTGAGTTGCCTCTTATTCTACAGTAGCAAGCGCAGCAACTGAACTTCGGTGGAGTTGGCTTACCTGGTTTATTTTTGTTCATGTAAACCGGGACTGACCCAGACTTGACAAGCCCCTCAGCTTCAGAGAGCTCGCTATTGGACTTGTATTGTGCTCGATGCTACAAGCCTGGGCTAGAGTTATTTCTGCATGCAGCCCGTCCTCCCTTTTTTCATCTTTTGTTAGTATTTCTTAGTTTCTGCAGCTAAAAATTTACAGCAGACTGGTGCTGCTTCTCTCTCCCTCTTGTACGCTCCCTACCGGTGAGCCTGCCTCACGGGAGAAATACAGCTATACCACATTAGAGAAATGGCCAGCTACTCTCTGATGTCTGAAAGGCCAAACAAAAATCTCTTTCCTGTATTGGAAATCCTTAAAAATTAGATCTTACAAACTGGTACCTTGCAGAAAAATCGCCCTAGCCAACAGTTTGAATTGGGTTGGTTGGATTAAAATTGTTTTCTTGGCACCGAATTTTTACGGTAGAGTCCTTTGATTTCTCTGTTTTGCCATACCCCTAACAGGTTACAGAGTTTGAAGATCTCGTGTGGTCTTTGACCCTTTTCGTAGCTGCTCGTTGTTGATGGTTCGCTAGGGACTCCTTCATAAGGCTGTAAACCCTGCACTTTAAGCAGGAGGAAGAATCCTTGTTTTGCCTGCACTTAAGCAAATCAGCCTTTTGGATTTGGTCAGAAATTCAGTGGCTTCACCACCTATTTTCTGTGCTCTGCGCTTCAAGGTGTTCCTCTGCCTGTCGTTTCATCAGTTAGCACGGGACGGTGTCGCACTGCTGAATGTACACCTGCGTGATCTGTGGGGCAACCTGATTTAGAAGAAGAGCAGCAGCGCCTTTGCCGCGGCTCTTCAGTGAAGCGTTGGGCTGTCTGAACTGCCGAAAACACAGACTAGAGCCCGGGCAGGTGGCAGCACGCTCTGGTGGGACAGGAGGGGCTTGGAGGTTAGGGAGAGAGAAGGCAGCAAAGAAGGCAGGTGTTTAGGGGATGTGCGGGGAGAAGGAGGTTTTGTAGGGAGAAGGGTGCTTGGCTGGAGCTGGATATGAGTGGCTCTGTCCTGTGCATCGCTCCCCTAGCAGTTAATTAATGATCATTGGCTTTCTGTGCTCTTTTGAGAAGTCCTGAGTAAACACCAGCAAGCAAAGAACCAACCTACCTTTCAAACTCGGTGAGCCTCGTCTCATATGGGCGGGCCCCTGGTGTCACGTGCAGCTGGATTCCTGCCCCGATTGAGCGGGACTGCATTTGAACTCCGGCGAAGCAGTTGGAAAGCTGGGGTCTCGGAATCTGTGCGGGACTCGAATGAAGTGTCTTCTCTGCCTGTCCAGAATGAAAGGATAATCAAGAAGTCCCTTTGAATTGGAATTGCTCTTCCTCAATTTTTCGACTGGAATTCCTTAACTATGCCAACCGGTAGCACCCGCATACGATTGCTTTGTGAAATACCTTTGTAAATTGCCGCTCGGCCTACAAAAACAGCAGCCGTGCCGAGATGCGGTTTGCACCTTTTCTGTTTTGTGGGATTCTTTTGCATTTGTGGTTTTTTTTTTTTTTTTTTTGCACAACAATGATGCGTGAAATAATTGTGTTAAGATGAAATTTGTGTGCTACCCCGGTTCTACACAACTGAAGAGGAAATAACACAATGACACTTCACTTCCCTTGTGGAATTAATTCCGATTCCCGGACTGAGAGGTTTTCATGCTCACCTGTTTCAAACTAACTCTCCTGATCTTTAGGGCTTTCCTATTGCTAAACCAAAATAAATAAATGAGGTGTTTGAGTCATTTAGCTTTAGATGGTTTATATTGCCCACCGCTTGCTTCAAGCTTGTCAGTATGGAATGTGCTTTGCTTTTGCACGTTAGTGAATGGATCTTACAAGGATCAGTTCAGCTGCATGCGAACGTAGCCGCTTTGAGGCTTTCTGCGCCTCCTCTGCTGGGAGGGTTCTCTTCTTCTCTCTGAATTCTCTGCTCCCTTAGGGGTGCGCTTGGTTTCATCTATAACGGGCAACTGCTGGGCTGACAACTGGGGATCTTGTTGGGTGTGATCAATGGAAATAGGATTTTTTTTTCTTTTAATGCTGAAATGAGTTTGTTTACTACATTCCTGATTCCCTCCTGTTTTAAACCAAAGTAGCTCTCAAGAAAAGTTCTCTTTAGAATAATGTAGCTTTTCTCTTTTGTGCAAAGCTTGCGTCAGTGTTTGTTTTGAAAATAATTAACATTATAGCGGTGACTCTAAACCTTCTCGTCACCCGTGGCCCTATTTTAGTAAGAATAAAAGTCACAACTCCCTGAAGTTCTTCTAGTCATGTGTTGTAACACGTTGGTGTTTTACTCTTACAGAAGAAAACTTACCAAAACAAGTGGATGATCTGGGAAGTCAGTTCACGGAGATTTTCATTAAACAGCAAGAAAACGTCACGCTCCTGTTGACTCTTGTGGAGGTGAGTAGCAGTATCGTACTTGGAATACCGAGGGATATGTAGTGCTGTACGGGAAGGTTACCCTGATGGATAAAAGCTATGCTTTTGTCTTTCTAGTGAAGCCTATGTCAAGCGTGAGGTAATCTTAGACACAGTGAATGTGGGGTTGGAGGTGAGGGAGGGCTATGACCTGGATGAACGCCATTAGCGCAGCTTTTAAAGCAGGGTAACATTGAAAGGGGTTTGGATATTTGATGAGAAACAGTAAAAATCGTTGCTTCATAAACAGCAACTCTTGTCAGTCATGCAAGGATGATTTTCCAGAGGATCATTAAATGATAATGAGTTAGTAATGTCTGTTGAGATATAGTTCAAGTAGAAAGGGTGACTGCTTTCCGTCAGCCTGATGCGTTTAAGTCATTTTCCAATGGTTTTATCCTCAAGGACTGCCTCTTTATTCTCAACTGTTTAAAATCTTGTTTCCAAACTAAGAATATGATTGTGCTTGGGAGAAAAAGAGCAGCGTGAATCTCTCTCTCTCTTCCCCGCCCCGCCACTGCCCTTTTGCTTCGTAGTCCATCTTCAGGAAAAAGATGATGTTCTGCTCCTTCCATATGGAACTTAAGTCGTGCTTTCAGCAGTACGAAATGTTTATCAGTAGATCTGAGAGTTAATCCATCAGTGCCGAATGTCGGCCTCGGTAGATGGAAATGCAAATCGGGAGCACAGTTTTGTAGACTACAGTTAGTGAGTTAGTAAAACTGTTTTTCTGAGACTTCAGCCTCTGGCTGACAGTCCTATACAACTACTCAGTGAGTGTGAAAGGTTGGCTTGTAAATAAACTCCCGAGAGGCGTAAATGCAGTAAGGTATTTTAGGAAAATCCAGGATGTACCTGATAGATGTATCCGTTACGAGTTAGACTAGGGCCTTACTCGGCAGCAGGGTTCTGGTGATTTTATTGATTCAAATCAACAGATCTGCACGTTTGAAACAGCAAGCACCTGTCCTAAAGATAGGTGAAACCTGTAGGTGGAGCCGCGTGACCGTTGAAACTCGCTTGGTGTGCCACTGGCCGCAGAAGTGTCGTTTGGTACAAATGTATGTAGCGCTGTGCACAGCTGGAAGCTTGCCGTGTGTAAGTTACCCGTTCTTTTTCTCTGCAGATGCCTTAGTTCAGCATCTGCTTGGCTAGCAGTATCACACCGGTCAGGGTTTGTCCTGTACACGAGTCAGTTATAGAAAAAGGTTTATGAGCCACCTAGCCTGTTTGGCGAGATGGTTAGAAAATGGATTAGCGACCACCTGTCTTAGGCAGCAAGTGGAGCGGAGATGTTTATGTTGGCCAGTGCCTGAGGTAGGTGGGGTGCTGGGGTAAGGGCGTCAGACGCTCAGTTTTCACTTGTAACTAGCAACAGGGTTAAAACAGGACTGCTTGTACAAATTAGCGATCTGCTGGCTTACTTCAAGGTAATGCTTTAAACCCAGCAGGATTAGAAGTAGAGAAAGCTCTGTGAGGTGACTCAGTTGAGATGAGGGTCCAGTCGCCAGCGGTCGAATGAGTTTGAGCTGACCTGGGGAGCCCAAAGGTTTATTGTGGTTGGTCAAGTCTGTCCATGGACTCATTGGTTCTTGAGCTTTCTCTTGCTGACAAGACCCAATTTTAACAGGGAAGCTGCTGTTACTGTTTGGGAATGGGAAGAAGATACAAAAGGGCTTGCTTGTCTTTCCCTCTAGGATTTCTGGGTAATAGGGTGTGACTTGTGGAGGATCGGACTGACTGGTTTTCAGAAAGAAGAAATAGCTAGGAAAGCTACCCCAGAGGAGAGGGAGGAAAGGAAGCTGCGGGCAGTTCACGTTGCTGATGATAAAATAAAGATCCACGGAATAGGATAGTGTGTTGACTTGCTGGCCACCTGCTGTAGTAAGATGGATGAAAAAAGAAATTGACGGGAGAGGAAATTCCTTATCCGTTTGGTGTCTGTTCGTAACTGGTGTCTAGAAGAGGAAGTGGAATACTGAGGAATTTATTACTGAATGTACTCCTCTCCGTCTTTGCAGGAATTTGATTTCCATGTTCGTTGGCCTGGGGTGAAACTACTTACATCTCTTTTAAAGCAGCAAGGACCTCAAGTGCAGCAGATAATTCTTGTCAGCCCTATGGGTAAGTGGTTGCGTTATTGCTGATAAACTTGAAGCTGGAAGCTTGGCAAACATCATGGCAGAGGGCTAGAGGAGTGTGGATCGGGGTGTTTTAAAGGTCTCCAGCATGAAAAAGCTGCACCTTTTCTATGCTCTTTTTTTTTTTTTCTTTTTTTTTCATTTCTGGCAGGTGTTTCCAGACTCATGGATTTACTAGCAGACTCTAGGGAGGTTATACGAAATGATGTAAGTACAGAACAAAGGCAGTTGATCCTCTTCATAAATAGTAACTGT
Organism: Sagittarius serpentarius; assembly: GCA_034782735.1. Classification (NCBI taxonomy): domain Eukaryota; kingdom Metazoa; phylum Chordata; class Aves; order Accipitriformes; family Sagittariidae; genus Sagittarius; species Sagittarius serpentarius. Next base: position 35,063,320 of record JAVKLA010000007.1, on the reverse strand, counting down.
CAACTGAATTGCTTACTTGTGCAGAATTTGGATCGAGTTAAACGCACGTGAAGAAATCACGTGGCTGCTAATTGGGAACATTTCATTCCTCGGTTTTGTTGGGTGGCTTTTGGATGTCTCGCCACAAGTCGCATAAAAGGCAAATTGTTACGGTGTGTTTAATGCAAACATTGATCCTTGTGTAGTAGGGTTTTCCTAGCGTGCTAGCTGATCTTTCTCTTGGCCTTCGGTCGGGTTCACTGCCATTCTTCCTCCTTACTCATCAGATGCCAAAACGCTCCCATTACTCTTTACAGAAGAGATGAGGTGCTTTACAAGTTCCCTCTTCCTTCTGTATAGCCACTTAGCATCCTTTTTAACAGTGCCATGCTTTGGTTTTGAAGTGCAGTGAGGCATGAGGGAACTACTGCGTGGTGTCCGTAGTGGCTTTTGTTAGATGTGCTGAGTTGCAGGGCACGTAGTTCTGGTCTGCGATTCTGGCCAAGGATTATGCTGCTGATTTAGCGTCCTTCTAAGAGCTGTGACATGTGAAAAGCAATGTAGTTTTAGTAAAACTGTAATTTCTTCTCTCCTCTACCCGTCAAGGGAGTCTTGTTGTTACAGCAATTGACAAAAAGTAATGCAGCCATACAGAAGATTGTTGCCTTCGAAAATGCCTTTGAGAGACTTCTGGATATTATAACAGAAGAAGGAAACAGCGATGGAGGTACAGAAAAGTCTAAGACTTTGAATTAAGTCTTGTGCTTCTGCAGAAACTCTTAGGTGACAGTGTTGACCAGGCTGATATTAGTATGTAATTGGAGCTAGGTCAGTGGGTAGAAGGATCAAAAACATACAGCCTGGTTGTAACGAAACAAGCAAAACCAGACTGGGCAAGTAGGCAGGGTTTCAGCATCTTTTGAAAACCAGGCTTGAGATGTGTAGTTAAACATCAGTTAATTTCTCTGAGCGTGTGTGCATGAGTTTGTGTGTTCCTGCTTGGCTTAGGTCTGTGAATGCATGTATTTTAAATGGCAGCGTCAGATACGTGTATGCTGCGTTTGTCACTTACAGAGTTAAGCATCTGCATTCCTCCTGCAAGATCCTTGGATGCTGGGAGCGGCTGGAGGTAACAGCTTGCTGAGCTTCTTCAGCCTCACCAATAACTTCACTTTTCTGGTCAGCTCCTTGCCAAACCATTTATCTGGGGGCGGAGAGGAAGGGATTAAAAAAATGAGCAAAAATGATGCAGCACTCTAGGAGCTCTTTTCCCCCCTCCCCCCCCTTCTTGTTCCCTGCCCTCCCCCCCCCCTCCCCCCCGCAACACACTGTGAGTTTACCACCAATTGTAGTTAGCTACAGGATCTATTTCAGTAACAGGACAGGTTGCTGTTCCATGACCTTTCTGTGGGCTGCAGGAGCAGTCAGTGCTTCTCCCCCAGCTGAATTATTCCACGTATGTTGGGATGGAAGGATAAGCAAACCTTTGCTTCAAAGCTGCTATTTTTAGGCAGCTAATAATTTTAGGAGACTTGGTATGTAAATTCCTAAGGGTGACGAGTTCTCTGCCTACCCCGCCTACATCTCCGTTCCTCCCGCCTGCAGCGCTGCCGAGGGCTGGGTTACCCGCTGTGGCTCTGCAGCGGGAGTGGGAAGCGGGGAATGTGACAGCTGGTCTCTCTTTGTTCTCCCACTCCCAAGTCTGGCAGCGCCCGTGTGATTTCAGAAGTGCAAGGAGTAAGTTGTTATCCTTGCTGTCGAGTCCAGATTTGGAGGCATCCCAGCAGTACCAGAAGCAGGCTGCCTTTTATTCGTGTTATCTTCTGGACAGGTTGTCTGAGGATTTTCTCTTCACAGAGTACATAGTTGATGAGCATCTATGGTGCTTTTTCAGTACAGGTAAAACCTGAGGGTAAGAAACAAAACCAAAAAACAAACCAATGCTGTTTCAACTGCAGGGAGTTGATACTGAATCGGCTCGTTTCAAGGGCTATTTCGAAGAACGGCTTCTCCACCAAAATACCCCAAAGAGTAGCTTTGAAATGAGCTGGAGACCTAGCCAGCGGTTAAAGAGAATGAATGTGTAATCCAGTAAGAACTGCTGCATTTGAATCATGATGCACTGCAAGAGGAACTTCATTTTAGCACTTACGATGCAAAGAGGCAGTAGCGTAGCCTGACTGAAGTAGGTGTACTTCAAGAGACACAGTGGTTGTGAGGCTTTGTTTGAAGTTCTTTGCATTCCTACCCCATTAGCTCATACAGACCGTATATGCTTTGGGAGTAACGTTTTTGCCTCGGAGTTGTGGAAGAAACACAATTACGTTTTCCTTGGAAATACGCTGGATCAACATCAGTGTACTTCAATTTAGAGTGACCTTTGGTTATTTTTTCATGCATGACGTTCACAGTTCTTGAGCCAGATCTAATGTTTGTTAGTTTTCCGTGTATCACCTTTTGATTAATCTTTTGGGTTTTTGTCTCGCCAGGAATAGTAGTGGAAGACTGTCTCCTCCTATTACAGAACTTGTTGAAGAATAATAATTCCAATCAGAATTTCTTCAAAGAAGGTTCCTACATTCAGCGTATGAAGCCTTGGTTTGAAGTTGGAGACGACAATTGCGGGTGGTCTGCACAGAAAGTAACCAATCTTCACCTAATGCTGCAGGTAAGACACTTCCTCTTAACTCCTACGTACCGATGCCATGCTTTTTCAGCTTTCTTGCAATGCGGAGTAAGTGTAAGGTCACGGTTAAGTGCGAAATCCATGCGTTGTCTTTAGCTCAGAATTGCCTGCCAGCACTCATGAGGTGTACCGCTTTCAGCACAAATACTATTGCCGAATTGTGACTTTGTAATGGCTGGCATATCGTGTAACTTCATTTCACGTAACTTAAGATGCAACAGTGATTTGAGTTCAGTACATTATTGGGGGTGGTCTATATAAAGAATCCTCCTCTATGAGTTCATGTACGGCTACGGTGCGTTAACAGAGTTCTAGCAGCTGCCTGCACTCTGCGTTCATAATTACTGATTGTTGGGCATCTTCTCTTCTGCTCGCCCCTCCAAAAAAATGAAAGAAGGTTTTCCTGTTCAGCGGCACTTTGTGTGGAAGCTGAACATTAATGATGAGGGTAGTTTATCGCTTTTCTGAAATGCAGTTCTGACAAATGGCGAGCCAAATAATAGAAGAGTTACAGCCTGATTCCTCATCGCTTCGTTGCAAAGTTTGCAGTGGAGTCGGGTATTTGAAGATTTTGGAGGGTTTCACTGAACTCAAAATCAAACGGCCGTACGTAGTAATGAGAGGAAGATGCTGTTCAGCTGTTCTCTTCTGTCTCCATTTTTAGGAGCAATTCTATTTCATGGCTAAACTTGAAATGGGTAAATTTGTTTTGCTTTGCATTTGAGAAGGTCTCGGGCTCTCCTCATACAGAAACGTTTCTTCTTTTCCAGCTTGTGCGGGTACTCGTGTCTCCCACAAATCCTCCTGGTGCTACCAGCAGTTGTCAGAAGGCAATGTTTCACTGTGGGTTGTTACAGCAGCTCTGCACGATCCTGATGGCAACCGGAGTTCCTGCGGATATCCTGACAGAAGTAAGAGGCAACTAATAGATGCAGGGATGGGGGCAACTATAAATGGGTGAAGTAGGTGAAAGCAGGAGTCTACAGGGATAACGGTTGCTGCAGAGCCAGACTGAAATTATAGTATCTGCTATGAAAGTATTGCAGATGCCACAGATGTCAGCTCCCTGTGCGGGCAACGTAAATGTAAGGTAGTCCTTTACATTATATTCTGCAACCAGAAAGTGTTCAGATTTGCTTATTTTTTCTGTTGGATTTCACCATATCCCAGAGCGGCTAAATTCATTCATGTTTTTCCCTGTTTTGGGGGGGTGTTGTTCTCGTCGTTCTCTTTTGAGAGAGTCCAGAAGTATTCTGACTCAGCAGGTTTCCGATGATGAGGGACAGCTACCTTCCAGAAAGCCCTGTCAGGAGCGTAGGATGAGGTGGTTTTTCCCCTCAGTGAACTCACGTGCTTAGATGGAGCGTAGACTGGTTCCTTTGGTGTGGCCTCCGTTCCAGTTTTTTTGACTCCTAAAAGGTTTCACCCTTCGACTTCTTTAAAATGTCCGCTTTTAACTGGCTGTTGTAGCAGAACTGATCTGACGTAGAAAATGAAGCTGGAGGTAACTGGATACGATAGAGCCATGTGAGCTTTCTGTCCCTTAACCTTCGCTCAGCGTGCTTCACAGCTGTTAGTTGTTTGGATTTCATGTGAAATGGTTTTATTGAATAAATGTCTATGCTGACACTTGGTATGCATCCTTTTGATACCGAGCTGTCAGAGTAATCTTGAATAATTCTGAGTGATCTCAGTAGTAGATGATGGCTCGCATGTAACTACCTGTTTAATTTTTTTCTCTGCCCTTTCTGTAGACCATTAATACCGTGTCAGAAGTCATTCGAGGATGCCAGATGAATCAAGACTACTTTGCCTCTGTAAATGCACCTTCTAATCCACCAAGGTAGAGGAAGGAAGGTGTTTAACTGCGTTAGATAACGATGTGTTGGTATGGGCAATGCCAGTCTGATCCAAAGGATTGTTTAGATTCCGAGTTTGGCATTATGGTACAGAGCATCAGCTTCAAGTTCACACTGGGTGTTTTAGATAGAGTGTGAAGGTGTCAGGTGCGTTTCCACGGAGATGAGGCCTAGAACCGATTTTATTTCTTAAGTGGCACCTGAAAATGCATGAGCAATAGCTGAGAAATTCCTAGATCGGGACGAGCCGCCACTGTCAGCCAGCAGCCAGTCTACAAAAGGATTTGGAGGCTGGAAAATAGGCAATTGCTATTTACTCAGACTGGGGAACAGCAAGTGCTAGCTCAACAAGATGTTAATCTCAACATTCGAATACGAGGGTGAGGGTAGAAAAAGAGCATTCTGTATTACGAGTCACTAGTGGCCTTATGAGTCAGCTTCTACAGCGTTACTGAAGCTAGCAGGGAACTCGGTGGGAAACAAAAACGTTGCGGAGGAACGCTAGCCCATTGCAGTCATCTGTAATCAACCTACTGTTTTGCGTTTTAACTTACTGAAAAACTTTGGTATTGAAATCTGAGTTTTTATTCAAATGTTTGAAATGGTAATAGATGGCGTAGGCAGAAGTCCCTTTCCTTACCTGGAGAGTACGCTCCACATTGTGTATCTGCGGTTGTCTTCATTCCCAACTTTGTCCGAATGGTTTTTGTCTTTCCCTTCCAAACAGGCCTGCAATTGTAGTACTTCTGATGTCCATGGTAAACGAAAGGCAGCCTTTTGTGCTACGTTGTGCTGTTCTCTACTGTTTCCAGTGCTTTTTATACAAAAACCAAAAAGGACAAGGAGAAATCGTTTCAACGCTTCTGCCATCTACTATTGACGGTACGCAAAGCTAACGCCTCTGCAGCGAGTTGCGAATTAGCACAAATGTTTAATGCGTCAGCTGACGTCTTTTGCAAAATCCTTTACCTGCCGTTACGTGTCTGATCCAAGCAAGATGATTTGGCTTAGGATTTCTCTACAACCTCGCCAGTTTCATTTTTCTGAGTTTTAACTGTATGTTGATGTCTTAAGTAGTTTGCCTGGTTTATGGCTTGTCTTAATCTCCCTTGTACCTCTCGGCCCGTTCTGCTAGCTACAGGTAACTCTGTCTCAGCTGGTCAGCTGCTCTGTGGGGGCCTCTTTTCCACGGACTCTCTCTCAAACTGGTGTGCTGCTGTGGCCCTGGCCCACGCGTTACAGGAAAACGCCACTCTGAAGGAACAGCTCCTGAGAGTTCAGCTAGCCACGAGCATCGGCAACCCGCCCGTGTCGCTGCTGCAGCAGTGCACCAACATCCTCTCGCAGGTACGGCACCGACTGCCCCCTGCTTTGGGTTACAACTCTGGGTATCCACGAAGAGCGCTGCTCTTGCGCGGGTGCAACGCAGGAAGACACGAGTGCTAGCTTAATGAGAAGGAGGGTTCTTTCTCTTTCGCCGGCTGTTTTTAAGCTTTGCTTAAAGCACTCTGCACTTCAGGGGGAAGACGAAAACAGCAAATCCTGCTTTTTCATCAGCGATTGCTGCTTGATGTTGCCTAGCCTCCGTAGGCAGAGGGTCCTAAAGCATCTAGACGTTAAACTTTGTTTAAAAGACAAGGCATACTGGCAGGATCCGTAGTCACGTTTTGTTGCTGAAGAAGTGCCTGGTTAGTGTTTAACCTGTAACGGCTGACTTGAAACATTTCGAAAATGCCAGGCTCTCATGTATTGATTGTTGTTGCCTTTGCTATTCAAAGGTAAAATCTTCTTAGAATCTGTCCACGTGTTAACACCTGGCTTTGCAAATGACAAGCGAGTGAACTTCACCTCCTAGCCCACACTGACTTTGTGACGTTCGCTTCTGTTATGCATACTTTTTCCCCGAATGGTTGTAATAATGAGGAGCTAGTTAACTCTGGCAACAGGTAGACTTCCCTGCAATTGAGAACAATGGCAGAATGCTGGAATTTTGAATTTGTTCGTGTGCCGCCTTTTATCTGCTTTACCTGAAAATAGACAGGACTTTTTTTTTTTTTAATCCTTTTCTTCGCATTTTTGTCTAAGGTACATGTGATTCAGTAAAACTGCTTGTGGCTCTTGAGCCTTAAATGATACGAGGGACTTGAACTTTGGGGGGATGTTTCTGAAATGTGTTCCACTTTGAGGTTCTCAAGTAATACGTGTGTAACTTGCAGGGTGATAAGATCGACAGACGGGTATGTATTTTTTGGCACAGCTTTGGCATTTTCTTGCCAAAAGCAGGCCTTTTCCTCTTGTCTTGGGTTTTGCTGGGGAGGTTTTCTTTAACTGCTTTTTGACGTGTTTCCACTTACAGCTTTGTGATGCAGTTGGGTTTGGGTGTTTTCCTAGCATAACAAGCTTCTTTCTGTGTCTCCAGGGGGGATTCTCTGGGGGTGCTGCACAAAACTATGGGATGAAGGTCTTGGGTGGCACGGGTGCTTTCTTTCCAGTGGGGCGGACTCATTCCCCATCTGTTCACCTAACAGATGCGCTTTCTCGTAAGAAAAACTGAAACTGTTAGAAGTGCTCTTTTCTCAGCCTGGCCGGTAGCAAACGGCTGGTACAATGTGAAGGAGGAAACGTGCTGCTGATTTCGTGACTACTAAAAGAAGAACTGTGTTTAATCTGCCTTCTGGCCACTCTGCACGTTCTACTTAGCAGCAGAAGTGTTAACCTCGGAGCTACTAGTTGTGAATAGCGGGGACCACGTTACTAGCAAATGACCCCTGACGTGGGTTGTTTGACTTTCAGGCTGTGTTACGTAAAGCACTGCTAAGCTGGTTATCAGTGGCAGAAGAAACAATTCTGAAGTATCGCTGCTGTGGAACGGTCTGCTTTATTTACCACATTTATCACAGTTGGCCTGAGGGGTGGGGTTGTAATGTTACCAGCCCTTAATGCTAGAACAGCAGCCACGGAGAGCTGTCATCTATCCCAGTTGGCGTTATCATGGTATGTCTAGAAAAAAAGCTGTGTGGGGGGCTCTTTTGTTCGAGAGGGTGTTTTGGACTGTGTGGAAGTCCTTAGGCAGAACATGTTAATTTGACCTCAGAATAGCACGCAGCGCTTGAGAATCAGTGTGGTTTGTGACCGCTTCCAGCAGATAACGTGTGCCCTCCTAAATGCCGGCTCCCACGAGCAAAAGTAACTTTGTGTTTCTGACAAGATAAGTGACAGTTCTACCACTGCTCTCCTAAGAAGCACAAGGTGTGCCGACGTGCCGCAGGGCAAGGCTGCCAGTTACACTGGTTATTCCCAGTGCCTATGAACTGGCTAATAGCGCTGGGGACAGTAAGAGCCAGTATTCGTAAACGTAAGTGAGGGGGAAAAGGTTTCTAGGGTTGCTTGTTTGTCCTGCTTGAAGCAAGTGTGTTTTGTTTTGTTTGCTTGGTTTTGGTTTTTTTTTTTTTTTCAGTTAGGGGAGAACTGACTTGACCTTTTGATGAATAGTAAGTTGGCGTGACTGATGTCTTTGCCCAGATAATGGGTATCATAGCCGTTTTGTTAGTAACTGTTCAGTCCGAGCTCTCAACAATACTCTTACTTCTGTTCTAGAGTACTATTGTACTTGACTACACCAATGTGGTGGGGCAGGTGATTTTCTGTATGAGCTTGTAAGACCTACGATTTGTCACCCTGTGTCTTTAATTCATGCTTCACTTGAAGACTGGAGTGTGAACACGGTTCTTGGCCTTACCTAGCGGGTAATGGAAAAAAAAAAAACCCACCTAATTACCAAGTACAGGGCAGGTCGGGGAAATGCACAGTGGTGATGGGGGAAGCTAAATGAGCCAGTCCAGAGGAAAGGAGCGGGCAAGAGGAAAACAAGAGTTTGGTGGGGACTAGGCAACCCGCAGTGAGGCCTGTGTCAGTGGAAACCAGTTGTGGCCTTCAGCTAGAAGGGCAGCAGCAAGGATGATAATCTTCGTGTTAATACGACGGCACGGCAGGGTCGCAACAAAGCTGCAGGCAAACCTACAGCACAGACTACACAGTGATTGATATTAAGGCGCGTAGTACTCACCGGCTGTCCGGAAGTAGTGACGACGATAATGATGAAAAAGGGCCAGACGCTTCCTTTCCGGGGATGGGTGCCGCAGTCTCGGTATCTGTAATTTGTGCTCTCCTCCTCTAAGAAGATGGTTTCATCTTCGTGATGGTGATGTACTGGAGCAAATCGCAGCACCTCAGAAGGAAGTCCTTGAAGGCAGCCTGTTCAGAGCTTGGTATTTTCTTCCAGAGCTGCTAGACTCCGTTCCTGTCTGTCTTGTGGTCTGCAGTGGCAGTTGGGTAGCTGGTAGCCCGCTACAGAAGAGCTTCTTGCCAGACTGCTGCTCGCTGCCTGTTTCGATGGGCAAAACTGGCTTATTCCAAGACCTTGGGGGGGGGGGGGGGAGTGCCTTTTTTTTTTTTTTTTTTTTTGC
>JAVKLA010000007.1:35012158-35054230 GCA_034782735.1 Sagittarius serpentarius | reverse complement strand
CCCCCCCCGCCTTTTTTTTTTTTTTTTTTTTTTTTTTTTTTTTAGTTTTGGTTTTTTTTTTTTTTAAATGCTTAGCTAAAGTTAAAAATACTGCCTTCGGCTGTAAAGTATAGGGGTTATCAGAGGCAAGGATGGGAGTTCGGGCGCAGATAACTCCCAAGCGCAGACTCTTTCTTCGTTGTTGATGAATGCTGCTCTTTTTCGCCACTGTGTTGATCCCTGCGACCGCTCGTTCCAGTGTATTCTCTTGCCCCTTTTTGAAGATATACCAGCAGTTCTGTATGCCTCATCTTGCCTTAGAGACTTGACTTCAGCTTCCAGTTGCTTTACCCAGTTTATTCCGTGCTTGCGTGAAGTTTAGTTTTCCAAGCAGGGAACGTTTTTCTTGGGTGCCTTCTGAATGCTGACTGTTGGAAGACACGTATGCCTGTCGGAACGCGGCTGCGCCCACAGTACCTGCAGCAAAGATGAAGGGGACAGAATTGAGAAGACGGTCAATTTGCAGATGAAAACTCATTTTCCCTAGTTAACAGAACCAAATAGTGCAGTTAGCATTCCTCTTGCTGGCTTAATGTGCATATTGTCTGAACCAAAAGCCGCTCCGGCGTTATGTTTCTTTACTTAGAAAATAATTTGGGAACACGTGGCAATTTTTAGTCAGCAGGGGATGTCTTAGTGAAGCATCTGTTATTATAGGGAATCCTTATGTGACTTAATTTACACCTTGTTCCTTCTTTACAGGGGTCGTGTGTGTGCTTATTCCTTCATGTTACCCGAGTGTTAATTATTAATGCGTAACTAATTTGTTATGATTTTATATTGGTGCTTATTTTCATCGAGTCATCTTTCACATCTGTGTTGCTTGTTGTTTTGTTCTGAAAACCGTTAAATATGAATGGTTTAATACCTGCTTCATCAAAGCACTAAAGCTGTGTTCAGCATAACTAACGAATGGGTATTTTGAAAGACATGACTTGTTGTTTTTAAAATGATGAGGTGAAAGCGGGTGACTACTGAGTCAGTACAGCCTTTTTTTTGGTATTTTAGTTCTCCGCTGTGGAACCGTAACCGTAACAATTTTATTCTTGCAGGGCAGCAAAGTACAGACCAGGGTTGGACTACTGATGTTGCTTTGCACTTGGCTAAGCAACTGCTCGATTGCTGTCACCCACTTCCTTCACAATCCAGCCAATATACCTTTTGTATCCTTGACCTGCTTGCAGAGTAGAACTGCTTGCCTAGAAATTACTTGGAATATTCACACGTTCAGGTGAAATAAAGTTTGTCTAGTCCAGTCTGCAGGGATAGTGCGTGACATAAAAGAAAGTGCACTGGGGCAAGAGATACAACCAGCCTTTTGTTCACAGTGCTTTCCGTATGCGGATCTGTCTATAAGATGTGCAGGTAAATTAAAGTACAGCAGAAAGCTATGTCATTCTGCCAGCAAAGTGTATTTTTTTTTTTTTTTATTGTGACAAGCCCGCTGCTAATTCTAGTGTGACTTACGCTTATACCCAAGAGGTAGGAAGAATGCTTCCTACTTCTGTTGAAGCTTATTTCTATGCTTGCTTTTCAGGAGAACATCTGACTAAAGCACATATGGCTGAACTTGTCAGCGTATCTAAACTGACAGTCTGTTTTGGAGCAACTAAATCTCTTTGGTTAAGCAGTTATTGAGAAAAGAAATTTTGGAAAGGACTTGGGTCGTCAGTGGTTTTCAAAGCAGGAGCTAGCTTTGCGAGGGTTTCATCAGCTGTTTTGCCTGCTTTGTAATCAAGCTTGGTTTTACGTGTGAAAATAATTTTAACTGGGAATTTGTACAGAGAGAATTATGTTACATGTGTTGTGCTTATGAAATATCTCACATATCCTTAACGGGAGCTCTAGCTCACAGGGCAGATAGCTGAAAACCTTGGAGAAGAGGAGCAGCTCGTCCAAGGCCTGTGTGCGCTTTTGCTTGGCATTTCCATTTACTACAACGACAATTCCCTTGAAAATTATAGGAAGTAAGTATGATGTAGAAATCAGAGGACTGTAGGGAAAGGTTCTGTGAATGGCAGATGGTGGTTTAAGAGGCTTTTAACTGAGGCGGTGCAGTCAAGCGTATTTGGTTCAGTGTTTCCTATGCGTGTTCCTAACGGGATGCAAAATTAACTGACCCACCTCTAGCTAGGCAAAGCAGGTAGTTGCTTTGCATAGGTCCTCCTAACCTGTGTATTCCTGGGCTCAGAACAGATGTCAGTGGCAACGGAAAAACTGCATCTTGAATGCAAAGCATCTGGTGCGGTTAAGACTCGGGACGGATCATCAAGAGTTGTTAACTGCAAAAAAAAACCACTTTGGGGGAAGGATGGGTTCATTTCTCTTCAAGTGTTGCACCGTGATTGATGTGTCTCTTCCTTTTAGAGAGAAGCTGAAACAGCTGATCGAGAAGAGGATTGGCAGGGAGAACTTCATTGAGAAGCTTGGCTTCATTAGCAAGCATGAACTTTATTCCAGAGCTGCTCAGAAACCACAGCCTAGTTTTTCTAGCCCAGACCACATGATGTTCGATCATGAATTTACCAAGCTTGTGAAGGAATTGGAAGGTGAGATGTTACGCTCATTTCTGTCGTTTTTGTGAAGAACCGATCACTGAGCTACCGAATGTGCTCAGTGTAAGCCTCCGAAAAGTAGTGTGATGATACTACTAAAATGGAGTATTCCGAACAACAAGTTACAGTAATAGCTGTAAGTAATGATATACACCCAAGCTCCCCGTTCAGGGATCTAGTAAAAATACTCCCAGTACAAGCCCATAATCAGGGCTTGTACTAACCGGGTAACTTAATATTCTTAGGTGAAATGGGTCTTAAAAGGTGCTGTGAGTTGCCACACTGCGGCCAAGAGGTGTATTTACCTGTGCCCACATAGAGACTGAAGTATTGAGCACATACGATGGTCAGAGAAGCTTGGTTCGTGCAAGTATGGCATCTAGGTATTTGCTGTTTCTAACCGAGTCGTTAAGAAAAATCACGAATGCTGAATTTCGTGGCTTGTTAGAAAATGATAGGGACCTTCTTTAGTGTTTTGCACCCTTCACGAGAGAGATGGGTCGTCATGGTCCTTGACGTCTAACTGATGTCCTGTTTGTAAGTAATTGTCCAGCTTAATCAGTCTAGAGAAGGGAAAAAACCTTGCGGCAGCGACAGTAAAGATGGTTTTGCCCAATCACGTTTCACCTGCATGTTGCCCTTGTAGTCCTAAGTCTTTCGCTTGTTTGCACAACCGCTTGGGCAATGGTTGTAGTGGAGCCATAACGCAAGTAAAACACGCGTTTTCTGATAGGAAGGACTCAAAACACCCATTTGCTTTTCTGAAACTCTGTGAGGCAGTAAGTGTGCAAATCTTGTTATTAAAAAAAAAAAATTGCCGTTTCCTATTTCCTTAAACCTGTTTGTGACAATTGCTTTTTCTAAAGTGCAGGTTGGCTTTCTAATGCCATGAACTTAAGTTAAACTGGGTGAGGCTGTGAGACTGTTGTGAGGACAAAAAAGACATGTGAACTGGGCTTCAGCTGACAGAAGCTGTTTTTGACAGGTGTCATAAGTAAAGCTATTTACAAGTCTAGCGAGGAAGACAAAAAGGAGGAGGAGGTCAAGAAGACATTGGAACAGCATGACAACATTGTGACTCACTACAAAAAAGTCATTAGAGAGCAGGTAAGAGGAAGTTACGCTGTACGTCTGCCTTCAGAAGTTGTTTGCTCTGGCTTTCGGGGGCACCGCAGTGCAGTTTGATACCCGATGTTCCCAAAGAAGTAACGAGGAATCTAGCAATGCCGAAACACTTCTAAAAACACCTAAGCCAAGTTCTGGTTCAACTGAAATGTCAGTGTTCAGAATACTGGTTAAGTTTAATTCTTTTTCTGGGGTACAGCCGCTCTTTCCCGTCTTTAAGTGTTTCTTTTCAAATGAGTAACTGGAGAACTCGCAGCCCTTTGCAAAAGCGATGTAATTCTTAGTTCTGCGCTCTCACCTTTGGAAACATAACGGACGAAATGTGGCTGAAAGAAGGAATGAAGTTTGTCAGTCAAGTCTGGGTACACCTGCTGTGGTTGGACTCTCAAAAATATTTTTCCAGTGGTAGCTCACTTGTTGCCACAGCTTGGATTGAGAAGTAGAGGAGCAAAGCTAATTAACTTAAATAGCTACTAGGGAACTGAAGCAGGCGTTCTTAGTGCAGGGATCTGGAATGGACACAGAGTACAGTGGTACATATGGAAGTAAGGGGCACTCTGGAACCGCCCGTGAGGCTTTATTGAACGTGTGATGACAGCAATTACCACGACTTCTTTAAAGACCCTCGAAGCGGACCAGATGCGTGCAGGGTTCAGTGTGATGGAGAGAAATTACGACCATCGGCTTCCATGTATTTCTTTTTTCTTTCTCCTGCTGTCCCTGGTGTGGGGATGGTGGAGGTCTCCTCCAAAAGACGGAGAAGGCATTGGTCTGATGTGACAGGCTGCTTCTGTTTTTCCCAGGCTTTCTTCCTCGGAATAGCTATCTACGTTTACATGAGGCTTTTCTGCTCATCTCTCACAGGTAGCACTGACAGTGTCCCTAACCGGCAGCGTGTAATGGTGGAGTTAAGGTTTTTCTGTCTTTATTTGCTTTCCTGATAGTGTTGTATTCAAGTGTTTACTACTCTTAAGTGCCTTGTTTTTATTATTTTTTTTTTTTTCCTTTCACAGGACCAGGAGCTTGAAGAATTAAAACAACGAATTAACGCTTTAACATCTCAAAATGAACAGCTGCAAGCAACAGTTACACAGCAAGTGTCGCAGATCCAACAGCATAAGGACCAATATAATCTCCTTAAAGTACAGCTAGGTAGGCTTCAGAAAGGAGAATAAAAAAATGATCTTGCCAGTGCAGAGATGTTCAGTGATTTATGGCAAGCTACAGAACAACTCTAGCAGACAACCTTCTGTCACTTCAGCCGTGCTGTTGTATGTTCTGCAGTGTATGAGAACTTCCCATAGAGATAAAACACACTTTTTTCAAGTTTGTGTCGAGCATCGCAAACCGTTTTGTTTAAGCATCAGATTTGCTTCATTATCTAAAAATACTAGGTTTTGCTTTAACTGCCTTTAAACTTACAGAATGAAGCACAGTGAGAACTGAGAGGACATCTTGAAAAAGTGAATGAGGTATCACTCATTCTTCCTTTGTGCTTAACTTGTGGGTCTCTTGAAATCATAATGCGGTTTTCTGCGAGATCCGTTTGAGCACTAGAGCTAGGGCCTATCTGCCACGTGGGCCTGCTCGTGGGGAAAACAAGCACCTGAACAAGACCGCTGTAGGTGAGACACTTCACTTAGACGGACACATGGAAATACTGGGATTAGCAATAGCTTCTGACCTGATGCGGTACCGCTTTGGCTGCCCGTGATGAAAAGGAAAGCCCTTCCTTGCCACCCTAGCTGCTTTCCTGCAAGTGTGCCTGGTGAGGGCGAAGAGCTGAAGCTTGCTGTAGGAATTGTTGGCTACCAGGGAGCTGCTGCTAGAGGCTTTCCACACCTTTGTCTTCTTAAGTTAGTCCAAAACGGTCGTTGCCTGTTCACAGACTTAAAACATGATCGGATGGGCCCACGCTGTGTGCTGAAGTTTGGGTCTGTGAATGAAGACATGAGTTAGGGAAGAAATGCGGTACGGCAGATGTGCAAGACGGGGCCTATTACTGTCACTAGAGAGATAGCGAACTGAATGCTTAAATCAGGACAGTATAGTCGAGTTATTCCCAAGTCAAGAGGCTCAATAAGCTGGGTATGACACGATTTCAGAAAATAATTCTGCCTTCAGGAGTATTTACGATTAAAAATACGTAAGGAAACAGTTGTCCTTCTTCGGAATGATTTGTCTGTGAACTCACTTTGGATGTACTGACTGACTGCAGCAGCATGCAGGTGCAGCCACCAACACGCGCTGGAAGGAATCGCAAAGGAGAGCTCGTTATTCCGTTTCTGATAGAGAGTTCTTCACATACTCTGTTTTTGTTCTCGAATTAGAATGGCTTGTATTGCCCCGCGGTACCCGGGGAGGACGGGCAGTAAATGCTCTAATAGGTGCGTTTGAAGCAAACTTGAAAATGATGTTGGTGTTTGTGACCTTTGTTATAAACTCTGCCTTTTAGGAAAGGACACTCAGCATCATAATTCCCACAGTGATACGTTTCAGATGAACGGCATTCAGACGGAAGAAGCGAGCAAATTGAAAGAGGAGTTGGAAGAATGGAAAAACAAGCACGAACTGCTGCAAGGGCAGTTAAGGGAAAAGGATTGTGTGATTGAAAAACTGGTAAGCGCTAACTGTCTCAGCAGAACTTGATGCAGCTTCCAGTTGCTGTTCTCAAATGTAGTTTGCCTTAAACTGTCTAAGTCCTTCGTAGGATGGCAGGCAAGCGTTCGTAACTGATTGCATGCCGGTAAGAAGAAATGGGGTGGGAGATGGCTTGAGCAGACCCTTTTCTGCTTCACGCTGTTCCCAAGAGTAATTTGCGCAGCTGACCTCCTGTACTGTAGAATCAGCGTTTTTTTGGCACGTTTTCTCCTAGGAGCTTAGCGGGGGTAAATGCCTAAGGTATTTATGGCGGCCTGCGTTTGGTGGCTTGCTTGTCAAAACGCAGGATGACGCGTGCTGCTTCTATTTCGTGCACGTCTTCTGTGATTGAATTGGTGAAAGATGCTTTTGCATCCACCGTGGAGGACACCGTCCAGCTGCTCTCGTGTAATCGGAGAGATTTATGATGTGCGTTTCTTAGCCCGTTTGCGCCTTCTCCGCTGGGAACTTTGATCGTGGAAGCACACAGTTTGCTTTGCGTTCTGACACCATGACTCTACTTAGTCTGTCTAGTTCTACGGCTGATTTTCCCCTTGCTGTTACAGAAGTCTTCACAGTTGGAAATGGGGACAACAGAGCAGTCTTCACAGAGCAGCAAATCTGGTGGCCTGGAGCACAATAATGAACTACAGAAGGTGAACTTGTGGTATTTCAGCAAAAAGCTGTGGTGAAGGGTGGTTGCTTGGGATGGGAAGGGAGCTTTGCCAAACTTCAGGGAGGAGCATGGATTCCTGAGCACGTTGGTGTTTTTAATGGTGTACCTTTATGTGACAATGGTGCTACTAATCTTGGAGCATCAGGATTATGCATCCGAAAATGAATCAGTTGTTTTTGCTAAGCAGGTTTGAGCTAGCAGGAGACACTTCAACTGACTCTTCAGACTTGCAAAATCTGTTTATCTATTGCAAAACGTATCTTCAAAAGTTGGTATTAGATGTACAGCATAGAGTAAGTGTTTAAGTATCTGCAGATTCAGTAATTTAAGGTAGCTGTTGCTCAAAAAATACCTAGCAGATTTCCTCTGAGTAGAGAACTAATAATGCCTGCAGGGGTAAGTCATGATGGGTTTCTGCACCAAGAAGGGTAACGCGTGAGGCTGCTGATGGGAGCGCCAGTGGTGTGAAACACCTTGATAAACACGGCGGTGGCTCAGATTGGTGCCTTGGTTGGGTGCTCCAGAGAAAAGAGTTCGTAAGAGCAGGGTGGAAAATGGTGCATGTTGCGGACTAGTTTTGTCTTCTAGAGAAACGGCTGCTGTGCTCTCCTTGAGAGAGAGGTGCAGCTTTCCTCTCATGTATGCTAGTATGAAGCAGTTAGTCTGATCGCATGTAACTTAAGAAAAATTTAATGTGAATAACTACCTTGCTTTATCAAATTAACCTAGAAGTATGTTTTGTTTTGTTTCCCAAAGGAATTGGAAATGCTCAGGAGTCAGATACAACTACAGTCTGCGGAAATCTCTAAGCTTCAGACTGAGAATCAAAAGCTACAAGTAATGGTACCAGTGAAAAAGTTTCTTATTTTCTCTTTGGGGACTAAATCTTGAAGACTTTGCGTTCCTGCTGTCTGTAGCCATTATCCTAAACCAAGCTTGTTTTAAGAATGCGCATCAGCCAGTGATCCCAACAGTGTTTTAAATGAAGTAACGTGTTAACCCAGACAGATCCTTCATGAGCGAAGAGGGGACTTACAGTCAAGTCAGTGCTCTGTGAGGCCACTGGTCCTTGGTATTTTTAAACAAAGCAATAGCGACTATTTGGTGTTTAACGTTTATACCCCAGTCGCAGGAAACAGTCTCTTGTGAGGCACAAATGCGTGTTATCATGTACATTAGAGGGATCATTATTCTTAAAAACAGCTGAGGATACTAATTTGAAAGCTGACCTGCACTTGAATGGCAAATGGTAGGTACGTTGGTCTGTGCGGACCTCCAAAAGTTTCAGAGATTGAATTTTTTTTTAGCTCTGTATGGAAAAGATTGGCCAATAAAGCCTTATAGAATAGCTAAATAAATGCAACTGTGTCCCCAAAACTAGCTAACGGCATTAGAAAGCGAAGGTTGAGCTACATACAGAACTTAAAACAGTGAGTTGCATGAAAATGTTACAGATGTTTGCACAGCAGAGCTAAAAGAAAAAGCTGCAGGAGCATGGGCCACGTGAACAACTGAAACGATGACGAGATGCGGTGTTCGGTGCTCGGGCAGGACGAGGGTAGCTCCAGCGTGCCCCGCCTGGCAGCTCTGCTCTAAGGAAAACAGGGTAGCTGGTGTGTGGTAGCTGGACTCGCTTAAACTCTTGCTTCTGGCTGGTTTGTTCTGACTTGCGCGACAAATTCTCATTTGGGTATTGCAAGACGGAGGACTTGGGCGGGCAAAATATCAAGTGTTCAATTTAATGGACAGGTCATGTGAGAGAAGGCAGCTTTTAGCACTTCCACTGTCAAAAGTCTCAGCTGCCCCCGTACAAGATGCCGTTGCACATGCGTTGGCCATGTGTGGCCAGGAGGCAGAGGCACGCTTCAGTGCTCCAGGCTGCCACCGGTTGTCAAGGCCACCTCATGGCCACCCTACAGGCTGCCTCCCTTTCCTAGAGCTTGGGCTTAAACGTAGTGTAACTGGAGAAGCAACTGTCTTGAATGCATGCCGTGTTGCAGGTTTAGCTGAAACACAGCTGCCACATTTTGGAAATAGTAACTTTGGGAAGGGCTGGCTGAGACGAAACTCTTGCCATTTTGAGCAGTCGCAGATAAGGATTTGGATATTTAGCCTAATAAAAAGAAAATCTTTGGCACTTAAGAAGCATCTGAGTGAAGGCTGCTGGCCTGTAATAGACAGGGTTTGCCGAGGGAGGGGGTGGGAAAACCAACTACCGGTCTCTTTAGAGTGCGACTTCTATGAAATACGGGTTGCACCTTGTGTTCTCCTTTTTCTGTCCACGTGCATATGTGTTTATTGAGACCCCAGGAAGCACGCGTCTGTTTCCTGATGCCTTGCAGCGCAGGATGGACGTAACTACCACACCTCGGCTATGCTGTAAGAAGAAAATAGGCTTTTAAATTCTACAGCTGACTGTGTAACGTCTTGGCCTGCTGTCTTTGTGTGCGAGGCATTCAGTGCTCTGATACTGAACTTACTGTCCGCAGAATACAACTGCAGATCCGGTGTTAAGAGACGGCGGTGCCACAGCAGCAACCACCTCCGAATTGGAGGGACGACTTGAGCAAGAAATAAAAGAACTGAAGGTTAGCAGTGGGTGAACACCAAACCAAGTCACTTGATACTCAGCCTTCAGTTAGGAGGACTTCTACAGTAGGAGAGGGTTGGGGTGGAAGTGGTTTGTTTCCTCCACGTCTGAGGCGTTTCAGGCTACCTAGGGGAAGCTGGATGCATCTCCTCCTTCATAGTTCGCTTGGGAAGTGTAGGCGTTGTCTGCTTTTCAAGAGTTGGTAAGGACAGTCTAGGAAATAGCTTTACTCTGCTATGGAGAGCCCAGTTTGGCTGGGAGGACGGCAGACACTGTTAAGACTTCTACCTGCTTTATTCCTGGTTAGTAATAAGGGGAGTTTGGCTAAGGAAGCGCTTGGGAGCAAGGCCACAGGGCATTTGGTGGGGTTGGAGCCGTTACGGGTAATGTATGGAATGTGCTTGTGGGAAACAAGGCTTTAGCTGTTCCTGTGCCGATGGTGTAACTTGCTGTGGGACTCTTCCCGTTGTCAGAATGAAGTCAAAGCCCTTTGTGAGGAAAAGGAGACACTAAAACAGCACCTGGATTCATCCAGTTGTACAGTTGCTATCTTGCAAGATGAGAAAAGTAAACTTCAGCAAGAAGTTGCAGAATCAAAGAAAGAACAGGATGATCTTCTGGTGCTTCTGGCTGACCAGGATCAGAAATTATCTGCACTGAAGATCAAATTGAAGGATCTTGGTGTACCGGTAAGAAAAACAATGGGCTGACTGAGTTCTCGGGTCTGAGGCAGGTGTGAGCAGTCTGGGTATGGCAGTACTTGATCCAGTAAGTCTGCTGAGGCATCCTTCCATAAATGGAGGGCTGTTGAATCTACCAGAGTCGCTTTCTCAACTCATATTGGCAGCCACCAATAAAAGATGACGACTGCCTTTTGAAAGAAGCGTTCAGCTTAGGGATGTCGAGAGGTACCTGCCAAACTCCTGTGAGGAAAAGTACTTGTCGCGTATGTGCCTGGCCTTGCTGCAGCTTATCCTGGCTGCCAACTCAAAAGCAGGTGACGGCCTTGTTACAATCCTAAGGGATTGTTCCACAGACAACGCAAGCGATAACTAGAAAGCTTTAGTCCGCTGCTTAAGCAGCGCTACAAATTGTCAGGGCAGCTACTTGGGAGCCTCGTGCTCTGGGCTCCTTCTGTTAAGAATGTTTGTGACTCGCAGCTGGATGTGTGACCCTGAGGTGGACAACTAGCTGTTGCGCTGCAGTTACTGCGGCTGAGCACCAGGCTAGAGCCTGGGTTTCCCCTTGGGAGACAGTCATTCTGTTTTTTCTGCAGTCCTCCTTAGAGGAAGGATTACATCTGGGTAGTTAAGTCATCTGGTTCAGCTTCAGCCGCAGGAATAAGGTTTTAAAGAGTCTGTGGTGCGCACAGGCATTATTTGTATTGAAAAGCGCCTGTACCAAGTGTAACATCCTCCTCACCAAGTGTGGCCGAGAAATCTTGGACTCTGTTGACTTTTAAATGACTAAAGAAGGAGAAAGTACCCTGGAAGACATTAGCAGCCTCACTCGCGGCATTGCAAAACAGCGGACAGACACATCTTCCTCCTCAGCCTATTTGGTGTAGAACGCGGGTTTTAGTTCACGCAACTGTATGGGGAAACTGAAACGCGTACAAAGTTGCTTACTCGAATGTACGGGGCAGAACTGATGGTGCTGAACGGAGGCTGTTGTTCCCAGTAGTCAGCCGTCCTTGGCAGAGAAGTTAAAAACTGTGTGACCTGACAAGAGGACAGTTGCCTTTATTGAGTGCTGATTGATAAAGCATGGTAATTTTAGGTTAGCTTTAAGCTTTTTTTCCCCTCCCTCAGCATTCGTCTTGCCTTCAAAAGGTTGGATCAGAGTAAGGGATATGATACTGCTCTCAACAGATCTTTCTTCATTTCAGGTTGAAGATGAAGATGACATTGAATCTGGAGATCAAGGGGATGAGGATGAGGATGGGGATGAAGAGGAGCAAGACTAGAATGCCTTTGTGTGTTACCATGAAAACTAGATTGCATTGTTATTGGGGAAAAGAAAAATCTACTACTGGTATACAAAGCAAAACATCTGCTTATGAGAAGCAGACGGGAAAATGGCAACCGTGCGACTAGTTGTAAGTTACTGAAGTGTTTGAAAACCCTTCATACTAGGTAAAGCAAACAAAAATCACTGTTTCAGTTCTACATGAGTATCCCAAATTAAATTGTACTTGCTTAGAAGTTGCTTTAGACGCTGTTTAAAGCACGGGGATGACAATGCTGCCGCCTCAGTTCATTGTCATTGACGGAAGTTCTGTGCATTTCTCTATGGTTTTAACCTCCTGGAACTCTTAACCGAATTAAATACAGAAGTATTTGGTTTAACATCTGTCAAATGGAGTCCTTGCCCCTGCCTTCAGCATGGAGCGTTGGTGTAATTCGTGGCTTCCTTTAAAGAGCAGTGGTGAGGTGGAAGGGTTGGGGGGTGGCTGCAGTGTGCGGTGGCCACTCTGCCGGCCTCCTGGGCTGGTTCTCCAGGGGCAAACGGACCTGCACGGCGTCGACTGCCTTGACACCTGATACGGCTGCATTCGCAACCTCCCGGGGGAAACCGCAACGCTGTGATGATAACGTGGATATGGTTTCACGGAAACCTGCGCAAGGAAGGTAGCGTTTTTAAGAAGAATCTCTGTGGAAAAACAAAGACCGATACACTCTTTCTAAAGATCTAATGTGCTACCGAGTCAGCGTAAAAATCAGTAAACATCTTGTTGACAACTTCAGTAAGGAAATGAAAACCTAATCTGATTTATATAACTTACTGGCTCTTGACGACTG
Source organism: Sagittarius serpentarius (assembly GCA_034782735.1). Classification (NCBI taxonomy): domain Eukaryota; kingdom Metazoa; phylum Chordata; class Aves; order Accipitriformes; family Sagittariidae; genus Sagittarius; species Sagittarius serpentarius. The sequence goes on along the minus strand of JAVKLA010000007.1, from coordinate 35,041,804 downwards.
AATAAAAGAAAACATTTGAAAAGAAAAAAGCGAATACAGTAAATGCATCAATTTCATTTTTTGGTAATAAAAATAGGTATGTCCACTTAGTGCTCATTCATTTAATTCTCTTGGCCTGTTTTAATAAAATATTTCAATACACAAGTAAAATTGTCTAAAACCAGTCGAGGGTGGGCACATGAAAGTAATAATATACCATGTATGGGGGCTTTCATCACATGAGTGTATAGGGGTGCTTGTTCAGGTTTTGCGTTTTTTTTCAACAATACAGACAGCAGCAGCTACTTAACTTCCTTAGAGCTTTTTTTCAAAATAAAACCATTCCTTGATAACTTGAGGAAGACCAGGGACAAAAGACTTTTTTGAAGTCACCTCATACACTCAGTGCACCTTTAACACGAAATGGTTGGAAGGAGTAGTTCAAATAAGCTCCACTCTTGCACACTGTCCTTGGGCAGATTTGTTTGGGTTTTTTTTTGAACTGGGCAAAGAGCAAGGATGAAAAGCGATGGTGGAACAAGAGTGCAATGCTATGTGACCGGGGGGGGTTTACTGCCATATAACGAGGCCTGCTTTTTATCTTCAATGTGACTTGCTTTCTCCTGAACAGTGCACATGAACGAGATGCTGGGAGCAGGCAGCTCCCAGGTGCTACCTGCTCACCTTCTCTTTTTCTCTGTAAAATCCAAGAATGAAGGCAGAAGCACGCAAGCCTCAAAGCTGTTTGCGATGGCTGTGCCATGTTTGCTTATGTAGCAAGAGCTGCAGATAGATTTAATGATAAGGGCACTTTGATGCTGAGGTAGTACCTGCTTGCATTTTTTTTTTTTTAATTTTTTTTTTTTTGTGGTAAGGCAGGAGATGCACTACCACCACCCAGTGAAAAAGCCAGCGTGGAAGGCCTGAAGCCCAGCGATGTGTAAAAGTTCTAAAAGAACTGACAGCTTTCCCGCTTGCAAACCCTCGCCAAAAACGCACGGCATGAACTCGGCCCAATTTAGCACCTTACGATAAGTCTCTCTTCCTAGTATGACTGTACCCTATTCTCGACATGAAACAAGAAAGAAGATACCTCGTGGCCACTGTTTTAAGTGGAGGTGGTACAATGGTGGCATTGACAGCTAATCGGTCTTGATTTTTTGTTGCGGTGGTGGTGGTGTTCAGTGCAAGGAGGGTAAGTGGAGGTTATTATTTGCTTTGCCGAGGGTGTTCTGGAGCTCTTGTGTCAAACTGGACTGAGAGTGAAACATGGCTTTTTAAGTTAGCAGGGGGAATAATGGTAAAAAGTAGTGTAACTTAACGCCCAAGCTGTCGGTGTTGGGACTTAGTACAAAGGTGAAGTGATATGCTACCGCCCTCACTCACAGCTACCACAGCCACAAGATGGGATTATTACGAATAGCTGAAGAATTTAACTACGTGGCTCCTACGGGGTGCATGGATACAGGCTGGTATTTCGTATCCCCTGGAAATTCTGTTTGTGACTGGGGTGCTCCTTCAGGCACAATGCAAGGGGAGTCTTTAAGCATAGAGCCTGTCATCCGTTTAAGAAAAAACTTAATTTAAAGGGGGGCTTTATGGTACGGGTTTTATATAATGAACTAGATCATTTTAGTTGTCAGGTTCTCGGAACGCTTTAGGTTAGACTTGCCTAAATTGAATTTTGTCATCGCCATGTCTTCCGCAAGCTTTAAACTAAACTACGTGTGAGTGTTGGAAGCCACGTGTGCCTTTCAGTTTCTCCTTTCAGTGCATTTAAGCTTTAGATAGTTCCGGTCTCGTTTACCGTTGTGTCCCTTTGCTACCGCGTCTTGTCTCTGCGGACGAGATGCAAGGCCTACGAACTATTCCCACTAGACCGGATTCCAGCGTGGCTAAAAGATACACCCAGATTAGCTGGTAATCAGCCTGGGGAAGGAGCTGTCCTGCTCGTTTCAATGCCTCTCGCATAAATAGTGCTGGCAAGAACCACAGTGAGATTTCTAGTCCAACCCGGAGCCTACCTTGGGGTTTCCTAGGGGTCAGTGAGAGGTGTTTTGAGGTAACCAGGGCTACAAGTGGCCTTGCTAGGCAGGTAACGGGACCCAGGGAAAGGAAGGGCATGCTCCCTTTTTAAGGACTTTAAATGTGCACTGATTCAGTCACCAGTGTTCCCACCTGAAGAAACGAGAGCTCCTTTCTGCATGTCTTGGGAAGTCAGTTTTAAAAACGCCTTTTTTTAAGAACCCCGGTAGAGGTGACCGCTTCAGTACCCGGGAGTCCTGTCAGTGCTGGCACTGCCGTTTGCTGCTGTCAGCAGTACCACCCGCAGCGAGCCGCTGACGGTTGGTCCTACCCTGTTTAGACAAGACAGACCTACTTATGTATATCTGCTTGAACCTCTTCCCCCATCACTGTCGGCTGTCCTGTGAAGCCGTGCTTCGATCCCTCAGCAGAGAACAAAGGTGCCAACGGAGAGGCAGCCGTGTCAGGAAGCCTCGTGGCTTTTTCATGGACGGAGAGCCTGGAAAGCTGATGTGGCCTGTCGAGCTGGACCAGCAGGGAAATCTGCTCCTCCCTCCCCGTGTCCTGCTAGGTGACCTCTGACCTTGCAGGCTGACTATTCCACGCACCTTTTACATTGCCCCAGATGTCTTGTCTTTACTGTCTTCTGGGTGCCTTTCTGCGAGGTCTCCAAAAATGCTGTGGGCAGAAATAAACAGATATTTATGGAAGTTGTTCTTCAGTATGCGATCGTGCCCTAGGAGGCAAGCGTGCCTCTCTAGAGTAGAGGGAAGGGGAACAAAGGAAGGAAGACAGGGGAAAATAAACTAACCTTTTCCTTACTCTGCTGAGACGGAATCACCTGAAAAATAAGCATGAAAGCGGACTCAGTATGTGAAAGCACAAGGCACGTGATTGATGGTCTGGCCGGATCTTGATGAGGAGCTGTTAATGTGGCAACCTTACCTGGACATCAGCGCCACTGCCCAAAGACGGTATGCCGCAACATTTTTTTGTTGCCGTTCTCTGCAGTGTTACGCTTGGGAAGTTCGCCCTTTTGGATGCAACTTCAAAATGTTTGAAATCGCAAAAAATGAAGGAAGAGATAACTAGGTGGGGTAGGAAGTTCAAGAGACAGATAAACTGGTTACAAACAGGTTTTAAAGAAGCCTGTTCAAAGCGCTTTTCCCAATTAGAAAACCTGTTTTGTTGATTATTTTATTGCACCATCCTAGTGGTGTATCTTCCTGCTGGTAGTAGACGTGTCTGGATTGTAACTGTATTATTGTCAAACGGGTGGCCTTTGCCCGGAAGGTATTCGCTTGACTGTGCATTCTTGGCTGTGCCGTGGAAGTTAAGATTTATTCTTAATTCTTCGGAATCTTCTCTTGTCCCATGGTGACTGGGACACTGTGAATGCACGGTGTTTTTCCTCACTCTGCACAGCGTTTGGACCCTTTCCACATAGGCCCTTTGTCAAAGCAAGCCACGGTGACAGTGAGAAGGTAAATACTTCACCGATTTCCAGCTTGCTTGTCGCACGTACTGACATTGATACAGATAAACGGGCCAAACAGGAGGGAAGAGCGCAAGCGAGTAATTCTGATCAGTGTGTGCTAAGAGCAGAACACCATAACCCACTTGGGAGTCCAGAGCTGGTGCTTCTGCGCAGTGTCCAGACCAGGCAGTGTGGACCCCTTCGTGCACACCCTTTCAGTGCAAGGGTTTTCAGGAAAGGTCCAGCGCCGCCTGGTCTGAACGTGGGAAGACTTTGTAATTTCTTTAAGACGGCTGCTACGCCATTTTCTGGATCGCTTGTTTGCTACGTACGGACTTCAGGGAAGCAAAAGCAGCCTTACCTGTGTTACGCAGCCTCTGCCTACCGCTGGTGGTCTGCAAGGTCAAAAATTGCCAAAACTCCTTCATTTGCGTCAAGTTCTTCCTAGAAAACAAAATCAAAACAAAGTGTTCAGCAGCGCACACAGGCTTAAGAGATTCCCTGGCCTGTGCCGTGCTCAGGTAGGGCGGGTGTGGGTGTCCGCGAAACACAGCAGCTCACTAAAGCCCTCCGGCCAGCTGTCAGCACGGTCGTTGTTCAGCGGTGGGAGCGGGACTTACCGCTGGCGAACCTGACGCCTCGCGGGATGGTCCGGGTGCCCCCATACCACCTGCAGCGGCGTTCTCCCTTCCATCAAGGGGATTTTTAACCTCTCTGCACTCCCCTGGCCACCTTGCTCACTGAACCAAGCCATCCCATGAGCAAGGCTGGCCATTGTCCCCCAGGGCGGGCCCTCCCTCAGCCCCCAACAGACACTGGAGGAGAACCGGGACCTTTTCTCCCGTTCCTTCTGAGTGCCCAAGTGTTCGCCAAACAGCATCTCCACTCCAGATCAATTTCTGACTGCGTTAACCCGGCCTCGTGCATTCACGAGCCAAGGGACAGCAGGTGCAAAATGACAGCTGCCATCAAACAAGAGCAAAGTCCCTGTGCTTGGCCGAGTTGTGCGCTTTTCTGCTCTAGCACAACTCCGCTGTGAAAAGAGACGTGAAACACGTTTTTTACTCGCTCGCTATCCCTCTCAATTGCTATTTAACGTGGGACTCTGTCATACTACTTATTTCTCTCTGTTGCACCATTTGGCACGTTTCTAAATCACGCCTCCTACCTGCACGGCACTGTTGTGCGCATGCGCCTGCGGTCTGTATGTAACAGCCTCCTCGGTGACCCTTTGCCGAAACGGGTGCTGGGAAGTGACATCTACAGCTCGAGTCCACGCCAGGCGACATGTTGTAGCTCGCCTGGCGTGCCGATCCCACTAAATGGATTTTTGAAAAACCACAGGCTCGCTCTGTGCAGACAAGTGATGAACCTATGTCGCTAGGTAGGTACCTGTGGCACTTACAAACTGCTCTCCGCTAATTTTATAGCCCCGTTGTGAAGGCTGTGGGTTTTCCTGTATGTACCCGACTCCTTTGCTCCATAAAGCAGGCGCAGAACATGACTTTTATTTGAAAGGACGTTTCAGAAACAAGACATGGGTCTGGACAAGCCTGTGATCACTTCCTACCACTTACGTAAGAAACCAATAACCTTATGACACTGTTCTTGATAAAGGACATCCTACTGGGAGCAAACTGTGATGCAATGGGCTCGAATCCTGAGGCTGATGCGAAGGTCAGGCCAAGGCTGAAAATACCATCGGTGCATAGTGTTGCGCCTTGAAGCTTAAGATTTCACTGCTGGGCAAAGAGGAGACAGTCAGCGGTCATTCACGGTTGCTCGCAGGCAGCACGTGTTTCACTAGAAGCGGTACAATAAATCACAGGGCCGACAGCCTGCTTGACTGGAGGGAGATACTAGTGGGAGTCAAGAAGACCCGCTGCTCTTCAGGCTGGTACGTTTACACACGGGAAGGTCCGTGAGAAAGCATGTGCTCTGGGGTTAGGGTTACAGAGGGGCCTCAGGCTGACCCCTGTGACAGCAAGCGACAGATGAGGTCGGCACCAAGGAAAATGAATCAGGCCCGACTGCCGGCGAGACCGGAGGCGCAGGACAGCTGAGACTCCCCCCAGCCCTGTCAGCAGACGCAGCCGTTGCGGCCAGATCCGTATCAACTTACTGACCCGGGGTGTCGAGGCTACGTGACAGACTGGGTGAGAGAGGTGCTTCCCAGCTCACAGGGCTGACACCGAGCACACAGGCCGCACAATCAGGCCCAGGCTAGAGGAATGAACCGTTTCTGACTCTTCTGTAGCTGCATCTCCATTCAGGTAAGGGAAGAAGAGTCTGACTTCTATGCCAGTCCCTGGCTGTGCCTGGGAGCGTCACCAAGAAAATCAGCTGGGCCGTACAGAGATGTGCTTGGCTCTGCAGTCTCTGCCCTCGTCTAAGTCGGTCGCCGTGGGAGGACTACACCCCGCGTCCAGAGAGCGAGAAGGCTCTCATCTAAGTTTCACCACCAGTGAGGGGCGGCCAGAGCTTCCCCGATGGGTGGCCTGGTGCCGCCAGGGCTCTTGGCAGGGCAGGGATTTCTAAACAAACACCCTGTCTTTCTGACACCAAGGAGCCACGTGGTGAGCCTGAGGAAGGCAAGTTCTGCATCCGCAACAGGAAACCGGCTTGCTCTTCGGCTTCTTGGCTCTCCACTTGGGCCAAGTTGGGGCCAGAGACAGAGCTGGTGCTTACACACTTCTCAATTGAGCCAGCCTCAGCTTTCCAACAGAGCAGGAGCCAACTTGCGGAAGCGCACAAGCCTAAGGAGGAGCTTTGCTGGCACTTGCATGACTCCAAATTTGCTTCTTGAACTCCCCATCACCTGCTCCTCCCCCTGCGGACAGATTTGTTGCCTGTATCTTAACATATTTCCAGGGATGTTACCTGAAAGACCTTTCTTATTCATTCGGTATCTGACTGACTTATCCCAAGTTTTAGCCTGTCCTGTCTGTTCACACCTCCTCTTTCAGAATAAAAGCGCGGAGTGGAAGAAAGGGTCTGCGTAGCTGCTGTTTGCAGCTAAAGACACGAAATAGGTGCAAAATGGTAGGATCTCTCCGCCTCGGTGGGGGAAGGGCCAGTTCGCCGCACGCTCACATCTCTCACTCTACAGGCTCCCTCTGTGGTGTCTACGTACACCTGTAAATCCGTCACGGATTTAGACATTTCGCTGGGTAAGGAGCTTTGCTCCCGGATACACGTACGGTCCAAAGGCAAAGGAGTGGGGGCTTCCCCACCGATTAGGGGAGTCCTGACACATGTACTGGTTTAAGCTATCAATCAGTACAAGCCTTCCTGCACCTCATTTGGTGACAGATTCTCGCTGCTGAACACTGACAACAAGAATCAATCTAACGAGACGAAAGTACAGCCAAATGTTGTCCTCGCGTCATCTCCCACGACACAAGCAAGTTGGGTAACGACAGCACAAAGTCACAAGCCGTGCCACAAGCTGTGTCTCCACCGGCCCTCCTGGGGGACCCCTGACTCTCCTGTACCTGCTTTCAGCCCCAGAAATGATGACGCAAGGGACAGCGGGTTTGCTGCAGGCTGCATTCTTCTCCCGGCGGCTCGGGAGGGCGTGCGTGCGGCTGGGAGGGAGAAAGCTGCCGAGGCAGTTAGTTAGGCCTTGTTTATCCTTGGGCACGTCCCTGTAGCCATCTGGGCCTACCCACCACCGTGATCCCGGGGGACGCTTTCCTACCGGCTGTCCTGACGCCCGCCGAGCTCCAGCGTGGCCACCAGAGGTCACGGTGTTCACACGCACGGCACGGAAAGCCAGCCAGGGCACCCTGAGCCGCTGGTGGAATCCCGAGCGCTCCGGCTACTACGGACGGAGCTTACGCGAGCGGAAGGCTTGCCAAGCTCGCAAGACGGTTGCTTTGCGCTTTTAACAGAGCTGTAGGGCAAACAGCTATCACGTAACTTACTCCCCTGCTACTGAAGTCTAGTAATTCTCAGCCTAAAATAGTTTTAGCAGCCAGCACCGTTTGAGGACCAAAGTTTATCTGAAACAAGAGCTCGTAATGGAACTTGGGTTTGGCCTGTAGCTGCAGAGAGCGCGTTGCCCTCCTGAGGCAGAGCAGCCAGTGGGGCCGTCCGGCACCGCACGGACAGCGGCGCGGGCTGGGCTTCCCGCAGCCAGGGCCGGGCTCTGTGGGAAGAGCTGTGCCGGCTCCGGGGATGCACACGGTGAGCCTGCGCCCGCAGGAGGGCCTGCAGCCTCTGAAATCCTGGGGTTTCTATGGTGTACTTGTTAAGCAGCAAACAAGGCTCTTCTGCGGAATTCCCCAGTAAAGATGGACGTGCCTGGCAGTTTTGAGGTGGTCGGTCCCCTTGCCCCTGCTCCTTAGGTGGCACGGAAAGAAACCTGTTTATGCCCCACCTCTCAGGCTGAAGCCAGCGCTCTGTTGACTCGGGTTTAAACCTTCCAAACTCCCATTCAGCGTTGTGGTGACACACGCGGAAACCTGAAGGCCCGTCTTTCCGCTCCTCGATGGAGAAGCAGCAGAATCTGAGAGCGAGCGCGCTGGACCAAGTTAAAAGACCCGTTTTGCCACCGATCCACTGTGCGACCTCCGCAGACGAGCAGCTCGATTTGCCTCAACCTCCACGCAACTTCCTCTCCTGGGCTTTTGCAAACTTCAGGGACGCATGCTGTGCTGTACGTGGACGTGGAGCCACCGTCTCTGGCTGTGGGGCTCCTGGGAAATGCAGGTGAGAGGGCAGGTGCAGTCAGCTCGCAGGCTGAGGACAAGCTCGGGCGCTGTGCTGCCCTCCCATCCTCTCCCCTCCCCTCTCACTGGCTCCTCTCTGTTAAATTGCTGCTCCTGAGTTCACCGCAAGGTGACTGCAGGGCTGCTTGTTTACTCACGTCTCAGTAAATGAAGGAGTTAGTTAGTTAGTTAGTTAGTTAGTAAAAAATCACCCAGGTTGAACGAGAAGCTGTATCTGACCGGAAATACCGGCATGCTTGAGATCACGCAGGCTGTGAGTGGCAGGCGAAAGTGTTTGAGATACCCTGTCGAAGGTTTCTGAGCTGTTTTAAAGCACAAAATAGAGACAAAAAAAATCTGGAAATAAACCCAATGCCAACTCGGCCACCTTTTTCAGTGCAAAATGTGTCAATGTCTCCCTCCGCTCACACAAACACCAGGAACCGGCACGGACTGCCTGAAAGGTTTAAATGCAGAAAGTCGCTTATTTGTTGGGAGGGTTGTTTTTTGGTTTCTTTGGGGGGGGGGGGAGGGTGTGTGTGCTGTTTTCCCAAACATCTGTTGGTGGGAAAAACTTTTTTTCCCAGGTGGCTAGAGAGCATCTGTCAGGACGCCTGGTGAATGAGCAGAGGGCTTCTCCGGCCTGTCCCGGCCACGAGCGAGTACAGGACTATGGGAGGCTGCCAAGGGTCTGATTTACTGGCGCTGCTTGTGGTAGGTGGCAGTCGGTTTTGGCCCAGAGCGTGCAAAGACAGCAGGTATGGCACCCCAAGGCGACAGCAGCAAGATCCTCCCCGTGCAGTTTAGTTCTCCCCTGCTCCCTCCAGCGCAGCCGCCCCAGAGGGTGCGCAGCGAGCGTGCGCAAGGGCTGGTGCTGTGGCTGGTGCAGCAGAGGCGAGGAGAGAGTAGGCTCTAACGGACTACTTGTAAGGGTAAGTGCTCCCTTCTCAGGAGAAATGGACGAGGCTCTGTCAGCCTGCCCAGATGTACAGGCACATGCCAAAGGTAGAGTAGAAACATGCCAGGCTCACTCATCGCGCCAGGAAATCCGCTTGGATAAGAACAAACTTTCTCTATTATTTTTTTTAAATCTCTCAGACACCTACACTCAACTTTTTGTCATAGGCTGTCTGGAGCTGATTTTTATCTTGCACGCTATGCGCTTCAATGGGAAGGAAGGGGGTGATGGTTGGGCAACCGATACAAGGCTTCCACTCGGAGCAACCCCAGCTGCAGGTAGCCGATTACTCACACCTCTTCTTCCTGGCAGGGCCCAGTCTACGTCTAGCCGCTTTTCAAAGTATTTCTAAACACATGTGTAGCTGCAGGCCACAGGACCGGCTGCCGTGCCAGAACTAGCGGGGCTTGGACTGGGGTGTGAGGGGCTTGCACCGCTGGGAGTTTTGCCACCTTCTGGGTGGCCCGAGCAGGTCTGCTTTCCTCCTGCAGCCGCTACGGACCGAGAGCAACTGCTGCTTCTGTCCGCCATTTTCTGCTCTGTGGGGCCAGAAGGGTAACAAGTACCTTCCGTCTAGAGGCTAGCAGCTTTCAGCAGGGAGATTATACCTTCATTCCCCACGATATTTTCAACACGTTATTCTTAATCCAAGACCAGACCTAGAGATGTCTTTTCTCTAGGATTTCCAGCCCACGGGGCTGCCTACTTCCCACACGTGGGAGTGCAGGTCCGAAGGGGAACGGGGTAAACGAGGCCCCTCAGGAGTGTGGTTCCCAGTTCTTGGCAGATCACGCTTTGCCCCGGTCACCTGTGTGTGGTGTCGGTGGCGCTTCCACCGCAACCGCTGACGCTGGATACAGTATAGGCATCTGTTTGTTTGGCTTGCTTTTAAAATAAAGCCGGGATGCTGAAGAGTGACATACCGCTAATGGTATCCCGTGCCCCGCCTCAGCCTGACCCTCCTGCGCCGTGTGCTGCTGCAGCCAGCACGCGTCAGCTACGGCCACGTGCCGCCACTGCGCTGCGGTGGCGGTGAGGTCCCATTTCCGCAGGTTGTCCTGACTGTGCCGGCCGACCGAGGGGGCTCGAAGCTGTGGCTGTGCCACTGCGCACGTGGCCTTGCTTCGTGTCTCTGCGCAGCCTCGAGGACTCTGCATGGAACGGTAGTTCCCTGAATGACGGCTGCTACCGAGCAGTCCCGCCAGCCCTGCTACGTTCTTCCGGCTATGGCTGAGTCTGTGGCCTCGAAGGGCTATCCCAACGACAAGCAGTGTCGCAACCTGCACTTGCTTGTAGTGCGCTTTGCACGTCCACAGAAGCGGTTGGACTTACAGCAGCTATGTCAGACACCTGACAACTCTGAAAAGATGCCCTTTATCCAAAGCTGTGCTCTAGATGTGCGCTCTTAGGCCGGTTGCATCATCCGTACAAATCACTGACTTGCCCATCTGAAGACGGCTGCTCCTCCTATGCACACAGAGAGCGTGCGAGTGTCTGAGCTGGGCCCAGCGCTGTGGGGGAAGTGCTCCGATGTGATTACCGTGGGACTCGAGACAATTTCCTGGTGCAGTTTCATACACGCTTGACTCACGTCTGCCCTTTGCTCTGGAAACCTCCTGCTTTGACCTCAGCAGAGAGCAGAAAAGACCAAGTGAGAAATTCCGCCCCCCATTTCTGCTTTTACCCTTGAAATGTAGCTTTTACAACGGGGCCGGCTACACAGTATTTTTCTTCAGCCTTCAGCTCCTGTTTGAATGCTCCTGGTGACGCTCCCAGCTCCTCATCAGAGGTTTGTGCCGACTTCTGATGGAGCAGATAACGTCACTGTTCTTCTTTCCTCCCTGTTGCTTCACGGTACGCAACAGGACATTAGTCGAAACGGTTGCTTCCAGGTACCTGCTGTTTCAGGAATGACCTATCTACAAATATCTACTACTTGCAGATTTGCTGCTGTATTTGCCGGAAGAATGTCCCAAATGGAGCATCAGGGCAACACGACTGATGACGCAGCACATCTTTCCGTCTCTGGGAACGACGACAGGACCGAGAGCAGCTGCAAGTCAACGCGAAACCAGGAACTGCACAAAGGATCCCTGCTTTCTGCCAAAGGCACTCCTTACACCCAGTCCTTCCTGTCAGCAGGGAAAAGCAGTACCCCTTTCCTTGGAGGATGCTGGCAAAGATCTGCTTCGAAGTGCCTGTTGCGCCCGGCATTCAGCAACGAGCGTGAGCTGGCTGAAGCTCCGGGGCCTGCCGCAACTGTCTGCTCACACAGAGTGCCCGTGACCCATACCTGCCGGAGGCCGTGGTGCTGCCGGGAAGGAAGAAGCACGCTCGGAGGGAAGAGTGCTCCTGCAGCATGAAGCCCATGCTCAGTTTCTCCTTGCGTCTCTGACTGTGGTCTTCCAGGCAGATTTCCAGGCCTGTGCGTGTGTCTTGCATCCGCCTAGGCCCCAAAGAAACATCCCAGTCCTAGACTCCTCAGGAAAGAAACGGAGGGAGGGAAATCCCCTCTCTCTTAAAAGGTCGCAAACCTTGCACGTGCCACACGTATGCTTTCCACAGCGGCCCCTTATGTCCAGTTCCCTCGGACCCAGGTGAGCGCAGAACAAAACAGTTTCAACCCTTCGTCTCTCCGTTCTTTGTCCAAAGAACAGGAGAGAACGAGAGACAAGAGGATTGCTGGTGTGACGCAAAAGCCACCCGAATGGGGAGAGAAATGGGGACCACCTTGCACCACCTGCGGCCTAAAGACAGTGTCACTCACGTGGCCTGTGCATGGCCCCTTGCTGCCCAGCCCCCCCAATACCTCAGCCGTACAAGAGAACAGGAGAGGTCCTGCCTGCTCAGTGTCTTCTGGGTCAAAGCAAACGGCGAATTAGGGAGGAAGGAGCTGGCCCCGCGCGGGCTGGGTTCTCGTAACATCTCGGAAGGCAGTCAGCATGTCGGAGCAACGGGCAGCAGCCAGTGCCTGAGCGTGCCTGGCAGAAGACCAAGCGGGCAAAGACAAGCTCTGTCTGCTGAGTAAACGGCGAGCAATCTCCTGTGAGATCTTGGCAGCGGAAGGCATTCTGTAAAATCACAGCTTCCGCTGCGGTGTTTGTTTTGCGCGGAGCTGGGTTATGTCCCGCCGCCATCGGCAGCGGGGAGCTGCTCGGTTTGTGTGAACAAAGGCACTCGGGAACCCCCGGCTGCTCGGGCAGATCCCAGCCCTCCCGCTGCCTTTTCGTGAGCCCAGCGCGTACAGCCACCCAGACATCCTTCACACGCCGAGAGCGGGTCTTTGGCTCAGCTGTGCTCCCATTGCCCCAGCCCTAAAGGGTGGAGGACTTCTTCAGAAACTTCCAGCCACTTCAGAATAAAGACCTACAGGTAACACGGCTTCACACTAACACCCTGCACGCCCCGTGCTGACAGAAGAGTATAGAGAAAGAGTGCAAGAAGCAGTTTTGCCGTCCTGTATCACGGCTTTTGTTCTCCCCAAAGCACTAAGACTCCTGGGAGCTGCAGACCTGACAGCTCTAAAGACCACGATGGCATACAGGGCAACTGCAGCTCTGGTGTGCTTCTGGTCTACGGGGATTTCTCGCATCGTGCTGAGGAGTTCCGTTGCATCTGGGCTGTGCTCTGCTGTGGGGAGGGCTGTTAACGCCGAAATGCCAGAACTTTAGAGTCATACCTGCTATCAGTGAGGTAACTTGAATGAACATATATTTTTCCAAACCTGACTTCACAGTTTTCCAAAAACCAACAAAAACCACTACATATATATATATGTATATGTATGTGTGTGTGTGTATATATATATATATACATGTACACGCTTGCTTAGCCTGCTGAAAAGCCGCAGGTTAGCCAAAGTGAGCCTGCTCTGCATTTAGCAAAAGCAAATCAGACGTGGCAGCTTTGACCTATGTGTCTAGGATGCTGTCACCTAACGCTTTCCAGTTCCTCTCTGTGCTACGAGAAAATTCATTTACAAGAGGGGCCTTGTAGAAGCATTTTGTTATCGTTATTATCACATGAACTTTGGCATGGGGCTCAAGAAAAGGCGGTGCTTAAAAAGCACCTCATTTGAATTCATGCCAATAGCGTATTTAAGACACAGGACTGAAATGTGTCCTGGGGATGGATTTATGGCATGTGATGGAAACAGTGATCTCAGAGATGGATTTTGCGTGAGTATGCATACACACATCCATGACTGCACCTTTAACCTGCCTGGGACTCTAATTAAAATTTACTGCCGTGGCTGCAGGTCAAATGAAATACCTCCAAGCGCCTCAAAGATCTGTCCATGCTCAGATCTTAGCTGGCATCAGCAGGGTGGGGGGCACCTCCCCGTTCTCTCAGGAACTCTGTGCTGATGGGAGGCTGCTCTGCTGTATCTATCTGGAAAGATACTACAGAGCTGGGGTTAACTGCACCCAGGACATCCCCCGGGGACCAGAGCGAAACCCACAGCTTCTGATGGAAAGCTCCCACTGACCTGAGAAGCCTGTGGCTTAATATTTGTCAAAACCGTAAAGATCTTTCTTTACCATGGAGTGAAACTTGAAAAGAAACTATGGTAAGACTATATTTAAATACTACCACCGGATGCATTTATACTATTTTCATCTGGTAGATTGTTTAAACACTCAAGGAAATACACTGCCAGGAAATGGGGGTTATAGCGTGGATTTGGCAAATACGTTTGGCTGAGTCAAGTACTAGGAGGGGGTGACATTTTTCATTTTCGTTTCATTTTGTTTTCCTATTGTTTCATTTCTTTTTAAGGAAACGATCTGGATTTTTCCCTTTTTAAACATGTTTGTGGTGAAAATAGCTAGCATTAGATGCTGAAAAAAGGAAAGTTTTGCTCGACACCAACCAAAGCTTTCATGAGTCTTCCTTTCACTCTGTTGAAAACAGGCTTTCAGGTTGATGCAAAAGATGACAGTATTTTCTTTGATTTTTTTTTTTTGGTTCCTCCTTAACAAAAATGCTCCTCTCAACCTAGCTTTTTAAATGTTCCTACCCACAGCAGATATATTTTAAATGTATCTATTCACAGCCTATGAGGCTGTGAAGCTGAAGATGAAAAATAAAAGCAGCACTTCCAAGTTGATGCAGCTCCACCAGACTACAAGGCGCAAACGCCGCTCAACCCAAAGCGGACCGGGACGAAGGGCCCGTTCTGCCCAGTGAAGGAGAGGGTCGCATCTGAGAGCCAGCGAGCTTCTGTGGCGTGCTTGCTCCAAAGAAAAGGCTGCTGCAGCTGACCCTGTTGATCTTGTATGATTCGGAGCTGGGTAAAAAGAGGGTTAAGCTGCCTCCCTATTAATTCAGAATACACGCTGACTACGTATACCCATAAATACTGGCAGCTCACGGGCGTTTAGGAAAATGGAAGATTTTGGTTCCTTCACTGTGCTCAGGAAAAGCTTTCCCAGTGCGCCACTGATCCAGCCTCATTTGAGGCAGCTTCACACATAGACTGGGAAGATTTCACGAGTTTTACTTTCTGTTTGGGAGGCTGGAGGGTGCTCTTCCGAGTTCGCAGAAAGAATGCAAGGCTTTGCACAGCCCATTGGCAAAGGAACAAAGATAACTCGGAAGCCGTGCTCCTGCATTGCTCCCTTTCTTTCTATCTATTTGGTTTCCGTTTCTATACTGTCAAGGTAAATTTTGGCGAAACAGAACTGAGCAAACCCTCTGACTCGCAGCAGAGAGAAGAGGAAGGCACAGACTCAGCTGCCAGGACGAATTCTGCCAGTTGCAGAAGTCGGGACTCACTCCCCCGGTCGTAAAATTAAAAAAGAGTTAAACACCCAGCAGGTGTTAATGGAAGGCACGAACCACCCAGCAAACCACAAGCCTTGGAAGAGGTGCAAACTAAACAGAGCCAGGAAATCCCCCACCCAGCCAGGACCTGGAAGTTGTCTACACCTGAAGGAGAAGTAACCGGGGGATGGTTTACTTTCGGTCAATTATTTGCAAACGACTGAACGTGAGTGACGTTCATTCCCTTAGTTCTATAGTAATGTTATCAAATGAATGAAAAGTCAGCCCTCGCTATCTCCCCTGACCGCTTTCCTCTAACTGGTAGGTTCTCTCCTCTCCGAAGACCTGATCCTGATCTGCTTGAGTCAATAGCACTTCACCACGATGCAGGTGTCAAAGGAGAGCTTCTGCCAGCCGATAGCTCTCTATACAGCTGGGTCACAGTCTCAGGGCATTCACGGCTGGCTGAGGGATGAGGAAAGGGAAATATGTCCATGAGCCGCAAGGAAGGCGAAGTTTCTAGGTAGAACCGGGCTGTGACGTTTCAAGGATTGCTCCGTACATAAAGTGTCTTTGCTCCCGTCTTTACTATTCCTTCACAGAGATCCAAAAGCTGACGACGATTACACGGCAACAGAGAGAGGTGCATATTTTGCAGGTAAGGCGAAACAGTCGTAAACATGGCCAATACTCACAAGGAGGAAGCTGGCTGGGAAAACAGTCCCATACTTTTCTCTCTGGCATCTCATTTCACCTGGCCTGAATCTTCGCTAGAGTAACACGTCTTCTCTGAAATCCACCCACTCTTACCAGCAGTCAATTTTTTATTTCCCTATTCACACACCTCCCCTGCCCCAGCATGCCCCTGTTAGTGCACACTGGCCCCAGCTAAGTCTACGCATATTTATCTTGCAGAAACAATCAATCACTTACGGTTTCTGGTTTACAGACGTTCTTCCATCTGGCACCTGGCTCCGTTAAGAGTTTGTGGTGTTACGTGACCTCCCTGTCCGCCTGGAGACTCTGCTACGGCTCCCAGCTCTGTGCCTCAGCGCCAACAGCCACGGGTTAGGCCCTGCAACAGAACGGGGAAGGACTGTGTCTCTACAATGGCCAGTTGCTCCTTTTGCTGCCCAGGTATGCTTTTTTGGGGACACGGGAACTCGTTTTAACTGTCTGCTGACAAAGACGGACTGGGCTGGGTGAATTTCAGAGTTCTCTGGCTAGCGCTACAGGCGGGACATAAAACCGACCAGAGAGACACCGAACGTACACATTTTCACACGTCATTTTTTCGGCACAGAAACCACTCCCTATGAGTAAAGGGAGAAGAGTAACTCGAGGCTTCTGGAGACAGAGGCTGCGGTGGTGACGAGCTACGTTCCTACAAGAGGTATGAGCTTGGTCTTGTTACCTCATTTGCAGTGTACTAAGGGAGCGCACTTGCACTGCAAAGTGTTCCCCGTATGTCAATGGGTCCGTGCACGGCAATTAGTAAGCATCTTTAAAGCTTTCCAAATAAACTTCAAAGCAGGAGCACTTCCTGTTGGTAGGGAAGGGCTGGCTACCAGCGGGAGCTCCGAATGCCACCTGCTGATCACTTCCCTCCTGCCGTCAAAACGTAAAGGAATTGCACCTCTTTAGGTGAGATGCCCTGTGTCAGTTACAAGATCCGCTTTGCCTTCTTTCTGGGACTACGGGTATTTAAAATGCTCCCTTCTTCTCCCAGTGAAGTGCACTCCTGGCTCAGGACATCACCGTGTTTCCCTGCTGCCTCCCGTCACCACCCCCAGAGCCTTGGGTCCCTGATGGGCTTTGGGAAATGCTCAAGGCATGGCACAGAGGCAGAAAGCCTGGCTCTTTGGCAGCCTGAGAAAGCCGTGGTGCTTCTCAAGGCAGACCAGCAATTAGATGAAATGAAAGGCAGTCATTACGCGAGGATGCTCGTGGGTTACCTGGCCTGCCTTACCCATACCTACAGTATTTCCCATAGTCAAGTGTCAGATTGCAGGGCACATCTTAGTTTAACTGTAGACCCAGTGTAATTACAGAAACACGTATCTTTTGGAAACATAATTGACCCTTTGGAACTGCCACACCATGAAGACGAAATTAAGAAAAGCAACAACGCATCACAAGTATTTGGGCAATTTCCTCTTGGCACATAATTGCCTGTTTTGTGACCTAAAAACCAGTATTCCTTACAGTCCTTCACAAGGGTACAGGTTACTTAAACTATTTATAGACGCTTTGATCCTTTCTGCAATCGAGGCGGTGATACGTGGATCAACCAAATGTGACATAATTCTTGATGCTGCCATCTTGAGCTATGCCTCATATGACCTACCACCTCCTCATAGTTGCTGTGGGCACACTTTATCAGCTCCATCTATTGCAGACTTTGAAGAGGTCCCTCCCTAGCACAGAGGATGCTTGAGAAACGGAGGATACCAGGCATGCTATGTTGTGTCATCGGCCCTTGATGAGGGGGTGAGGGAAGTCTGTCTTGGCAGTACTTTTCCACTGGCTTTCCTACCGGGGAGCTGGTAACCAGGCTGTTACGACATGCATGAGCTGCAGCGAGCGAGGCTGATCCTCGCAGAGCCGGAGGTCAGACCTGGCTTGGAATACCTCAGCGGTTTGGGGATGCTAACGCCAAGTAAGTTATTTTCAGCTACGAGAGATCTCAGATGTTCCTTCCTCCCAGAAAGCACCTGCAGTTGAATTGGAATGGACCTAGATAATACATATGCAATGATTTGTGTTAACAGTCACTGGGGATGTCTGAAAAACACGAGGGTTCAAGTCTGTGGAGCCTTTTTTCATCCAGCAGTGACTTTCTAGCACTTCCCATGGTCAGACAGGAGGAAAGCTCCAGAGCTGGCAATTTGCCACAGAAAGGGAATCCTAAAGAACACGAACTTTCTGTTTTGAGCACGCAATTGCTTCGTTGCCATAACATTAGTACGTTTCGTTTTGACAGCGGTGAAGGTATTTGTCCATCAAAAGGTAGTAATGCTATATTGCATTTAAGATCCAGGACAGCATTAAACATAACTGTGAAGAGCAAACTGCAACATAATTACAGCCTTTGGAGGTAGGATGAGGGAAGGGGAGCAGTCCCTACGAAAAGGAAACCTGAAGAGAAGAAAGAGGAAGAACACTCCGCACGAGAGAGCGGTGGGGAAGCCAAGAGGCCGGCTGTCGAGCAGATACACCCCTCCTGGTCACCACTGATGCACACATGCACCATGACGTGAAAGATGAGCATGCTCCCGTATGGAGTCTCGATCCCAGACCGCAGCCTATGTCTCAACTCCCTGCCCTACGAAAACATTTTGCCTTGAGGAAGTGTTCGTGCATCTCAAGGGGTAAAGACTGGAATAGAAAATGTCATTTTTTTTCTTTTCTATCATCTAGAAGACAAGCCAGAGCTGGCCTCCTGGGAGCAAGGGCTCGACTCCTGTGCGTGGCAACAGATCTGGTGAGAGACAAGGGAGTGCTGGGACGGGAGAGCTGCTCTGCTGGAAGCGCTGTCTCAGGAGGGAGCAGGCAGGGCCTGTAAGAGATCCCTCTTGTCTTGTCACCACGGGAGCAGGAAAACAGGCGGGAGGGGACTGAGGACGCCCTAAGAAAGCTGAAGATCTACAGGAGGAAGCGGGAGAGCAGCAGAAGGCAGTGAAGGGCCACTGCTATGTCCAGTCCTTCCCTCAGGACCTCACTCCTGAGATTTTCTACAGGGACAGTTTCGATTTCTAGCGGGCAGAGCTGCCTTGAGTGGCGTGAGAGCGAAGGAGGACTCAGATTTCAAGCAGCTGGAAACACTCAATTGGCGTCACTCGATTGATATCCCTATGCATTTGCTTGGGATGACTGCCGACAACTACCCTTAGTTCCCTTAGCCTCCTCGCTGGGGCAGATGGACTGCAACACGAGAGCGATTTAGGGAGCCCTTACCCTCAAGCCGTGGGTGGAAGGGGAGGAACCAGGCCTCGTTGCTCAGGTTCGAGGATCTCAAAGATGTACCGAGGCCTGGGACAAGCTGCAGGCTTTTCTGGACCGTGACTTTCTGGAACGAGCTGGTCAGATTTTGATCCAAGGCAAAAGAAAGCTGGAAAAGGCTCTTCTCAGAGATCGTATCGCCACTGCAACAGCGAGGATTAACCCGGAACTTTCAGCATGGATCTTCCGCTTGTGAAATCCTGGCCTCTCAAAGTCTGTACTCCCATTTGAGCCTCTTCTGTAGTTTTATTATAAAAACTTACAGTTACATATACAGGGGAATTCCCCCTTCACCTGCCTAAGAAATTATGGGACATATAAGCAAAAGAGCCTCCAAACAGAGCACCTGAAACAAGGTTCACCGAGAGGCCCGTTTCTCCTAAATTGCACTTCCCATAAGTATTTTCCCCTCTCATTCCCTGTGTGCTGCTTGTTACGTTATTCGTTGAAGTCAAACCACCACTAGGCAACTGCTTACATACATAATCTGACTGTAACTGCCCTAGGAGCAAGTGAAACCGCGGGGACGAGAGGGACAAGTAAGTGGAAACGGAAACCACTGATACGGCAAAGTGCAAACTGATAAAACCAATAAAAAGCCCTCTCCTCTCCTGATTGGCAATGGACTGCATTGGTAAACTGGCCTTTAACATGGGTGACAGAGACCTGCTTTAGGCAGGTTTTTTTTTAAAAGGCCAGAGGGCACAGCCTTTGGGCTAACGTGGCAAAGTCTAAGGCACATCTGCTCACGACTTAGTGCCTCTGATGTCATTCCGGCCGTTGGCACGAAACGAGAAAAAGAGCAGCGAGTTCAGACAGGACCAAGGCAATTTCCAACTTAAAATGGGTGGTATGTTGCACACCAAACTCTAGGAGGGCACCGGCGTCCGGTCTCCCTGGCCACCTCCTCATTAAAACTCCTCCTCCCTCCCCACAGAAAACAACTGGGGCCAAATCCTCTTTTCCACCCCGGGAACAAGTGGTCGCCGCGCTCTGCACAGCCTCTGCGAGGCTTCACCATGCTTAGTAGAAGGTGAAAGACCTTTGCACCGTAGACGGGGAGGTATTCAGCCCGAGACGGAGAGGAGTATTTTGCTGGAAGTACTTCAACATTCGAGCGGTTACTAAAGGAAGGCCCTGTGTGTGAGTGGTGTGTCCGCAGGCATTTGTCTCTTCCCTGCTGCACTCGGAGACGTTTGCATCTCGTTCTGGTCCTGCCTCTGGAATGAGCAACGTTATCTTTATTTGAGGCGGCCTTTAGGGACACGTGGGCCTGTGGCTCAGCGCCAGCCCTGCAGACTCTCCACAGATGCAAACCCGCCCCTCAGCAGTCCATGCCGCTCTCCTTCTGCAGATGGTTTCTCCTAATGCTGGCTGTTTCCAAGGGCTGCGTCAGGACCCATTTTGCACCAGCCGTACCTCAGGACAAAAACTGACAGTGCCGGCTCCTCTATGAAGATGCTTCGGAGTCCGCAACGGTGGTGAATTAAGACTAAACTCCAGCCCCTGGAGTAACGGTTGCGTGCCAGTTCAAGGGAGACAGCATTTCTCAAGTACCTCCTTTCTCTCTTGTCCCCAAGAGGTGAGAGGCTTCTTCTGTTGTCATCCTTGCTCCCAACGATTTCCCTTCTCCCTTTTTCACGAAGCAGCCATTTCTTCCCCGCATCGGCATTATCCTCTGCAGCCTGCAGGCAGCATCAAAGAAAACGACGGCACGTTGTGGCCTGTCCCGTCGGAATACCATCCGCAGGCAGAGGGAGCAGAGGGAGGCACCCAGGACTGACCTCGCTGGCGGAGGCAGGCTGTGAGGTAGGGAGCTGCAGAAGATAAAATGCACCTGTTTTATTGAGGGCGTGTTTACATCCAGGATCAGATCCTGTCATCCTCTGCTACCACCGTAAAGTGGAGCGGCTTTTCTGGAACAGCTCCTGAATGGGCTTGTCCGAACAGCAGCAGGGGAACATCAAAAGGTGCAGCGATCATCCACAGATAAGCACCCGAACTGTCTGATCCTGAGCTACCCCCAGGCACGGCGCAGCAGTTCGTCTGCCTGTAGAGAGCTCTGCCATAGAGAGCTCGCTCCATAGCTCTCCCTTATACCACAGCCTCCTTCCATGGCGACTGCTTCATACACACGGTAAAGGGCTAACTGACTGCCAGTCAAGGAGGTTTGCTATCCAAAGAATAGTTAACTTGTCGGGTAACCCCAACGTGAAGCCCTTTGAACCGAGAAAGGAATGGGAATGCAGGCTTGGGTCAGTGCTAGAGCAAGCAAGTCCCCGCTGCAGTGACCCAGCCACAGTGGGAAGTGTGTTTGCATCAACCATCTTTCAGTAATTATAGCAACAGATGACTCAAGATCAAAGTGCGTTTGCGAATGATGTGGCGAAGAAAATCTATGTAAATCGGAGCTTTTTTATCTCTGGATCTGTCTTTAATGCTGACTTCTGTCCGGCCTTAACCTGCCCTGGGAAAACATCTCAGCTTCCACTGTTGCAGTGCTGGTCTGGACAGACCTCCGAGAGCCGCCTGGCTCCCTCCACGCTCACCTCCTTGCCTCGTGCACGGCACGGCGGCTGCTGGCTCGCGCGGCAGCCGTGGGGACAGCGGCCGCTCGTCTTCGGAGCCTGATCCGCGGAGTTTTTCTCAATGCAGAAGGGCACGTTTGCTGTCACAGTGAGTCACCAGAGCCAGGTGCCCGGGTGCTCCGTGCTGACTTGCCGAGGTGCTGCGGGTGGTGACTACTGCCAGGGTCTGCCCCTCCCATTATCAGCACCCCAGCGGGCAGCTGCTCCTCTGCTGGCCGTAGCCCAAGCGCTCCAGACCTGGTTTCTGATCCGACTTCTGCCGGCCTTGCCCCGCCGTAAGGTTAGACTCCAAAGAGGATCTGACAGGAAGGCCCCTTGATTCAGGGCGACACAGGTGACAGCCAGTGGCTGACCAGCACGTGGAGAGGGTACCACCTGCCCAGCCCTCTGAGTATATCCCATGATCGCCCTTCATCTAGGTTGAATCTGTTTCATCTCCTTTCTGTCACGTATCCTCCTATCAGCTTCTATCATGTGTTTATCCTGTATTTTCTAATTAGTTAATTACTTTGCCCATGATGCTAAGCTCCCGTCGTTACCCACACCAGGTGTTCTCTTTGTGCCATCGATCTGTAAGCGCTCCACTGGGATGTCTCCTCTCTGCACAACCTACTCTGGACAGCACCACAGACATCTGGGGAGATCTTTCCAAGCCCTTGAATGCACTGCAGCTCTCCTGCTCACCCGTCTGGCTCCCAGCACTTTCACGGCCTGGCTTTCAGTTCCCTCTCATTTGCGCTACTGCAATAAGATACCTTTTTTTTTTCCTTAGTTCTTCGTCTTTATAACATGGCTTTTGTCTACAACCCTCCATACACGAGGAGCAGGAGAATTCTTTGTGTCAGCTTAAAACGTAACGCAGGACGCAATCCTGCCAGAGGAGTACCTGGCTGGGTGAGAGTGCTAACGAGAACCTTAGCTGTCCCCGCCTGTGTCCCCACAGAGGCCGGCCACCAGGGCCTTGGTCCCAAATGTCACTCGCCTGCCCTGCCCTGCCCTGCCGGGAACAGGAGTAAATGCCTTCTAGGTCCACAGTGAGAAGGGACTGTGATGATCAGTGGTTTGATCTGCTTTGTCTCCACAGAAAGTGCCCTCTGTACAGTCACCACGTGGCACGGGTGACCATGTTGGGTAAAGTTTAGAGGTGCCACCTGGGACTAGGCACCGATGCCATGTATACACAGGATTTCCCAAATGACATCCATCATCTAGATTTTTCACTGCTTACGCTGAGATGCCGTGTTTCTCCTACATGCTTATTTCCCAATCGGGTAGAGAGGCTTAATTATTGGGTTGCAAAGCTCCCAAGGGTCTTACGAAAATACACCTGAAGAGCGAAGTATCATGACATACTGGCACTCTTTAAACCGTGATAGGTTGCTATCCGGCGATTTGCTGTGATCCAGGGGAATTCCATCCCCGAAACCAGCTGCCCGACATGCATCTGTTTTGGTTGCTATCATCAAGGCCTACAAGATGAACAGGCAATTCATTATCATTTAGGGTATCGCTTTAAATCTTATCATTTGAGCTTCTTAAAAGCTTAATCTTTCTGTCCCTGGGATCACATCTTCCTGATGAAGAACAATTAAGAGTACCCTGTGGTGAAACGCTGGATTACTATTAATGAAACTTGCGCTGCCCTGGAGTTTTAGTTGACTCGAGTGTTTAAACACATGCCTGACTTAAAACACGTGGGCACTCTCATTCCTGCTACAGGACCTACCAGTGCTTTTCACGCAATGCCAAGAAACGTTAACTATTAAAAACATGTTAGATCATTTATCAGCCTCCGTTCCTCACATGCCCTACTCAAAATCCCTCATCAGCGAGTGCTCAGCACGTAACGTGCCCTGGAAACTAAGCAGGGCTTTAACTACGTCCTTCTTTTCCTCAAGTCTCGCAGGAAGAAATGTCTGGATTTTGTCAGTGCAATAGCTATCCGTAGATTTTTGTTGGCCTCTGAGCCACATTCAGTTGGGGTCTGTAATATCTGGAACCATTTTTGTCAAAATTTTCAAGATAGGAGCCAAGCTTTGACACGTGCACGCCGAACTTAAGTATCGGGATGCTTTGACAGTGGCCCCTGGTGGTAACATGCTTTTGTCCAGCTGTATATAGAAGCTTACAGCTGAGATGAAATGCTCGAACAGCCTGTGTGGTGGGGACAAAGGGGTACGCTGGGCCACGACTGCTACCTGCCTCACATTATAAAGACAACATAGATGAGGTTTTTGCCCATATGCAGAAGGCAAAGGGGTTTTTGCTAATTATTTAAAGGAAGTCAGGGTTTGACATCAAAGTGTCTGCCCTCTCATCCCACCCTTTCAATTCTCCTTTCCCATCGCAAGCTATCGGATGGAGACCGTGAGGCTTCAGGAACATGCCTTGTCTTTGCTAGCTGTGCGCACGACTGGGATACAGCTGCATCCCAGTGCCTGAATGGAGACTCCTAACCACTCCCGCGGTACTGGCTGAATTTCCTGGGCCGCGTGCTGAAGCAGATGCAAGGTGCTTGCACAAAAAAGAGCAGAGATGGCTGGATATGGTGCTCCGGGCCCTCCTCTCGCTGCACCTCACGGTCATGGGAGAAGGGCCAAGGGGAGCAAAGGCACTGGTTGCTGCCAATGGCTGTCAACGAGGAGCACTTCGTGTAAGTCACATCTGTTGCCCTGCTAAATGTCACGATCCAGGAATGCAGCTACTGCTCAGGCAGTTGCCAGCTGGCCAAAGCAACTGCAGGTGTGTATCTTTTTATTTGTTTATATATGTAAATCGAGTCCAAAGTCTCAAACGATTAAGTCATGCAATGTAAGGCATGTGACAGAGTGGTTAAGAAATAGCGAAGGGCAGACAAGGGTGACAGGAGGAAAGCATTTCAAAGTGGCAGCTGTGAGCTAAATCATGTTGGAATTGGGTAACCTGGATTTAGGGGAGAGGTTGGAAAGGAAGGGTGTAGCACTGGGAGAGGAGCTCTTTTTTTTTTAATCTGGAAAGGGCCCTGATCCTCAGGCTTGGGCCCTGATTTTTGTTTTACGTCCACTACTGCAGGGCTGATGCGCACCCACCGACCTCATCAGAGAAGGGCCTGTCTGACACCCAGAGAAGCCACAAATTACTGGGGTCAGCTGCAGGTTTTTGAACGTGCTCCTGGCACAAGCAGCAGCCTGCCCCTCCCCTCCACTCCTCTCCCCTCCCCTCCCCTTCTCTCCCCTCTCCCCTCTCTCCTCTCTCCTCTCTCCTCCCTCTCCTCCCTCCTCTCTTCCCCTCTTGTCTCAGGGCACAGGCGATGGTGGCCTGTGGCAAGCTCGAGCTCTTGGCAGCGAAGGTCAGCTCCCTGAGAGATGTGTGAGCTCACAGCCAGGGTGACAGTACGCTCCTCAGTCCTCACGGTCTCCCCGTTGTCCTTCGAATGGACAGCGGTGGCACGTGGGTCTCCGCCTTGCTCCTCGCTGTACCAGCAACTGGATGAACTGCCCTGCTAGGCGTGCATCCTTTTTCCCACAGGGGCGGCGTTAATGGCTTTTAGCTGCAAGTGCCACTGTTCACAGGTGCCAGAGAAGTTACTCAGCTGTTTGGTAGACACGCAGTGCCCCAGAAGTTTCCTCCTGGCTTCTCCGTGGCACATGAGAAAAGGCAGAGAGGCGAAGGAAATGGGCTTGTGGACAGGACTCTGTCTGCTGGACTCACGTTGGATGACACGGGAAGTCTTAAGCTGAGTGGAAAATGCCCACTTTAATGGCAACTCGATTTGAACCCATAATTACCACAACCATCACATGTCTGATTCGCAGTTGTGTGCACAAACAAATGACTTGCCCATGCGCTGATTGTGCTTCACATTAAACGCTCCTGAGTCCCGGCCTTTTAAAAAAACAACACAAAACCCCTGTCTTTAGCAATACTGGTCTGATCCCCTCGGAGACGAGTAGGAATTTCTGTATTGACTTTAGGAGAGCTAGACTGTACCCTTACACGCAAAGCAGCCCAGTGGCGGACATCAAATGATGTTGTTCCCTAGCAGTCTACTGATGTTATCACGGCTTCTTTGGGTAGTTGGAAAGAACAAGATCCTACAATGACAAACCACAACGTTTGTTGTGGTACAAAAAGACAAGTTTTAAAAAAAAAAGAAACCTTCCCAAATAATAATCATAATAATGACTAAAAAAAAGTGCATTTCGTGACCCTTTTGTTTCTCACGGACTGAGCACCTTACAGACAATTTGCTCATGATCCGTCACACAAAGGGGACTAGGGTCCACCATGGAAGACAGACAGAAAAAAGCTAGAAAATCAAGCCTAGAGCGGAGAACTGCACCCATTAAAAATGAATCATTACCTTATACATAAAACTCTAAATCAGTACCACATTTACTAAGCTTTGAGGCATACAATTCCGGGGAACAATGAAAAGCTTATTTAAAATTAGTTGATATTGTTACTTCTGAGTTCCTTGTTGGTGGCTGCTTTGAACCAGAGACTAAATGCTGTTTATAGCACTGCCATATGGAAAGCACTGGAACAGCCAGTGGCTTTGTAGAAATGAAGTATTTGCATTTTTCCTATGAGTATTTCTCTTTTAGGTGTAAGGCTAATACAAAACCAGCACAAAGAAAGAACTACATTTGAGTCTCTGATAAGCGGGAGTGTCAAATTTTACAGGCTGTTGTGGCCTGGTTTTTTTTTTTTTTCAGAAGGGATTTCCAAACTCTTAAGCTCAGATTCATCAAATCCTGTGAGTTTCTGAGTCCATAATAAATCAGCAAGGTGGATGTGGAACGTGTGTTAAAGACCAAACTTGTGCCTAAAACCAGTCGAACGGAGAGTAAGACACTCGGCAGGGATGCACGCTGACAGAATGCCGCGGCCCTCAGTAAGGGAAGCTGGGGCAGGAAAACCAAGTGGGTTTAACCTGCACCGTGATAAATGAATTAACAGGATTATACCACGTGTTTGTTTGCCATGCCAGTGGCTGGACTTGATGCACTAGGAATTACTTTCCAGTCCTATATTCCTACACAAAGCCTAAAACACGTATTAAGTCACTTAAATAAAACTGCTCCCTGACATCACTGAGAGCTGCACAGATGTGGCACGGGGCGGGGGTGGGGGGAATCAGACTGTCTGTATTTAAACTTTACTCATTATATATTTACGCTAACACCACAATTTACTCACGCAGCACTGATGTATGTAAACGTTGACCTCAATTTTAAGGTTTGATTGAAGGTGTTTGCTCCAATAAGCCATATTAGTTTGGCCATTTCCTTGCGAGATACCCTTGGCAGTTCTCCCCGAGAAGAGTAGCCACTCCAGGTATACAAAGACGCTAAGAGGGTTAAGCAATATGCCCTATAGACTTCTATGCCCTGTCATCACGAGGCCGTATGACTTCATTCAATTACCAAGTCCTAATATGCGTGTGGCACTTTGGACTGATTGCCTGTTGGCTTTTGCAGAGTTGTTAGAGAGAGGGGGAAAGTATTTTTTCCATCGGTGCTGTTTGTTTGTTATTTCGCTGTGAACTCCCCCAACTCCTTACGGTCAAAACACCTGGCAGCGCTGTCATGTCGGTACTGCTTGTTTGTCCTGTTACCCCGAGTGCCGTGGAGGGTGGGAATTTGGCTGGCCCTGGGGAAGCAAGCCACATCAAACACCGGCGCTCGGAGTCGCATGCGGATTGTGCTGCCTGTTTACTCCCTGCTGGGATTCAGGTAGGCCGGGGGTTTGGGCTCCGACTGCTGGGGGAAGATGATCCTCTAAGAAGATGTCGCTGCAGTGATGAGAACGATGGGACGGATCTCCATAAACGATAACGGGGTTAACGTGGGGAGCACAGTGACTCTGGACTAACACCGCCCGTGTAGATGACACCCCAGCCCCACTGGTACTGGCCACACATGAGTTCATGGAAGTCAGCTTTAAGCTTGAGGCAAGAAATACCACGTAACCATACAGAAGCGAAGTCCTACCTCCACATTTGCATCACCAGGTCTGGCTGCCCTCTTTTCATGGTTATCAGAAGGCCCACAAACTCAACCAGGTTAGCTGCAGCCCCTGCCTACTGTACAGCCTCACATAAAGCAACTTTACCAGCACCTGCAAATCCAGTTCAGTCCCTGGAAAAACGTGAGCGGAGCAGTGGTACAGACCATACTTCAGGGTGGAGACTCTTCTCCCAAAACCAGCTGCAATTGTTTGTTGTGTAAGGGTGCCAATGAAGTTTTGTAACTCCCTCACATACTGGGAGGATTCACTTGATCACAAGAGTAATTTCACTTTCTGGCACCTATCATCCATCAGAAATTCCAGGCCAGAGCTTTAAAAAGCAACTAGCGACTTAGGATCTCATGACTGCCGAACATTGAGATTGAAGTATCTCGGCAGGCATGCACAATCCTCCTCCCCAAACCTCCTCCTCATAACAGGCATCAAAACTGTGGGTCGCTCCAAAAGCCCTAGGCTGTGACGTGGAGCGCAAGATGAGCCACAAAAGCTCCTTCTGAACCAAAATGTCAGGTCTAAGCCCCCCAGACAAAGATCCCTGCCCAGGATTTCAGTGAGCACGTGCCTCCTTCCCTCAAGTTTTAGGCGCAGCAGTGCCACAGCCACAAGGGGCACAGCTTAGGAACACCCAAGGCCACCTGCCAGCATCGGCAGAGGGCACAGGCCCTGGCAGTGCTGACAGCCTTACGGCAACACCAAAACATGAGCACTCCCAGCCTCGTGTCAGGCGTTGAAGATCACGCATACAGAGGGTCTGATGAAAGTTGTACAAGCCTACGCTCCTCTTGCAGCTTCCTCCAGACCGACCTCACAGGGAGGTGCCAGGTGTCACCTCAACACGCTTTCCTCAAAGCAGTCCTGCCACATGCTATGCTTCATCAAAAACAGCACGGCAAGGGGACGCCCGGAAGGCGCCTGCTGCGCTACGCTGGCACTGGCCTGCTGCCGCGTCGGGTCTGTGGTCCCAGGGGTCTCTTTTGAGGCTCCTTGCCCCCGAGGAACGAGTCCAGTCGTGGTGTTCCCTATCAGGTTACCTCCCTTCTTGCGTCACGCGGCTGTTCTGTACGCTGCGGGCAACTGGCAAGCATTAGCTGAACTGCTGCTGCCTATTGGGTAAGGAGGGAAAGACTGGGGGGCTTCCGTGTTTACATTTCTTTCAGGAGACCATCAGTAGGGCTGAGGGGACTAAGGAGGACTGTCAGCAGACCGGCAAGGAGAAGCGCGGTGCATGTTTGCCAGCTGGCAAACAGGACCGCAAGCGCAACGGGGGCCACGAGCAAACCGGAGGCACAACGCTCACCTCCCCAGCTTGTTGAGTTGTACACGGCGGACTGCAGCCACACTGCACGGCAGCCTGCCATCTCCAGCCTACAGCCTCAGCGGCCCCAGGGTGGGTCTGCCGCTCCGCTTAAGGTGATCTGAGCGCAGTAACATGCAGGGCTTGTGCAGGACTGTTTGGTGGTTCAGTACTTCTGCACAACTTGCACCAAATCAGCCTGCTGACACTCAGAGCTGTCTCCTGTTTTGGACACGCTTTGGGCAAGACTGGGCTCTCGTTGTGAGACCTTGCAGGTAGTTCCTGCAGGGGAAACCTAGCTAAGTAGCTCCGAGACCTTTCCATCCAGCAAGACTGACCCTGTGTGGGCGATGCTGCTAGTGAAGTGAATCCAGAGAAGCTTGGCAACTGTATCTTACAGCTAAAGGTCTTCAGTTAAGCTGCAAAAAAAGCATCCTACCTTCCCTGTACCCATCTTGAACTCTGCCCTACACCAATCCCTAGCAAAATGGTACCTGCATCTGTTCCACCCAGGCATACAATCAAACGGTGACTCATTGTCACATATTCTTATTCATGCCTTTATTGCCCAGATAACTCTCCATTACGCTAATGACTCATTCTTTTACGCCCACCCAACGCATAGCTAGGATGCTGTTGCTTTCTGCTACTCATAAATTAGGAGGCGAAGGAGAAGAGACAGAGCCTTGATCCAGAAGACCGATCGATAGATCGATCGATCGATCGATCGATCGATCGATCGATCTATCTATCTATCTATCTATCTATCTATATATCTATCTATCTATCTATCTATCTCCCCTAGATAAGCTCTTCAACGGACACACAGCTGC
>JAVKLA010000007.1:34975596-35012058 GCA_034782735.1 Sagittarius serpentarius | reverse complement strand
TACCACACTGAAAACACAGCACTGTACCAGCTACTAGGAAGACAATTAACTCTATCCCAGCCAAAACCAGGACACTGTTGCATAGTTTTCCTTCCCACCCTGAAATGAAATAATAGAATACTTCACTCTTCTAACAACATTAAGAGCATATGAAGTCATATTATGTTACATGAAGTTCTTCATGTCATGAATTCATTTACAGTTCTTACCTTTAAATGAGAATAATAATGAATATAGGTTGGTCCAGTAGCATAGTTACATATGACAGGTTTGGTGTTTTAATGTATAGAGCTTTTCAGTGTTTTTAAAAGTATTTGTATAGTTGACTTTTTTTCTGTAGTCATATTTTTCAAGCATTTTATTTAATTGTTAATAACAAGTACTGGCATTTGTATTTTGTCTTGGCTCAACATGCTGATAATTCAGTAATAGATATATCTGAGAAATTCTAACATTCCTAAGTGTTTGCTAAGCTGTTTTGTCTCAATACCAACAATTTCAAAAGAAAAAAAATGTCCAAGTAAGGTAACACTTACCTTTATTTACATTATTTAAAATAATTCTTTGGAAAGCTTCACCCCAGACATTCTTCATTTAAAGAGGGAACTAGGATAAAAGGGAAAGAAAAGAAGTGTCTACACAGGACTCTCTTGTTTTTAATTTTGGTTGAAACCATGCATACCCCTTTGAAGTATTGGCTCTATTAATACACACATTATCCCTCTCTGTGCCAGCCATATGAACCTATTTACATTGTAAGATTCAGCCAGAGGCCAGGAAAGAGATATGTACAGTAATTCCAAACACAGTCTATGAGGAAGTGCCTCAAAGATTTTCATAGAAGTCAGTGACACCTATCAAATGGCATTAGAAGCATGTAAGCAGGCATGGCCATGATTACCTCAAACTGACATGATAGTACCTGTCTCAAAGAAATTTCACTTTATTTAATTGTCTTTAAACATTTATATAAAGTAACGAAGTCAGCAAAGTAGTTGAAACATCCACCAAAACAGATGTCAAAGAGTGACTATGCTTTCAAATATAAATGAAGTCAAGGATCTTCTGTTGCTTTTGAGTAAGACAAGCTGACTGAAAAGCAAAACAATTTAAATTAAAAACATTGGGTTTCTGTTGTGGTACTTTTAGCCATAACGATCGATCGATCGATCGATCGATCGATCTATCTATCTATCTATCTATCTATCTATCTATCTATCTATCTATCTATCTATCTCCCCTAGAGAAGCTCTTCAAAGGACACACAGCTGGATTTGTGACTTCTCCACAGAGTCCCACATAGCGCATCTAGTGAAAGTAGGGGTACGCTTTTCCTACGCATCTTATTTTGAATCTTATCTGCTGCTTAAAGGCAACTGGACCCTGGGTGGAGGAGGCAGGAGACTGCTGGTGAGATACGTAAGGCTGCCAGGTGTAATACGATTCACTAAAATGGATTTGCTAAACAATCGTCCAGGACCCTTGCAGCTCAGACGCTGTCCCTGCTCTTTGCTTGTGAATCGAGCGAATGAGATCCCCAGCCACACGGGCCACTCACTCGGCGATGAGCTCACTTCAGCTTACTGCTGGCTCCGTGTGCAGTGCCTGCACTACCTTGAATCCAGCGCAGTATGTAAATCTCCGGCAGGATCCAACAACAAAGAGGAAGGTAGTGTTCCCACAGTTCCACTGATCCCAGGGCGTCAGTCTCCTAAGACACCTTGTCTCTCACAGATTTCTGTGACCATCACAAGGATCAGAGCCCAAGAAGCGTCCCCACCTGATCTGCATGAACGAGCAGTTCAAAGTTGAGCTCCGTGTGGGCTGTCTGACAGTTCTGGCGGCGAGCCCCATTTTCCAAATTCAAGGAACTGGGTTTTCCATGTGTGTTAACAGGGAACAAACAAGACCCCCGTGACCAGTGCAGACAGGCACTGAAGAGCTAACGTTGCTTCGTGAAGCGCCTCATACCAGCCTACTTCCAGAGCCGGAGGATTTTGGTCAGGGCTTCACAGGCCTTGGGTGCCCCAGACTCGTTGGCCATGTTTGCAGCTGCTTCTCTGAAATGAGCAGAGAACTTTATTCCAGGCATCTGTAAATTTCAAGCAGGCCAGGAGACAAAATGTTTGGCATAGAGTAACTATAGGTGTGCACAATCCATGCAAACTTCTCTGACATATTAGACTAAGAATTGCCAGTTCTTGCTGGTGTGGCAATATTTTGAGCGCTCCTTAAGACCCCAGAAGATGGGGATTTCTGAACGAGGCATAAATCTCTGGTTTTTTCCTTAAAACAGGTTTCGTTCCCTCAGGGCTATGGACAAAAATACTGAAAACATGATTTCAGCGCATTCAAGGAGCTGAGAAATCAGTTGGCAAATAAAGAGTGTCTGTAATGCCTATTTTTGTGAGAATAATACAGTTTCTGTGCAGTGCCAAGGTTATGAGGCCCAGTCATTTATTTTTTACATGCCTGATGTGGTCTATAACGTATAGCTGTAGTTGAATGCCCTTTTGACCACTTTCAACTGTGCTTTGCGGCTGAGGAGATGAGCTGCCCGAGCCTTGTAAATAAAACAGTGGCTTGGTGTCAGACAGAAAGGTGATGGGAAAAGTTCTACTCACTTTCTCTCTGGTTTGTGTTGCCGACACTGCTCAGGAGTGTTAAACCAGACCACAGTTTCACACTGACCTTTCGTCCTGCCGGACCAGTGGGCGCCCTCAGCCAGAGAGCTGGCAACTGCTTAAGTCAACAGCGAACCGGTTCAACTTCTTAAGGCTTATCAAACTATTTGCATAAATGCTGTGATCAGAGCAAGAATGAAGGAAGGATGGGCTGGAGCTTTAGAACAGCTTTTTCCTATGGTTTTCTTATCTTCACTCCTCTGTCTGTGCCTGCCTGTTTAAAGGACATGCTCCCCAGGGACAGATGATCCCAGGTTTCCTCCGGATTGCTGTCTAGAGCTGGAGCCTGCGGGCTCTTCGAGGTGAGCTTGCACTGCCAGTTTCTACTTGGTGGAGGCACTGGTGGCGGGGGGGTGGGATTTTGTTCTTTCTCCAGTGAACTGTATTCACGACACAGACAGGAACATCACATCCTTGAGATCCCTGATGTGTGTCTGAATTGGGCCTGTTGTTGGAGGGGGCCTAAGAGAGACACGTGTTGCACAATAGCTGAGGCTCATTTCCTTAGGAAAATAAGCTAAAGATACTGCGCTGTGGTGCAGCATTCTGGCAGGCCTTCTGTGGCTGCCCTGAGTAACACGGGGTTTCTGTACCACAAAGCACTTTGGCACATGAGCTTTATGCGGTGGTCTCTCCAAAGAGGGGAGGAAGGTGTGTGAGGGTGGTCTTCATGATCACATCCCCTGCCAGCAGCAGCCGGAGCGCAGGGCGGCGTAGGTCAGGATAGAGCTGCGCCTCCGCCAGGCTGTCCGTCCCTTGTCCCTCGTGCCCTTGACAGCTGCTTTCTCCTCGCACTGTGACTCACTGCACAGTAATCCATGCAGAGAAACAAAGGGCATTTCCAGCCCGCGGTTCCCGCTCTGGTCAGTTCAGGTTTGAAACTGGGGAGACTGCTCTTGCAGGGAGAGGAGAGTGCAAACCAGTCCACATGCGCAGGTAGCGAAGCAGCTCCCGTGGTTCCTCTCTGTCTCTGAAAGCCCAGACTTCTCAGTGGACTGCTGTAGCTTTTGCAAATATTCTTTGTTTGTTCTTCTAAACAACTAGGCGCATTCTAAAAATGCTGAGCTCTTTCTGCTAGAAGCTCTTCCTCGTTCCCAGAACTTGCAGAGGATCCCAGGCCTATCATCTCTGCTAAGAAAAGAAGTTCTTCTCGCATGTGTTCAAAAGGAGGAGGATGTAATATTGACCAATAGTGAGTAAGAGATGCACTCTCCTCATCTCAGAGGCAGTTACTGGAACGTGCTTGGTATCCACACGGTAACTTACGTCTGTAGCAACCTGCAGAGCACTGTCTTGAATCACGCTTTGATAAAGCGCTCCGTTTGACGTTTCTGAAGGCAGTACCTTGCCATCATTCCTTTTTCAGTGCTGTCACTCAGAGCTCTTCAGCCTTGCCTCTGTCGGCAGGTAGTTAGACTAGAGTCCCATTCAGTTTAGCCTAAAATCCATGGGGCCTTACTCGATTACTGATTAAAACCAGGCATTGGACAAAATAAGGAAAACAATCTTTTGCTGAACAAGTTCGCTTAATACAAACAGCTACAGTACGCTTTCCCCCAGTGAACGTAAGCTGAAGGGCAAGACCCTTCCGGCCACCCATACAGCCTAGCTTTGTGCAGGCCAGGTCATGTGATTTTTGGGGTGTTGCCTTTTCTCTTGCTTCGAGGCTATCTCCTACATAAATGGCGTTTAATTGCTCCTGCCATCAAGCCTGACAGAAGAGTGCTAACACACCCACTGGCTGTAAGCAGGCCTGTGACTGTCTGCAGATCAAAGTCAATCTGACCTCACGGCAGCAGCCACGAGCACATTCCAGGGTAACGAGAGCCCTGCAAAAGGTACGGAGAACCCGGTAGCCTCGTAGTGCTCCCCACCCATCCCTGACTTCCATTAATTAATTAACTCTGCAGCTTTGCTCCCTTATCATAATCCTCCGAGCAACAGCACAATAAATTGTACTTGCAACAGATGCTTACATGAGATGATCGCAGGTCTTTCCAACTTGAAACACGGGTGGGAAACGCACAGCTTTGTGGTGATCTCCAGTTCATTCATTATACAATCGGATCTTAATTGCTTTAAGAATAAGATCCCAGTAAATCCGGCCTCTAGTACCACTCGCGTTAAAGACTTCAGCTGCTAAATCGCCGCCGCTATACACAGTCAGTCTATCTCTCGTGGTCTTTTTTTCCTCAGTGGGCTCTCAAGTATTGAATGACCTGTAGAAACTAATGCTGTGTTCACCCACACCATTATTTACCCACTGAGTGGACAGGTACCAAATTTAAGGCAGCTGTTCCGAGACAGTGAAGGAGAAGGCATTTCTACAGGGAAATTAATTTAAAATGAGGCCTAAACTAACCCAGATGAGTCATCCACTGGAGACGTTTCTTTCTGCTGGCCACAAAGGAGGATAGGCATGAGATGCTTAACGTATAGACTACTGAAGGTGACTACAATAAAGCCCACCGTACGTGCGCAGAGACCCGAGTATGAGAATAAACAGAAGGTTGCTTCAGTGTAAGATTTGGTGTGAGAAGTACAAGGGGACTGATGCCTCATCCTAACACTGAGGAAGAAGTCTCTAAGTTCGGAGATCAGTATCATTCGACTGACCGGTGTAAAGTTCTGTGAGTACGAACGGGATATAAAAGGAAATCTGCAAACTGCAGCAGCCATGCAATTCATGACCTGCACGACCAGAGCAGGCAGCATGCAGCTCTGAGGAGGCACTTTCCAAGTAGAATGAATTCCTCACAGAGTTAGAAACTTACTTGGGAGAGCTGGAGACAGAGGAATTACTCTATGTCTGTGTATGTGTGTGCATACTGAGAGAGATCAACGACAGTTTCTGGGGACCAAATGCTTTTTATCTCAAGATTTTGGGGACGGGGGGAAAGCTCTTCTTTTCTGATCCTGTCAAATTGTCAAGCATCACTTTAGTCAGAACATCAGCATTTAAGGCTCAGGAGCGTTCACCTGATTTACTCTGTGGTTGGCTTCCCCCGTATTTCATCTGGGGCGTAACCCTCAGCAGCAGTTTTTAATAGCTCCTGCGGGAGCCCCCTGTTATGAACAGGTAACATAAAGTAACATCCTCGGGGTGGTTTCGAAGAGGATTCTTCCTTAAAAAGCAAGACGGCATCGAGCAAACTCATACCAAAGTCCTTCTATCCGAATGAAATGTGTCTAAATATAAATATAGTGCAAGAGATTGATGCTGTCTATGAAAAATGCAGGTCCAAGGGTCCTGCTGACCCCTGCACCGACCGAGATCCTTCCCTGCAGCACAGTGCCCTGGTGTGCCTGCCTGCCTGCCTGCCCGCCCGCCTGCTTAGAAACCTCAAAGTCACTCTCAGGTGTCACTAGAGGCAGCTCTGGTGACTCAGCAGGTGGCAACCTTCACCTTGTCTTTGCAAGGAGTTGTCACCCTGTGGAAGGGGTTGGGGGATCGCTGAGCACTGGGGGACACAGGCACCCGTCTCCTGGCACAAAGTGGGGAGCCTGGACAAAGCGAGCTGTGAGACTGAACCCCGAGGCGTGAAGAGCCCTGTGACAGAGTGCTAGAATAACTGACCTCCTGGATAACAAGTGGCCTTGTGGGTTGGCTGAGGTTTACAGCCCAGGAGGTACTGCCAGCGTCTCTGACTCCAGTACATGCCGAAGGATCTTTATGTTCAACCAGTGCAATTAAAAAGACAAACTGAATGGGTTTGGCACTTTGGAAGAGGTCTGGATCAGCAGAACCACTGCTCATTCATACGGTAAGCAGGAAGAGGGAGCGGTATAGTTTTTCCCTCGTTTCTCGGGGGGGAGGGGGGGGAAATTTGCTACAGGGAAGAAAATGGAGCCCATGAGAGCTGTGTTTTGGGAAAGGGACAGTTTGGGGAGTAAACAGAACCTAGCAGAGCTTTTTGTGTGATGCAACTCCCATGCCCACGAAGAGGGGAACGCTTTCACCGTGCAAGTCAACATTCATTCCTCACGGAAGGTGGAAGGAGAAAGTGGGGGGTGGGGTCCGGCCGTAGAGGAAGCAAGACAGGCTCCCGCTGGTGAATGAAACATTGCTGCTTTCAGCCTGTCTCCTCCTGGAGCCAAGATCAGGGACCAGCCCCGAGGGATCACTTTGCGGGGGGGGCAACATCCTCCACCTGGGCGGGACAGTGCTGAGCGACAGGGGCAGAAGCCTCTGTACGTGGTTCAGCCGGAGCTAGAATGGCCTGGCTAACCCCAGCCTCAGCCTTCACATCCTTTCAAACCCAAGGTGTTCCTCAGCATGGTAGTTTGGATTTGAACTACGATACTGGACCCCTTTCCAAAAGCTCTTAAAAGTTTCGGGCACTGTCAAGCTGAATTTTTTTGAACGGCTCATCTGAAAATGAGAGGAGGAACCATTACTAACGTGAGAAACCATCCTGGTTTCCTCAGTGGATACTGGCAACGCCTACCTTACTACTCAGCTTTACGCCTGCCTACCCTTCTCTCTGCCCCTGAACAAGCTTGAACGAAATAGCAAGCATATTTTCTCCTCTCACCGAGAGGCAGATTTATACTCACGCTCCTGTCATTCTCTCACAATACCTTACATAATTCACCATTGTTTTCGGACAGATGCCAAAACGGTTTGAAGGAATGTGTACAGGACCTACCAGAACAGGGCTTCCCCATGTTTCTGACTCTATAATCCCCTTATCCAGAGCTAAACCAATAGGCTCACACCACCTGCACAGAAAACCTTTTCCAAGTCCATCCACTGCCTTTAAAAACAAACAAGGAAACCCACAAACTCATGCCCAGCTATTACCATGAAAGAGAAAACAAGAGACACAAAGCAAAAGAATTTGCCGCATGCAGATCTATAAACGCTAAGTCCACGAGTGAGGAGACATTTGGTTTTGTTCCGCGTAGTCAAACGTGTCCTCATCTTTAAAACACCTTCACTCTAAAATCGCAGCCGATTCCTTAGTCACAGGGGATTTGCTATTTATGCAAGGGCCTTTGCCGAGGCCCCGAAGTGATGATACTGCTAGACTATAAATTTAGGCATGG
The DNA here is from genome assembly GCA_034782735.1 of Sagittarius serpentarius. Lineage (NCBI taxonomy): Eukaryota > Metazoa > Chordata > Aves > Accipitriformes > Sagittariidae > Sagittarius > Sagittarius serpentarius. The sequence continues at coordinate 35,004,325 of JAVKLA010000007.1, read as the reverse complement.
ACAGGGTTTGGGGAAGAGACTTCTGCGAAAAGCTGCCTGAAGTAAGGGGGTTGGCAGGACGCTCCTGGGACCGCCATATTGCCACTGCAGATTGCAAAATTCAAAGTTGCAGCTCAGAATAGGCTCTGCACGCTGAGCGTTAAGATACGGAAATCACTGGGTGTTCACTAAATGCATTGGTGACTTTTGTAAGCCGTCCATTGACCGCGAGGAAAAACGCACTGCCCAGAAAAGACCGGAAGCTGAGACTTGTACTCTACCCGCTTTGTCTGCAAAGAGGTCAAGTGGCCTGTCCAGATCCACAGAAGAGGACTAATGACAGGGGTAATGTCAGATATAACAGTTCCCAAGCTTTCTCAATCAGCTCCTGCCAGCTCTGTTTGCTGGCGCCTGCACTTTCTGGCAGACTCTCCTGCTCCTTCATTATCAGACTCCCATCTGAAACAACCACAAAGAGAGCCTGCTTCAAGCTGACGTCCCCCGAGTCTGGGAGCCGCTGCCCTGAGTCCCACTGCCGTTCGTAAGAAGAGGGAGGGTCTCATTAGTGCAGTTATTCCAAAGGGAGCCCGCTATGCTGAGGGGATTACTACGGGAGATTGGACAAAAGCGGGGACTTGCCTTCACTGTCATCCTTCATTTTCCACGGCCTGCTCCATCCACAATGACACTGTCTTCATCTCCGTGTCAGTTGTTTGCCCTGGGAGGAGAAGGTACAGTTAAAACGCGAACGTCGGAGCTAACCCCTCTAGCTTGTTTCCTTCTTCAGTGATTGCTGGTTCTGGAGAATCCACAGACCTGCTCTTGCACACTTTCTCACAACCCAGGTATTTCCTTGATCACCCGCTACCTGAGGAAACACACACCTTACAGCCCCAACGTGTTCGTCTGCGCGCAGCCATGTACGATTCAGACTGGCTGTGTCGATGCTAGCACGGAGCACGGCGTGATAGGGGCGGATCTGGGTTGAAGTGGTTCGTACAGAAGGCCCTCACGTGCCCTTTATATGCGGTTGGACCCCTGGGCCGAAAGCCCCACCACCTGGTATCTCGAGGCTTTCTGAAGAGAAGCTGACTGAAAAAAGAGAACCTTTGCTTTTTCAGTGCCAGGCCCCACCCGGAAGCACTATGCCCTCCTTTTGCCTGCCTCGTGGATAACGCTAAGATATCGGTGCGCACACCGCCCACAAAAGGCCTCACACACGGAGGTCTTATTTCTGCCCTTCCTCACCCTGCTGCTCTGTGACCCCAGCACGCCTGCCATCCAACTCCGGTCCGCACCAGTCGGGACGAAACGGGTAGCCAGGCACCACGGGGAGGGCTAGCTTAATCCTGCAACGTGGCCAACAAAATGGACTTTCCCCTACGGGGACGGAGCTAGGCACTAGTACAGGGCAGGGACCGAATGGCAGTTTTTGAGGGAGCTAGTTTATCTGGAAAGATTTCTCCGGAAGATCGTGGATGCTTGGAATTGCTTTCAGAGGCCGGTGAGCTCAGTGAGGTATATTGGCTCTCTGCACCTCCGAGCCCTCAGTGCAGCCACACTACAGGGCCCGGCTGCTGAACTATGTGGAGAAATCCTGAATCATGCAGGAGCTTTTAAAAACTGTACCCAAGCAAGGTGGATGCAAGGTCCCACAGAGGCCTATGACAGAGGAACAGAGGACTACTCCCTGTGCTGTAGGTAACAGTGTTCATGCCAAGCGCAGCACCCATACAAATTAACCAGCTTTACAACACCCTGTCAGGTATTTGACAGGCTAGGAAAACCACCTCCTTTAAATTGCCCTGTTATCCAAGGGCACGTGGGAATTAAATTTCCATTCTTAATTATTGGTGAGGTCATCGGTGTCTGGAGCTGTGCAAGGATGTCACATGGCATGCAAAGAGGGCGCTCGGATGGGCAAGCAGCTGCTGCATTTAAAGCTTGGCCGTGGCCTTCCTCAGATAGGGTAATGTAGCTTTACACCCTTCCTGTGCAGGCACGGGGGGGTTGTTATCCATACCGATAACTGTGCAAACATTGGACATGTCCCACGCTGGTGGGGGCAGGTGACCTCATCACATAGTAAGGGATGCTTGTTTGGTGTGCCAAGGTCAGGAAACGCTGGTATTTTGAGAAATTTTCTCTGAGAAAAGGCCCCTGACTGTCACCGGTGCAGTGGCAGTGTAGCAGAGCAGAGGAACTATCAGCCAGATAACGTAGCCGGTTGGACAGTGCGGCCCCTCTTCTGAATCCCTTGGACCTAGAGGCTGAATTTTCCCGTAACCAGCTCCCACAGCTAAGCACATTTCCTTTGCAGCATCTTACTTGGCAGAGGGAGGCGCTTTTATATCCTAGGAGCTCCACAAAGGACACAGAGGCATGCAGGCGAACGCCGTCTTTCTGGACTGGAACACGGCAGTACAGCAGACGCAGGTTTGCTGTGTACGCTTTTTGCATGCTCAGGCTCTCGCCTCCTCCACGAAGCTGGACTGGGCCTAATTAGAGAGTAGAGCATCAGTCGCCAATCTGCAGAAGGAAGAAGAGAAAAGTATGCCAGTGGCTTATCGCCAGAGATGGGCAGAACCCAAGAGAGGTTTACTTTCTGCTAAAGCCGTCTCTTTGCCCTCTAAGTTTGGGGGCGGTTTTGCTTTGTGATTGTTTGGCAACTAGTCACAGGAAGCATTTTTTAAGCTTCACCTGTGCCTTCGAGAAAAAAAAATTAATAATTCCCTTCCAAGTTATTTTTAGGCTGCATCCAAGACTGTAAAACTGGCACAGAAAAAGAGCACATAGCATCAGACTCTAACTGGGCATGAAGAAAGCAACCGTGCTAACACCAAGCATCTGGACTTCAGGAGAAGCCCTCTTCCCCCTTTCTGCTCTCGGTGATTTGTTCTTTCCTCTGCATATACGACAGACACCACTGTAGTGGATTTTGCTGCTGCTGCTGCTGCTGCTGCTGCTACTTGGACTGGGAAACAACATACTGAGCCTGTCCGTACTACATGAGAAGAGGGCCAGTCGGAGCCAGCAAAGACAACCTGGAAAGGGAGCCGCCTGTGCACGGAGCGGGGTCACGGTCTGCAAGGCAGATCAGACCCTGTTTGCCCACGCCAACTCCCCTCGCATCTGCGGCAGCCACCAGCCCCGCTGCTCTGTCAGGTGCTCCCGCCTCCAGCCCCAAAATGGCAGAAGACGTGTGGTTTTAGGGGTGGTTTTAGGCTCTAGGGAGCATCCCCCTGTTGTGTAAGCATACGCGTTTTAAGGGCAGGCACCTCGTTTAAGAACCACACACGCTTTCAGTGACTTAAAAAGAGACGTTCCCACGACTGACCTGCTCTTTCTGGGCTGGTCTTGGTCCCACTATAGAAAGCACATTCCAGTCTGCACAGGGAAACGATGCACTTCTTGGCAGGCAGGAGCTGGAATACATAGACAGTGCACGTATGTATTTCTGCAAGGTTAGACTTTTTTTAACAAATCGCTCACTGTGGCAAACTCTTCCACAGCCTGAAGTATCTCTGACTATGAGGGACACCCGGGGCTGTAACAGGGCAGGAGGACGGTAAGTACCCACGCTGCTTCCGCTCAAACTCCCTGACGGACGTACAGGCTGCCCGCTGCTTCTCTCCCCATCACCTGCAGTCTGCTCGTCCCTGAAACCTTGGGCTGAGGGATCATATGAGCAGGGAAGCCCCTTGTTGGAAGCTGTCGCACAGCATTCCTGCAAATACACCCCTTCTGACACAGCAGAGAGAGAAGTAAGTTGCTGGAGCGTGTCTTTCTCAGGCGCCAGATGGGGCATTCTCAGTGGACATGTATTTCAAGAGGCAGGCAGCAGTCTAGGTTTGGCACAGGTTTTTCCATACAGCATCGCGTCTTGTTTGGTCAAGTGTCCCCGGAGAGACCAGGAAAACCGGCTGCGAAGGAGCGCGATCACGTTGCTTTGTTGTGAAGAGACTGCCATCTTGGTTTGTGCAGGACTGAACCGGGCCAGAGGCACCTAAATCACACAGGCGTCTAAATGACAAAGGACTTGGGTGCCATTTCTGTGTCCCTGCCATGAAAGACGACTTTCCTGTTACTCATCGGGCAATCACCAGTTAAATTTTTCTGATGTCTCCACTAGTGTGAACCCAGAGGACAAACCCACGCGCGTGACTTGTCATAAAAGTGGTTTGAAAACAAGACGGCAACAGACGAACATATTGACTGCTTTCCTGTCCTACACCTAGACTGCAAACCGCATCCTGCTGCCCTGAGAGCATAAAATGGTGCCGCCTGAGACAAGGGAAACCCTGCCAGTTGCAGTCAGCTCCGGGCATCGGTGGACTCAGCACCGTGCGCAGCCTTTTTATTAGAGTATCCTGTGGGCAATACGCATCCTGTTCCATGATTTTACAGGTGTGTGGCAGCATGGCAGCAACCGTGATAAGCCCCCCCGTATACATACTATTCTCGACATTTCTGGTCACCGCGGTTGCAGAGGCACCCACAGTGGAGACAGGCCCTTCCCTCTTTGGTGTCAGAACCGGTGGGGCTGCAAGCTTCGACAGACAGGGACTCGGGACGGCTGGTGAAGACCATGTGAGGTAGCACCTCCTAGAACGTAGTTTGTCCACAGCGCAAGTCTTGCTTTATCCTTTTAGATTTTTGCGTGGAACGTGTTGCTTTCAGTAAGGTTTGAGCCGAGTTTATATTTTAGGTGCCTGGCTTTGCACCTAGCATTTTACAAAAATATCCTGCAATTACGAGCTGCATGGCTTTAAAAAGTTAGGAGGTTGCCAGCAATAAGCCATTATTTATTAGCACTTCCACAATGAACAGATCATATTCCCCTAAAACGTAGAATGGGAAACAGCGAAGGTTTTCCCAGTCCTGTACGGGTGCCTGTACGGGCGTATGAAACCATCTGAACATGGAGGATTTTCTGTGGGACCTACAAGTCAAACTCTCCTTTGACAGGTTTCTGCGGAGGGGTGGCTTACTTCGGACCAAAGACATGTGCCTCAGAGCACGTCTGTCCCAAGACAACATTTGAGCGTATGTTCTTTTTGCTGACAATGGGAGCTGGGCATACACGTGTAATTCTGTATACGCTGACTATGCATAAGCGTACAGATCTGCGAATATTTCCCACAGCCATACCCAGCACGGAGGGCTGCGGAGATTCAGAATGGGAGCTGAAGGTACATGCCCAGCCCTACAGAAGACATTCCTCCGTTTTCAGTGTCCTCTCTCACTTTTTCCCTTGCAATATTCAAACACAAGAGTATTTCCAAACCATAAACACCTGTGAACAAAGAGTACCTTGTAAAACTGTGTCTGCTACACACCTCAGGGAAACAGTACTTGTGGAAAGTCCACAGCCTCCTCTGTGTACAGAGCAGTCTCTGTTTCAGGGAGATTCATCTTCCCGGAGTTCAGACTGCCGCCCTCGAGTAGTTATCTGACACAGGGCAACGAAGCGCCCTCTGAGCGAAGCCTTTGCACTGACAGCGGGCAACAGCGCCGACCCGATGCCTTCTCTTCTGACGGCTGGTGCTAGGGTACCAAGCCTGCACTACAAAGCTACGGGAACCGCACGACTGTATACAGACTGGCAGAGCTAACGGCTGAAAGGCTGGCCTGATCCCTGGCACCCGAGGAAGGCACAGGGGCTAGGTGGAAAGATGCTGATGAAGGGCAGGGTTCCCTCCATGCTCGCAGCGGTCCAGCTCTGACCGCCCCAAAGCGGAGCTGTCAGCGACACCACTGCTGGCGGAATTCGGCTAACACCACAGCACCCTGCCTGCACGTTTGTAACAACAGCTAAATTCCCACCCGGAAAAGGTTATAATTCCTGTGGGGCCTAAAGGAGGTAATTAGAGAAAGGCAGGCCTGGGGTGACACGCTTGAGGCGTGGCTTTTTGAAGATGTTTGCCCTAACCCAAAGGGAATAGGCAAGAAGCAGCGGATATGCTCAGGGAGTCTCCCCTAAGCACCACCTACTATAGCACTGATGTGGCAGACAGCCCTTCGTTAAGCCCCGAGGGCCTAACCTGCTCTGGTGCTTCCGAAAATCCCCCAGCTATCTCTTAGCCCTTAAATCTCTATAAACGCCCCAAAGTAGTACAGGGTCCTCGGGTGCCGCAGACCGAGTTACGTGCAGACAGTTAAATGCGCTTCTGCAGTCTGGCTACACAAAACAGGATTGCTCAGGCTTGCAAAACAGCGTGAGAACGTGTGAACCAAGTCTGCAGACTTCTTCCTTGTTCCCAGTTTACTCTGGGATAATTGTTTACTTTAGCCAAGCTCTTCCTGATCTATATCCATAGATCAGCATTAGGCTCAGCACTGCAGCCCGTCATGCAGTATCTCCGACACGAAAGCAGACAACAGAGATACGAGAGGGCAATTTTCTCCTCCACAGCACTCTGCGACAGCTTTGAGGATGTCGTGGCTTTTAGACACGATGCAGCGAAGCGGAGGCTGGTACTGGCTTTGAGTCACTGCCTTTCAAGCCTGAGCATCTGGCCAGCTGTTTGGCCCCAAAAGCGCGGTGCCATTTTCCAGAGCGAGTGTGGTTGTTTTGTGGTTTCTATTGTTTACATGCTCAAGAACCCCAGGTTTTATTCTCTGGTTACCTGCCTGCCTCCCACCAGTCTTTCAGGTCTCGTGTTTGGCTGAGAGCGTCCTGGGAATCTCCAGTCGCATCTTGCTGGTCCCAGCCACGTGGCTGGTCTGGGCTCCTGCCTGCACTTGTTTGATGTGTGACCCATGCACAGGCCGACCCTTACCCGAGACGCTTTCACGCAAACAAAGGAGTGACCCGTCTCTCGGGGTGCGATACAGGGGAAGGCTGCACTCAGACACCCTGTCCTGATGAGAGGCTCTGATGCTAATCGCCTGCCTTTGATCCGTCTGCCTTTCAACTAAAACTACCATCTTCTCCCCTGTCTCCCTCCAGGCTCTTCTCCAAATGAAGACCTGTGCAGCTGCCAGGGCACATGATAGGAAGTGCCACATCCAAGCAGATCAGAAATCTCAAGCCTTGGCGAGGATTTTCTGCAGGTAATTGAGGGTGTTTGCATTTTGCACAAGCAAAATCAGTACCGGTTTGTGCAGCTAAGTACACGGCGGCACCACTGCCTAGTCTGGACATGCAAATAGTCTTTGGCGAGAGCAAGTGCAGCCTTTGGAGACACAATACAAATGCGAGACCTCAATTTCACGTCTGCCAGCCCCAGAAAACTGGGGTTGACTTTGCTGGCCCAAAACTAAGTAAGAAGTTCAGTCACTAGAAACCAAAGCCAATTTCTTGACAGCAGTGATCTATTAGCGACGGGTGAAGCTACACTCACGGCCCTTGTAGATCTTCCTTTTAAAGGCAGGAGGCTTCTTCTAAGTGTAATTTCTGTACGCTAATATCAGAAATGTTAACATTGGACAGTTATTTTCATCTTACTCAAAAGAAGGATTAAATGAAATTTTCACGGCAGGTTATCTTCATGGTCTGGGGGTGAATTTTATTTTGCACTTTACTGAGTAGGTTTTAAAGAGCTGCTTTTAAGTTTCTGCCCTAGATCTACATCAGGGTGGATATCAAAGTCATCAGCAGCTGGGAGACATTATTCCTAACCAGAGTCCAAATGTGACCCCAGACAGAGGCAGCTTTTCTTTTTCACTTGGGAAATTCACGGCTGAAGACCAGACCCATGTCTGGGTTTGGACCCAGGTATCCCACAAAGCATCAAAGGACACAGGTCCCCTCTACCCCATCTAACTCCCCTAACTAGTTCAAAAGGGTACATTCCCGAGCAGACTGTTTCTAGGAACAGTATCAGCATATGAGCCTTGCAACTCATTAATGCTAATAGCAGTTGCGTAACGCACATCTGAAATGGGGTTGTACAGTAAGCTAACAACATAGCCCAGCTACATTAGCTACGACTGCCGGTCAAAGTTTTTAAGCGAGTAGCTTTCCTTACCGTTACAGCGGAATTTATCTTGGATTGTAAATGCTCTGAAGGGGGCCCCGTTTCAAGGTATCACGAAGTGATGTCACTAACTCTAGCATAATCCTCCGCTTAAACGCTGCACGCTTGGCCACGGTCTGGAAGGAGCTGTGAGCTCCCCTTGTCATTGCTCTCCCTGTGCAAACGCACAGGAGCAAAACCTCAGGAGACCTCCAGAAGGGCCTCGGTCGCTCACTGCACCTAACTGACAGGGAGCGCAAGCACCAAAGGTGGCACGTTGTCCTTTAACCCTCCGGGAGCCCCGAGCACCGAGATTCAAAGCGGGAGAGAGTGAAGGGAGATCTAGGTCCAGTGATGTGACCAGCTACCCAGAGGGAGTCTCCGAAGGCACGCACGCAAGCACTGAGCCAGCCATTGAGCTTAGGGAGCTGCACAGTCACTCGCTTATGTTAGCCCGGGCAACGGGCGGAAGCAGAACCACGCTAGCAAAACGGAAATCTCAACTTGCGCAAGAACTGCTAAAGCCTGGTGTGTTGCACACAAGCGCAGAATGAATTTATTTCATATTCTGCAGATCTGGTCCGTTCTCGGGACACTGCAGCTGTCTCATCCCGCTGGCTCGCTAAGAGAACATTCACTGTGCCCTCTTCAAGGCCCTGTTTGGCTTCTTTTGTCATAGCCTCATTTAAATGCTCTTAATTGTGTTTCTTTAGATAAACAAGCTTTGGACCATATTTAAAATGTGAGGCCAGCTGTATCCCAGGGCCATCGGGTAACATCCGATAGAGCTCTGTAAGTAGGAGCTAGACTGAGCCCTTAGTTTCCATGCGGCGTTCAAGAGCAAAGAGCTCTCTACTGCCCGCTCCCTGCCTGCTCCCTGCCCGCAAAAGCGTGCAGGGCAGTTCCCTCAGGAGACGCTTCTCTGTGTCCTGGCCCTTGAGCTGGCCAGTGCTCAAACGGACCCTTGCAATTTGGTGACAGGCACTCAAAGAGCCTTCAGCTTTGCTTTCCTTCGAGTCCCACTTATCTTTGGCTGCTCGGTCAGATTCCTTGGCTTCCCCTAAAGCACCAGGAAAAAAAGCTTAAAAAGGGAAGCCATCAAGCGAAGAAAAAGGGCAGAATTCTTCATGATGTTTTTCTAAGCTATGTCCATGGGCCTTCTGGCAGCTGCTCTCCCTCTGGGCTTTGCTGCTCCAACAGCCAAGGACTGCCATGCTGCTAGTAAGGGTGGAGCTTCTGTGTGACCAGCGCTCTCGCTCTGGGGAGTGAGTTTTCCTCCCTGGAGAGTGAGCCGATTTGCTTCAGGTGGAAGCCAACGTGCCAGCCAGCTTGTAAACAGTACAGATGACGAGCGAGTGAGATGTAGCCTTCGGACACCGATGCGGTGAAGGCAAAGCCAGAGCGACTCCAGGTGACGCAGCGACGACACGGACAACAGACTTGGCCGTTCAAGGCTGCTCCTAACCTTCCCCCTGCCTGGGCCAGCCTGGGGGGCTCCTGATGCCGCTGTAGTGCCCAGGAGGGACGTGCAGCTCATTCTGCCCTCTCTCTCTGGCTGGGGACTGCCCTGGGGCAGCCCTTGGCGGGGGGTTCCCCCACACGTGTACCCAGAGAGATCCGGGCTCAGCAGGAAGGCAGCTCCCTGGCTCGCCAATCTTTCCTGTGTGCTGTGCCCACTGGCTCACCGTGATGCAGTCTTTTGCTCTAGACGCCAGGGTTTTGCCCAGAGCCGCCGAAAGCAGCGTTTAACTGTGCTGAAGGCTGCTCCCTCCCAACACCTGTGCCTGCTGCAGTGTCGCTTCCATCTGGGAACGTGTCCTGCTCGTAGCTGAGTGACACGAATGGTGGGGCTAGATTATGAAGACACGGGGCTGCGGGAGGATGAAGACTGCTGCCGCAACGTTGAAACAACGGAAAATATTAAATAAACCCAAATTCCCCGCTGGCACATACACGCACTATAAATAAACACTGTAACTATGTAAACAGCGCACGGGTCCCAGGAGCTGGATCACCGTCTGAAATCACAGGCAGAGGAGTCTGCTGCTCTACAACAGAGGGATCACGTTTGGCTAAATTATGCAATTCATTTAAACGCGCGCTGTACAGTAACATGATTTTTGGAAACCATATTGTTTGGCCCTCCTGAGCGATTCCCAGAAGTAATTCCTGCGAGGAGCACACACCCAAGCCAGTCAGAATTTCTGGAATGACATTCCCGTTGCTCAACACCTGGTTATGCAGATAGAAGAGAAAACAGCGACGCCTTAGCCAGTATAATAGATAAGGGTGTGAGAATTCAACTCGCTGGCTAGCACATGAAAGTGTGAATGACCTCGCCCCACGTCCAGGATTGCTCAAGCCATAGGAGATGTCAGTATCAATACACACATCTCCGTTTACAGTCACAGGACAGCTCTCTTCTCAGTGCTTGCTCCTGCCCTCAGATCTTAACCCCAGAATGGAAAGAAAGCGCGACGCTTGTTGAACAACACGCTTGCAAAGTTGTTCGCTTCTGCAAACCGACTGCAGAGAAGGATTAATTAAATTCTCTCTTCTATATTCCACTCCATGCAGTGGAAGTCCTTCCACCTCTTCAGATAAACTCACGTGCAATTAGAGGGAGGTCGAAGTAACGGGTTCCCCGTTTTCTTCCGAGACGAGTGGCTCCGCTATATTATCCCCTATATAATGACTGGGTGACCATCCCTGAATTAAACAGAAAGAGTCTCCTCTTGGTCATAACATCGCTGAGTGTATTCAACTTCTTTTTATAAAGCATCGAACGGCTTGAAGCAAACGCCATTTTGCATCTCTGTCCTCAGTACCTATCAAGAACGGGCCAAGAATTCTTATTTCGCATCCATAACCAGAAGAAAAGATGTGTATCAACAGCAGTCATCTAATTCACCGACTAGCAGATTTTGGCAGCTGTAGCCCAAACTCACGGGTTAGGTAGGAGGGGTGAGGGGGTGAGGGGAGCTGCTTGATGTGAATTCCTCCTTGTCCCAGCTGAGGTGCAGAGACCATTTCGCAAGAGCGAGATGCAAGAAAACAGACGGTGGGAAGAAGTCGGGGATAGGTGCTGGGTGAAGGCAAATCCTCATGCCAGTGACACCCGGGGAGGTTCTCGAAGGAGTACGAAACCAAGCGGTCTGCTGCTAATGCAACAGCCCCAGCACATGTCCTGCACAACCCCGAGCTGAAATAAGGGCCACAGTTACACGGGTGCAGGGCGGGTGTTCGCATTTCAAGTAAACCTTTTCCCCTGAGCTAGAGGGAGACCTTCAGCAGCAGTCAGCGTGCCTCGCGTTACAAGCAGGTTCCTAACCTGGCTACGACGACGATTAAAGCGATTAATCTAGCCCTGTAAAGGCAGCTTTGGTAAACAAAGACCTGCGAGTATGAGTGCGCAGGATTAGATGAGAGAAAAACGCGGCAAGCGGTGCCTCTCCCGTAGGAAGGGAAGATGCTTGCGACAGATGCTAGTACCTGCCTCAAAAGCACTAAGGAGTCCCTCAGTCGGTAAGCCGGCTTGCAACTCCTCGTTTTCTTTACTGGCAATGAATCAAACCCTTCGTTCCCAATCCAGGAAATTCCTAAGGCACGTGTTTTTCTACCGACTTCTCTGTGCTCCAAGGAAGAGACAGTAAAGGTGACGAATTAGGAAAGGAGTCTTCTACTCCTCTTTCCTTTTTTTCCTTTTCTTTTTTTTAGCCTTTCTAACAGCTCCACAATAACTGACACACAAAAGACCTACGGGAGCCTCCTGTGACTTGAGACATGAGGCTATATGAGAACACGTCTGGGTGACTCCAAGCTGTGGGAGAAGGGCCAGATCCTCAAAGACAATAAGGCCCTTAATTCTTGCTGGAAGAAAAGGATCTTCACGTATCTGGACCTGGCTGTCCAATGTCCTCATCCTAAATATACCTGTAACTTGTCAGGCAGCAAGCGACACATGCCAAGTCTCTTGGTTTCTCGCTAAATTCCGTGGGGTTCAGATTGGCCCGGCAGAGGCTAGCAAACGGTTCTCTGGAAACGCTTGCCTCAAGCCCCAGTGAGATGAGACATGCGCAGTTCCCTCTCCCAGCTTGCTCCGCAGTATTACTGAGGTTGTCAGGCCAAGCGCTCAAAATTCATAATGAACCTTCATTCTGCCTGCTCACAGACGTGCTTCACCTAAGGCCTTGAAGTATTGGCTACACCAGACCACGTCCAGAATATTCTTTCATGAATTTGCTTCGATGGAAGCCAATGGCCCAGGCTGTTTCCTTGAAGGAAGCCCCGCCCGTTCAGCAGGCCAACATCGGTGAAGCCCACAAAGGTGTTCAGTGGGAGGGCATTTGAGCATGCAAGAAGCTCTGTATTGGTGGGTACCACCATTATTGGATAAACAAGGGAAAAGGAGGTGGGAACAAACAGTTCCGGGTTCCTTTAAAATATCAGCTATCAATTAGCCAAGCTCGTGAGTGAGTAAAGGAACGATCTAAGACATTATGACCACGATGGCTAAATAATGACAATGCGGAGGAAGGTGTTAACTGTCAGTATGGCTGTAGTACGGCCAGGGAGTCCCAACACACTCAATTAGAGAGATCCTTAAGCATAGCGGATCCAGCAAGCAAACCCTCCACCTCCTCCGGGGACAGCATCATCATTAGTCACTGTACGCAGCAAGAGTGCAGAGGTGGGATTCGGCTTTCACCTGAAATTGTCCGTCGTCTCTTTAAAGAAATGAGCCAGACTTAAACAGATTTTAGCCGCTGGAAGATGCGAGAGCTCTGGCCAGAGAAAATCATAGGTGCACAGAGACGGATTTCCAGCAGTTAATGATGTAGTTCACAGGGTATGGGGCTGAGAACAGACTCGTACCAGCCCATCTGCTGTGAAACTCTGACCTTCCCTTTTACATTGCAGCCGCACCTGTCATACATATGCAGAATGGCTACGGCTATAGCTTGTGCCAGAGGGACACCTGCCTTGCCTGTCTGTCTCACACACACTGAACCCCTTTTATCAGCACTTCTAACTAAGATAACTTCATACCTGCTGGCAAAGGGGGTTCACAGAGTTTCTCACGCCTTCTGCAACACACACGGGGCAATGCAGTTGACATCTAGTTACAGCTGACAGCTTATCTCTGGAGTACCCGCTTCCAGCCAACCCCCTTCTTTTGAAGTCCCACCATTGCCAGCAAGCAGTACTGGGACAACCCCTTACTTCTAGAAGCGCCACAGAGCGTCGGTCTGGCTAACAATGACTCAGAGGTCTGTTCCGAGACAAACGCTACCCTTATTTCAAACAGATGCAGACGGGTGCCGGGCCATGTGGGCTGAGCTGTCCCTGGCCGTCTCCAGGGACTGCTGGAGATGGCCAGCTCACGCTCATGTGTGCTCCTGGCCCGGTGTGCTAAGACCATCCAGGCATAAAGTTGTTCAGCTCTCTCTCTCGGGAAGAGGCTATGGGCCACTGGAAACCCATGCGTTTCTGCTTCGTGTTACCCACGGGAATTAAACTTGTTCCACCTCAGTTCAGCCATGTTAGAAGTGAAGTAACGATCCTTGTTGGTCTGGGCGCGGACCCCAAGCTGCGGGCCGCCTTCCCGCCTGACCTCAGGCCTGCCTGATCACTGTGGACCTGCCCAGTGATCTGGACTCCGGGCTGACCCCGTAACAGAAAGATGTGAGAACTGAACAGCTAAGGAAACCCCCTTGGCCAGGACTAAAAAGCCCACCTGGAGCTTTCTGATGCTTGTTAGCCGGCTCTCGACCCAGAAGGCAGAGCACGGGACAAGCAACCAAGGGTATTCATCTTATCAGACAAACGTATTTCACTGAGAACAGAAATATTAAAAATTCCTTCGATTTAAAAATTCATAAATATTAAAAATTCCTTCGATTTAAAAGTTCATAAAAGACAGGAAGTCAGTAAAAAGGTCTGGGTTTACCTCAAAACATTGCTCTGCTTATGAACTGAATGACCGTGCAAGGGAAGCTTCACTTTAGTATCGCTTTGGTTATATGTGCGTTCTGGGAACAGCAACGGTTTCTAGGCCATTAAATATTTGCCTCTACGACCGATGTGTTCTCCCTCCTGCTCACCTGCACTGCTGACGTACTTTCCCCGGGAGATGGAATGTTTGCCATACCAAAATAGCAACTAAATAAATGAAAGTTCAAGTAGAGCTATAAATAGAAAGGGCACCAGGTTTTCACCGTGCGCATACAAGCCACTTCACACCCACTTCCTTTTGTCTGCCATTAACTCTGAGATCTGAAGTGAAATAAACTTTCTGCGCTTTGGAAGAACAAACAGCAAAACAATAGAGAGGCCAAACTGTTGGGAGGAAGTCACTGAAGTGCTGTGTAGGAAAGATGGACGGACTGTTTTTTATGTATGTACCTATATATACAGATATATAGAGAGGTGTATATATATAGCGCTGTGCCCCACAGCCGGAGCTGCCAAATAGGAATATCCAGTTTAAATTTCCACGATACTTACGTGGGAATTTGGGGATGGCTGAACGAAAACGGCTTGGGAGGGATTTCACTCGGCCCTTTCTTCTTTCTGCTCGGTCTGTGGGCAATGTACAGTGGCACCTCCTGGTGGAAACCAGCTTCCAGGGCTGCGGGCAGCAAAACAGGGAGAAAAACATGATAAGCAGTAAAAAAGAAAAGCTAAAAAAGAAAAGAAACAACTTTTTTTTAAAGGACAAAAACTTCTCGCTTCTCATACCAAAGACAGCGCGCGCTGGCACTATCCCGATGTTGCTTTTCCAAGTAAATAAATGCCTTTTTACGTCGCCACGAGGGTGCGTTTAGGACGACTACGGGTGGAAGGAAGGGGGTTACAAAGGCAAATGGGGTGGGAAGGTGCTCTGGGAGGCAATCTCCGCTGCAAGACTCCGTCCTCATTAACAAAGCTCGCAAAGCCTCACGCTACACGGTAACTTCCCATGTTTCCCCTGGACTGGCGCTGTCTAGAAGTTCTCTTGTGGAATGCTGTTAATAGTCAATAATTGACATTGAGATAAAAAACAAATAAACCTGGAAGAAAGTAGCTGAGTCAGGCTAGATTAGATTAGGTGGTAATTTGCTATTCTTACTTTTAGCTGTTGGAAATGGATACCAAATAACGTCTCCCTAAAAAGAAACTCCTGCCCAAAACGTAGGCTCATAAAAATGTAATGAGTTCACAGGTTGGCTTTATTATCGTTTCAGTGTGTGATACGAGATCTGCACGTACAAAGGGATGCCCTTTTCTCTGTTTATGGAGGTTCTTTGGAGGTTGGCATGTGTAACACTTGGCCTGTTGGGAGTTTCGTGCTGTTTCTAGGTGCAAATGCAATAATGAGTAATAGAAGAAAGTATCACAACATGTTTCAATGTGTCTCGTCTTCTGATGAGAACTCCAGACCATTTGTGCACAGCTGTCTGAACAGAGCTCCTATCTGATCCTTATCATTTCACTCCTAGCAATGGAGGTGGCTGTATTTTTTTTTTTTTACTTTACAAATGTTGAGGAAACTAGACGGAAACGCTGACAAGACAATTTCCTGCCTTTTCTCCTGAGCAACTGGACATGCTGGGTATTTGCTCTATCATCTCATTTACCCCAGTGTGTCTTGCGCTGGGGGCTGGGTGGAGAGGTGACTGCAGCTCACGATGCACGGAACGGGTGCAATCCCCTGCCGAATCACAGCTGCTTGACCCTGAGACTAGATTTGCCGAGTCAGACGGTCACTGCCAGCCTGTTTTCTCTCTCATCCATCCCAAAACACCCCCAAAGGGAAGCAGCCTGGATGAGAAAGGAACTCCAGTTGTCTTTATGGAAGTGCTACAGCACAAAGCTGCTTATCCCAGGACTTGCACGACTGTACACAACGTGAGCAAGGAAATAATCTGTCTGGGAAGATGCTGCCGTACATGAAAGCATCTGCCTGCAGCGAGATTCCATCAAAGAGCAGATCTGCGGATTGATTTTCCCACTATGACATCTTCCATCTGCAGAGCATTCAAAGGTTCTTTTATTAGCCCCGCTGCTGTTCGTGATCCAAGCAGCATGATGAAACAGCTCATGAAAAAGCACTCGGCATCCACCAAGATGGGGTGGCGGCAGAAGCACAGCCGTGGTAACGGGGGCAAGGGAGGAGCACGGGAAACGCTACGAGCGCGGACAACGTGAGCGGTGACGTCCAGCGCTGGCAACGGCATCTCTCTGTCCGTCTTTTAACGGAAGCCCGCCTCACCTTCTGGGGACAAAGCCCAAGAATCAGCTTGTGCCAGCGCAGCCCACGTGAGCAAGCAGCACCAGGAACGCTGCGACTGCTGTCAGTGAAAACCTGCACATTCATTTACTATTTCTGTCTCTCCACTATGGTTCTCTGCGTGCGTGGGCATGTTTTCATGCATTTTTATTTTATTTGCAGTGATGTCACGGGCAACCTTTTGATGACTTATGACCCACAACAGGCTAAGTACCACTGGCTTATGAAACAACGAAGGGAGAAGAAAGTCAGGAAGAAAGCTGGAATAACATTAATTAAATAAACTCAGCAACCAAACGGACAGAAGTGGCACGTAATTTCCACAGTGACCTGCCACAGATATTTCGGGAGGAGTCTGTGAGTAAGGCAGGCTTTCAGAGCACCCAAGAGATTTGGACGCAGCAGAGTATGTTCCCTAGGGCTGAGCACCTGAAGCCTGAATAGCCACATCAAACGTTTTTGGGGCTTAGCACATAGCATGTCAATTTGCTGGGGACTGGGCTCTGCCACAGGATATGCTAATACTATACAAGAGGTCTGAAAACATCCTTCGAGCAACCACACAAATTTGCATCTCCTTCTTCAGAAATGGATTTTATTAGACGGCCTGGACAATTTATTTAGCACAAGCGTGCTCGTATGTCCTCAACCTATTAGAAAGCTCTATTAGACCATTATGCTGTTGAAATACAGTCTCTTATGTGTCGGAGGGAAGCTATTCCCGAGACGTTCCCTGTGCTTTTAATTGACGGGAGAGGAATATGTTGTTCCCCAAGAGCATTTCCTACTGATTCACCTCTCTTTATCATCCGATTTACAGGCCTGATCTTGACTTTTCACCACACCCAGGTCTCCCACTGACTTCAAGGAACAGGGCTCTGTGGGGGCAGTGTGAAAGTCACCCAATAAAGGTTTTCAGGAGGAAGCTGCTGAATTCATCAACACCAGAATTTACATAGACCTAAAAGATGCTAACAGGTTTGCTATGGCAAGTACGAGGAGCTGTGTCAACTGAAGTGGCACGATGTAATGAAGAAGGACCGTGCAGAACAGCCCACGCATTTGCCGTGGCAACCCTTTCCGCCCCTTGGCAGAGTACGGCACGTCCACTGCAGGCACTGTCTGCATCAGGGCGGCCCCCTGCTCTTCCAGTCCCAGGATGCGAAGGAGCTCCAATATACATTATTTGTGGCTTATGAGGGACTGCGATGTGTACAGATTCACTGTCATTTCCTACTGCCTACTCCAAAATGATACCAGAAGCCGTTGCCTCTAAGAGCATCAGGAACACATCGTGATTAATTCGTTCCCTCCACGCAGAGTTTGCCACAGACGCTTAGCTAATCCTCAGCTCAAATTAGAGACTTCTTGCTTTAGATGCTTCATAATCCCAGGAAGCACGAGTTACCTTTAGAGCTGGACAAAACCTAGGACAGTTATAAACGGCTACGACGCACTGCAGAGAACCACACGCAGTGTTGCAGCAAGGGAAAGCCTGATCCAGCCCCCCGTCTCCAGGCCATCTCTGCAGTGGTCTCGGAGAGACGCTGGGACACAGCAAGGCTTTGCCAGCTGCACCCTTAGTACACGGTACGTCCACAGCAGAGCGATCTTGTGTCTGTATCAACCTAATACTGCGGTGATTAACTATAAACACTACTTCTGTAAGATGTGGAGGGGAAGAAATCTTTTCCTTCTGCTGAGCAGAAAGAGAAAGGATACTCTTGAACAGCATCATCTGTGTAAACGATTGTGCTTTTTACCCACGGTACATCTGCCAAGTTCTCCTGTTTGGGAGGAGCCTGTGTGCGTTTTGATGTGTAAAGCAGGATAATGGATTATCATTATTAAAGGGCTTACAAATTGGGCAGGCAAGCCCCAGGTGAGAGGTCACTCTGACTGTACAAAAGAATGGGTTTGAGCTGAGTGAGGAAGCTTGGGTTTGACTGAGAGGACAGGGAGGAAGGTTCTGTTCTGCAAGACGGCAGGTCTGTCCGTCTGCCTGAACAGAAACTAGCTCACAGGCTCGTTTTTTTGTTCCGAGTTTCTCAGTCCGCCCGTTTGTAGAGCGCACTGAGCAGGTGTGCTAACAACAGAACTGATTCCACCCCACGCTTTTAATACATCCGGCTGCTGCAGAGAGGACCTGAAAACAGGCTCTTCCTATTGTGGGGCTGGGGAGGAGCAAGGAGTAGGAGGAAAGCTGTCTGAATGACTAGGGAAGTTTCAGCTGTCCTTCCCGGCGGGTGAAGTCCTGGGATGGAGATGGAGCCACAGTTTCATTTATTCCAGAGAAGGAGCCCTAGACAGACTGATGGTTGTCCTGGTATTTGGCTGAAGGGTCATATCACAGTGACAGCAGCGATGCTTGTTTGAAGTTACGTCAAGCGTTGCAGCTTAAAGGGATGACGGGTCCTCAGGAAAAAAGACATCGTTGCTGACAGAGAAGACAGCCAGAGCTAATGAATACAGATTGAGGCACCGTGTAATGGGATGTCTGCTTACCAGCTTGGAGCCTGTTGCTGCTCCCCCTCATCTCCGGTTGACATTGTCATCAGTTTCAGCGGTGGCAAACAGAGGCTTCAACCACAAAAGAGAAGTCTTGTGAAACAAAACTGGAAAGAGGAATCAACGACTTGGGTTTCCCAGAAGGCTGAGGAGGGGCCTAGTCCAGCACTGCCCAGAAAATACTCTGCAGTATCACCAGCTACAGTGACAGCGCTCTTCATCTCAGAGCAATCCTTCCCTTTTACAGCTGCAGCTCGCTCCTGCAATTGTATCAGATTCCCACTTTTGCTTTTTAAGAAATAAAGGAAAAAGAACTACCTTTCTAGCCACAGGGTTCCAGAAAGATATTAAAATGCTTGACCCCTGAATTGTGAAAGATGGTTAGCAAATAAATGCAGTTCAAAATACGTAGGCTAAACCACAGTGTCTCATCAAGTTTACACCAACCTTAAGAGTTTTTTGAGGGCTCTACCTGTGATGTCTGAGTACGAGAGTTTAGTTACTCTGTGCTGTGTAACAGCTGGCAAGAGTGCCATGCGGCTTCTCCTAGCAATTCCATATCAAACACACTTCAGTTACAAGCGAAGAAATGCAAATGTAACTTGCGATTTGAGACTCCTGACTGCGTCTGTCCCCGTTGCGCACTCCGTACTGCACACTACTCAGAAACTGCCTTCACTTATCCCCGTGCAACACCGCGGACTTTAATTCCTGGCTTTCGGGAGGCATTTGCGCAAGGGCAGTTTAAGAGAAACTTGGTGCGGGAAGGAAAAGAAGCTCTTAACAGGAAGGGAGCCACTCCTTTTTCTCTTCGCTCTCCAGGATACAGGCCAAAAGGAATTCAGCACGTTCGATGCAATGGCAATTCCTACTGCGAAAGCAGCACAGCAGCAGCTACTCCGCTCAGGCTGCCCACTTCAGAGGACACCACCGCTCTGAAAAGAGCATCTCAAAGACACCCCAGGCCTGGGGAGAAAAAGCGGTCACGACAATTTACTTAAGCTTGTCTAATCCTCTAGGAGCAGAAATACCCGGCTTTATGTATTTTAAGTGCTTGGAAAAAATGTTTGCACTGACCTCCCTGCAGGGCGCTGCACCGCGTGGCGTGAGGGGGATCGTTTCCCTCGTGTTCCTAAAGCTGCACGAAAGGAGACAGCACGTACGTGCCCGGTCCCTCCAGGCCACGCCACGGTGCGGATCCGACAACCAGAGATGTGCTGGCAGTTCCAGATCCCACGGTGCTCTTTGGCCCAAGCTGTGCTCTGGCAGCAGTAGTCTAGACAGGACAATCTGGGATGGCAGCTTTACTTAAGGCCTCGGGAGGAGCCTGAGGTGCACTCAAGCTTTTGATTCATATTCAAGCTCTTGTGTTTAGCCCTACCTTTGGCCAAACCAAAGAGGCTTGGTTTAGTTTTCTCCTCCTTCCCTTCATGAACCTCCCTCAGATGTCTTCCTAGAGCAGAATCCTCTCCACCCCTAGACATCGCTGCTCTCCAGGCTGCCGAAAGCTTTGCCTGTTCCTTCCTTACAGTCACAGCAGCAGCAAAGCTCAAAGACCTGCCTAAAATTGTCCAGCCCGGATGCAGCATGAGTCTTCCTCCTCCTACACAGTGCCCTGCAGAGGCCAAAAAAGCCCAAAGGATATTAGAAGGTGCTAAGAAAATGCAGTTGTGCCACAGCGTACTTCAATGACGCGGTAACATCTTGAATCCACTTGCAGTCTTAGTCATCCCATTGCTATGACCTCTTTTTTCTTCAGAGCTAAGAAAGTCTAAGGTGACTCTGTTGATGAGGGACTTTAAACGGCTGCAGCAGCAGGACAGAAGAAAGAGATTAGGCTTCTCTCGCTTGAAAAGACGACGACTGAAGGGGACCATGCCAGAGCTCTGGAGCGAGGCAGAGAATGCGACCAGGGAATGACTTTTCACTTCTTCCCGTAACACAAGGAATAACTGTATTAGACTGCAGTTGTGAAACAGCAGAGCTTTTCCACGCGGTGATTTGCTCCAAGGCTGCCGCCTAAATGGACTCACCGGGGGTCATCACGCTTTTTCGCTATTTTTGTGCATCACTGACCTTTGGAACTCAGTGCCACAGCCTGAAGCAGAAGTCAGAAGTATAAGCCGGTTCAAAAATTACCTAAAAGAGTTCAAAGAGGGATTATCCAAGTCTAGTGAACGTAGTGGTGTGAATGTTATGTCATTGTTTCTATTTTCTTTTTTTTTTGCCCTCATTCTTTTCCCGTCTTGCCCTTTCTTCACCGTATGTCCCATTTGCTGTGACACATTAAGTTTTCAGTGTTACTTCTGGGCTTGAAGAGAGGGTTTCTTTCGTTTGCCTTTCAGCCATAGGGCGCAATGAACGTTTCACAACGGTTAAGAGCCAACAATGAGGTGTTAGGATGTGATGAGATGTTCTCCTCCAGAAAGCAGATTTCAAGTTACCAGAAAGTGTGGCAGAAGCATGCATTGTCAGCAAGTAGAGGGAATATATTGTCCCGAAAAGACAGGCTCAGCCCCAGAAGTCTTTCCTGGGTGTTGCAAGTTTTCGCTCATTAGATCCTTCTTTATTTTTCAACTTAGTGCGTCACTGTAACTTGGACTTCCAAGTACTGCTGATCGCTAGGAAGGCACGTGACCACGTCACCGTAACACGTTTGGTCCTGGACTCAGAAACTAATAAACGTTTGACCACTGCCTCTGCACTGACACGGCCATTACCAAAAACGATCCAGGATACAAACCACCGGTCTCCAGCCCAGGGGAGAGCTGCTGTCTACTGTGTGGCGACACGGCTTGCGGTGGGGAAGAGGACTCTCGTAGACCCACCAAAACCAACAACGATGGTCTCTGAAGTTACTCAGATTCATTTATCTCTATTTCCAGCACCCCCCCAGAGTGGTTTATAGTTTCTCAAGTACTAAACACACACTCAAATACACTACGGTTTTACATCAGTGACGTTAACTCTTCTCTATTCCCTCGCTCCCCATCACCGTCCCATGTGTTTGCAGAGATGGGACTGGCTTTAGTAAGTGATAAGAGAGCGAGGAGAGGGCACAGGGAGATCGGCTGCCCCGGGGCAAAACTCTAAATCCTCCAGACAGGAGAATGAAGTAGCATGCCAGAAGACAAGAAAACCTCGTAAGACCTTTTGTCTGCGGCAGTGCTGGAAACTACTGCCGTTCTTTTCCACAGCAGAAAGGGAAATCGGGGTGGGGGGAAGAGCTCTCTGCCGCAAGTCAGATGCGCGTGATTTGCGAAGGACCGGTTGCAATGTGCTAATAGCATACTTGCCTGCTCCGCCTGAATAGCTCGATGTGGCGGACAAGCCTCATCAGCGAGATGAATGCGCTCGATGCAGCTTCGCCCGGACGCTGAAGGACAGGTCTACATTCAGCGCATCTGCGAGAGGTTTCTGCCGTGGCCGTAAGGGTAACCGAGGGTGACCGCAGCCCTGCAGCATTAAGCACAGTTTTCTACAGTGGCAAGGAGGTCCTGCCGTCTGAAGAGAAAACATTTAAAATTTGTTTTTTCCTGGGAGGCAGGTGCCGCAGTGCAGGCCAGAAGGATGAAAAGCCAGGGATGCAGTACCAGGCTGTCTGTGCTGGGGCGCTGCTTCCCAGCATAAACCCAAATGGTCCTCGCAAAAGGCGGCGATCCCTCCGCAAGAGTCAACGGAGGAGGAAAGCCAGCCGAGGGGCGCAGCCTTCCTGTGAAGACCTCATGCCTCTGAACTGAGGGTGAGCCTGTTTAGCCATAATGATGGGATGGGATTAGAGAGTGCTCGTACTCTGCATTTTATGAACAATCAAATAAACCAATAAACCCTAAAATTATTCATTTCTCCACAGAATGTGAGCGCTCAGGTCTGCAGACACAAGAAACTACTTTGTTTTCCTTGGAAGGCCACAGAGAATTTTCCACAAACAAGCATATACTAAGTAACGCCAGAATACGAACAGATCTCTTCCTCCCTTCATTTCTAAGTCACAGCTGAGATCATGGCGGATATCTAGGAAGTTTCACAGCTTATCTGGGTACCGCGCGTCCGACACCAGTGGCTGGATGTCTAATTTATTCTGCACCTTCAATGCAAAACCTGTACGCTAAGCTGACAGCTAACTTGGTTTTGGGTTGCTCTGTGTGTCAATACATTTCGTTCATGCTCTGCCAGACTTCCCGATCGGTTACGGACCCGTGCGCATCACCAGTAATACCATACAGAGAACATGGAGGCCGCTGAATAGGTGAGAGGTTTCCGACAGAGAAGGCAGCTCTGAAGTATCTTGTTTGACTTGAGAGTCCTGAGACAGAGCTCAAAATGTCACCTGTTCTGCCTCACTGACAGAGATCCCTTTGCTCCTGGTGGCAAGACGGCGTGTCTGCGCAAGAACAAAACTAAACACAGCCCTCTGACACTTTCCACCAGCCCAAACATGAGAGTTTCAGAGCCCTTCCATGCTGCACGGCAATTGCTCCCCAGTGACAAAGAGCCACTTCTCGTGACTTGAAACGCAACCAAGACTTGCTTTCTGTGGAACGTGACGGTGAAATGTGCGCTTTGAAATGACCGAAGTCATTGTAATTCAAAGCTGTACTACAGTTAAAGTTGGATTTGCGGAAACAAACTCACTCAGAGGGTCTAAACGATTTGGGTCTTGAGACCACCTCCCGGCATCGAGGTCCAGGCCTTACCTTCCTGCTCTTCAGCAGAAAAGATTTCTGGGCAACACCCGGGTACAATGGATGGTTAACAAATACTTGCACAGAGTCATTGGCTGCAACTTGTGAAACCCTGGCTTGGAGAGTATCTGAACGAGAGACGGTTCATACTCAAACGGTTTCAAACAGCGAAATCCCTTCCACTCGCAGATGTTAAAACACTTCCAGAAGCAACAGAGAGAAACTGGCCCTTGAGGCACGCCTGCAGGGTAAAGGCTGCAGGAGCAAATTTCAGCTTGCCTTGTCCCATTTTTCCAGCTTGTAAGACCAACTCACACGGAGCTGTGCCTGCGTCAAGAGAGGTAGCAACCAAGAAATGCTTATTCCAGCGGAATAAGCTCTACTAGTGGGGGGCTTGTGTCGCTTGCAGGAGGTAGCAAGGCTGGTGCTGCCCTGCAGGCAGCTGGCCCGCTTTTCCGCATGCCTTTTGGCCCAACAGCCTGACCAACGCACCAGGCACTTAGCCCACCTCTTTTATCCTCTTTAGCTACAACGAAGAGGGTAAGAGATGTTGCTGGCAGAAGTCTGAAGGAGAATGGGAGACTGAAGTTCTCGGTTCTGTCTCCCCTGACGACTACAAATGTTTGTTTAATCATTCCGCAGGTGAAAGCACGCTGCAGCAATTACCCCTCTCAGCGCACTGCTCCAGGGCTTTCTCCCTCCCCGTCAGGACAAAGAGGAATACCTGCTTTTGCTGCCTCGACACCCTACAGGTGCTGAGAGGTGCAACACATCTCAGAAGCCAGCACTGAAGCCCTCACTCCCCCGATGGTATCGTTGCACCAAACAGGAGAGCCGGAGGTGATAGGGAGGAAGGGGGACCACCACCTGGGAGGTCAGCAGCTCCATCACTCTGGGAGACGGCTCTGGGACAAATGAATCACTTGACATCCAAAACCAGCAGAACCGGACTCGAAGCAGCGCTTTATCTCAGGCAGGTGCCTAGACCAACGGGGCTTTTTCTCTCTCCCTCAGACTTATCTGCTCGAGCTGCCCTTCACCAATAGGTGTTTAGTGGTCTGTTTTACCTTCCTGACTCCGCAGTCCAACAGAGCTGCCAGGAGCTAGACTGCCATCACGGCCAGCACAGTCCTTGCTCGCTAGAAGATAGGAACAACCTGCTCCTTTTACAAATGGGACACTCTCAGAGTAGTATCCTCTGATCCAACTGTTCCTCTCCACTAATATCAAGAAGTTGAGCTGAGGGTTAGGGTTCAGATGTGTGTGGCCCTGGTCTGAGGGAACGTGAAGCAGCTATTACCCTAGGGAGTGACGCTGAGCATCTCTCAGATCTTACAAAGAGCCGATGAAAGCAAAGTAGCAGCACTTCAATGGGAGAATAAGAGATATAGAAGTGGCTCCCTCTGGGTTAACAGCCTGCTGATAAACACGTTCTCAGCATGAAGGAGAGGTAGTTCAAGCCTTAGTCTGCACCTCACTAAGAACGTTTTCTTGAAGGCTGCCCAGCTGTTCTTGCAGCTGCCAGCTGTTCCTCAGGGTGTGCCGCTCCCTCCCGGCTGTACCAGCGTACTTGCTAGTGCAACAGAGGCCAGTTATAACAGAATGGAAAAAAGTGAGATTAACTGCTCCGGAGGCACCAGAAGCAGCACACTGGCAGAACTGTAGGCCACCAACACTACTGGTTGCAAAGATCTTTAGATACGCAGAACCTGCATCTCCTGTGTCTGTAACAACCTCAGTTACGACAAGAGCATATCCATGTGGGATAAGTGCAATTTTTTCACGTTCTCTTGTTGTAGCTCTCCTGTCCTGGCCTAACTCCTCACACTCTAAAGGCAAAGCACATCTAACTTTGTAGCATCGAAGTGGGCCGGTGGTCTTTCAATTGTTTGGGATGCTGAGGTCCAAGACTGAACCCTAGGAGCAGCCTGCGACGTACAGCAAAGTGGGGGCTCAGCTGTAGTGCAGAACCCAGAAGATCCTCTGCTACAGCTGCTGCGATCCAGGCACACGAACTAGACTTAAGAATCAGCGGTTTGGAAGAAGCCTCTTCCAGGACCAACCGAGCTGAGCTGACAGACCCTCTGACTACCGTCCAGGGCTTTTTCAGTTCTGACCCCTTCCTCTCCTTTCCCTCTAGGACAAGTCACAGCACCGCGAGACAAAGGTGCTTAAGCGTCACTACTTGAGGAACGGCTCAGCGGTCCGAGACAACCACCCTCATCCGCCATACCCACTCCCGAGCTGTACAGACTGCCAAGCGGTAGGATTCACCCCAGAGCTGGTTAGGTCACAAATCTGTCCAAATAGGGCCATTATAAAGGAAGTAGGAAGCTTCATTTATTTGGGTACCTTTGGAAATAGCATGTCTGTACAACCCTCATTTGGCTGTCTTGTGTGTATGCATTATGAAACAGCCTCATTACACACACAGGTAATATTTTATTTTTGCCTCCTTTCCTACGCAGGACAGGGCCTGCTCTAAGGATGAATCAGAGGGGAAGACTATTGTCTGTAGCATCCCAGCTTCAACATCTGCTGAATTTGGACAATAATGTGTAAGTGAAGCAGGGAACTGGAGGAAGAGAAAGGATTAGGGCAGCCAATTGCTGCCCTGAGGACCTGGCAGCTATCCTGCCCCTGCTGAGCAAAGTAATGAACCGGAATGTTTCAGGGTTGCTCACTAAGTATGCATGCACGCACCCCTTTGCTGAACGCTCATCTGCACAGCCTTGCATTCTGCACTAGTCCTGCAGAAATGCGGGAAACTCGGGTCACCAGAAGGAAAGAGCATTCATTTTTTAAGCTTGGCGTTTCCCAGCCTCAGTTTAGTCTGTACGACGAGGACCAACGTCTCCGGGTTTCTCAACGAGAGACTCGCGACATACATCGCTGTCCTACGGATGAAGGGCACTGAAAAGCTCGAGGAGAATATAATTGCTTTGGTCTGCAAGGTACAGTTTGAATAGTGGATCGCAGCAAGGCCTGGAGATACGCTCACACGCAAAATGAGAGAACTTACACCGAATGCTGGCTCGTAGCACCCTCCTTCCACTGCACTTGTGTCTCTGTCACTAGAGAACGAGAAGCTGCTTCCAGGATCTGGCACAGGGGTGTATAAAAACCACCTGTGTTCTAATCTAGCATTTTTCCATCAGGAGATCGAAAAGCACTCTGCAAAGGAGATGCCCGTTATCCTCGCTTTACTGATCTGGAAACTAGGTCACAGGGAGGTGAAAGTCAATTAACAGAACGCAAAACTGGCATCCAATACATCTGGATGGTCTCATTTTACTCCCGCCCCTGGGCACTGACGCCCCCTTCTCTCAAAGGTGGCCGCAGGGTTTCCAGCTCTCGCGGCGCATCTTTCCTTCGCTATTTCACCCCGCAGTCAGTACTACCGTGCCCTCTTTCAGCTCTGCTGTCCCCAGTCCCTTTTGTCTCTGTTCGGTTTCACCAGGCTTCTCCAGGAGAGCCCATTTCCCCGTGGCTGTCTGTTCCCAGGTAAGCTAGCTGGGAAACTTCCTGCCTCCAGAACTTGTATTCTGGACGATCCACTCGTGCGCAGAGACAACGCTGGGCAGATAGCCGGGAAGACAATCGTCTTCTTAAGGCAGGTCTCTGAGCCCAAGCAGAGTTACTGAAGCACCACAGATGTATAGGAGGGCCAGAACCATCCGTAATTTAGGTCGCTACAATAGCTGAGGAAGGGAGTGTTTTGTTTAGCTGTAGCTATGGCTACAGCCGCCTGTAACTGCACGCGTTTCCGTTCTGGAGCATTCGTGGGGTAATATAAATTTCCTTGATGCCACAGGCCTGTTAAAACGCAATACAGTTATTTAGTGCGTTAGTGACATACTGCTCTTTGGCATGGCAGGCTGTATGTGGGCTAGTGTGCAAAGTGTCGTGTCACCAAAGGTTTACGGGAGGAAGGATTCCTTCTGCTCACCTACTTAGCAAGGGAATTAGGTAAGAGGTGCTTGACTCTTCGGTTGCCTGAGAGCAAGGAGACCTACATTGTCAACGCACTGAAACAATGAGCCCCGAGAGAGACTGTGTAAAAGCCCTGCAGAGTTAAGGGGGAAACCAGCCGGTGCCTACAGCGCAAAAGTGCAAAGCTAAGCTTCTGTTTCAAATGGCTTTCTGAAACTTTTTTTTCAGTTTGGGATCTTAACGCTGGAATTACCTGAAGCCTTAAAAAACACAAGAAAGTGACCAGCCTGGTTTGCGGCTTCTGCCTTTACTCCCTGCACGCCTAAGCTTGCTGCGGAGTTATGCTGAGGTAAACTGCAAAAGCGCAGGGGTGAAGGATACAGTAAGTAGAATAGAACGACTTTATTACATTAATAGTACATCCAGGCACTGCAACTGATGCAAGTGCTTAGGACTTTTCAGTATCTTTAAAGGCCAACTCCTTGAGCAGGTGCACGAGAGTGGGCGTAGCCTTTGCCCCACTGATGTCAGTGGGAACGCCCAGCGCCTTTTGAGGCAGCTCCTGTGTGGAAATGCTCTTCTGCTCCCCCCCTGGGAGCGTGTGAATTCTCAAGAATCTGCGCTGCCTTTTAGCTGCAGAGGTGACTGATTTACACAAAACCGGATAGCAAGAACTTCCTGAGATGACCCTGTTCTGTGAGGAGATTCTAATCTCATGACAAGTTTGTCTAGCCAGATAATGACAGTAATTAGCCAGGAGGCAAGAAGGTGGATCTAGGTATTCTGCTTCATGAGTAAGAAGGATGTTTTATAGCAGGGGAATTAGGAGGAGGATGGAAACTGCTAATATCCTTCAAAACGGAGCTGGAACAAAGAGCGCAGCACAGAGGACTGCGCTTGAGAGGAGATTCCCCAGCCTGCTCTCCTCCCAAAGTGGAGAGGCTCGGGAAGAAGGAGGTCCTTCTCCAGAATAAGCCAGTGCTAAGCCAGTACCGGCATTTAACAGTAGCAGCATCACCCTTACCGTGCCTCCTGCTGCGCAACCCAGTTTGTCTGAAACACGGAGTGGGGGACAAAGACGACTAGTGCAATAAATAAATCTCAGCATTTCAGATATTCAAATGAAATTTTCAGCGGATAAATGAGTAAACAGAAGAGGCGGGCTCTCAGTAAAGGACACGGTAAGCTGAAAAATATCCTTGCAGTTACTGCGCAGCTTGGTAGGGGCATGCCTGCTGCAGCACTAGCAGATTATCACCTGTCCTTATCTCTTGTCATTTCCAGTCAAATATTTGCAAAATGCTTACATACTGGGTAGATAACAACCCACAGGAATGGAGAGAACAGAATACTTGATTCAAAAGTGCGTGGATTGGGGGGGGGGGGGGGGG
>JAVKLA010000007.1:34951019-34967297 GCA_034782735.1 Sagittarius serpentarius | reverse complement strand
CCCTGAAGCCCTTCGCTGTCGCAGGTCCTGCTGTGAGTCCACGGGCGGCTGGACAGGAGGGCTGCAAGCCCTGCCACCCGCACCAGCGTAACTGGAGAGCGGGGGCGGGCCGCGGTTCGGGAGGGGGTAGGCCAGCTGGTCCCAAGCACGCAGGAAGACTGGCATCCTAGGGGGGGTAGCATTTCCCCGCTGTCTCTCTCCCTAAGCACGCCCCAGCATCTCTGCAGAAGAACTGAACCATTACAGGGCAAGAAAGTGTCCAGGACGTTATGGTGCACACGGGGCCTTTCCTTAACGGGGTTCAGCCTGCGACGCAGATGAGTCATGCCTGCATACATGTGTGGGAGAATGCATGCAAGCATACTGAGATACACATGTAGTACTGCTTAATTCCCTTGCAGACAGGTTTCAGATTCAGAAAGGGGGGAAAAAAAAAAAAAAAGGCGGACAAAAGCCAAGTCCTCGGGCAGTGCGGAATCCTCTGGGCTCGGGGAAGTAAAACCGCAACAAAAAGTGTACGGTGACTTGTGTGCAACTTGAGAGCGAGCCTTCAGAAGCGACGGGGACCCTGCACGCCTCCGGTTAAGTTCCAGTGAGGCCAAGCCCACCTCCTGCGCACATGTCTGCATGAAAACAAGAACACATGGCCTGCCCGCTCCGTCACCCGTGCTCTGAATGGCCCCTCACTTCACAACACTCTTCAATCGTTTCTGAAAAATTTTGGGTTCTTCCCATTCACAGAGAAAGGGGCTGGGGATTTCAGCGCTCATTCTTTGCCGAGCCTCAGCCACAACTATTAACTCGTCTTATTCTCCCAAGACCCACACAACCACCGTGATGGAAGAGCATGAGTCTTTCTACAGGATGAGCCCTGTCATTTCCATCAGAAGATCATGTCTTGCACCTTCCTCATTCCTTTCTCCTGAGTAATACCTTCTCCTGTAAATAGACAGGGGAGGGAGGGCAAAAAAGGAAGCCAAGCAATTCCTTCACCGCCTCACAAACGTTCATATCCCCAGAACATTTGTTTGGGGCTAGTTTGAGCCAAATCAAATGGTTTCGCTCGACCAGGACCAAAACCTTATTTCAGCCTGCAACTGGGCTGTCACAGTGCCTTTTCACCTCCTTTTTGCAGGGCATTCAGACCTCTTGTAGCTGGCTGGCTGCAGCACTGTAGGAAACACGGCCTGGCTGCGTAGCTCGCCCCTTAGAGCAGAGGCACATCAGGCAGCACCGCAGCAACACTGCCACATCAAGGTTAGTCCAGCGTAAACCAGATGTTTTGGCATCTCCAAGCGGAACTTGCTGGTGCACAAAGCACCGGTGTCCTCCTGTTTCTCCAAGTTTAAGCCAGCACAAAAGCACAACTTTTGGGACCAAAATCATCCGCCCTCAGCAATATAGAGCAGCCCTGCGCTGACAGGCAGAGGTGTCATTCTTGACTCTGCCCATCTCTTTAGTCTCCACCTCTCCACTATCATATCGCTTTTCTGAAGGCTGCCCTTACAGGGCTTGTTATTGCTCCACCTCAGACATACTTGTCAGGTGGCTTCACCAGGACCCTACTAACTCTATTCCTGCTTTCCCTGCTTTACAGTGCCATCCCGCCCTGGCTCAGAGTCTTGAGATAATTCCTCCACACCCAGACTCACGGCACCTCCTCACTGTCTCCTGCTGAAACTAAGGGCCCATTCGTATCCTGCTTTTGTGCGCCCAGCAGGGCTTGCTTGCTTCTCTCACTAACTTCATTCCTGGAGTACCCCTTAAGAAAACCCCAGGGAATTGCACACAGACACAATCACGGGGGAAACAACGAACGAACATCAGGACTGACTCAGTACACTGCAAACTGCCCAGGTCAACCCCAACTGCTCCAACGTGAGCGCAGTTATCTACCTATACTTTCCTGCCTCCCCAGCAGAGAAAAAGAACTGCGTAAAGCTTTGACAGTACTTGCTATTACGAGCTTCGGCCTCCTCAGCAATCACGCTGTACATTTCGTTACTAACCGGTATCCGTTAAGCGCTTAGGCTGGAGACGAGTAGAGCTGTCAGACCTTGCTGTCTCTTGCAGCGGTGAAACATTACTGAGTTCGCAAGAGGCGACGGGACCAGATCCACCATTGTAGAGCCGCACTGTCAGAAGCCTTCAGCGCGGGCCCAACTCTGTCCTGTTGAGATCTGTGGGAAAAGACCACAGTTAGCGACTTCAGGGTAAGCTCCAGGCTTTTGAAAATTAACCATAGATTTCACTAGGACTTCTTCTTCTGTCACCTGTGAAACTTGGACCAAACGATGTGGTTACACTGCGCCTGTATTTTGTCTTAAAGGATCCCAAACTATTTATAGTCACTTGCGTTTTACTCTGAGGTGTGTTTGGGTGTATAAGCAGCAAGGACAAAGCCATACACCCAGGTCACCTTACTGTAAACAAAGATATCTTCAAATCATGGGCAGCACCGAGTGAATGAGCGGGTAGGTACCTGCGCGTACCTATTTTGTGCCCTGTCTCCACTGGGCAGCCTAGAGAACTCCCACCTCACAGCGAATATTCCCCTGCATTCTCACCCAAATGAAAACACACCCAAAGAAAAAAGTTCAGGGCAAAAAAAATGTCATCTTCTACTCAGAACAAAACATTCTGTTTCTTTGAGGGATTTCTTCGTTTTAGGGAAAAAAAAAAAAGTTTTAGTAAAAACTGAATGATCATTTTTGGAATAAATAAAAAAATCTCTGGATTGAAAAGGGTGAAATTAGACCTTTCTGCAGCATTTTTTTCTTCCTGGACTAATTTCAGGGATCTGCTAGACAGCCATTCCGATCAGAAGACAGAAAAGCAGTACGCTCCCTGCGATACGTCCTGCCTGTAATCATGGTCAGAGACCAGCAGCTACGCACTTTACCAATAACCCTGTTTGCTGATCCTAGGGCAGAATTTCCGCTGCAGAATCTCCCAGTGTGGGATTATATGTTAAGCAAGGGAGAGCACCTGAAGTATTAAACTGTGTTTTTTTACCTCTAAAACAAACACACGAGCCTTCAGATCGCACCCATTGTTTCGCATACCTGAACCTTCTCAGGTGAACTTTAGTATCTCCCGCAGCTGCACGTGTTAACAGCAGTGAGGTCATTCAGGGTCCCCGCTGCTAACCCGTGCGCTGCGCATCACATTGGCTGTCCTCGGTACAGGGCTCACGGCAGGCAGGTAAGCAAGGCCGACGAAGACCAAAGCAAAGCATCCCTTTGTTGACGGGGATGGCTGCCGTTTTGCAAAGTCCTAAGGAGAGCCCTCGCTCTGAGAAGCTCCCCCCATCTAAGGGCAGAGGTCAATGAAAAAGGAACGGCCATAACCACATACAGTTTATGCATTCAGGAACAAGCTCCTGATCGCACGGTCTCAGTCAGGCTACGGTTCCTAACCGCCCAGCCAGAAGCTGGTAAGTGCCACATCAGACTAAACTTCCTAATTTTGCTCCGCGTCCCGCCAATTAGAAAAGGAGAGAAATCCCAAACGGTACCTCTTACATTCTACAGCAAAGGAAAAAAAACAAACAAGAAGCTCCCAAGCCATTCCCTCTCCACCACAGGCTTTCCAGAGTGGTTCTCAACCACCTCTTGCATCCCTGTACCTTCAACATCCACACAGCTGCTCTTAAAGCAAAATCCATTCCGAAAGGTGCCCTGCATCTCAGACATATTGCAATATGACAGTGGAGAGAAGGGTTTTGTTTTGTTACTTACACTAGAAGACGACGAAGAACCAGAAAGATAAAGTCACTTCTATGTCTGTTAACTTAGGCAAAGTGACAGCCAGAGCAGCGGGCAGGTCAGATCTGTGTGCAGGACACAGCAGGTCCCACAAATTACCAAGGTTTCCCTAGTTTGTCCCTCCTTTTCTGCTGGGAAATGGCGTCCAGGTAGAATGTGAGGCCTCTGGATATTTGCCCAGGATTTCTAGATGTCCTACAGATGAGTCAGGGCATTAGATCTCCAGAAATCACAGCCACGTCTGCAATACATGTACAAACCACCAGCCAGACTGTCCATTTCTGAGTCACGGTGAGAGGCAGGATCTGTTTTATTTATTTGGCTGTCATTTGGGTGCTACGCTCTTTGAAAAAGGCAGACT
Source organism: Sagittarius serpentarius (assembly GCA_034782735.1). Taxonomy (NCBI): domain Eukaryota; kingdom Metazoa; phylum Chordata; class Aves; order Accipitriformes; family Sagittariidae; genus Sagittarius; species Sagittarius serpentarius. The sequence continues at coordinate 34,963,169 of JAVKLA010000007.1, read as the reverse complement.
TCTCAGAGGACTGGCTGGTTTTTGCCAAAAGAGGTTTTGCTTTTCCTGTGGGGCAGAAGGGGTTGTGCAGTTTACTGCAATCCAGAGCCACTGAGCTGGCAGAAAGCAAGCCCCTGCGAGGACAGAAGGTGTCTGCGCGTAGTGGGGAGGTGTTATTGCCAAGAACAGCTCTTACTTTCAACCTGCCCTTTGTACTTCTGGTTCTACTCAAGAAGTTAATTACTCTACTTTATGTTCTAATATAACCAGCTTTGGAGTTTTAAAGCCTTGTCAGTCTTCTTTGGAGAGCTGGTGTATACAGAGAAGGCCTAGGCAGAGCCACCTCAAAGCCCTGGTTAACTTGGGATCCTGCCACAGTTGCAGAAAGTCTATGTACGCCTACACGGAGCGTTTGGAGATGTCGCGCTTTTGCTGCGCTGCGCAGACCCGAGGTATCCCAGAGGGACACACAGAGGCCGTCGCTTCCCGTCCCTGTACAGGATGCTACAAACACGGGAGTTGGTCTCAAACCAGCAGCAACTTCCGAGTGTTTCGACATCTCTGTTCCTCCTCTCGAAGACGTACTTCAGGCAAATACGGGCACCCAGGCCTCGGACCATCTGCTCCAGAGCTGGGGAGGCGACGGAGGGTGCAGGAAGAAAGGCTCCGGAGCGCAAGGCACAGAGGGGCAGCAGGGGGAAGCGGAGCTTGCCAGAGTTGGCTTTTAACAGCTGCGTTGAGAACGGCTTGGGATGGGAATGGCCGTTTGAACGAACTACCTCCGGCACAGGCCTGACTAATGGCATTGCACTTCAGCAACGCACGCGGTGGCGTTCCTTTCCACACAGACAGTATTTGCACAGTAATAACAATTCAACAGCCTCAGCTGTGACTGTTGCTGGATCAGTACAGGTAGCGGACCCCTTCCAGCCATCACCCACAGGAAACAGGGTACGTCACAGCCCTTCCGAGGCAAACCTCTTCTCCCACAAAAAGAAAGAAACTTTTGCAGCACTCGTCTCGGTCTCCTTCCTGCCTTGAGTAAACCGGGCCTTACAAAGACCGCAGCTCTTATAGCACGTGTTGGCAAATGTCCTGTCGCCCCCGCCGGAATTAGTCAACCTGTGAAACCCTCTTGACACCCAAAGGACAATAATTTGCTTACAATGATCCAAGCATTGCAAATCATTTGATAGCAGCACCGGCCGCTGTTCCTGCATGATCTAATTTTCTAAGTAGCTTGGGGTGCAAAAGGAGTCAGGCACTGTCTTCCCTTCAGTGCCACCAACTCGGCAGGTATCAGGCAACAGAACCCTCCAGAGCATCCAGCGTTGGGTGCGTTGCGACACTGTACCGCAGCGCTTGCCCTCCGTATTTAATTCACTGATGGGACCAAAGATGGGATTTCTGTCCTTCTTCCTCTGGAGGCAAGCTAGATCCAACGCAAGGACACCATTCCACCTTTTGCACGGGTCTGCTGCTTGATGTCTTGTCCCGCCTCTGTCTCCCTGGCTGGCTGAAGAGGAGCCCCTAGCTGCACAGCACTGAACTGGGTGCTTGCAGAGTGCAGGGACCAAAAGAAAAGCCCAGGATCCTGCCTCTACTGGTGCCTGAAAGGAAGGGGAGTGGGACAGCGCAAGTACAGAGCACTGGGCCAAAGAGCCTACACCGTTCGGTTTCTGCCATTGTCTGTCTCAGGGTCATCTTCAGAGGGAGGCTGCACTTTTACCTCTGCAGTCAGCACCTTTCACTGGAGCTCTCCTTTCACTGGCTCTTTGATTTTAAAGCCATTTATATTCCAAGCCAATCCGTACTAAAAATAGGATTCCTTACTAAGAATGGCACTGGCATTACTCACTTTCTGCTACGTTCTCATCTCACGCTACTACGTTGCCACACCTCCGGCTGGAGGAGTGTGCTGCAGTAATCATCCACAACTATGTGCTTCTGTGAGCAGGTTTTGAACCTTTGCCATCCTTTGGAAGCTCCCACTGTTTTTTCTTTCATGTGCTAATACAGTTCAGCGGCTTATCTCCTTTCACATCCTTGGGGCACACCTCTTTGCAGACTGTATACCTGACAACCCAACCAAGTGGCAAAAACACACGGGAGATACAGCCGTCCCCCTTCCTCCCCTTGCAATTCAGGCCCATCTGCAGTTCTCAGCTGAAAGGGATGCTGTTCTTACTTGCATTCAGGAAGAAATAATTTGCTCTCCCTGGAAGCTACTGCATCCCCTGGCTTTGACTGTCAGCTGCTCCACTCAAACTGCTCACCAATTACTGGCAAGGAGGCTTTCGGGCTTTCCTAGTGCGAGGTACACTTTTCCAGCTCAGTTTTGCCAGACGCTAAGCATTTCTGCAGGGTAGTGCTCCTCCTCAAAGTGCCTGGAAACCGAAGGGTACGGGAGGTGGGACATTCGTCTGGACATCTGGCCGGGGTCCAGCTGCGCAGTGAAGTGAATCCTACGTGGGCTTTTGTTTTCTTTTTCAGCATTCTTTGGAGTTTTGCGCACCACTTTCAAGCGCAGGAACGTGGTTTCCTCCTGCTCTCCATGTCAGAGGTGCAGCCAGTGCCAGAGCTGACTGTCATTTATTTGCTCTGATAAGGGGTTAAATATGCACAGGTAAACCTGGGCGTATGTTCATAATGCAGGTGGCAGTGATACTTTAAAGGAGGCACCTTTCTTTGTTCCCTTAATGATTCATTCATTGGGAGTGTGGGAATTAACCTATATAAATTTTTGCTACTAAGTAGATACACCTAGATCCTGAAATAGTGGATGGGTGAGAACCAGTTAGAGAGACTCTACACATTGTCCTGGTAGCACAGAAAGAAACAAACCCACAACGGTAGGCTGGGAATAAATGACTGCATGGCATTTCTCACGGCAAATTCTCTTTACCTCCTGTTTTCCGGTGACTCACCAAAAGTCCTACGGGGCTGCCGTAGACACCGCTGAGAAAGGCCTGACGTGACTGAGGTCTTCAACCGGGCCCTCTCTTCTGGGGGCCAAATGCCGAGAGCTGGAACTGCGCATGGGTGTAACTGGTATGGCTTAGACTCAGCAGGGAGCACAAGCATCCACACTTTGGTTGCACCAGCACTGGGAGGCAGGTGTGAAGATTGCATCAGGAAGCCGCTGTGAAAAGGGAGGCTGGCTTTCCAAGCCTGGCTCGGTGCCCCCTTTGTAAGCTGCGGCTTACACCTCATCAGCTGGGAGGTGGAGAAGAAACAGATTTGTATTTAGGGCACCTCACTAGCGGGGAATTTGCCTCCCTCCCGCCTAGCTAGAGGAGGAAAGAAACCTTTCTGGGAGGGTGCGCAGAGCGGGCTGGAATCTCCAGACTAACTCTTGCGCTCCTCGTATTTTCTGATTTTGTTGGAACAACCTTCAAGGCTCAATGAAACAGAGTCGATCAGTCTAAGGTTCTTTACAGAGGACAGATCAATCCTGGTTTATCCACTGGAAGTTATAAATTACATCAGCATCCGAGGAGCTGTGTGGGCTGAGGGAAGCATGAGGCAATGCTCAGTGGCCTGTCGCTGGTTTCCTACACCTTCGAAAGGAGGTCACATAGCGCTATTGCTGCCAGTGTGATTGAGGTCCTGGTTGCTTAATCTCTTCAAGGTAGGCTCCACAGGGTGAGGTAACACCCCAGACACTGCAAAACCTGCCTGCATCTTGCCAGTACCGCCAGCCAACCCTCCCCTTGCAGCAACAGCCAAGAGCGCAGCGCTTCAGACAAAACGCAGGCAAGAGCTTAGAGAGCACAAGCCTGAAGGAGACAGCAAAGGGGTCCGTCCAGGACAGGCAGCACCATCATACTGCGCTTGGGCCAGGACGTCAGAGCGGTGCTGTTACACAAACGGGACCCTTCACGGTCACAAGTGAATCACAAAAGTTAGAAATGCACACACAAAGCCGAGACTCACGGGAGATCCTGCAACTGTCAGGTCTTTGTCCGCGCCAGGGATGAACTCCCCACTTGGCTCTGCCCATTCTCTGAGAAGGCATAGAACATTTCACAGATCTGGCAAAGGGTGGTGAGAAAAGGATGCTTTAAGGTGTGAAGCGCCACCGATCTCACCTTCCTAAGGAACGGAAAGCAGAGGGTTGGGGTTCCTGGGGAAACACACTGCAACTCACAGCTCAGAAAGGCACACGTATTGGGTGAACAGCTATTCACAGGCACGGCGGTACCACGCTGCCTATAGGACAGAGGCTACAGCACGGAGGAACAAGAGGTACCAGAAGGCTATACTCCAGGCAAGATGAACCCTTCCTGGCAGAGCAGCGCAGAGACAAAAACCACCTCCAGTGGCTCTCTCCTGCCTAGCGCCCTGTCATTGTGCTCGGGGCCCCAATCACATCGGGCAGGCCTCTGAGCTGCAATTAGCCACGTGAGGCACAGCAGTGTTATCTGTGGGCTGCGAGCGAGTGTCCTCTGGGAGGCCGGGCGGACACGCCACACCAGGTCACGGCAGAAGGCGTGTGGGCACAGCAACCCAATGCAAAGCACTGTCTTGTGTGGCGTATCCTGTTGCTCCCCGAGATGTGTACGAGGTCGCCGGCTTAGCCGCGCTCGTGGGCGATACCATCTGTTTAATCAACGTTCTCGGTGCTACGAAGTCATCCCAGATGCTCTGCATTGGAGACAGCTTCTCCAAGAGTCATTCGCAAGGTAGGGGGGTGAAGAAGCAATAGTCAGGCTTCTTTTTGCATAGGTCCCGGCACTAGTAGCAAACTGCCTCCCCCCCAACCCCTGCTTCCTCCTCCCCTGGTGACTGTGAGCCTCCCTACACTTCACTTTGGGAGCTACTGCACAGGAATATTTCACAAACAAGCCTGAGGGTTTGTCTGCTGCCTGTCCTACTTCCTTCAGAGCACCTGAGATCAGCTGGGCTGGAACGTCAGCCCGTATCACGCTCCCGTGCTGCCTGGATGGAAGACTGAAACTTACCCCCTGAGGTCAAAGATGGCTTCTCACTCGTGGTCTCAGGCTCCCAGCTTAAGCCGTGTCACAGCTGGCAGACGGGCCTCCCAAATCACGACGTTGACTCTAAAAATCAGGAGAGGAAATAAAGTAAGTCTGGCTAGTTTCAGAAGTCTTTAGGGTAACACCTAGGTCACACACTGAACTTCATCCCTTCTGATCCTAGGGGCCATAATGTCCTTGCTCAAAATAGGTATGCGAAACCTTAGGTTCTCAGGCCGTGCCTCCGTGCCAGGAGCCAGTTCGTTGTGCAATACAGCGTTCAGCATCGCCAGGGACTGTGCCCCCGAAGGGACCGCGCCCCCGAAGGGACCGCCTCATCTAGTCCTCCGCAGCACCGGGCAATTGTAGATGCTTCGATTTGATGTGCACGCATATGAATGAGCGTACCAGACACTTTAAGCTCCTCCAGAGCTTCCTACTGAAACACCGTTAATATAAAAGACCAAAAACTACGACTGTTTCCTCCTTGAAGCACCACTGCTGATGGAAAGGTTCACAGTGAAGTCACAAGCATTGATAACCCCGCACAAAGCAGTCAGTCCGAGACATCCTTTCTGAAAGGCTAGAGTGCTTTCCATAAAGCTATCTGTATCATCAGCTGTTAATCAGCACAGACCAATTGATTTCATCTTCCACTAAACAAGGGCCTGGCTCATCCTTGTTTTGGTAGATGTTCACCCGTGATAATTGTGTAGCCGCGACGGGGAAAGACGGTACGGCTCGGCAGCATTTTGGGGGCTGTTTCACTTATCGTTTCACTCCGTCACCGGGCCCGGGGCCCAGGGAAGGGTTAATCCCTTCCCTGCGTTTGCCAGGTAACAGCTGCTCTACTTTCCGGATCCCTGGATCACCCAGGTTTTGGTGAGGTAAGTGGATGTCCTTGCAGGAGCTCCTGTGGGAGGAGCTTTGGGAAAACCAGTCAGGACTGGTCCCGCCAGCCCCGGGAGCATTCCTGCTCCCATGCTGATGCAACTGGATCCAATCTCCTGGCAGACCGGCTGGCTGTTTTCCAAAGAGCTCCCTCCAGACTAGCTCGCACGCGGAGCCCAGACCGGGGATGGCTGTGACGAAATTTGAGCAAGGGGACAAAAGGCTTTCGGCCTTCATTAAAGTTGGGAACATTTGATGAAGATAATGCTCGTTATTAATCGGCTCCTCCCAAGAAAACACGAGCTGCCTTGTTTTGCCGCGAGTTTACCATTCTGTGGAGCATCTCCCCAACAGCAGCGAGACCGTGGATGTTGAATCATGGTGCTGAACCGTAGCGCAATCACTTGGGATGTATGAGTGGGATTCATTTAGAGACTGTTGTGCAACACTGGTGTGAGACGGTAAAGCACTCATCCTACTCCCACTCGGGATTCAGTGTGTAACAGCGTTGTGTGACATGCTCTGCAGCAGAGCGTGGACTTAAACGCATCCTGAGGATGAAATAGCTGAACAGTGAGCATGGCTTAAGTACACTCCGGAACCAGGTAAAACCAGAAACAGGGCTGTAATCGAGAGAAAGCTGCAAAGTCAAACCATGTGTTTCGACTATATTCCAGACGCACCGGGAAGGCCTCAGTTACCTATGTATGTCTTCTGAACGAAAGCAGCTATTAGCACAAGCCAAGATAACCTTGACAAAGAGAATTATGAAATGCTTTAATCATGTCTTAAAGCAGAATTTTTCAGACCCCAGCAAAAGGATGGGATCTTCTGAACACTGCTGTTTTCCTTGAGCTCCCGCTATAATCAATGACAAAACTCACGCTGATGCTACTGGGACCGAGACTAGGCAGCGCTGATAGCTAACAAGCTCCCCACCGTGACCAGCCACCATCTCTTCCCAACTTTCCTTGCGATACTTCTGCTAACAGACACGTGTTGTTGAGTCTTGCACTGCTTGCTCATTAGCACTGCAGTAAGTGATTTCTTATGTAAATCGTGCCAGCCCACAGAAAAACCAGTTCAATTCCAGCCTGCACTGCTGGGATGGACACAGAACAGAGAAGAAGTGCTAACGATCTTTTTTTTTTTTTTTTTTTTTTAAAAATAGAAAAACAAGGACCAGGCATAACAGCACTCATTGCGTATCTTCCACTGCAAGCAGAATTACGCTCGCATCTGCAGACAGACCGCTCCAAACACAAAATTCCCCTGACTATCTGTTTGCAAGTGCCGTCACCAAGGCGGTACACGTACAACAGCAGTTCTGTGCGCCTATTCAGAGGTTTGAAACTGATCAGCATTTTGGTCTGTGGACCTCATGTCTTCTTTCAAACCTTAGCTTTATCTTTTAAAGGCATGGCTATGTAGCTAATGGCAACACGTCTTTTCAGGCTGGTGTCACATCAACTTGAAGACCGTAAATGTGACCGAGAAAAGTAAGTGCGCAGCCATGCCGAGAGCATCGTTTTCTTCTTACTGCTGCTGCTGCTAATACAAGCGTCTCGAAGCCCTGGAAATGGTTTCTGTTTTTATCCACGTCACAGAGTGCGTCACTCTGTCAGGATCCCGTCAAGCCTCTCCCTCACTGCAGACAGGGAAGAGGTGCTTACTGCCGAGCCTACAAAAGGCACTGAAACGCTGGCACCACGGTACGCACCTACAGAGCACGGGGGCCATTCCTTCATGTGCCTTACTGTGCCTTAATACTCCTTGCTACGCCTCTCCTTAATATTGGCAGTGGTATGGGAGAGGTATTGGTCAAATTTAGCACTTTAAGAGCTCCTTCACAGGTGATAACAGAGCTCATGGGAATTATCCTAGGTAAGTCTTTAAAACCGAAAGACAAGTTACTGTTGTTCCGTGGCAGGGGGATTTTGCTGGGGAGTCGTAATGCAAAATCGTGTACTGACTCCGGCCACTTTGCTCTACTCTGCTACTCTATCCTTCCACCTCGCTCCCCCTTCCAGCTGAAATCCCAACGGCTGCTGTCTTTTGCAGGCAATATGCTAGCGCTTGCGTAGAACACGTAAGCAGGATTAAGACACATAGCGACTGTTCATGTTCTTGAAAAGCTTTCATCATAAATGAGAGGGACTAAGACCTGACAGGACATTTGTTGCCCTAAGCCCTGGTTTGGTTTTGCTCCGTTCTGCTCCACCCAAGAGGTGTCTGCCTTTCATCCCTCACAGTAATCATCTCCGGGCATGAGACAGGAAAGCGCCTTTTAACTGGAAGGAGCCAGATCCACAGAAGGCAGATACGGTAGGAAAGCAACGCAGGCAGATATCAACGGGAGCCACACTAACTCTGTGCCTACGGAAATCACGTTTGAAAGTTTCATTTGCAGCTCTTTCTACTTGCATTTTCTGTGTGCACCTTTAATCATTTCTCAACATAAATCACACTGCTTAGAAATGTGAGGGCAAAGGAAGCAAGTCTTGTGGCTGAAGCTTGGGACAGCTACCGGGTTCAGCTCTTGTTTGACCACCAACCATTCACCTTACCGTCCCAGCAGCGAAATAAGGAGTGGAACGCAGGTCTGACAGCACATCATACGACCTGGATTGTTTCGGAGGTGCTCAGACCCTACACTGACAGGAGCTGTGGACGGTCTAATAGAGACATTTTAAAATATATTCATCACTTTAGACACCTAAAAGTCATTTCTGTTTCCACCGTTTTTCAACTAGTTAACCTGCAGCGCTGAAGAGATCTCCTTTCCTAGGCAAAAAGAACGTAACTGATGCTAAAACACGTACTTCCTTATCTTCTGGAAAACTAGCAGGTTTCAAGCACCACCCATCAACTAGTCCCGTCTGTAAGGGACTGCTGTCTGATACCCAAATACAAATTCATTGCCAGCTGTGTAAGGAAAACCACACTCAAAGAAGGAAGCTATTTTCCCAGGTCTGGACAAAAGCGTCAATGGGCAGGAATCCAAAGGCAGTCAGAAGTAACGATGGTGTTACCTGACTTAGCGTGCATGGCGTTGGAATGAGGGTATGACATCTAGGTTAAGACATATTGGAAACGCTGGACTAGATCAGACTCTCAGACTACTTCGCCCTGCTTTTTGTCCCAAAATGCAAAGAGAACAGGCTGCCTTTTTTCAGCCAAAAATTGCTGAGCTGAAAAGTGGCTTTTTTCTGAACTATATGCAGAAAGGTACGTCTTTCTCACACAAAAAGTGTATGAATGAAAATTTGGTTTTTCGTCAAGAAAAACTGCTGCTCTCCTTGCTAGAAAAACGTATTTTGAAAGCATTTCTTTACCTTGGACTTAAGATGTCCCACCTCACAGGTCTCCTTTGGTTGAAAAAGGCACAAATCCTGCTTCCTTGGCTTTGGGCCTAGATCCGCAGTAAGCCAACAATAGCTGTTTCCCTCTGACATCCAGAGGCATAGCTGCCTCAACCGAGCAAACTCACAAGTCGCAGGCAAAGCCAGACCTGTAGTAAACAAGGATTACTCGCTCACAGAAGGTGTAACCAGCAGAGGAACGATAGGTATGTACAGCTTTGTTCACAAAATGAGAAGGAATCAAGGTTTGTTTATTAAAGGCTGTCTGACCCTTCTGTCCGCTGATCGAACTCAGAAGAACAGACTCCAACACCGACACCGACAACCGGCTCTTGCTCCTCGATCACGCTCACTGACTGCATTCAGCTGTCACCTAGAACGCGAAGCCACCGCTTCCTATCGAAGATAACGCCTCAAGAGCCAAGCGATTGTAGGATTGTTCACTGAAGCGAGACATACCGTTAGCGCATCAAGAAAACCTCTTCAAAAAGAGGCAAGCATTTGCCCCAGTTAACGACCTTGTTTTCAGATCCGTTTGCTCAGGTAGTTTACTGAAGTATTTGTAGCGCTAGCAAGCTAGGTAAGTATATCGATATCAAAAATGCCCACAGTTATTTTAAGGTCTCAAAACTTCATACCAGTTACCGGAAATGGCATCAAACAACTCAAAGGCGGATTTCGGCACACCACTGCATAACACCTACTTGCGGCAAGTGCCAGTACAAACACCTTCACAGATGTCCACGTACATCTGGATTTACCAAGGAAAAGAAAACATCTTAAACCCGTACCTTTTCACTGCCACGGAGAACTGGCCTTCCTGGAATATCCAGCAGGCCAAGATTCAAAGGAACATCTGCTACTGCTCTGAGGGAAAAGGGGCATACCGGGAAGAGGGCAGGAGGAGGGAAGCCAAGTCCAGAAGCAGACAGGAAGCTACTCTGGTCACAGACAACTGCAAAACGCTCAAAAGCTCCATCAATACACAACAGAGAAAAACATCGCACGGAGCTATCGGGTTTTTTTTCTACGAAACGCAATAATCATGGAGAACAAAACACTGAGGAAAGAACTGGGCAAGCAGACATGACCCTCACATTACCAGAAATCCTGGATACTGATCTGGCTATCGAAAATACCGCGCAAAATCAGACGTGTGTGCAGAAAAATGTGCAAGAACATCAGGCTACTCTTCCCGGTCTCAGCTGAGGCAACTACAAGTGACAAGGAAACAGAAGCTCTCCTCACAAAGTAACATTGCCACTGGAAGGTCAAGAAAAATCCAGAGGCATAACTTACTACTAAGATACGGGACCAGAAACTCAGGCATGCTTAGTGGAACTAAGGTAATTCCATGGCGGGGCGGGGGCGGAGCAGGTTAAAAGCCAGATGATGTATGTATCTCGAAGAGCAGACCTGGCTGTGCAGGATCAACAATAAAAATTATCTTTGGCCTTGCCCTGCAGCACATCAGATTTGCTTCTCACACAAGTGTAGCTTCCTCGGACAGCAAGAGACTTCCAGACATATAGTTCCACCCATGAGTTGTGTTTTGGTTTTTTTAAAGCAACCAACCCACCGGACACCGTACGTCTTGATAGTGCTTGTGTATCAAATTTACATTAGGAAGCTGGTAGCAAGCTGTTATTCGTCAGGGCCATAGCTCACACAGAAAAAAAACATTAACGCTTGCTAGAAGTTATAGCTGATTAACAACATAATTAAGGGATTTTTTTTTTTTTAAATGCAAAGCTGTACGTCAGTTCTGAATTTACAATTACATATGTCATTCCTGGACAGGGAGATTTGCCCTCAATTCCCTGCACTAAATTTCTCAAAAACGAACCCCCTCAGCAAACACAGAAAACATTTTACAGTGCTCAGCAAGCCACCGCAGGGAACACGGGAAGTTCCCTGCCTAGCACAAGACAGCAGTCATCTGTCAGGCACGGAAAAACTCTGCTGTGCTAGCAAGCACCACGGCAATGCTGGATGCGGCTGACCCATAGCAAAAGTCTTCTCTACGAGGGAGCTGCTGGCTGTCCTACCTCTCAGAAAAACTGGCTGTAACCCAAATCCCTAGAGAGAAACGAGTTTTCTATGAAGCCTGCCCTCCACCGTTCCCAAATTTTCAGCTAAGGAGACTCCATAACGATTTTCCTTCCCGATTATTGATACGAGTTCAACTCCAAGCCGGGGCAATGCCAGCTGACACTCAAATTTTCCGGAGTCCAGCCTCCCAGAAACAGCTCAGTTGGGCCTCTCCCGTTCCTAAAGGCCTGTTTTCAGAAAAACCCCACCAGTCCACTCAGTAACCAGAGTATGAAAAAAATACAACAGAGAGAATTTACAAGTTACACTTCACTCCCGTGAGGCTTTCAAGCTGGGGAGGGAAAAGGGAAAACAGGTCACTTGTCTATGCTAGCATCGGTTCAGCTATCAAGTAGAAACCCCAATAGTTACTCCAGAAAGACGACTAGAGAAATAAAAGTTCCTGGAAGAAGAGTCTCACGGCTTTCAAATGGGAGCTGTAATCCATCCCCACTCTCACTAGGCTATGGCTCAGTTACCACTGAGATTGAGCTTGTTTACTCCAAAGCAAAAAGCTTGGCATGACTGACAGAAACAGCTTTTATTGCCAGAGCTCCAATAGCAAATGTCTGTGGAAAAGCCGCTTGGAGAAGTGCTGTTTGCTCTGGTAATGAAGCAAGTTCCCTGGAATGAAGTCTTGCAATCTTCCCAAGAGATGTTGCAATACATTTACCTGTACCTCAGCTACATACCATACAGGCTGCTCTCAGAGTCTTGAGAACTACTTGGCTAACTCCGGAAGTGAAGGGAAATGTATCTCAGCTACTCTGGACAGGACTACACTCTTACTCCTACACTGGGTACACAGCTTGGGTCCTAATTAAAATTGCTGGTTGGGGGGCGCGGGG
>JAVKLA010000007.1:34914081-34941973 GCA_034782735.1 Sagittarius serpentarius | reverse complement strand
GGCCAGGCCGCTGTTTGCTCTGCCCCCCCCACCCACCCCCCCCGCCCCGCAGGGAGGAAGCGGGCCAGATCCGGCAGAAACGTTTTTCGGCAATAAATCGGGCGATCACCCTTAGCCTCAGTCCATGTGTGTTTGCTTGAGCGGCGGATGAGTAACGGCTGAGTAACTCGTGGAAAGGAGGGTGGGCACGCATCCAGGCGGAGGCAAATGTGCTCCTCGGGGGCACTCCGGCTCCTCGTTGCCACGGTAGCCCAGAGCGGAGGGCGCCTTGCCGCGGCCGCCGCTCCTAGGCCGTTGCGTAAGAAAGCGTGCAGCAGGCCTACTTTTCGGGGAGAAAAACGAGGGCAGCGGGTTGTAACGCGCCGGTGTAGGGGGAGAGCCCAGAAAAGCCCTCCCCGGGGTGGCGAGGACAAAGGCCCCCGCAAAGGCTCGGCTCAGCTCGGCACGGCTCAGTGGGGCGGGCGGGCAGCGGGCAGCGATGCTGCCGAGCGTTGGGAAAGGAGGATCTGGGCGACCTTCTCTTCTGAGCGGGGCTGGAAGGGTACTCACAGCTCAGGAAGCTGACGGAGCCTTTGCTCGAGGCGGCTGGGATCCAATCTGCTCAGTCATTAGACGTTCTCCCCTCTTCCACACACGCCCAGGGAGGGTATGCGTCTCCCGGTGCCATCTTTCACGGGTCACACCAATCCCAAGAAGCGATGTCCAAGAGCTCTGAAAAAGAAGTTGCCGAATCGGTCGCTCGGACATTAACCCGCGACAGACAGCCCCGGCAACCCTCCGTCAGCTCCTTTGTGCACAGTGCAATTAAAACCGATCGTCAGTAGCTGACGGCTTTACTGTCGGGGGTTTTTTTTTTTATCGTCGCGTTTCCCGTGCCTTTTCCCATAGTGTCTGCAGCAGAGAAGAGACAAATCCTGCTCGGCTGCTGCAGCCCCGGGACGGAGAGCGCTCGGTCCAGCCGCAGCACCGGCAGGCAATCGCTGAGCAGCTCCCGGCCTACAGCTCGGTCATCGTCTGGGGGCTGCCGGGGGCTCCGCGGGGCTCTGCAGGGCCCCTCCTTTCCCCCTCGGACCAGAGCTCCCTTCCCACAAGAGCCCCGTAAGTCCCAGGGCCTAGCGATGGCAGAGATCGAGTGCGTGTGAGTGGAGTTTCTCCAAAGGCAGAGACTTTGGGGTCCGGGGTCTCTTCCGTCGAAACGTGGGGTTGGTGGTGTGAGAACGGCCAAAGGGAGGTTTGTAAACCGGGAGTTTTCCTCCCTTCCCCCCGCCGCCCGCTGCGCTCAAGGCCAGCTTTTTCAGCGAGGCATCGCAGCTTCCCTCCTGCGTTGTTCTTTTTTTTGCAGCTGTTAAAATGAAGTATTTCTCCCCGTTTTTTATCAGGGATTAACTGGAGACATTGTCAATATAAATTTTTTAGGTTCAGCCCGAGGAACATAGCGAGCACCGAAAATTTCAGCCCCGTGCGCTACTCTTGGCAAACTGCTAAGCAACCGAAAGGAGAAGCTTAGCAGGGGAAAGGCTGAATGACCCGAGCGCAATTGCCCGTGTTACCTGCACTGTTTAGAGACCAAACACAGCATATCCAGCGCCTGACTCACCACGCTCCCTCTCTCCTCCAATCTCCAGCCAATGGCTCCGTCTCACTGACTGGCAGCAGCGAGGAATTGGGCTCGGCATGCTTCAAATTTGTCAGGCATTGGGCCGACTTCCTCCTGCCGCTCCTGCTTCCTAGAAGAGGAAGGGGCAGCCTGGCGTCAACCAGCACTGCTCCCCGGTGTGCAGAAAACGCAGCAAGGTGGTGAAGGCCGCCGGTTGTTCACAGGGAGGTTCAGGCGGGGACATCAGGGGAGCTCTTCCCAAACGGCAGCGTCCTGGCAAAGCCCTGCTTGGCTGCTTCTCCGAGAGGCCACGCTCCAGAGGCCGCGTGTTTCAGGAGGTTCAGGGTGGGATCTCGCCGCAAGCCCCAGCTCTGCCGGGTGCTGTCAGGGAGGAGGCGTTAAGCTTGGCCGTGGCCTTCTTCCAGGGCTGGAAGGACACTTGGACCCTGCCCCTAGGCTGAGCTCCCGGAGGATGTCCCCAGGAGGAGAAGCCCTGAGGGGGCTGCGAGGCTCACCCCGGTGGGCTGCCCCGCTGCGGCTGGGCCGGTGGGGCAGGTTGCCGGGCCGGCAAGGGCAGGGCTCACCTTTGGGAAGGTGCTGGCTCCCCGTGGATGCAGAGTGCCACCTACTGAGCCACCGCTCCCGGCGGCACCCGGGGTTTTCGGGCAGGACACCCAGGCTGGGGCTGCTGCTCAAAGTGCCCTTGCCCGCTCTGGCTGGTCCATCCTGTCGTTCCCAGGGGACGGGGAGCTTCCCCAAAGGCTGGCGAGCCCACTAGGATGAGCAGGCAACCCGTGCAGGGAGCTGCGCGCGCGGGCACAGCCGGAGTCTTTCCTGGGCGTCTGCGCTCAGCCGGGCCTTGTTTTCCATGGGCCGGCGGCGCGGTGGGAGGAGATGGGCCGGTGGTGCGCTGCCCCATTCTTGCTGGCGGAAATGAACGCCTCGGGAGCCAGGCTGGTCCTTCCCATGCCTCGATCGTCTTTTTGCTAGCCCTGACAACCTTCAGCGCAGCCTGGGCTCAGAGAGAACCCGACGGCAGCCGGCGCAGGTGGCGTCGGTGCCAACTTTTTTCCCCCTCCGGTCTCCGTCCGTGTCTGTGGAACAGGGCACCGCAGCCACGTCGGAGGGGAGGTTTCTCTGTGTTGGTCTGCCTCTCTTCTCCCGGGCTCATCTCCAGAAAACATCCCAGGGATGACGACTGTGGCTGTGTTTCCTGCTGCGGAGCAGCGCGTCATCTGGCTACCTGCGGTCCCGGGGCCACAAGACCATCCTGGCAAGGACCTGACGTCCTGAGGCAGCGGTTCAGCATCTCCCGCTCTGCGGTGAATCCCGGAAATTTTGCTGACTTGCCATTAAGGCGCTCAGTCCTTTCGCTTGGCAGCTCCTGGGGCCTGCTGCCCTCCTCCTCACTGACCATGGCCTGACACCTTGAGGTGACTAAAAAGGAAGGATGTGCCCAGGATGGGAAATTGCACATTGTCAGCTCTGGTTTGTGCTGGGAGCCCCCGGACCGGCCGGGTATTTGAATTACATTTCCTTCTGCTCTGACCCCCGGGACCAGGGTGAAAAGCCACCCTGCTTTCACCCTGGACGGGGTGGCCAGCACACAGCCCGTCCCTTCCCCAGCCGTGCCGTGGCAATCGGGGGCGTAAGCGGGGACTCGCGGAGGCGAAGCGACACCGATGCTGACAGCTGCCTGGCCTTGGCGGAGTGCGCTGGGGCATCGCGTCTTCCAGAAGAGTCCCGAGTGCCAACTGCGATCTTGTTATTCGCTCTCTTTACTTTTGATAAAACGCCCGAGAAATGCGTGAAGGGAAAGGAAGTATCTGAAATACCTGCCCATTAATTTTCTTCACTGACATCAAATGTTTATTTTGCAAGGGCGGGCACAGCTGACCTGGGTGTTTGAACATGATTTATCCTTTCTCATCCATCCAGTGGAGAACAGGTGGAAAAGGGTAATGACTCAAACCGGAGTGGTGGCTGTCTGGGCAGCTCACCAGACTTTCACTTGACTTGGGATCCGCAGACGCCAGTTATCTTCTGCTATCAGCAGCTCCCTCATAGGCAGGGAGGGAGCTTTGAAGTGAGGCATGTGTGACTCCGGTTCCGGCTGATGTAAATCAAGATTGCTGCAATAAAGAGGATGTGGATGCGTAGCCGGGGTCTTGGCGAGGAGGGAAGGGGAAAGGCCCGGATACTGCCTTTCTGGAAACCGGTACGGATTTTGCTAGCCTCCGAGATACGCAGGCGTTCGGATGGCCGCGCATCCCTGCCGTGAAAGCCCTCAGCAGATAATTTTTTTCTAAGATGGTGATCTTCTCCCTGTGCTCCGCTCCTTTCCCCGAGACTTAGGCTGAAGCAGGGATTGCATGAGTGAAACCTGTCCAGAAAGGGAATAATTTACGCACATGTACTGCATCACTTTTCACCCTGGGGGAGTCTGCCTGGTGGCATGTGTTTTCAGTCGCTCTGCATTTGACTGCAAAATCTTTCGTAGCACGTCTAAAGGGAAAAAGGACAGAATCTGCTGCCCTCCATGATGACAAGATCTGGATCTTTGTCTCATTTATTCAATAGAAATGAGAAACAGTCTCCCTGAAAATCTAAGGGGTACCTTCTCAGCCAGCGTAAACTCCAGCAACCCCGAGCATCCCTGCTTAACCTGATGAAACCTGCAGTGGTGCTAAGGAGTTTAATGCTACCAAATTGCAGCGGTGGGATTCTACACCTGCTTTCCACAGGCCTTCATGAATGGCAGGCGATGGGGAACAAGGCCTGATAATGTGCAAAATACCACGGGCCACGTTGCGGCTCCTGTTGCTGCCGGCTCGCTGGCACTAGATACAGCCGAGCAGGACATGCCAGGCTCAGTTTTGCTTCGGTGGTGGGGAACGCGTTGCAAGCCTGTCTGGGACAGCAGTCCTGCCACATGCTAGGAGGTTTTTTGGGAAGCTGCCTGCTGTTAGCACGCTGCCCTGGCCTTCGACTGCTCTGTTTTCCACACAGCGTGCACCAAGCAGCTCTCGTTTGACCAAACGCATCTTCCAGCGCTCACCCGCTCGTTTTTGTGCAATGGCTCAATTTGCAAATGCTCAGGGGCAGATCCTGACCCCAGCAGTAATCGTAAGGGCCTGAAGCTGGGAGCTGGGTGAAGCAATACTGGGTTTACACTAGAATGGGGAGCTGTCCCTCAGCCCACGATCTCCTTCTCTAACACCACGTCCTGCCGTGCTGGAGAGCGCTGAACATTGCTGCCCTTTCTTCCGCTTCCTCGTGCAATTCACAGAAACTTCCCCCAGGACTCTCTGGCACAGGTGGGCTCGCGGCCCTACCCATGTCCTCCCCGGAGGCCGGCTCCCCGCAGTACCCCAACGCAAAACCACCCTCCTGGCGATGCTTGCCTGGCCCCACAGGACAGAAAGGGGTAGGTGCTTTAGACAGGAATCCCTAAAGAAACCGAGGCCAGAGGTCAGCTGTTGTAGTCGGTAGTCAGCTCTTACACTGATTTACCCAGCAACATTGCTGTGGCCCTTTACCTTCGATGCGATGGCGTTTCACCTGCCCCGCACGTTATTTTATATATTCGGCGTACCTCGTCATTGTTAGATGGGCAAAATCATCAGATCATCTCTCTTCTCCGTAACGTTTCCAGGAGCGCAGCCCAGCACGGTCCCCACAGAGGAGAACGCCCAGCGCGTAGCTTTCCAAAGGTGTATGTAGCTACGGGATCGTTCTGCAAGTGCTCCAAAGGTACTCGTTCTAAAAAGAAGGGAGAAAAAAAAGTTTAAATGTGGAGCTGCACTCAAGGTAGCAAAAGCTGCGTGACTGCTGTTCCTTAAGTTTTGGTGGTCTCCTGGCTCCATCACAGAAAGCACTCGACTTTGAGAATGTGCGTAATTATGTGCGCAGCGTGGCTGTTGGAAAAATGACGTCTATACTTGGGAAAATACAGGCTTTTTTCCCTCTAGTGTCTTAGAGACTGAGCTGAAAAAGAGCCAGAGGAGGAATCTTCCTATTAAAAAAAAGCCTCCACAAAGCAAACTGCCACTGCGTGGTGGTTTTAAAAGCTAAAACGTGGTTACCTCTAATACCTGGAACGTTAGCTACGAATCTTCTGTTTTCTTCATTCCATGCAACTTCTGGACAACCACTTTTTTGCTTACTGTAATAAAGTGACTTTCTGTAGGCAGAGGTGGTTTTTAATTATCACACGCCGACAGCAGCCTTCTTTTTAAGGAGCACCGCGTACTACTATCAGGGCAAATACAACAGCTAGTTTTGACGGCAGAGGAACAACCTTTTATAGTCACAAGGCAAGGCAAACTTCCTTGAGACAGCCTCGTACAGATGGAGCAGCAACAATTTGGGGCTACCTTTAAGGATCCCCTAAGAGGATCTTGGCCACGGGCGTCTGGCTGACCTAAAGCATGTTGGCGCCAATGAAAGTTGCAGCGGGCAGCTTGACTAACTGAGTTTCTTCTATATCCCTGTCCTCACCTTAGCAGCTTGCGTATGAAGTCACCTTGGAGATGTGTATCGCAGCTCATTTGAGAGCACACAGCATGTGAGTAAATTATATGGTACCGGACATTTTGAGGGACTGCGGCCTCACGTGAGGTCTGGGAGCACGCGACAGAAATAGCGTGATGTTTTCCTTCTCCGTTGCACATTCTTCCCAACAGTGTCCAGAGTAACAGAGAAATAAAGGACACGTGAGGGACAGCGTGGGAATTTTCTCTGCGAAGTGCAGCTAAAGTCTTAGCTTTTCACTTTACAATCTTCCTTGCACAATGCTTTTTTCGACCTGGTTCCCAAGCTGAGCAGCTGGTCAGGCAGGTAGAGACACACAGGTGAACAGAGCGCGGACGACGTCCTGTGTGAAAGGATTTCGTCTCAGCAGGAAAATGCTGTGAGCTGCCCGGATCCGTCTCCTGCAGGAACCCGGGGAAATCCCCTCGGCCAAGAAGGGTGCCCTGCCATCCAAACTCAACGCTTTTTGTCTCGGCATCATTACAGAGACATACACAGTCCACGGCGGGAGAGAGGGGCTGCCGTTCTGTCGCTGCGTGCCCGTTTCTCTTCTCCGCTGCGTCTGATCCTTTGTTGGTGCTCAAGTCCTATCACCTGACGTGAGAATCAAACACAAACTTCAGAAGTAAACACACGCCCCTGCTGTCACGCCCACCGCGGGCATTGGGGGCCACACGCTCTGTCCGTCTCCTGCCTGACAGCAGGTGGATCCAGAGCCCCCGACTCTCTCGGACCTTAGATTAACAGGGGCAGGCTGAGGCAAAGGTCAAATTCAGGCCTGGTAGGGGCAAACCGCGCAGAAATGGTGCACAAAGAAGCTCTCGATCCTTCTCTGAGCCAACGCGACTTTTGTCTGGGGCTGATCACCTGCTCCCCACGAACAGCCCTTTGCCCGGCTGTGGGAGGGACCCTTAACTGTCAGTCCAGGCCGCGCGCAGGTTTGCGTCGCTGAGCTCCCTGCAGCTGGAGCAGAGCAACGGGTCTTCGGCGTGAGCGAGCCTCACAGGATTTCCCCTGACGTGGATGGTTTTCCTTCTGATTCACCCCGCCGTCGGGAAGAGGAGGGCATCTGGTACCGCCCTACCACAGCTGAGTTTTTGCCTAGTGCCTTCCCATCGGTGCATCAGGTGGCAAATTTTCTTTACCTATTTGAAGTCATTTCGTATGCGAAGAAACAATGAATCACAAAGGGAAGCCTACAGCAATTAGAAACTCCTTTCCTCTCACCTTTGCCAAAGCTAGATTTTTTTCCCTAGAACAAAGCCCAGGCAAGCCTTCCTACGCACAACAATGATTACGTAGATCCCTCTGGATTTTGTTTTTTTCACAGGCCGTGAGCAAGCAAAGAAGCTCAGGAGAACACTCTATTTCATGGGCATGTTTGTTACGCTTCCTTGGAAATCCCATTGTTTGCTGGTAGTGCCTGCTTTTGCTACAGGTGCTGTGCCCTCGTGACGTCGGCTGCCTTTCATTGTGCCAGGGTGCTAACAAACGAGCACGAAATTTGGCAAACTAAAAAGGTGCCACTGGAATAAGTCAATCCTGGCAGTCCGGGCATTCATTTCAATGTGCCGAAGTGAGCGAGTGCTTCGCAAGGCTGCTTCCAGTCGCTTCCGTCAGCGAAACCTGTGCAGGCAGTGCACCTTGTGTCCCCTCTTCCTTGCGTGTTGCGTGTGTCCCCAGCAGGCTGGGGCACGGGGGCCAGTGCTTTCCCAGGAGAGGACCGCTGAGACAGGCCGCGTGAGTAAGGTCTCGTTTGCATAGATTGCACACTCGTGCCGTGAAGGAGGCCTCCTAGGCACAGTCGCATTTCCTTCTGTCGGTAGGTTTGCCCTCATGAAGGAAAAACCCTATTCTTGAAGTCCTTGGACAGAAACCGGTTTACATTGCCACACCACAACGCCGTTCCGGCACGGTTGGGTCTGCCCAAGTCTGATGGCACGGAGGCACGCTCTGCCCCTCTGAAGCGAAACCGAGCCTCTGCTTTGAGTTGGATTCAGGTATCCCGCTCGCACGAGCTCTGCTTTGCTGACGCGAGGTCCCGTTCCGCCCCTAAAAAGCTTTTCAACGCCACGGAGGCACCGGCGTCTGCACGGCTCCTCCTCTTCTCCTCGTGGGCTTCACCCAGGAGGTTTCAGTGGGAGCAGAGGTCTGCTTCGAACGGGGAGGGAAGAACCTGTCGGTGGCAAATGGGGGCTGAGCGCTTTGGCCTCCACCAGCCAAGGCTTTCCTCGAAGTGTCGAGCTCAGCTCTGTTCCCTTGCCACGGCGAGAGGTAACAGCTACAGCCGGTGAAGTAAACCGGTTTCGGACTAGTGCAGGAGCTAGCGCTGGAGAGCAGACGCTGAGAGGAGATCCTGGCAGTGAGAGGGATTTGTATCAAAACCAGCTGCCTGGCAGGGGAAGAGATCGTTGTCTCTGTTCCCTCTCACCTGGGTGACGCGGTTCTGAGTTACACAAGGGCAGGATGGATTTATCTGCCCCAGGGACCCCTTTAACGTACAAGCTTCTGGTAACGGGATTTGTACCCCTCCGCCCCCTCCCGGTGTCTTCTGAAATCTTTGTTGGAGATTCACCTGCTTCACTGATAATGAACAATCTCATTCACTCTTAACTCCAGAAAGTTATTCCCAAGCTTGCTCAAGGTGCCTGGAACTAACGTGTTTCTATGTGAAAAAAGAGAGGAAATTCAATGGCGTTTGACTACACTTGTATTATTTTAGGATTTAAAGACATATTGTCCTAACATGCATGAAAGAGGTGACTAAGCATTGCAGCCAGAACGCCATTTTCCCCCCACATGAGCAGAGTCGTGGCAAATAAAATAAGGAACGTTTAAAAGAAGGAGCTGAGCTGAAAGAAATGCACAAGACTGTGTACGAAAATTCAGGAGTGGAAGTACAGCATCAATTCAAGAGTCACGTTTCGAGTATCCTGACCCCTACGGATGCCAAATTCCTCCTTTCGCAGTCGTTAAGCGCTACACATAAAGCAACACAGTTAAGTAACCGAAAGGAGGAGAGCCGAGGCCGCTCGGGGCCCTACTGACCTACAACAACAAGCGGCCTCACACTCTGCTTTGGAAATGCCTCCACAGAAGCGATTTTCACACAGGCCCTGTCCCATCCCCACTGCTAAATGCAGAGTCAGTATTTTCCTGGCGTGCACCCACCGAGGCAGAGCCGTCGTGCCTCTGCCCTTAGCCCTGCCGGGGTGGTTGCTCTCATCCCCACAGCCCTTCCCCAAAGTCCGGACCCGGGTCTCTGCGAGGCTTTTCAGACTCACCGGGCTTTGCCTGTCGGTTCGCTGCCCGCGCCTGCCAGGCGCCACGTACCCATCTTGCCGTCCCTGTGCTCCGCGGCGCTGCCCAACCGGCTGTCCCTCACCCAGCGATCCCAGGAGGCAGACCTTCGGCGCAGCGAGTGGGCTGTAAAGGCAGCCTCTCCACGACCCCTGAGCCCTGGTGCTGGAAACGGTGACGCCCTGCTGCACCGCAGGCGAAAATCTGCAAGGGAGACAGACCGGTAAAGCATCACTTCATCAGTAAAGAGAGGGGAGTCGGAGGGACAGCTTTCTCTGACACAGCTCCGCACCCCACATGCTAGGAGAGCCACAAACTGCATGCGTGCCATTTCCTTGACACCCATGACTGCCAAATTACTTGCCACGGCAATGAGAGATCTTGCCAACCTGGGTGTCTGTCGGTGGGCTAAATGCGTCAGGGCTGAGGTCATTGCCAAATCCCTGGGAGGACACGGTGACTCGTGCATTCTCGGACCACGAGCTTGAGCAGCTCGTTTTGAAGTTGATGAATTTGCAGGAAGGGCAGCTGTGGGGTGAATAAAATCCATCACCTCACTTGGCATCGCTTCCAGCCTCCGCCAAAGGCAGGCCGAGGTTCAGGATACCCGCAGCCGCGAGGGACGAGGCTGACAAAATACTCTCGGTGCCTGCACAGCTCTCTGGCAGCTGATGCCAGCCTTCGGTTTGGAAAGAAAGGAAGACTTTGCAGCTGAATATCAGGAAGCGGAGCCTTGCAGTAATGATTAATCACTCCGAGGACAGCACGGACAAGGAACGGTGAGAGCCTGCCAGAGATGCCGTGCCTTTCAGATCGGGACTGACCAAAGCCACGTGTCTGCCCCTTTGGGGAAGTCTGGCTTTCCAGCTTCCATTTCTGTTCCAAAGCAGGGCATTACACCAAAAACGTCATCATTATTTTTTCCATGTTGGGGTTGGCGACGCTCCACATTTTGCATTAAGAAAATGTTGAAAGCCTTAATTTCCACTTTTTTTGAGGCATACAAAAATACCAGTTTTCCTAAGCTCAGACTGTTCTCTCCCGTTTTGAGGACGAGCACAAAAAGCTGCTTTTTCACAGGAAGTTTCTGAGCTAAGTCCCCATGGCAGGACACGGCAGGGAGGCTGCGCTCCCGCCCTCCTCTGTCCCTGCCGCACCGAGCCTGATAGCGGAGCCCCGCGCACGCCAGCGTGGGATGACACGAAGGCCCCACGCGAAGAAATCGGGACCTGGAAGCGGGAGATGTAGTCTTCGAGGTGACCACTAGGTGGGAATGAAACCAGTGCTAGAAACGTCACGGGGCACCGAACCATTTGGGAATACCGACTGGTGAAGGGATTTTTTCCCCCGTCTGCTCGATTTGAGCTCATCGGAACAAAGCGACTTGGGTGAGTTGGGAAAAACCAGCAAGTTTTGACTAGCTGTGAACTGGCTGAAATGAAATATCCCGGTTCAGTTATCCCAGCGGAAAGGAAAACTACGTAAGTAAGTGAACGTGCCGGGAGAAGAAACAATCCCAAGTCAGACTACCTGCCCGTCTCAGAACCTGTATTTTCCACCGGAAAAATCCTTTGGGTGGAAAAATTCGCAGCGAAACTTCGCTGCAGAAAAAGAGCCCTGCATCTCCACGCGTGGAGCGGCTGACTTGCCTGGCTGCGTCAGGTTATCCGCACAGGGACGTCGTCGTCGGGGCAAGGGCTGAGGAGGAATGACGTGAGTCAGGACAAAGGAGCGGTAACCACAGCATCGCCTGGGACAGGGGCACTGCTCGGAGCGGCAGGAGGCCGGCCGGGGAAGCCCGCAGCGCTGACCGGGCACTGGTAGCCCCGACAGCAACCTTTCCGCAGCTGGGCCTTTGCAGCTGCTGAGGATGGGGTCGGGAACACCCTTTTCTGGGGGTTACTCCCATTTCAAAGACAAACATGTTACCAGTGAGAAGGAAAGGAGCCGGTTAGAAAGGAGGCTGCCTGAAAATGACAGCTTGGACCCACCCTGCTGGGTTTTCCAGCCGTTGTAAATCCAGCCTGGTTTCTGGTATTCGACCTTCCTCATTTAAATGCTCCTGCCCTCCTGGTGAGCTTTCTACAGGGGCTGAAACTTGCGGTGCCTGGCGCCACCGTCTCAATGCTGCTTGTTCTTGGCGTGGGTGGACTGAGCAGGTGGACCTCCCGAATGAGCTCCCAATGTCTGGGAGGCCACAGGGGCACTGATTTTGTGAGGTACTGAGTTCTCCTGTTTCCTCCTGACTTCAATACTGTGTCCTCTTCAGAGCCAAAAGCCTCACCATCTTTCCTAGCCCTCATCTAAACCCTGTTCTTCCCTGATTTTCCGTCCCCTTATTACAACACTTCAGTCTGGTTTCCACCGCCCCCCTCTCGGCAGTGACCTGAAGGCTTAATGCCCTCTTGTTCTGTGTGTCCAGATGGATACCCACCGCCCACCAGCTAGTCTTCCCTCCTGAAATTAACCCCTGTTTCCCCACCTCGACCGCCTAAATGACAGCAGTTCTGGGAGAGGCAGCTAAACTGGCTCCTCTTCCTCATTCGTGTGGTTTGTACGGCTGCCTTGGCTTCCCGTTATAACGAAGGGCAGCGACAACCAGCCCGACAAACCGGAACAGAAAGAGCCACCATCACAGCACCACCGGGGACCACTGCCAAACGTCCACGGACAAACGGTGGTTCCCAGCCGGGGCTGGTCCCTGTTCACTATTGCACCTGGTCTCCTAAATTCCTGCGGAGTTTTCCTACCAAGAGGCTGATGCCCTCTGGTGACTGGGTCGGAAGGATCTGACTGGCATCCATCCGGGTAGGGCAGAGAGATTTCTTAATGTTTTTTGATCAGTTGTTTTAATCTCCCAGTTTGCTGGGAAAGCTTTTAATCATACAGGATGGAATTATATAATGGGAGTGTTGGAGTAATTCAGGTTTGGCAGTGGCTTGATTAAAATAATGATGACTATTTGTGCAAGACCAAACTTCTACATTTACTGATGGAACACCTTCCACCCGTCCTTCCTTCCACCTGTCCTTTCTTCCCTCCTTCCATCTGTTCCTCCGTCCATCCGTCCATCCAGCCATCCTTTCTTCACCGTAAACACAAAGGATGACTGCTCCTGACCCAGCCCAGATCTGCAAGGAGCGCGTGATTTGTAAGGCTTCCCAGCCCATTTAACCTCCTCTCTCTCCTCCCTGTGCTCCATACCTGCCCTTCTCACGAGCAGCCCCGAGACGAGGTGCCAGAGGCACTGTGCAATCCAAGGCTTGCCTCAGCGGGGACTAGGACCAGTTGTCCAAAAGTCCTCCGCCTCTGTGATGTAACCCAAGACTGTCACGGAGGCTTCCTCCACCTCTCGGCAAACTTGTGACATGGCCGGCTGACGCACTCCAAGGAAACCCGCTGAGGGGGACACATGACTCACAAAGGCTTGAGATTTCCAAAGCGCCTCCAGTGACATTACCACGAAGCACGCCAACGGGCAAGACGGCGTGTGGAGAGAGAAAGGTCAGCCTCCCGAGTTAAGCGCGTTGCCCTGTCATCTGCTGCGTGGGCCACGGATGAAGAGTGTACTAAAGGCGGTTTGGTTTTAATCCCTGCAGTAGCCCCGGACGTTGTGGTCATGGTAATTCCCAGTCTGGTAACAGTGGGCATGCCACAGACGCTGAAGAAGTTTCTTTCTCGAGAAGCGATAACGTGACGGATGGCTTAAGCGACTGTGACCACTCCCATTCTGATCTCTTCGCAGTTTTGTGGCTGGCTGCTGCTTTTGGAAAGATTTGTCTTCTAATGCCCTCTTAAAAAATGTCGGATATGTCGTGACCAGGGGAAATACTAACACCAGCAACATTTGCACAAAAGCATAGCATTTCAGAGGGCTTCCAGTAAGCCTTACTTCAAAAGAGCACCGTCCTTCCACAGAGCACCAAGGGAGGAGTCGTTGCCATTGCCTTCTAGGTTAGACAGCCCCAGGCTTGAAAGCAAGCATCAGTCGTCCACAAGCATCGGTCGTCCTTTGCCTGAATCCCAAGAGGCTGGAATGGGTTTTGGATAAAATACACAGACTTGTGGGCAAGAACCCCACAGCCGGGTTACTGACAGGGCAGGGCTGGGGTGGGGTAAGTTTTAAAATGGTAGGGAGGTGACAAATGGAGCACCACTGCCGCCGACGGGGGCTGTGGCTGCGCAGTCCTCCGGAGAGCTGCCAGCAAAAGCGTCCCAGGCGGAAAAACTGCACAGCGGTACTTTGGAGGCCCTGAGGACATGTAGGTGGCTGCGGTATCAGGTGGGTCTCTCCAGCAGCAGCCTCTAGTCCCCGTCCCCGCCTGTTTTACGCACCTACTCTGTCGCGATGCAGTTTGACACGGGCATGGGAGAACTGCCCTGGCAGGAGCCCGTAACACTCGTGCAGGAGGCGAAGCCGTTTGCTAAGGAAGGCTTCGGCAGGGCAGCCTTGGAGGCACACCGCAGGCGCTCTCAGCAGCGCAAAAAGAGTTGCAGCCCAAGGTGACTGTCGGTGGGCGGTGCAGGTGAGGAAGAGCTGCACCAGAGGGATGGAGGTGGTGCCAGCAGAAACCATGGAAAGAATGAGGGAGGTTCACTCTCTGAGACAAATTATTTGGGGTGTGTCATCAGGACCCAGCTGCGTGGTTGCTGGACCGGCAATCTACGTCCAGCCGGCACAAGCGGTTGAGGTGGCAGGCTGGTATGTGGCCCCAAGCTTTTCAGTTGCTCAATCATGCGCAGGAGTGAGAAAAACACAGGGTCTGGAAGGGCTGTTACGGGCTGGGAGTAAGATGAGCAACAGGATAGGTGGAGAAAGCCCAAGCCAAATCAAGACAGTCAGCTAAAAAGTTAAGACAGACAGAAAAAAAACCCAAACAAATCCTGCACAGGCCTGAAAGCGGACTACTCCTCTTAGATTTGCCTGACCCAAATAGCTAAAGGCAAGACAAACCCCAGGCTGTTGCTGTTACTGCAATTTAAAACTTCTGCAAGTGCAGCAACGGGCATGTGGACCCAAGCGCTGCAGCGGAAAGATGCATCTTCAGCTAACTGTGGCTGCTCAGGCGCAGAGGGGCTGGCAGCGAGCCGGGCAGGGGTGGAGTCGGCAGCCTTTCCGCCGCGGGAGCTCTAGGAATGGGACCTCAAATACATGGAGTCATCATTTACAAAAGGGGGGGTGAGAGGACGGAGTCCCCTTTTGTGATGCTCCTGCCAAACGGAGCAGCGGTGCGGGAAGGGCAGCGTGTGGGAGTCGGAGCAAAAGCGCAGGGGGGCTGTGCGTGCCTCTACGCCGGGTCTCTCCGGGGAGTCCCGGAAGAGTTTCTGGAGGATGAACAGGGACCGGCCAGAGCAGTTCACGGAGAGGCAGGGAAGCCTGGGGGGTGGGGGGTGAGGGGGGAAGCATCACCACTTATCCTAACTGGGTCACAGCAAGAATGGAAGGAGGCTCCACGAATCGATTTTTGCCCCATCTTCCCACTGGGAAAGGCTGCACTAACGAGGCTGTGGCTGGGGTTGCCATTAGCTGTCACCAGTTACCCGGCAGAACAGGTTTCTGTGTGACAACTGGATGACAGGAGAAGGAGAGAGGAAACGAAAAGCTGAAGAGCAGCTAATAAGGGCCCCGTGTGACACAGGCTTAACCCAGTTAAGCGGGAATGACCACGGATCTCCTTCTGACTCGATGCTGAAGGGAGACACAAAGGACCAGCCAGATGAGGCAAAAATGTGTATCGGCCAGACCTGTCTTAAACATTGCCTGACCCGCACTGAGGACTGCATGAGGACCCATCTGTAGCACTGCCAAAAATGAGCGCTGAAGTTACCTCACAGGACGGCAGAAGGTAGCCACAGGCTACCTGCACAGACGCAGCACATCGAGCATAATCCCTACAGGATAACCCAGTGTTTGAAATAGACGGGCAAGACATCTCACGGTCAGAACAACACAGGCTGTTCGGTGATAGACCTCAAGTCGAACAGCAAGAGCCAGCTGGCCTGCAGCCGTAAGGACGTGCAAAAAGAGGAGTCCTTCTACCCCTACACTGCCATACTGGATCTGGAAGGTTTCTTCTCTTTGATCAACGTTGCTTGGTCAAGCTTTCCTCCTGAGAAGTGGCAACCAGCAAAGCATCGCTTACTTCGGCTGAGCCCGCCTGGGTCTTGACTGCACTTCGCCCACCTGCAGGCCTGTGGCAGGCAGAAACGACATTGCGGCTGCAACGCTGGGAAGCTGGTGGTGTATCTATGTGCCAGAGAAAGACCGCGAGAGCAGCGTGTGCTAGAAGGTCTGTAGCGAAGGCACCAGAGTGAGCAGCACAGAAAGAAACTCAATCCCAGGCCCTAGCCTTGCAACCAGCGCTCACATGCAGCCGCCTGCAGCATCCGGGCTCTCCTGCCGTGCGCCGCTGGAGCGACCTGTCACGCGTAATGTTGGTCTGCTCGGATCGCACCTTTGTTTTGCTAAGTGGCATCCCTCCTGCTCATCACCTCGTGCACTCCCCGTTGGGGAGGGATGCGCAATGAAAACGGGCAGATTCTGGGCCGAGCTGTTTCATCACACCTCTGCTGTGGTTGGTGCCTGTCCGAGGAAAGACAGCAGGGAAAGGAAGTCCCAGTCAGGAAAGAAGCAGAGCTATCATTTCACCCGACTCACCTATTCCAAAGCGAGGCGTACAGGCCGCACGGCCAGGGCAGAGCACTCGGACAAGCCTTTCCCACCGCGCCTCCCAGCCCCAACTACAGGGACCCTCCTCGGTTCCCACGCACAGCCCCTCCCTTCGCCGGACAGGAGACCAACAGCTACGTTCCCAAAGACCGCCGCTAGGCAAACGACTTGTCACAACCGGCCTCCTCCCGCCGGATCGCTGCGCGTGCGCGTGGACGAGCTCGCGGGTTCCCTTTCATGGCGGATCACAGACTGGCTTCACTCTACAGGATGATGACGCAAGGCAGATTTAAGCCCTACTACCTACAAGCTCAGCTGAAAATTGTTCCTGGACAACACATGGCAGAAAAGCAGGGAAAGCCACTTTTGAGAATAAGATCCCCCCTTGCATTTGCTTCTTCTCAAGAGCGTCTAATACAGGAGGGCAGTTCAAGGCGAGAGGGAAGGGGCCAGTTGATTCCTCCACGAGGGCCTCTGGCCGACTGAGAGCTCCTGAAATAGCACTCTCACTTGTGTGCGTTCTCAGGTCCCAGCAATCTCCCTTACAAAGATCCTGTTGCACGGGCCAAGAGATCACAGGTCTCGCACGCATAAACACCGAGCAACGCAGGCCGACGCAGCTCACACGGAGCTCTGGCAAAGGTCGGGAAAGACATAAAGGCTTTGCTTTTCCTCACATCTTCTGAAAGCGTGAGAAGTGATGGGATTAACAGGCATGATTCAGATGCTACGAGAATCCTTCCTGTTTACAGCAAGCCACACTTGGGGTGCAGCCAAACCCAGCGGGCTATTCTATCTTTATTTTAGGCCAACGAGATACATACATTAAGCCCAAACTCAAAACCTTTCCTTTCCCCTGCTCCCAGCTGTACGCAAGACACTACGGCAGAAACGCTACGGGGAGGACGAGAGCGTCCGTACTGGTTCTGAGGGAGCTTTCTTCCTGCAGCGACACGCATACTCTGAGCTGCCACGTGTTACTGTGTTCAGCTGCAGAGACCGATCAACTTGTGCTGCCGCCTCCCTGCTCTAATCCAAAATATACCCAGCACCGCTTTCCTGAGGGTATGGATGAGCCGAGATCCAAGCTGCCGTCACGCAGTACGCGTTGGACAGGCCGTGCTAGGAGCTGCGCTCCTTCTTCCTTTAAGTTGTCTTCCAATTACGCCAGCTAATAGCTATGCTCACTTGAACTAAGGTGCACTGATACATATTATTAGCGACACTATGGTTTCTCTCTCCAAAAATAACTGCTGGGGCTTCAAACATCCTGCTCAGCCAAGCCATGCCAAGTTTCACTTCAATCAAACCACACAGACACCTGGACTTTGTGTAGAACTTTTATTTCAAGGAGTAGAATTGTTTTGAGCATATTCACAAGAATAAATATAAAATTACTCTTCAGAGTAAGAAGATGAGTTTTTATAAAAATATATCTCTATCCCACAGAACCACTTAGGTGGGGTTCTCATTAGGAAATATTATTTAATAAAAAAATAAAACACTGAAAATAAAATGCTTGACCTATACTGATTGGATCACCAAACAATTGAAATTTTTATAAGGATATAAATATTGCAAATATTGTTAATAAAAATAACATTTAAATAGATGGGAAGCCACTGAGTCCATCCAGATGAACGGAACACTGCAGGAAGCCACCGTTTCTTCTACAGGGCACCAACTTCCTTGTATTCGCTGGCGTTCGTTTGTCTCTTCTTGCTTCGGTACCTGGAAGTAGAAAAGAGAAGTGTGAGTTCTGGAAAGCCGGTTGTTCCAAATGGCTTTTGAGGGACTGAAGGGAAGGGGGTGGGGGTGGTGAAGGAAGGGGAAGGGGAAAAAAAAAAAAAAAAAAAAAAAAAAGCCATATGACCTCCTCACGTTTGTTTTAAACCTCTAGCAGCTAGGCTCTAGAGTCTGTGCTCATTTCCAGGTCTGAGATAACTTGCATGCAGAGTCTCATTTCTCAGCTCTTCACTGAAGATTTCACATCTGCGTTAAAGTCTTGCTGCTGGTGCTAGGTTTGTCTTTGAGAAATCCTGCTGGATCCTTCCCTGCCATAGGGCTGAGTACCCTAACCAACTAGGCCATCTTCTGTTTGAGACGACGCGCCATCGAGTCGTCAGGTAGGGAAGAGGAATGACAGTGGTTACCATCTAGCTATCAGACCTGCGAAGCTGAGCTCTCCCTCCGGCGTTGTTCCGCCTTCCCGGCTCGGACAGCTGCTTACGATTAGTTATTAGCCTGAAGAACGATTCCTGCTGCTTGTGGGTCTGTTAATGGAGAAGACTACTGTCCTCCATGGTCAAACGGATAAGGCAATGCTCGTGATACCACAGTCACCGCAATAACAGGGCAGATAAACTAATTAGCTAGTATTGATCCAGTTGCTCCCCAGTTCCTGACGTCTGGGGAAATGGCATTACCAAGAAAAGGAACTAGAATTTTCCTATTCCCTGTCCGCTCTCTCCTTTACCTCAACACACCCCCTAAGACAGACTTTAACTAACCTCTACAGTCCTCCGTCGGGGTTAGAAGGCATCTGAGGGTACTGCTGCCTAGCCCGCAATTTGGGTTATGCCACGCAGTCAGCATACTTCCTTTTTTGAACACTTCACTAACCGCAGGCTAGCAGGGCCGTATATCCAAGTACGTCCATGCAATCCAGTGAGTGTCAGTCTATCTGGAGACGCTCAGCGGACATCTTACTACACATACAGTTGACCCCCCTTCCTGAGCCACGAAGAAAATGTCTTACCTTCTGCAGATGTAGTAGCTTGCAATAGAGATGGCAGTGAGGAAAAGCAGAACTATGATAACTGTCAGTGCCACATACTCCTTACTGAGGGGCTGTCTGACAAGTTCTGAATGCACACAACGGACACCAGAGAAGCCTACGTCACACCTGAGGGTAAGAGACACAGAAATAGAGACATCACCGTGGGGTTACACTTTAGCAGTCCACGAAGCACGCCATACTGCTGGCGTGCCGCTTCCTCAGGGACAGGCGATTTGAACTGCTGTAACTCAAGCCCCTGTGGTCCTAGACAGAGCTGCAAATTCTTCAAGTAAACAAGGAATACCCTTAAAAATGCCTAAAGGGTCTTTATTTTGTAGCCTGAATCAAAGGAGAGACCTTGCTACTTTGCCTGAGGTCTGGATCTGACACTACTGTAAACAGAGATGAACAGGGAAGCTCATCAGAATGAGTGTCCCAAGTTTAAGGTGGGTCGGTGACCAATTTCAGGTGTTTAAGACTCTCACCCAGGTTTCTCTGGAGCCAGCGCACGTGCTTAAAACCCGCTTAAATGCAGCCAAGGTCTGTTACAAATACACTGCCCCTCTTTAAGTTCTTGTGAGCACTTAAATACTTTGCTGGATTGGTAGTCCAGCAAAGCGTCAACAGCAGCGAGATCAAAGGCCGCGTACGGTTCATCTCAAAGCCCACCCCAGGGAGGTCTGCCGGACGCACTGCGCCCTGTCCGTACCTGCAATAGTGCTCATCCAAGTCCACGATGTACACGCACTGTCCGTGGAAGCAGTAGTCCTTCATTTCAGGCTTGCATCTAGTTATCCCAACTTGAGCCACACGTGGACTGTTCTCCGTCTGGACTGCAAGGAGATTTTTGTTAGCATCCCGTCAGTCTTATTTTCCCTTTCTATTTCCCAAACAACGTACAAGCTTTACAAGTACGACTAATAGTCTCGCTACCAAGAGACCTCCAGTGCAGGAGGCATTAAAGCAGGCGAGCCTTCTGAACAGGGAGAGGATTTTCCCAGGCCAGAGTTAGATTGGCTTTTCCTTCGGGAGTTCCACATAAACTATTTCTGCTCTTACAGCAGAGTTCTCACCTCAGACAAAGCTCTTCTGCTGAAGAAGCAACATTAAAGGAAATGCAGGCTAAAAAATGGCTCCTGTTCAACAACACCGAGCACTCTGCGGGACGCCGGCAGTGTTGCTCAACAGAAGAACGATTTCCACGGGCACCTCGGGGAGGCCGCCAGCCCAAGCAAGATGGGAACCAAAGAGTGTTTAAATAACGAGAGAGCTGTGCAGTACACTTACTTAGCGCTGTCGTGCAGTTCTCCATTTCACCAGGCCCACATAATGGGATCACTGTTGTGCCCAGGACTGCTTGCAGTAGGTAACCTGTAAGAGAATAAAAAGAAGAGTCAAAACTAGATGCTCTTTAAGTACAGTTAAGTATTTCAGCTGGTGTACTCATTAAGTCAATAAGAAGAACAGAAGCTTTTTACCTTAGTAGTAAGCTGCAAAAATAGAGGTTTGAGAGATCTGCTGCCACCTGTATTATATAAGGCGGCCCAAAGAAACATCTGCCCAAAGAAACACCTCTGAAACACAGACTTTTAATGGAGAACGCAGATCAAACAGAAACTCGGGGTCTGTGGCCACCTCTCAGCCACACTCTGAGTGAAACTTGGGCAGGAACAGGCTCGGAGAGATTACACAGGAGAGGCAGAAATTAGACCATCGCTGATTACGTCAGGTTTCTGACTAGTCTGGCACGGCACCTGTGCAAGGGACAGAGCCAGGGCTCCACAATTAGGCATGACAACCCAGCATTCATCGCAGGAGGAGTTCTTTTGGCGATCAAAATCAGGATGTCCTTGAGTCACAGCAGTCCACAAGGAGCGGATTTCCTAGGACTCAGCAAGTCAGTGCCGCCGGTGACTCAGCACACCGGGTCAGGGCTGAGCCAGGCTCAGTGCCCCACCGCTGGTTTCAGAGACCAGATACTGCTCGAGGTAGGCTTAACAAAAAAGCTGCTCCTTGTCAGCAAAGAGCTTCCTCAGCCAGAGCTCTGCTTGCTGTAACCAGCCTGAAAAGCTGGACAGTTCCTGCACTAACACGCTCTCGTGTTGGAATTTTTCAGTTAAAAGCCCACTCGCAAAGACAGCTACCACGAGATACCAGACCCTCTTCATCCGGTGTCCTGGTTTCGGCTAGGACAGAGTTAACTTCCTTTCCAGCGGCCGGTACAGTGCTGTGTTTTGGCTTTAGTATGAGAAAAATACGGATAACACCCTGATGTTTTCAGTCGCTGCTAAATCGTGTTTAGACTAAGTCAGGGACTTTTCAGCTTCTCAGGCCCAGCCGGCAAGAAGGCTGGAGGGGCACAAGAAAGCTGGCAGGGGACGCGGCCAGGAGAGCTGACCCAAACTGGCCAGAGGGGTATTCCATACCATGGGAACGTCACGCCCAGTATATAAACTGGGGGGAGCCGGCGGGGGGAGCAGCGCTGCTCGGGAACTAACTGGGCATCGGTCGGCGAGCGGTGAGCAACTGCGTTGTGCATCGCTTGTTTTGTGTATTCCAATCCTTTTCCTATTATTATTGTCACCTTATTGTTGTTGTTATTAGTGTCATTGCTAGTTTCTTCCCTTCTATTTTACTAAACTGTTCTTACCTCGACGCGCGAGCTTGACTTCCTTTTCCCATTCTCTCCCCCACCCCGCTGGGAGAGCGAGCAGCCGCGTGGTGCTGAGTTGCTGGCCGGGGTTAAACCACGACATCTGGTCACTGGGTCGGACAGGTTACTGACCACCTTACAGAGCCTGGGCTAGCGTTACTTATCTCAGCAGAACCCCAAAAGGGAACGGGTACATTTCTGTCCTTCCTTCACCATCCACGCTAAAGAAAACTGCAGGTGAGCAGGTTTGATGTGGGTACCAGACACAATAGGAGACTGGACCACGGAGGCTGAGGATTTCGGGTACCAGAGCCATGGCTGCATTTCCTTGGGGAGCAAGGCCCCTCCTCCTTCCTTTCTCTCACAGATTCAGTGTATAAAGCATTTTGACATCTTTCAGGCTACATAGTGCTGCACAGGCACAGCCTTCGGGTACTCTACCAGCTAAGTGAGCATTTCCAAACGGGACTGGAAGGCCAACGCAACCACTTGTAGCTTCATGGCTAGCCCCTGAGGAACAGTCAATGTTTGCCCCAGCTGGCCATGAAATCCACTTGGCTAACGCTCCCACTGTGGTCAAAAACTAACCTGCTCATGAACTGCTTAGTCATCAGCCCCATTCCACAGAAGTCTGTAATTTGTGTCTTTGGGCTGTTTGCCTCTATTAACCTGTCAGGTCATGCATGTCTAATGGAGGGAGTGTGCCTTCATAATTTCTTGATCACTCTAATTCAACTCCAGTTAATAGAAAGTTTCATTACATGTCAGAGTTAAATCTAGTAGTGATTGATGGATTTCCTGCAGCTCATCTATTCCTGGGTGATTAGTAGGCTTCCTTTAAGCTTTATTCCAGCGAGATACAAGAACAGCAGGAATATCCATCTTAGAGGGGCAGGGTTTTTGTGTGTGTGTGTGTCTGTGCTTGTGCTTCTTTACAAACACCATTCCTTCTCCTTACCTCCCTCTCCACCACATTCCTTGCAAAGCTAAAGAGCCAGGTTTCCACCAAGCTTTAGAAGAAAGGACAAAGACTAGGTCCACCAACATGAGAGCCACGGTAACAGACCAATGATGCCGGCGTCTTGACTTGTACAGGAGACTAGGCTGGAGACATCTGCGCCTGCTAGCATGACTCAGCAGGACCTGCCTTTCACTCCAATGGGGCAGGACCAGCAAGTTTACTTTCAGGGTGGGATTTTTTTTTTTTTCCTTTTTTCTTTTTTTTTAAACAGCTCTGTGCTCACTACCAATTTCATCAGGAGAAGCATTTTAACACTTCTGTAAAGCCATTTTGAGTCCCCAAGACACAAAGTTAAAGTGTTTGAAGGACGAGGCCATCCGCTGACAGCGACAGCTCCGTTACTGCTAGAACGGCAGGCTTTGAACTTCGACCAGGGACCCGGTGTCCCAAATGATGCAGGGAAAAGAACTTTCACCCAGTCAGTCCTTCTTCCCAGGACCTAGAGGGACATTTCAGGAGTGCTCCACGGACTAAGCTGCTCCCTCGGCAGGGAGCGGCTGTGCCACAGGACAGCTCTGTCCCACTGAGAATATACCATGCCATTGCAAGCAGCGAGGCTGAAATCCTGAGACTAACGAGAGTTAGTGACCCGAGGCTCCCTCCTGTTCCCCACGTACTGCTGCTATCACCTCTGCGTGACTTGCTATGGCAAGATTTGGTCTGGGGGCCACAGGACAGTAATGAACGTAAGTCAAGGCAAAATACGCTAGAGGTACCCGAGGGACCCACTTCTATCATACTTACTCAGGTAGATGGACTAGGCCAGCTGACTATCTCTTCTAGCCTGCATATGTTTCAGCCTGCATACTTCCTTGATCTGAGCATCATCTGAGCAGTTGCTTTTTAATCTAAAGTTCCCCGTTTGGGAGTTACCGGAACCCAGCTTTTGCATTTGAGAAACTCACACCTAGGTACGTGGAAGAGACGGGTCGGCTCTTCTCTCTGCTCAAGAAGGAGGCGCCGCTTTCCAGTTAGAGGAAAGGCCAAAACTCAGACACCTGTGAGGGACAAATTAAAAACAACCTCCTCCTACAACACCGAACAAAGGCTTGCCCCATTCCAGCCATGCGCAACAACCGATAGCCTCCTCCGCCTGACTGCAGACACGCAGGTTGGAAAGGCTGGAGCGCAGGCGTGGATATTTGCTGACGCCCAGCAGTATTTTCTACGTTCGGGCAAGGTTCTTCCTGCTCCGCACTGTTATATTTTGCCCTTTCCCCCCATGCACATACTTCTCCTCTGACATCAATGGGAGGGGGATCCTGCAGGAGGATAAGGGATCCACACACTGCAATGGCAAAGGAGAGCCTTTCTGAGAATGTCAGATGATGTATACTTAACGTGGGACCTGGGAGAGGTAGTTATATTTTGATTTCTTCGCTGTTCACTAAGCAAATACTCTACAGGGTACAAGATAACAGTAATGAGATGGTGGATATTCACGTGTGCCTCGCAGGAATGCGAGCGCTACACTTATCGCTAAACCACTAGCATGCACGCGCAATACCGTCTGGTACCGCGGGTACTCCTGTCAGGTTAACACTGACGGCAGTGGCTATTACTGGAACAGGAATAATGCTGCTGTTTACTTGTCCTCCCGCAAAGGATAAAAGGAAAATGAGGGACACAGACTGGCTGCCTTCGCTTCCTGCAGCCTTCATCAGAGATGACACGCAAGGGCTAATTATCCCTTCATCCACTGAACGCCAGCTGTACCTTCCAGTTACAGGATGACTGCTAAGGACGAAGGATGCGCACACAGGATACACAAAACTTAGAACTAGTCTCTTTGCAAGATTTACACCCATTTTAGAGGGGAATCGTCAGGTTTCTCGGAGGTCCATCATCATCTGAGTTGGCTTCGCCTCTCACCGACATCACTAATCTTGTACTAGTTCATCTGAAGAAGCCCCCGTGATGCTACTTCCCGTTTGCCATCTCTGCCTTCTCCCTGCCACAGCGGTAGCGCCTACACTTTTCACGTAGATTGCACTTTCAAAGCAATGCCAAGCACAGAGGCGTCCAGGTGACACGCACCCAGAGGATCTCAGCCCATTTTAACTCTAGAGACAGATCACGGTGGATCCCCGTCACCTGATTTTGGACACCCAGAGCACGTCCGTCTTTCTAACGCCTTCTTTGTACAGACTAAGCAGGGAACATGGAAGTTAGCCAGTCTGTCTTACTGGCTTCGCGAATGTTGCCACTACCACCATTTAAGTCCAGTGCACTGGCTTCCGCATCTCTCTGCTGCTAACCTCTCTAGCCAGCCACAGAAGTTTGCAGGCCACCTCAGACAACGCAAGCGCCTCTGGCCATAAAGGCTAGGTGGGTGGTTGTGTTTTAGATGAGGATCACAGAAACGCAGAGTTAGCCAGGAAAGCTTTACAAACAACTTACTCTTATTCAAGATTTGCCTGTGCAACTATACCCCTTGCTCACGTCAATCACAGCATCTCTAGAGTTCAGGTTAACTACGCAGGCTGAGCATTTTTTCCTGGGAAAGGGGAAGTGCTCATTTGAGGTAATTTTAACCACCTCAGACAAAGCACGCCTCCCCATATCCTCGCACTCAGGATACATCATCTGGCTTCTTCTTCGTGTTTTGAGGAGGATGTACGTGGTGCCTAGTTGCCCGACCATGCCCATCAAGGCAGGTGCCCAACGCTGCTCTTCCTGACATGAGACATACAAGGTGTACGGTTTGCTCTCCTCAGCCACGCGAAAGGAGATGCTATCAGCCCCTTCCGCCCCTTATCCCCCTGCAGTCTACGTGCATTTGGCCTGTCATCTAAATGGAGGCGCCAGACGCGACGGTACTGAGAGAGCCAGGCTCAAATAAATTACCCTCAGGACAGGAGTATCTATACACGTTTCTGGGAAGTAGCGTCCAGGCTTCCCCATCTCACGTTTTGTACCTGTGACTTCAGAACTGCCGGCTCAAAGTCATGGATGCCCAGGGCCAGGCCAGAGCAGCTCTAAGGCAGCCCTGCCAACACCAGCCTGTACGGGAAGACTATCGCTCCAAGATTTCTCCAGGCCCACGTGATCATCCTCAACACTGTGCCAGGACCTACCCTCACGCAGAGAGAACGGAGATAATAGTGTATTACGTGCACCCAGTCATCTCAGTACTGCTTAAGACTCCTGCGGAGACCTACACACCAGTGATCTTATTCACATGCTACCTTTGTGCCTGGGCCACTCTGCTTTCCACGACATGCGTGGGGGAAGAGGTCCCTACACCACAGAAGAAGTAGAAATCCACTGCTGCTTCCAGTCAGGCACATCAGCCCCTGACATTCTCCACATCTCCACACTCAACGACCTTTATGTTCAGCCCACTGGCCGATGGCCAGACAAATACGGTCAGCAGCTCCTGAAACTGTCCAGTGAGTCTGGAGATCCGAGGCCTGCCTTCCCCACTGAGTGGGCATTACAGTGACTGCAGGGAGAGCAGTGTCAAGGCTCCTGCAGCAACTCGCGGAAAAGGCAGGGCCTGGGCTCGGCTCCATCCCTGCCACATCACCGTGTGGCTGGCCCAGCACCGTGGCTCCTCAGGGGTGAGCGACGGCTCTCTCCCACCACTGCCTTTCTGCCGCGCAGTCGCCAAGCCCACGATTGCCAGGGTGTTGGGGAAGGCAGGGTATGAAGCTGACAGTGACTGTCACTTCAGGAAGCTTTGGCCATTCAGCGGGGAACATCTTGAAGTCTGGCGTAACACCAGCTACAGACAGTGTTCCCAGCTTCTGCCGGTGGCACTGAGTTCTGCGTACACTGCTGACCTGGGAGGCAAAGGCAGTCAAGTGCTCGTACCACTCGTTATGATGCCATCTAGCTATGACTAATCTATCCCTTACTATTAGATTTTGTGCCTGTCCCCAGAAATGAACAAACCCGTATACAGATCCATGAAGACATACCCGTTCCTTCCCAGTTTTGTGCCGTTCCCAGCCTGTTTTGTGCAAAGCATGGCTGAGTCACAGACTACAAGATGTTTAGCCCGCTGTCCTGGCAAGTAAGATGCTGTGCAGCAGCTGATCCAGAAGGTATTACGGCAATACCCGGCCAAGATGAAAGACAGAAACTCATGCTGCAATGGGCTTAGCAGATGAGGGAACACCCGCCCCAAAAGAAAAGCCTTGGGAACTGAGCTTCCCTGTCGACCGCGACCCTGAGCCCAACATCGTGAGTACGAGAACACGCTTTGTCACTAAAGCAGCGTGTGAGCGTGCCAGGTCTCGGCCCTGCCTCAACTGTTTGCTGCCCACACGGCTCGAGTCACCTCACAGCTCTCAGCAGACGCTGCCTGTCACTACCAGCGCCCAGCGGAGGTGTGTGGCAAGGATCAGTTGTTGCCTCAGAGCGCACCCAGGCTCTGGGACACACGTGTTCACTTTGGACTTTCAGGTAGCTTATGTCACGCAAGAGAGTAACATGCTCCCAACGAGGAGATGGAGAAGTGTCAAGCAGAGGGAGGCCACAACCTGTTTTGTTACCATAAGGAAGTCTCTGCTGCCGTGGGGATTCACCTGCTGAGCTCACCCAGAGCACGGCCCAGGTGAAGGCAGCAGGACCAGACCACAAACAAGACACGACAAGGTGAAAGAGAACAGACGGCACTGCCCTGAGCAGACTGTGCTGCGAGCGGACTTGGGGAGAAGGAGAACGAACATTCACCGTCGCTCAGTCACAGGGCACACCCCGGCATCGCACAAGCGACCAAACGTCCCATAACAGCACACCACAGAGTACGACCCGTGCGCTCCGCTCCTCAACTCATACAGCCGCCCAGGTACACCCATCCCTGCCCGTGACTTCATCTCGGAGAAGAAACACGTCGGCTTCACCTGAAGGCGAGCGGAGCTTTAGGTTTTGCTGGAGATTTTCCAGCAGCTACAGAACGCCCCAGCCCCGCGGCTCCGCAGCCCCCCATCCCCTCCCGGCCCCGCCAGCCCCTGCCCCGGGGCGGGGCGGGTGTGGGTGGACAGAGGAGCTCCCTGCCCGTCGGAGCGGGGCGCAGCGACTTGCCACGGCCCCCCCGGGCCGCGGCAGGGGGACACGGCCGCGGCACTCACCGAGGAAGAGCAGCAGGCTGCGGGCCCGCAGACAGCCGGCGTCCATCGCCCTCGCGTCCCCGGGGAGAGGAGGAGGAGGAGGAGGAGGAGGAGGAGGAGGAGGAAGAAAGGGAGCAAGAGGAGGCAGCCGGCTGCGGCGGCGCGGCGGGAGCGCTGTGGGTGCCGGCCGCGCCGCCCCGCACCTTGATGGGCCGGCGGGAGAGGCGGGGCGCCGCTCGCGGGTGATGAAACCCCGGCTCGGCTCGGGGCAGGTGCCCGGCC
>JAVKLA010000007.1:34901265-34913981 GCA_034782735.1 Sagittarius serpentarius | reverse complement strand
CCCCGGCACGGATCGGGGCAGGTGCCCGGCCCCGGCCGCCTCGCCTCCTGCCCCGCCGCCCCCGGCGGGCCGGGCCGGGCCGGGCCGGGCCGGGCCGGGCGGCGCCACCTCCCTCCCTCCCTCCCTCCCTCCCCGGGCCCCGGCGCCCCGGGGCGATGCCCCGCCGGCGGCCAGGAGGGCGCACCCCGGCGCGGCTGCCCCAGCGCTTCGGCGCGGCGGGGAGGGGAGGGGAGGGGAGGGGAGGGGAGAGCCGGCCCGACACCC
This sequence comes from Sagittarius serpentarius, assembly GCA_034782735.1. Lineage (NCBI taxonomy): Eukaryota > Metazoa > Chordata > Aves > Accipitriformes > Sagittariidae > Sagittarius > Sagittarius serpentarius. The sequence continues at coordinate 34,913,717 of JAVKLA010000007.1, read as the reverse complement.
TCCTGCCCGGCCTCTCCGGCCGCTGCCCGCCTACATTTGGTTTTCCTTATTTTAAGCAAGCATTCCTGCAAATAGTACGTGGGGTCGTGAAATTACCCGCCCGCCCCCGCCCCGAGCCATCTGGCCAAGGCACTGACGCCCGAGACTTTGCGGGGCAATGAGTGCCCACGGCGGCCGGCACAGCCTCGGCACGGCGGCCTTCTGCTCGCCCCCAACTCATCGGTGCAGGCGTGGGCCCAGGGCCGACCGCTGCCCGGGTGGGCTCCGCCTGCGCGCAAAGGACCGCCGGGCCGCTGCACTGCCACGAAGGCTGCCTGCGCGTGAACCGCGGTCTGGAGAACACCTCAGAAGCTCGCTGCTTTCCCTCGTCTCGCATCTCCCGGCATTTCTGAAAGGACCCTCGGCAGGCGCGTGCTGCTGCCAGGGAGAAACGGTCTATCCAGTTACAGCACAGGCCGCAGGAACGCCAGCAGCTCGCCCAGCCGGCCTCGGCGGTCTCAAGGTCAGCGGGTGCTCATGCCGCACTGCCCCTCCGGCCCCGGGCTTGTCACAGCCTTGGTACTGTGGGCAGTTCCTCGTAGTGACAGATCTTTCACTCACTTCGGCAGCAGTCGACTAGTTACGGCTACTTTTTAAAAAAAAATTCCTTTCAAGCATCTTGTTGACGCCCGCGCCCTCTGTCACTATGGTAGGCAAGGCCTCGTTCGGCGCTAACATCCCATCATCGGCTAGCTGAGGGATACCCCACCCCCAAATCCCTACTGCACACATTTGCCTGAAATACCAAGTGTGTTTTATCCAAACAAGCTGCTCGGCAACGGCGGCTATTTCGTTCCCTCGTAAAGCAAAAAACTTCTTCCTCCGCCTTACCGCTTTCCATCGTCAAAAAAGGCAAGGCGATACCCAATTTATTGCAGAACTGATAAGCCTCTCTCTCCGTGTAAGGAATTTTGAGTATTGATAGGGAGGTGCAGTTTAATAGCTGATGACTCAAGTACCCATAGTTTCCCCATTTTATACGCGGTTATCGATACAAGAGAGTTAATTGCAGAAGATACCGCAGAACACGATATACTACATCGCCGTGTTCAGATTGCAATTTTAAGTAATAAACACATTAATTCAGGGAGCTGGAATAGATCTGGTACTTACAAATCATACTCCTCCTTCTGTTGGGACCGTTTTCTTAGGTCTACAGAAGCACGGAGATGCTGAAACGAAAAAAGGCAGTGTGTTACCATAGAACTGTATGTCAGCACCATTTCTTAATTATCCAAATGGTGTGAGAGTGGCAAGATAAATGTAACAAAGATCAGTGGGAAAGTAGCGTTTAGACATTTGTCCTCCACAAGTAAGCGGGACATGATATAGCCAGAACCCTTTTCTAAGTCTCCTTTTTCCCCCCTCTAGCACTAGGGTCACGGCTTACCCCCACACAGTCAGTATAAGGCTTTAAGGTTAGCAGATGGTAGCTTTTTTTGATGCCACATGACTGTTTTCATTGCTGCTTTAATTTGGGCTGATCCCCCTTACTCAGGAATTTACTATCTGCTCTTTCAGGCATCATAATCAGTAAAGGAAGGAACTGCAATGATTCGTAAAGCGTTTCTGAGTGGGGGCATACAGATGCCTTAAAAAGCAGCATCACTGTAGAACTTCCACTTTATAATTAATTTCACGCTTAAATTCCTGCATGATTTATCCTCTGAAAGAGAGCATTTAATTATAGTCTTGGACCGGTATCCAGATGCCAAGTAACCCTAACACAATTGGAGCAATTAATTGGAATTTCCTCTTTCAGATTTGAATATATGGAAAACACGTATCATACGCCCACCTTTGTTTCATCTTTCTGTAATGTTCTTTGTCTCACGGTACGGGATTCCGCATCTGGCATCCCCGCTTGCGGCTTTCACCACCCTCTCCTCCACGTGGAGGCTGCCTCTTTGAGTACACACCTTCAGAGCCAATTTTCCAAGAGGCTGTTCACACTTAGCAGCGCCTCGCACGCCGACAAGTTCATTTTAAGGTAGATGCGTTGCATCCCACAGATCTGAGTACGGAGTGACATGTCTGTCCAGCGCTGAGAGGCAGCACTGATTGGGCAAGGGAGCATCAGGGGTGCATTTCAGCTAGTGGCCTCAATTTCAGCTGGGGTGAAGTGGCACGCCCAAGTCAAGTCAACGATGGATTTACGCCACTTGGCGTCAGGCCGGCCGGTAGCCCCCAGAATGCTTTGACATTTCAGGACTTTCTTCTCTACAAAGTGTAACAAGTATACGAGGAAATACCTTAAGAACTTGTGCCAAAATACTTACTTGCTTTTATTACCTTGCAATGGCTTCACAGCCGTCTTTAAAGAAAAGTTTACAAAGTACATAGGCTCAACTCGAGCTTAATCCTCTTTCAGTGTCGCAAGTATTCGTCTCTCTTCTTCTCGGACAGAGCAGCAGATTCATACCAGTGATTATTTCAAGGGTATGGATTGAGCTTTGTCTATTAGTTTAGCCACCGCAGATGACACAGAGGATTTTTTTATGAACATACCCTTTTCAACTTAGAGAGGAAAAAATACAGGTTAAATGTACATTTGGCTGTGCTCAAAACTACTTTTCCTCATGGTGATTTGCCATAGAAGAACACACATGTGTTCACGGCAATGAACGGCCACTTTTCGTATGTGTTTTTACGTAACTAAAACCGTACGTGACACGTGACTATACTACTTACTTTAGCTGCTTTCTGTAGAACTTGCATCCAGTTTTATGCGTTGCCGTTGTGGGGATGGATCTGCACTGGTTTTGTCTGTCGAGAATAAGACCTATTTGCAAAATCAACGTTTCTTTGTTAGAAAGCATTTTTGAAACGGGAAGAAAATCATTCCTAGTCTTGCACTGAAGCACTTGGCACAGTTACACGCACGCATACACAAAGCAACAAAAAGCAGCATTTTCATAAATTCCTGGGAAAATCAACCAGCCTTTTTGAAAACCGCACGAGTGCATATGTCAGTACGTGTGTAAGGCAAATCTTTATCTACAGCAAGCTTTCATTGCACAGCAGGAGAGATCCTCCAGAAATACTCTCAAAAGACCAGACAGCCAACTGGAGTACAGCTCACTTGACAGCATTTGCATTTGAACTACAGGAGATTAATATTAAGTACGAGAATCGTAAAAAGCATGGGGCTCACATGTGAGCACGAGCGCCCTAAGAAGGGGATACATTTAACCGGGATACGTAGACGAGATAGCCTGGAGGAAATGGAGTAAGGAAAAACCTTCAGCCAAACTTAGTCCGTATAAAGGTCAGTTGCAAATCTGCCATGTATGTGAGAGATTATTAGGTCAAATGTTCTTAAACAACCAGGCTCTCCTATAAACTATGAGAGTTCAAAACGCTGCCCCCAAGGCTGAAAGTGGCTGATGCCTCTTCCTGTAAATGCAGGGTGAGGTCAAAGCTACTGGACAACACAGATGTTTTGCTGTTTTAAAAAACAGAACCAAAACAAAACAATCCCCCAAATTCACTGTTTTCTTAGCCAACTTCTTGGGTCAGCATTAACTAGCAATTCAAGAAAGAAAGGAAAAAAACCCCAACAGCTTATTCCCATCCTTCTCAACGTGTGTCAGAAGATGGAGATGAAGAGGCGGACAGATCTGCCAGTTCACGCTGGATTGCTCCCTACAGGGCAGTTTTTAAAGCTTCATTCTTCTGGCTTGTATGACATTTCCATTACTCTCCCCTGGGCAACTCCTGAATGGCTCAACACATCTCACTGGCAGGAAGAGCTTCATAATGCTCAGCTGGTGTTTTCCCTTTCCTAATTACAGCTCACTGCTCCATGCTAAGTGATTCCTTAGCCTTCGAGGGGTTTGTAGCTTTTGCCATTTGTGGAGCCTTTTCGTGGCTCCTGCCTTTACTTGATGCCAAACAAAGCTGTGCACACATTTTGTTTCTACCCTTGTAAAGGGTGTTACCAAGCCAAGTCCCTCCCATATCACTGCCCATGTATCTAGTAATTGTTTCTCCTTGCTCCAAGCGATTTGTTAAGAATATGAGAAGGACCAAGGTGGAAGAAAAGTGACTTTCCCCACAGCACGTAGCAGGTTGCAAGCAAGCTGAGAGAAGAAGTACAGCCCCCTACCCATCAGTCCTCTGTGCTGTTCTGCCCATCGGCACCTCTTTCGAGTTCATAAAGTCACCTCTTCAACCGTGTTTTTGTGTGTTCCGTTCTCCAGGAAGACGAGAGTTAACCACTGACAGACAGAACACATGCAGATATGAAGACTGCCCTCTCTGATGGTTCACCACGTGTACATACAAGTGCAGCATTTAGACCCCTGACCAGTGGCCAGTATAACTGAAAACATTATGTGAAAGCGCGTTCCTGGCGGCTCACCGTGAGACTCGATAGCTCTGCCCTGAGAGGGACATCCATCTCGGGACCGTGAAATGACCGCAAGAACCACCACTGTGGGGACTGGTGTGACTCAGCAGGCACTCGCTGGCTCCTGTCAGCCTTTCACCACGGCAGTCGGGCCCGGCTGTGGGCTCTGCACCGCTACCTTCCATCCCTCTCCGGTATCTTCCATCTGGACAGCTGGCGCTAGCGTGGGGAAGACAAGAGGAAGACACTCTGTATACACGTGCCACTGTCAGAGGGAAGGAAAGGCCTGCCTGGGGCTGGAGCAGGGCCAGCCTCTAAGGGACCTGCTAAAGCCTAAACAAGACGTGAGGCACGCACGTGATCGACAGAGCCCTCCTGCCTCTCGCCTCCTCCATTTGGTAACCTTGGCATTAGCTGAGCGGGTACGCAGGCCTCAGCTACAGCGGCTTCAGCCCCTCTGGCAAGCATATTTTGCCCCTTCCACCGCTGCGGGGCGTGAGGGGATAAAAGCAGAGCAAGAGCAGAGGACAGGCTGACCTGGTGGCTGTTTCCCAGCCTCAGAGGTCCTCTGTGCTTGGCCTGCTGCATCGGAAACAGCAGCACCGAGCTGTGGCTCGCCCGGTGCTCCAGGCCCTGCGCTGCCACCGGGACTTCAGCCATCCGCAGACTCCACATCTGGGCTGCGCCTCAGTGGTGACTGTCACCTGCACGCCAGCCACGCGCACGGGGAGCCGCGGCACCCTCGACAGGAGGAATGTGTCACTAGGGATGATGGAGTAAACAGCAATTGATCTGAAACCAGCTTAGCCAGCACACGTTCCAGAAACCAAATCTAGGAAAGAGGCACGGGTCCACAGTGTATTTGTTTGGCCTGGTAACTAGCGCTAGGCATGGGAGCAGATGCACTTAGTGGAATTCCCCCATCCACTAGCATTATGGGACACTCCCATTACTGTTCTGATAATTACTGGTAATCATTACTATTACTGAAGTGACCAGAAAAAAGGCTGCCAGGATCAGGCCTTCATTGTGCTGGCTGTTGTCATGCGGAGGTGATGAGACATCCTGCCCCGGGGAACCTATAAACACGGGTGCCCAGTTCATCACTACAGTCATATTTCAAACTAGGACACTGTGGTCCCCAATGAAGCTCCCCTACAACTCGAGCCAAAATAAGCCACGGCACTCCCTCCGGCTCGCATCAGCTTGGAGCCAGGCTGTTTGTATCACGCTCTCTGTCTGCTGAGACGCAGCTAGAAGGGAAAGAAGCTCATCGGGAATGCTTCGGGGTCGCAACACTCAGCAAGACGTTCCCATTCTGTGTTTTCCCTGTCTGGGCCCGACCTGCTATAAAACTCCGTATTCTTTGATCTCCAGCGAATTTAGTACCACCAACTCCCGAGAGCCAACCATGAGTCACATGGTATGCGGAAACCTCTGGGGTTTGGTTTGGGAATGACCAAGACTATGTGAAATCACCTTCTAGTCACCTTCTCCTCCCATCCATGGTCTGAGCATCACCTCAGGTATCCAAGCCTCACTAGACCCCATTCCCGGGTCACAGACTGAAGAAATTAGCCACAGACTGGGTACCGACAGGGAGCCCCAGGGAAAGACTGTAGGCCTCTGTGGGGCCGAGAAGGGCAGAGAGAGCTCCAGCACAGGGAGAAACCATCTGCCTGCAACACTGATTTTTTTTCCTCCCGTGTCTGCAGGTCTGGCTGCTATCAGCCACCAGAAAGGAGACAGACCCCAGTTTTCCGGTCAGAGCTAGTTGTTCCCCAGCCCGTCTCGGGAGCGCAGCCTACATTCCTCCCTGACTAAAAAGCAAAACAAAACGTGTTCAGACCCTGCATGTTTCTCTGCTCTCTCAGCAAGGAGTTGTGGGTTTGCCCAAGGGCCGAAGGGAGGCAAAGGCCTAGGCATAGCGCCCCAGGCCAAGTCTGCCCGGGAACTCGTCCCTACCTCTCCACCCGTGGGCAGGGAGGGTGCCGGTCACCTGTTGTGTGCATGGGTGATGGGACGAGGAGAAGAATCTGCAACTGGATGTCCTGGGGGAGAGGTGTCAGCAGCCGGTCAGCTGACTGGGACACTTCCAAGGGTAACTCGGCTGCGTGGTATCGACACATCCACCCCCTCGCCCTCGTTCCTGCAGCTTGGTATTATTTAAGAGATGCAGGAGATTTCCTTTATGACACTCGGAGCGCATGCGTGTAAATCAAGTGGGACAGGATAAAGGCCAGGGCTGGGTTTAATTACATCGGTGTCAGTTATTAAATTAAGAACAGCACTAAGCTAGGGCTGGCAGTTCTCGATCAATGCTCCTGCAGCCAGGGTCCTTGTCCTTCATAGACGACAAAGAGGGCTATGGATAAGGGTCAGTTAGCCAAAGCTGCCAAACACAAGTTCGGTCTCTGAATCTCGTTAAACGCCTCAGTAACAACAGTCCCTCTCTACAGGACTTTAAAAGAAAATAGGCATCCCTGAAAACTACTTTTTTGTAAGAGTCCAAATAGAGGCTGCGCATCAGATGCTCACGATGAGACACTTTTGCCCATGACTTGCAGCATGCCTACAGCAGAGGTCACCCCTTCATACATAACACACTCACGCTCCAGCTCCACGCCCGGATTAATCTACCCTGCCCAAACCAAGCACACGAGCAGCCTGACATCAACCAAAACAAAGACGATTAAGTTAGCATAGGAGACGGCCTGTCTTAGGCGAAACACGCCGGATGCAAAAGCCCGCGCAGAACGTGGCCTCGCTTTTCTGGCTCCATCCCGACTTCTCAACCCTTCCTCCTGTTTCATTCTTGTAACATTCCCCTCTGTAAACCAGGAGAGAGATTTCCAGGAAAGGCTGCTGTATGCAAAGCTAATTACCCATCTTTCCAAATCAACCACTTTAAAGGGCACATAGGTTAACTAAACTAAAAAAAAGAAAAAAGGGAAAAAAAAAAAAAAAAAGGTCTCTGTGCAAGCCTCTTCCCCTTCTCTCCTAGAGCGTGCTTACGCAACGCGCTGCGCACTGCTACGTGCATTTGATTACAGTGGGGCAACTTCGATTACCATGTCACGTATCATCAGAGTTGCCATCTGCGTTGGAAATGTTGGAATTGTGTTTTACGTAGATCTAAGTAACGTCGGAGCCTTTGGCCAATGGCCTTCAATTGTTTACGTGGTTTTCATAAACAGGATGTTAACAATTTGTAAATATCCTGTTGGAAATCCCTCAGCTGTACTCGCAAGCTCACAATAGACCAGCTTGATAATATGCCCATCTGCAGTAAGTCTCTCTCTACCAGAACTTTGCTGGTTACATTGCACAACTGTTACTGACCACAACAATTGCCTCTAATTGTACGTACCAATGCTTCTACTTCATGGCTTCTACAAATTGTCTGTGGAGTTGGTACATCTTCAGAGCGCTCGCTGGGGAACTATAAATCAAAGAAATAACACATTATTCTTGTCATCATTTTGCATAGGCTTATGCTGTGTAGTTCTCGCGCAGGTAGAGAAAGCAAGGGAATTACACTGCAGCGAATCGTTGTTGCTGCATCTTACTTAGAGGTAGGGTTTTTTTTTCCCCCCCTTCATATAAACTTCCACTCCAGCTGAACGAAGATGGTGACACACACGTGTACACACAGACCCACGCACACAGAAAAAACTAAAATTTTCTTGGGAATTCCTTTGGCGTTGCAAAACAGGGTGTTTTGATGGTCAATAATTAGATACCTGTCCATAATCCTGCAAATTTTCCGCAGTAAATCTAAAAACACCTTTCAAACATAAGTCGTAACACTAACCTCTCACGTTTCAGCAGTCCACCTCCGGACATATCCTCTCAGCAGAGTTAGAGAGAGGCCGAAAGTTCCTTCTAAGCTCAACACTGTATTAAAGGCAATGCAGGCGTACCCCCATTTGCATATATTTAACTGACTAGATAGCTACCTCTGGGAGATGGAGGAGCTGCCTTTACGCAGAGGGAAGCTCCAGCTTGGAAGCTAACAGAACAGCAACAGTAAGAACTCCTGGTGCAGAAGAAGTGGAAGCACCAAGCTGTGTCACTCCTAATCCACGTGTGAATAACCCACTACTAGGAGCGCACTGATGCAAAATAGTCTGACCGCACGTCCTCAGCTCCAAAACAGGTGCCTTAAAGAACTGTTAACTCCAGGCGACAACTGCACTAGCATAAGGTCAGATGCCAGCAAAGCATTCAAGAAATAACAGTTGACCCAACCTTAAATACTATTTGGGCAGGTGAGGGAGTCCTCATAAGAATGTCTATCGTTGCTGGCTCCAAACACGTTGCATCTAAAAGAGATCTTGTCTCAGCTACCTGGCACCCTTTGAAGTTAAGGGCTATTTCTTACCAACTCCCTGGGGTCTGCACGTTATGCAGATCCTAACACTGTCCCCATGGACTTTAATGCTCCTCTGAGTCTAGCTGGTTTCCCCCAGCTCCCACACGCCTATCTCTGTTGTACCCCGACCAGAAAACACATAAGGCCTCCCATCCAAGATGCTATCTGCCGCACAGAGATACTCGGTCAAGCCGTGCACTGCAGCAAAAGCTGTCTGTCCGAGCCAGTCCAGCTTACTGTCCTCGCTAAAGATAGTTCTGAAGGTAAAGAGGGCACAGGTTACTATCCCGGCCTCTTCAGAAGGGCCATGACAGCCCCTTAGCTACGTCTCTGTCCCTGAACTGTGGCTGCATTGTATTCCCAAGCCTCGCGGGCTCTCCTCTCGCAAAGCAGTCCCATTCTTCCAGTGGCACGTGCGGCATGTAGCAATCCTCGCTGGCTCCGCTCTGAAGCCCAGCCTTTCTCTCCCCCTTGCTCCCAGCTGGATGCCGCGTAGTTCGCCTCCCAGCCACGTCTCCTCCTCTGTCACCAGCACATGTCCATCCTCTCCCATCTCCCAGTTCAAATCCCCTACAGCCATCACCCTCATCTGCTGCTTTCTCCGATCACTATCCTGAACGGCAACTGGGCAGAACGGCAGCGCATAAAACCGGGATTGCCTGGCACAAAATACACCCTGGCACCCCGTGGTCTCGCAATGATTTTTCTTCCCAACACTCTTCAGCATATAGCGGAAAAAGGCATTGGACTTGCAAGTCTTGTTCATCCCGCACAAAACTCCAGGGAGACCGAGATAAGCTTTCCTACGTTTCACGACCTTCCCATTCTGCATCTCCTCCCCCCTGCGCACACACTTCCCCCAGACTTTGGTAAAAAGGACGTGAGTCACATGCTGTGTCAAAAGCAAAAAAAAAAAAACCAACCACCTCGAACATGTCTCATTTCAGTCTGATTCCCAGAATAACCTCACGGGGCCGGCATCACCAAAACCTTCTCAGGCAGGAGCCCATTTTCTTCTGCTCTCCTCCTACGCCAGTCACTTGGGCGAAAGGAACGGGAAGGCAGGAGAGACCGCTCCTGACATACTGTGAGCCACCGAGAGCAGCCTTTGCTCTGGCTGCAAGAGCTGCCTCGGCTCTACCGATGTGGGGGCACAGGCTGCTCTGGTGTCATTCCTGCTGCCACCACAAGTGGGAAACGTTGGGCCCGTTTTTCTCACCTCTAACCCATCATTAGCACCACCTGAACACAGAAAACCGCATCTGAAAAGTGTGTTCGCCGAAAACGAAATGATCGTAACCTTTTTCTTTTAGTTTAAAACAATGAGGAAAAGGCAGTGGTGTGAAGTCCCGACGCTACTTGTTCTAAGGTAAATCACTGTGTATCGCACTATGAACTCAGCTGGGCTTCAGATTGCTTTGCAGATAAAGCAGGAGGAAACTGTAACTTACACCCACTACAAGTGTATCTACAGCTAAGGAATGAGATAACTAAATGCCCTTGGGGAGATATGAAAGGCATTTAAAGCATAAAAATCGCTTACCTTTCCCTTACCAGGTAGGCAGATAAACACAAATGTCTCTGCTCAATAGTGCCTGAAAGTCTGACGCAAGCCCTCAGGAGCAAAGGAAATTAAGGCTTAGAGGCAACCACGGTGCAAGGATGTGCAACCCCAGCGACAGAACATTCCCCACCAGCTCAAAAATAAACCGCTCCAGAGATCATGGGCAAAGTGACCGTGGGAGGGCAGAGGCTGGCGCTTCTGTGCCGGATGCAGAGGCCTGGGTGTTTCACAAGGGCATTCCCAGCTTCCCAGGCGCTGCGCTGCATTCAGACTTTCAGTCACGTGGCTGCTGGGATAGACACTGCTTACCACACGTTAAGAGAGGGTGGGAGCAATTTGCTTTACTGCTCTTGCCAAAAGCCTCTGTTAGTATATGTTATGAAAGCTCCAGAGAAGCAAAACATTCCTAAAACCACTTTATTAAAATCAGTGACACCCAAAACTCCCCTCAGTTGTTTATGAATGGCAGGGCTGAAGGAGGCAAGCAGCAAAAGCAAGAGAGACAGAGAAGCCTTCACTTTCTCGGTAGGGTGACGGGCCAGGGGAGTCTCCGTGTAATTTCAGCTGGCTGCTGAAACGCTGCCTGCTTCCCCCACAGTGCACGCTGAGGCTGAGACCGGTTTTCAGTCTACAGATGCAATCCCCCAGCGCCTATGAACTACCTTCACAGTCTGTAATACTTTCAAGCCCCGTGGCATCCCTGTAGCTATTTTGATAATTCTCTGACGGCAGCACCGAGGCACGCACAGCGCCTGCAACTTACTGAATGCATGTGCGGAGGCTGTCACTTTTAGCTGCGTCTCCCGTGATCCAGACTGCTGCCCTTCTCGCAGATGGCCTCCTCTGTGGACGGCGAGCCGCAGTAGCACCGGCTGCCTCCCAGACTCCTTTTCCCGATGCTACAGTCCCGATCCGTGCTGCGGGAGAACGCAAATTTAAAGGTGACCAAGGAGAGAGACTTAAGAGCGGCAAAGCTGTCAGGTCATTATATTCAAACGTGATGACCACTCTGTCCCTTGGGCCTATTTACTCTGCAAGTTTGGACATGTCAGATCCCGTGTGCGGTGGTCTCAGCGAATCAACCTGTGATTTTTCCCCTTTGCTGCTTCCTCACCCTTAGCACAGGCCAAGTAAACGTTTAGCTCATGCCTTGTACTCAGCTAGCTGGCTGCTTTACAAAAGAGGCAGGAGATTTAGAAGGTCTACCGTCTGAGACGGACCCATGTTTGAGCTGTAGCTGCTGAAATAACGGGCCTCCTGAAGCAGATGCAAGCTTCTTTTGCACCATCCAATTCCTCGTGATATACGGAAACCTTTGCTTGGATTTCTTTGGCAGTGGCTTGCATTAAGTCATATGGAACTGTAATTTTGTATTATTTCTATTAATTATCATTTCTGCATTCTGCATAGGACCATAAACCTTGGGGGGCATTTAATGTGTGGAAAGGACTGGACTAAAGATTTTGTGCAGAACACGGAGACTGTGCAGGCCCTGACGTGCATCTTTTCTGCACACAGATCTGCCACTGCGCCACGGCAGAGCCCTCTGCTCCAAACACTCCGACGGGGCTCGGGAGGGCCACGGCAGTGGGCACACGGGACCCAACTCTCCTCCACATTGCTGGGTTTTGGGTTTGTGGTTTTGTTTTTTTTTTCTTACTGCGTTCTTTCAAGGATAGTGGGGTGTTTTCTGCAGCCCTTTCTGCACACGCACTAATCTGCGCGAACCTGAGTTCTAGGTTAACAAAGATTGGTTTTATGAGAAATAAAAGACAAACTTGTTCAACATTACCAAAACACCTGAAATTAAGTCGGAGCGTCAGCTCTGCATCAGCTCAAGGTATGGAATGCACATCGAAGGCAGGAACGCACAGGTACACACAGGGCACCTTCGTCAACATTTGGCTATATATTGCCACGTCAACTAGGCATTGATCATAGAAAATATCATTTGGCATAACAGAAATTCTGCACGTGGCAGCACACAGCTAAAGTGCGGAAGGAAGAATGAGCAAATAACAAAGCAATGCACACTCTCAAACAAAAGTATTCAAATGTTTTGAAGACAAAGGGAATTCGGCTCATATCTGCGTCATGTTTTCTTTCAACACAAACAGGTACAC